>CM031626.1:27856581-27879081 GCA_018398815.1 Conus ventricosus | reverse complement strand
AAAAACTTTACTCGGGCCCACAGAGAAAAGCCCCACTCGACATTCAAGATCTGGGGGGTTGGGGCCCAACCCAACCCCTGGGGAAAACAGTTAAAATGGCAAGCCCCCAAAGGTTGGGGGAAAAATAAAGAAGGTGGGACAAAGCCAGGGCCAAAAACCCTAAACCAGGGCCAAAGGGAAATTTCCTTACCAGCTTTACAAAAAAATGCCCCGGGTTTGCTGGAGGGGGTCCCCAGGCTGCTGCCCATCGGCTTGGGAAAAAAAACCCGAAGAAACAGGGCCAGGGATGACGGCAGATGGGTGTGTACATCCCCAAAGAGCAAAAAATCAAGTGGCCCTTAAACCCGTTAGGCCCCAAAATCACTACCTTTAACGTTGAAAGGGAAAAATTTTTTTTCTCTGTTTGGGCCGCAA
This sequence comes from Conus ventricosus, assembly GCA_018398815.1. Lineage (NCBI taxonomy): Eukaryota > Metazoa > Mollusca > Gastropoda > Neogastropoda > Conidae > Conus > Conus ventricosus. Next base: position 27,878,667 of record CM031626.1, on the reverse strand, counting down.
AGGGTGACCAAGTACCCGATGGGAAAAAAAAGTACTTTGGGTGTGTCAGTCCAGAAAAAGGGGGCCCCCCCGGCGTGGCTGGCTGTGTAGAAAACGCCACAATTTATAGGGACGCAATCCAAAAAGCAAAAAAAAAAAAAAAAGAGACCTGGACGGTTTGTGTGGCTTGATCTGGGGCAAACGCATATGGATCTGTGCCCCCCCAGATGATACAGTTGGGGTCTTGAGTGTATCATTGCCAAAAAAAAAATTCCCGAAATGCTCAGAAGTACTTCCCAAGGCTTCTCAATGCGGTTTCTAACCCAAAGGGGTAACCAACTGATTGGATTTAAACTTGGAAGTGGGTTGGAAAATTTCCCCCCCCGGGGTTTTCAAAATTTCCCCCATACTGTTCGGCTGGCAATGGAACTCATTTTTTGGGAAAACAGCAAAAACAACGCGAGAAAAAACAGACCTTGGGGATGGATACAAAATGCCTCCTTCAAGGCCTTCATGGTTTACACTACAGTGATTCCCTTCCCGAGGGAAGACGAGACACGTTGTGCTGGAGAGGTGGAAGAAAAAAAATTGGGCCCCATCCAGAATGGTTCAAGCCAAAGAAATACGGGGGTCTCTCACTGAGGAAAGAAAAAATGGCCGGGAAACTGTGGTCTTCGTGTTTCCCAAACCCGGGCCTTCAACCCCCACAGAAAAAAACCCCCCAAGAGCCCTTGGGAAGATGGTATGATGATACGAAAGACACCAAAAGAGCAAAAAAAACCAAGGGGATGGCGGAAAAAAAAGGTTGGGGACCATTGACCCGTGTGGGGTCCCCGGAAAAACAAGGTTGGTTTTCTGCAGTTAGGTGATACCAAAGTCCTTGGCCCCTGATGAAATACGACATCTGCACCCGCACAGTGGAAGGGAATGGGCCCCCCCCCCTAAAGGGTTTACAAGGAAAAGGCTTGGGGTCCCCCCTGTCGGGCTGACATGCCCCTGTACTGTCGCCAAAACAAAGCTGGGGAAAAAAAAACTGAAAACCATCCCGGAGGGGAAAACAAAGCAGGGGGGAAAATCAGACTTCAAAACTGCTGGGGACTCAGGGCAAGGGGGGTTAAGCAATCAAGCCCCGCTGAAGAGAGGGGCAGAAAATGGAAAAATTCAAGAGGCGAAGGGGGTTCTTTCAAAAAGGAAAATCTTTAAGATCAGGAAATAACAGGACACACACAGACCAACAGGGGGAAAGGAAAGGGGGTGACCAAACTGAATGGTGGTCAAAGGCCAAGAAAACCCAAAGAGACATGATGATTCAGGAGATGAGAAAGAAGAAGACCAAAAAAGACTCCAAAAAGCAGTCCAGCAGAGCCAGCAAGGGCATGGACAACGTGGGAGAATGCATCCAAAGAAGTCTAACTTGGAATGACTTTTTGGCACATGGCCCCTCTAGGATCAGCTTCATTCTCGATCTGCATATGCCTTCTGCCCTCAAATGCAAACCTGGTGAAGTGGGGGAAAAACAGACGATCCCGATGCCCCCTCTGCCATAAAAAACAACAGGGGGCATGTTCTAAGTCATGTAAAGTAGCCCTGGCTCAAGGAAGGTCACATGGAGGCACAACCAAGTGCTCAAAGAGATTGTACAAGTAGTTGGGCTAGTACCAACACCCCAAAAGGGAGAAAAACGGACTCCAAAAGCACCCGCAACATTCTTCACGGCAGGAGGCAGCAATCATGGCCAAGAAAAACAGTGCCACTCGAAACATGCGGGCAGAGTCTGCTGGATGGGGCAGATGACTGGGAGTGCACTGCAGCCCTCCAGAGGGAAAGAGTCACCCAGAGTCATCAGCAAGAGTGGCATGAGCCAGACATAGTAGTCCACTCAAAGTAAACCCAAGCAGCTGATCATGATCGAGCTCACGGTGCCATATGAGAACAGATGGAGGCAGCTAAAATCTACAAGCTGAAAAGTTTGTGATCTGGCAAACAGCCTGAGGAGAGAAGGCTATCAGGTCGAGTCCTCACTGCAGAAATTGGAGCTAGGGGATTTGTGGGAAAAGTCTGCATAAGCCTCATGAAACGCTCTCAGTTGCAGGGAAGGAAAAAACTGACCCCTGAAAGCAATGGCAGAAGCGGCAGAGAGGTGTTCAAGTGGATTGGTCAAGGGGGAAAACAAAAGTGAACTTATAAGGCTTAATTTCCTACAAAATCGGGTGTCCCTGTGGTCAGGGGTTTAAAAAGCGCGAGTCATTAAGTAAAAAATTGAGCATGTCCAGAGGGTCATGGGTTCGAATCCCAGCCATGGTCGTCCCAAGATGGGGGAAAAAAAAAGGGGCAGCAGAGGGAACCCGGAGTCATGAACGGGTGTGGCCCAACCCCCTAGGTGTCAGGAGAAAAGGGGCCCGAAAACACTTGCTTGAAGGGGGCTTTCTTCTGAGGACTCTTGCTGCCACGCTCTCCACGAGTTTCTTTCTACATATATTATGAAAGAGAGATACACATAATGTTACACACAACACACACACACACACACACACATATATATTATATATATATATTTATTTATTTTTTATATATATTTTATATGTGCATACGCATTTTCTCCACACACACACACACACACCCCACACACACATTTATATATAAATTATATATATATTTTATATATATATACAAGAGAGAGAGAGAGAGAGAGAGAAAAGGGGGAGAGTGAAAAGGAGAGAGAGAAAAGAGGGGAGAGGACATGTACACACTCTGAGAATGCTGGGGTTTGTGTGAAAACCCTGACACGTTTCTTGTTATGTTTACCCAGCTGGTGGTGGTGATCAGATGGCATGCAGTTCATGCCCCAGTCAGGTCAGTGTTGGTGGGGTCTGGAACAAAAAAAGAAAAGAAAAAAAAAGCAAGAATAAAAGACTCACAAAGTTCGTCACGGAAGACTATCATAAACTTTTCACTGGATGAAAATTGAGGGAAAAGCTGTGATGAATTTTTAACTATTATACTTGTGATATTGTCATGAACATGTAAAAGTGTTTAGTGAGACAAACGTTGAAATTTCACTTTTCCTTTTCCCCCGCCCCATAACCCCCCCCCCCCCCCCCCCCCCCCCCCCCCCCCACGTTGAAATTTACTTTTCCTTTTCCTCCGCCCATATTCCCCCCCTTCCCCCAAAAACAAACAAACAAACAAAATCCATGGGGGTAATTCTTTCATACCCTACCAACTATTACTTTCCATGATTAGAAAAAAAAGCAGACTCAAAGGGGGAGGCCATGATCTGTTCAGCCCTTTGGGGGGGGGTGGGGTGGGGGCTAGATGCTTTTTATTCTCACTTGGGAAGTAGAGAACAGGGAAAGGCCGACTCTAAGCCACTTTCACCCCACCGAGTTTTTGGGCGAAAGTGGCCTGAAAGCCGCCTTTTCCTGTGGGGAAGAGAGAGAGAGAATCACCGGCAGACAGGGCAGAGAAGAGAGAGGGCAGAGAGAGAGGGCAGACACACACAACACACACCCCACACACACACACACACCCACACACACACCACAACACACACACACACGCACGCACAAGCGTGCGCACTTGCGCGCGCACACACACATACACAGTAGTGTCTGCGTTGGCCAAAAAATTAATAAATGCTGAACCCCTCTTCTTCCCTCCTTTTCACCCCTTCCTCACGCCGGTTACAATGTATTGCATCATTGCAGCGAAAACGGCGCGCCCAAAAAAACAATACTGCTGAACCCCTCTTCTTCCCTCCTTTTCACCCCCTTCCTCACGCGGTTACATGTATTTGCATCATGCCGCAAGGGCGGCGCTGTCACAGCTGGGCCAATCATTGAGGGCGCAGTGCTTACGGGCGCTACATGACCAGTTTTAACACCGGTTTCATCATTCTTCTATGACTTCCCGGGCTTGCAAGGACGCTTTTACTTCGCTGTGTACTGTGCTTGGTGTTTATTCTAAAAAATGGCTACCCCTTTTATTTAAGGCAGGCTCTTGCCATTGAACACCACAAGGTTTACCATACTTTCATGTCAGAGTATTTGTTGAAAAAAAAAACGAGGTGAAGCATGTTCGTTGCCCCCGCCGAAACGAAAAAAAGTATTGCTTTCCTAGAAGGAACAGAAAAAGAAAAAGTGAACCGACTGCTTTGGAAATGGACGACTATCTTAAAGGTTTGTTGGTTCAAGGAAATGAAAACGTTGAAGGCAATATTGCTGAACAAAAAATAGCCCCAAATTTTAATATGTGTTTGATATCGATGAGATGGTTCCTTATTTAATAAATGGCGTGCATTGTTGAAAACCGGCCAAAGCAAAACAATCATCACGCGTTGATTGTTGGGCGTTGGCTTGAGACAGCCCCCAAATCATGTTTTTAAAAAAAAAAAAAACGCATCAAATGGCGTTATTTTTAAGGCGGGCAGATTTTTTTTCCGGAGGGGCTATAAAAAACCCCACGGAAAAAAAATCCCCCCGGAAATTTTGGAAGGAGTCAAAAAACCAGGAGAAACACAGGCAGAGTTTGGGGGGCATGAGGGGAACCAGCTTAAAGGGTTGGGTTCCAACAAACCCTCAAAGTAAACCAAGCAGCTGTTGATGAGCTCCGGTGCCATATGAGAACGAAGGAGGCAGCTCAAATCTACAAGATAAAAAAAATATTGTGTCTGGCAAACCCCTGGGGGGAAAAGGGCTATCGGTAAAGTCCTCACTGCAAAAATTTGGAGTAGGGATTTGTAGGAAAACGTCCATAACCTCATAAAACAGTCTCATTGCAGGAAGGAAAAAACAGACCCCCTGAAAGAAAAGGAGAAGGGAGAGAGGTGTCAAGGGTTTGGGTAAAGGGGGAAAACAAAAGAAAATTTATAAGGTTTAAATTCCCCCTACAAATATCGGGTGTCCCTGTGGCTCAGTGGTTAAAGGCGAGTATTAAGAAAAAAGAGCAGCCCCGGGGGGCAGGGTTTCGAACCCCAGCCATGGTCGTCCCAAGGGGGGGAAAAAAAAAAGGGGCAGCAGGGGAACCCGGAGTCATAAACCCGGGTGTGGCCCAACCCCCCTAGGTTTTCGGGAGTAAGGGCCGAAACATTTTCTTAAAAGGGGGCTTCTCTTGAGGACTCTTGCTGCCACGTCTCCCGAGTTTCTTTCTACTTTTTAATAAAAGAGAGATACAATAATGTTACCCAAACCCACACAACAAAACACATTATATATATATATTATATTTATTTATTTAAATATTTTTATTGTGCATCGCTATTCCAACACACACACCCCACACACCACACACACATATATATATATTATATATTATATATTTTATATATATACAAGAGAGAGAGAGGGGAAAAAGGGAGGGGGAGAGAGAGGGAAAAAGGAGGGGGAGAGAGAGGGGAGAGGGGAAATGTACACACTTGAGAATGCTGTGGGTTGGCCCCTGCCGTTTTTGTTTTTTTCTACCAAGTGGTGGTGGTGATAGTTGGCATGCGTTATGACCAGTCGTCAGTTTTGGTGGGGTCGGAAAAAAAAAAAAGAAAAGAAAAAAAAAGAAAAGAAAAAAAGACTCCAAAGTTCGTCAGGGAAGATCTTTAAACTTTTCACTGAGCTAAATATGGAAGGCTGTGAGAATTTTTTAAACTATTTATTTGTGATATTGTCAGAACTGTAAAAGTGTTTAGGAGCAAAGTTGAAATTTCATTTTTTCCTTTTCCCGCCATAACCCCCCCCTCCCCCCCCCCCCCCCCCCCCCCCCCCCCGTTGAAAATTTCCCTTTTTTTTCTCCGCCCATTTCCCCCTTCCCCCAAAACAAAAAAACAAACAAAAATCCAGGGGGTAATTCTTTCATACCCTACCAACTTTTATTTCCATGATTAGAAAAAAAAAAGCGACTCAAAGGGGGGGCCCATGATCGTTCCCCCTTGGGGGGGGGGGGGTGGGGGGGGGGCTAGTGCTTTTTATCTCATTGGGGAAGTAGAGAACGGGGAAAAAGGGCCATCAAAGCCACTTTCACCCCACCGAGTTTTTGGGCAAAAGGGGCCCTGAAACCCGTTTTTTCCTGTGGGGAAGAGAGGAGGAATCCCGGCAGACAGAAGAAAAGGAGAGAAGAGAGAGAGACGACACAACAACACACCACACACAACACCACACCACACACACACACACCACACACACACAACACACGCACCCCAAAGCGTGCGCACTTGCGCCGCACAAAAACCTACACGTAGTGTCTGCTTTGGGCCCAAAAAAAATTAATATGCTGCCCCCCCTCTTCTTCCCCCCTTTTCACCCCCCTTCCTACGCCGGTTAAAATGTATTGCATCATGCAGGAGAGGGCGCGCCAAAAAATCAATACGCTAAACCCCCCTTTTTTCCCCCTTTTCCCCCCCCCTTCCCTCACCCCCGGTTAAAATGTTTGCATCTTGCGCAAGACGGCGCTGTCACAGGGGGCCCAAAATCTTGGGGCGCTGTTTAGGGCCCTTAATGACCAGTTTCAAAACCCGGGTTTTCATCATTTCTATGACTTCGGACTTGCAAGGACGCTTTTACTTCGTGTGTCTGTGCTTGGTGTTTATTCTAAAAAATGGCTCCCCGTTTTCTGAAGGCGGGGCTCTTGATTGAACACCAAAAGGTTTTTCCATACTTTATGTAGGGTTTTGTTGAAAAAAGAGAGGGAAGCTGTTGTTCCCGCAAAACCCGAAAAAAAAGTATTGCTCTGAAGGAACAGAAAAAAAAAAAAGTGAACCGATGCTTGGAAATGGAGACTATCTAAAGGTTTGTTGGTTAAGGGGAAATGAAAACGTTGGGGAAAATTTGAACAAAAAATACCCAATTTCAATAGTGTTTGACTATCGTGAGTGGTTTTTTTTAATAAAGGCCTGCTTTGTTGAACCCGGAAAAAGAAAAACAATCTACGCGTTGATTTTGGGCGTTGGCTTGGAAGCCAAGTATGTTTAAAAAAAAAAACGCATCAAACGGGGTTTTATTTTTAAAAGACGCGGTGAACATGTCGATTGTATGCTAGGAAATATTAAACTTTCTGTGTTTTTTTTAAAAACTACCCAATTTCCCAAAGAAAGGAACAGTATAAATTAAACTGTGTAGAAAAGCCAAACCATTTTTAAACTTATGCAATGGAGGGCGTTTTCCCGGGGGGTTTCGGGCAAAACTAGATAGGGTTAGGCGCCCTTAGTAATCTACCCCGTTGGAGAGGAGTAGTGTGGGGCCACCCTTATTTCATAAAAAATGCTCCAAAATATAAAATGGGATGTACTACTATGGCGATTAGAGCCCCCCAAAAAAAGTTGGTAAGCAGAAATTTGCTGTATCTCCCAAAACCCTTTGAAAGCGGGTTTGAAAAAAGAGGAGCACAGAAACTAGGTAAAACCCCCTTGTGATGCTTCCCGCCAATGGTCAGCCCCTGAAAAGCTCGGTGGAAAATAGGTCAAACGCCCTATGTGTCGTTTTGACTACAAAGCGGGGCAGCACCGCAAAGCTCGGGGCCCAAATAGGCCAAAACGCCCCCTATGTGACCCCTTTGGGGGTTGTTGAGGTTGGCGCGGGCAAGCGGTATTTCCCACTTCTTGGTTGTTTGTTGGTGTTTGTGTGTTTTGGCCTCCCCCACGCACGCACGTCCCCCACCCCCCCCCTGGACTGTTTATTGTTTTTTTGTTGTTTTTTGTGTTTGTTTTTTGTTTTGTCCCCCCCAGCATGCAACCCTCCTACCCATCACCCCACCCCCCCCACCCCCCCCCAGATGCACAATCAATTTCCCTTCAAGTTTTTATTAAGTTACCCAAAGAAAGTTTTACTAAAAGTTGTCTTTAGTATCAAAGTTACCCCAAAGTTCTTATTTAAAGTTATTCAAATTTTTTAAATTTAAAGTTATTCAAGTTCTTAATATTTTTCTTGATTAATTTTTTTAATTAAGTTTTGATCAAGTTCTTAATAATTTTTGTTATTCATCCTTTAAGTACAACCAGTTTTATAATTATAAAAAAAAAATCTTTGTTTTTTTCTTAAATAGCAGATGCTAATATAGTACACCACGCTCAAAAAAAGGTCTCGTTGAGGATGTTTGCTCAGGTTTTTGCATGATCTTAATAAGGTCTTGCATCCGAAGCAACCGCATTGTTAAAATTGGGTCAGGGAAAATGTCTTTTATGACCCCAGGTCTTTATTTTTTGCCCCATCTTTTATATACGCCATGATCTTTTTTATTAAAAAATTTAAAATTTATTCATTTGAAATGGATCAAAGGGTGTTTTTATGGGGGTTTTGGCGTGCAGTTGTTTTTTTCTGCATTTAATGGTTCAATTTTTTTGATTGCTTTTGTTTTGTTGAATTGGTATTATTTTTTTGCCGCTAATGCCCCAACAGCAGCAATGGCCCCAAAAATGGAAACATTTTTAAGTTAAATTTTCCCATGAAGCTTTGGGGCCCTTGTATCACATGGGTTTATAGCGGCATTGAATCAATTTGTTCTGGCGTTGGGGTTTATGTTTCTGTGAGTTATATTCTGAAAAATTAATTTTTTTGTCTGTTCCCATCTGCTAATTTTTTTTCCTGCTTCAACCCCCCAGGATTTTTAATGGTTCCCCGTTTCAGGTTTTCTGTGATTTTCTAGCTTGGTTACTTTTCCACCTGATTCGTGTTTTCTGTTCTGCTGATTTTCCACTCGTTCATTTAAGGGAAAAAAATTATTGATTAAATTATTAATCCATGATCGTGGCGTAAAAATGTTCAAATCTGTGTATAGATCCATCCTAGAGATCTATTGATTTGTTAAAAATGGATTTGCGTTAAATTACGTAAGATCTTGTTCAAAATCAATGGGAGCAAATTACTGTAGTTTAGGACCTGAACTGTTTCCACACTTTTCACCTTCTAGCCCCCAGCTGCGCTTCTATTTTTATGATATTTTAAAAATGTCTTGCGGGGCATCGTTGAATTGTTCTATGCTGTTTTCATTCGGGAATGTTTGTTTTCCCACATGTCCCCAAAGAATACACCCCTTTCCTTTTTGGGATAATGGTTGATCATCAATTTGGTTTTCATAAGTTCGGGAAAAGGTTTAGGCTGCCTTGGAGTGTAGGAGATCTCATGTTCATGTTTTTTATTTTTTTTAAATTTTTTTTTTTTTTAAAATGGCCAAAAAAAACTTTTGTAACTTGTATACCATTTGTTTATTGGAGGTCTAAGTGTGGTATCAATGTTGGAAAAAAGCTTGTTAAAAAAAAAACCGGCCCGATCTTGGAAAATAGACTTTGAGGATTCGAAAAAATGATTGCTATTTTGCAGTTCATTTGCTACGAAAGATTTTTGTCAAGCAAGGAAAATTCCGGACAATATAAATATGTAAAAAAAAAAAATACATTTTTTAAAAAAAGGGCTTCACTCGCAATAAGTGGGTGGGCTGTGGTAAATGCGTTGCTTTTAGCGGAAGTAATTTGCATTTAGTAACGGGGGAATGACGGCGAGAAAAAAAGACATAAAAAGCTATGGGCAACTAGCGTGCAAAAAGCGCCTATGAAAGGCGGATTGGCTTTGATTTTTTAAATGACAACTAAAAAGACGGGGCTGCAGCTTACACATTTAAAAATTTTGTCAAGCAAAAAAAACAATTTTATCTATTTACGGCCCAAAAATTGAGACATTGCCCCCCAAATTTTCAGTGTTTTATAAAACTAGAAAAACAAAAGTGCAAGAAATCGGGTTTATTGTCGTTGGTATGCCCGTTGTGTATTTTTTTGCATAATTTGGCTGAAAAAAAAAAATGAACAAAATCTTTATTCCCCAAAAAGGTTTATTAAAAGGGATCACAGCAAAAAAAAAAGCAAAGCAGCAGGGGAGTTGTGAACAAACAGAAGGGGAATGGTTATTTTAAAAAGCGTTGGAAAATTTTTTTCCTGCCCCTGGGCGAATCAGAGACCACATTTGGAAACGAAATCCCGAAAAACCCCCACAAATGGATCTTTTATATTTCCCCTTGATAGGTTAGACAAAAAAGATTTAATACGCACCAGTTTTTGACGGGTTTAAAGATAAAAGATGCGGAACCATTAACAAAAAAGAGTGCTTTGCTGTTGCTGTTGCTATACAATGATATTCAACGGGTCCTTTAACTTATCCTGATGTTAAAGTCGTGATGGAAAAAAATTTAAAGGCCAATGAATCAATTATTGTTAAAAAAAGAGTTACTTTGAAGAGCATTCCGGGGTTTTACAGATCACAGGTTTTATTTGAAAACTTTAACAAACAGTTAGCCAAAAGATTTTCTCCTACCGTATCACAGAGAGCAAAATTGAAAATTTCTGCAACACAGAATGGGTTAAAAGACTGCCCTCAGTTTTGGCGAAATGAATAATGAAAAATTTAAAGGGAAAAAACCAGTAAAGCAATCAAAAGGAAAACAAAAAATGTTGTTAAAGGAGAGTCTTATCCGGCAAATATTCCTTTGGGTTTAAAGTAGGTACCTTTTTTTCCCGGGGGGGAAGCAGAAGGGGGACACTCGCATCAGGGCACCGACCCTTTTGGGTTGACCGACGAATAAAAAGAATTGTAAAATAAATCCCCCCGTGTTATTTTTCGAGAAACTGACACAACAAAACAACCCAGCTCCAAAGATTTTTGTGAAAGAAAAACTGCAGTAATCCCCAGCCAGTTCCCGCTTTAATTAATTTACGGTTCCCAGTCCCCCTTGATATAAAAAATTGGTTTAAAAAACCACGTTTTGGTTTGTTTATCAACGCTTCTTTGTTCAACTGTTGGTTGACCCATGTAATTAGTCGCAGTTTTACGTTGTCATGAGAAAAGTCTTTTTTCCCAAACAATGTTTCTTTGTATTTTGCCATGTGTTGTTTGACTGCACAACGCTGCGAGTACCCCCTTTGTTTCTTAATGATTTTTCCTGGCTCAAAATTTGTCATTTTTTCCCTTTAACCCCACTACTCTTGATCCCCTTTAGAAAATTTCACTTTCTTTCCAAAAACCTTCTTGTTGAAATTTGAATGTAAAGGCGGTCTTTAGGGAAATCGGACGGTCATACCACCCCCATGACCTTTACCCACTTCGGTTTCCATGTCTTTTAGATGTCTTCAGTGGGGATATCTATAACAAAAATCTGTATTGTGTAAGACTCTGGATCGGATACGAGGGTTAAAGTAGTCATAAAAAAATTCTAAAATAAAAAGTTTGATAATTCAAAAACGAAAACCCCAAATTTAAAAAGGGTTTTTTTTAAATTTGTTTTCTTTTTTTCATCATTTTGAAAAAGCTGATCATGAATTTTTTAAAGTCCTGATAATTTGGGTTTTGAAGTTGTTAATTGCCTTTTCTTTTGGTGACAAATTGACTCTTTCGTTGTGGGGATTCCCCATAGTTTTCCGAAACAGCTGTTTTTTCATCAGCTTGAAAAAGTTTTTTGAAGCATCTGTGGTTTTTGTTTAAGTCAGTGTTTTCATGATGTATGGTTTCATGAACTGTTTTTGTCAAAAGCAATTATGTTAAACTGCTGTAAAATTAAAAACCAGTCTTAAAAAATTGTAGAAGTCTGTAAGGGCAGACATAATTTTTTTTTCCCGCGAAGTTGGGCACGTTTAGGGGTTCTTGGACCCATCTTTGACTTTCTGTGCTAATGGTAGCCCTTTATGCAGGTCTGGAGTTCATGGGGAAATATTCTAAGTCAATTTAAAAAGAAACCACGCTGCTGATCGGGCGAAAAATGCCAACCCATTTATCCCTTTTGAATATTTTTTGTCCCTGTGTAATTTTTTTAAGTTGCGTAAGGGATTGTTTGGGCCATTCCCCTCCATACAGATTGTTTGCTCAAATACATGAGTTTTTTGATTTTTATTGGATCATAGTCGTCCAAGTATTTGTTTTTGCTTTACAGTTGTGCGAGCCTATAATTCTCACGCAACCCTTTTTCAATACTAATTTTGGAAAAATCAGACAATAAATCAATTGTCTCCGTAAATTTAAAAAAGGTCCCAACTCTCCGGGTGCAAAAATTTAATGGCGGGACCCAAACTGAAATGTTTCAGCAGGTCTTTCAAAAATTTTCAAAGACGTCCCCCAAAACAAACTAATGGGCCCTTTAAAGTGGGTCTGATAGTCTCCCATCGTTTTCCTTTAAAACTTTGCCCGCATTTGAGAGTGGTAATCAGAATCATGTGTCCTTTCCTCAAAGATAGAAAAAAAACCCGACTTTAGGGGAAGGTGTTTTCGTCAAACCTTTCCCAATGTTATGTTTCATAAGGGGAAAAACACCCTTTCTAAAAGCTTTTTGAGTCAAAATATTCTTCCGTTTTTGGGCAGGACTTTAGGACATACCAGTCCCTCTAATGAGCCCATCATGTGTTGATGAGTCGTAAAAAGACATTTTATTTAAAGGAACAATGTATTTTTCTGTTGATGTGCATGCATGCTCCCCTGAAAGGCGTGGTTACGCTTGCATTTGGGTGAGAGAATAACCTCGCAAGTTGTGAAAAAAATAAGGCGCTTCCATGTTTTGGATAAAAACTTTAGTTGAAGTTTGCATTTACTGTGCGCTGCACCTCAAAAATTCCCACAAATGTGATCTGGTCTCTTATGTGGGGTTTCACCTTGGGCGTTAGCTCTAAACCGCAAATCCCAAAAATGGTGGCTGGTCATATGTTGTTGGGTTTTAGGCGTCATTATGATTTCAGATTTTAGATTATTAGAAAAGTCATTACGCACTTTTTGCATGGTTTTAAGAATATTCTGAGCTTGGCCCCCTTTATAATTCTGGCTCTGAATAAAGCCACCGACCCAACAATAATGAGGCAAATGAACAAAAATTTATGATTATCTTAAGACTGTTTTTCGAAGTTTTTGTGGCGCTGGCCCCTTATAAGGAGCAATGAGTGTTCGAAGTCTGGTAAATACGATGGGCTTTTTTGCAGCCCTTTCCCGTTTTAAATAACTTTTGTCTGGCGGGGGCTAGTTTTGTTTGTCTTACAGTCTACAGAAATTTTACAATGTTTTAATTTTTCAAGCGCGGTTGGCGGTTGGATTCTTTTTAAACATTTTTTAGAATTTTTTGTTTATGTTATGTTTGAAGTTTGCGTAATAATCGCTCTTGTGCGTATCAAGTGTAAAGGGGCAGCCCTGCTGGCGAAAACTTAGGAGTAAAATCCACATGACTTTTGGGGGGGTTCCCTATTGTTGGAGTTCTTGGACACTTTAATTTGGGACCCAAAATTTGTTTTCATCCCCTGGGTATACATTAACAGTTATTGGGTTGTTTTGTTCTTCAAACTGACAATTTGGTTCACAACAGGAAAGGATTTCCATTGAAGTTAAGATTTTGGCGTATTGCCGATGTTAGTCACTCTTTCTGCGTGTTCGGGGACATGATGCAGCCCTTGCAAGAACGCAACATGAAAATTTGTCGTCGAATTCTTTATGTTTAAAACTGTCTCTTTAAAACCCCTCTCGAGGGAGCGGGTGTAAGCCCTTTCTACATCGGTGTACTTAGCCGTTTTAAATTAATCTCTAAGGGGTTCGCCTCTGACCCAACCCGAGCCTCTCATTTTTTGCTCTTCAGCGCAGCGTCAAATGGTAAGCATTCGTCTGCCCAAACCCGGGGTTAAAATCATTAGAGGAAAAAAAATTGTCTGTTGTTTGTCGGACCCAGATTCTGTTTTCTTCTTTATTGTTAAATGTCGATTTTAAAAAAGCTAACATTATTTAACGTGGGTCTATTGTTAGTTTACTTGGAATTGAGAAATGCATGAACAACATTGCTGACTTTTTTGGGTCAATGACTTCTAAATCAAAATCATTCAGTGCTCTTTTAAACGCTCTCTCTCGAGCATTCCTTCAAAACATTCGTTTGTCTTATATTCTTTGCCATGTGTCTTTTTTTTCTAAGCCAAAATATTTATTTAAATTAAAAAAAAAACAACGGCTTAATCGAATCAATTTTGACGGGTTTTTTTTCGCTTGGATCATAAACTAAGTATAAACCCTTTTGGTGTTGTTTATGTGAGCTGTTTAGAACGGTTTAAAGTCCGTTTTCTTTTTTTAAGCATTCCCTTTTTTTTTTTGCTCGGGGTTGGTGTGAGAAAACTTGTCACCGCCTTTCTTTGAAGATCAAAAATTTTTCTTTTTTAGTCATCAAAATGCCTGTAAAGATTTTTTTTCTTCATCCTGATGTTTGAGTAACTAGCGCTTTATTTTTGCAGTTTTAAAAAAGTAAGTTTGTGTTATTAGTTGAAACCCCTAGCGTGTGCTTTTGGGGGTTTGTTTTTATTTTTTTGCTGGCGGCACCTACAGCTAATGAACACAGGGCCAAAAGTAAAAACAAACCTCCCAGAGGTAAGTGCGGGTGGCCTATGCCGTTTTGAGGGCCCAAAATCGTTCTGTGATAGAGCGCTTATGTCGATGCCCAGTATTTTTCATATGTAACGATTTAAAAGGAGGAATACCTTCGTTTTGGTTTTGTGTATTTTTAAAGGTCCCGCTCTATTTTTGTTGATTTGTGTAATTTTGTTAATTGAAGGTTTTTACTTCAGGGGTTTCTATAACAGCGAATTTCCCGCTTCTTTCTTTTGGCGGCGCGTAGGCACATTTGGATAAAACCTGAAAGACAGCTTTTTTTTTAAAAAAAAAATATTTAGTATATACATTTGTAAAGTTCTTTACAATATTCAATGCGCTCATATATTAAAAACAAATGTAATTAAACGGTTTTTCGGTTCTTTTCTTTTTCAATTTGAAAAGTTTTTTTGTCTCTCACAGCTCTCCCGCTTCCCTGCAACTGATTTCCTTGTTGACCTTAGGCAAACCTAAGCTATTTCGTTGTTAAATAATCTAAGCCTAAAATTGGAAAATGTAAATTTTTAGAAAAAAGGTCAATGTTGGATTTTCACCCCCCGCCTCCAAAAAGTTTTCTTATTTCATCAAAATGCTGATTTTGGTTTTGCCCGCTAGGTAGATTTTTGGGTTTGGCTGCCCTCAATGAACATTGACTTTTTGTTATTTTTTGGATTAAAAAAAATTTTTCCCTTCCCCTTTTGAAGGTTCTTATTTCCACGCAATAAAATACCCTTTTGCGATCTTGCTGCAACACTAAACTAAAAATTATATGTGCTGCCCCGCTTCTGGGTTGTTGTTGTGAATCACTTTTGTAAATTTTTTGGGGAAAAGTGTCATATTGGTGCGCAATCAGCTCTGCAAATTAGAGTTGTAACAAATCAAACTCTAACGAGATGCAGAAATGCGTACTTTGTTCGGTGTCTGTGTTTGATCCCGTTTGTTTTTTATTAAAAGTTGTTAATGCAATCTGTCTTTAATGTCCTTGAAATATGGTGCATGCCTTTTAACAACTCAAATCTAAGGGAAGGAAAAAAACGTTTCCATCGCAAAATTTGGCTACATACTTTTGACGTTTTAGTATCTCCGCGCCCTTTTATGTTTAGTGCTTTTCATTTTCGATTCCCTTTAAAACGCAGATATCCCCTTTCATTCCCCCTTAGCCATAATCAGAAGGTTAAAAAAATTTTCTGCATTATGTAAGAAAATATTTCTTGCCCCCCCCAAATTTTATAGAAATTTTTTTAAAAAATTGCCGCCCCCCTTCTGTACAACGTCCCGTTTGGGGGTTTTTGTTGAAACGAGTTCTTTTTGAAATAAAAGGGGCAGAGCCTGGCAAACAATTCATCCGCCCTAAGTCTGGAAATTTGACAGTAGAAATTTGTCCCCATAAAGTAAAGGGTTATTTGGAACAGTAATATTGTTTTTTTCCTTCAGCTAAGGGCTTTTCAGTTTTTTATGGGGTAAGAATCGGCCATATGTTTGTTTTGGGGAATTTTTATGAAAACAAAATAAAAAGTTAATTATTTTAAAAAAATGGCGGAAATTTAAGTGAGAAGATTATGGTTTTTTATGTGGAGAGCATGGTGAAAAGTCCCCCTTGACACGCATGCTCAAGTCTCAATGCAGCGGAATTAAAAGAAAGTTCGGTGGAGCTTTTTTTCAAAAGTTTAGGCCCGAACCTCCGAATTTTTAGACCCAAAAAGATTTTGAATTAAAAAGTGGTCATTTGTTGTAAAAACCCGGGCAAATTGTTCGGCTTCAACTAAAACCCCACCCATCAAAGTTTTTAGCCGTGGGTTTAATTTGAAAAAACCTGGAAAGACAAAATCGCCTTGGCATTGCTGCCAAAAATTTAAAGGGGGAGGAGTTTTAAACTTAAAAAAAACCTACAAAACTCCCCACAGATAACCAAATGCAAAAAAGGAACTTAAAGAAATTAAAACAACAGCAGGCGAAATTAAAAAATACATGAAGCAGAAACCAGTTTTTCGAAGAAAAGCGTTAAAACAATTTAAAGATTCCCCATTGCTATGCGAGAATTTTTAGCCCCTTTATCGTACTTTAAAAACCTCAGAGGCGAAATTAACACAATTTGCAAAACTAGGTGAACTAGTGGGATATAAAAAGAGAAAAAAAAAAAACTCGTTGAGGGTGAGACGCCCCTTGGGCTAATATTAAGAAAGAATCCCCTAAAAATTTGAACAAAAGAGCAGCAAGACTAGAAGTGACGTTGCTAACCCAGACCTTTACGAACTCAAGTGAATAGAAAAGGAAAAAATATCGAAAAAATTTTATAGAAAGGGAAAAAGTAGCAGAACGATAAGAACTTGTTTAGAGAGCAGGGAGTCACATTTTCAAGCGTTTTTAACACCCTTGGATTTGCAATAAGTACATGGTGATGGTATAAGGCGGCGGTGGTAAAGTTCATTCCTCCCGCCCCCATCCCTCCCCCCTAATAAATCTGGGGTAAAAAAACAGCTTGATCATCTTGCGAATTTATTAAAAAAATTAAGCCCGTAAAGCTATGACTCTTTAGGGTATATTAGGGGTATTGTTCAGCTGGGTTTTTTCTACTGCAAGCAAAGTAGTTGGCTTTATGGCCGAGACTTAAGGGATTGTTCTTGTAATAGTTGGGTTATTTTAGTAAAATAAAGACCCGTAATCCTTGCCCGTTAATCCAAGAACAAGCGCGTCTTTTCATATTCATGGTCATCGGAAAGGTCCGCGAGCTTTTTTGGGTCTTCAAGACTTTGGGGGTTTGGATTCGGGAATTAGAGATTTTTAACTTGGGGGTTTGTTTACTGCTTGTAAAATTATGGCCAGAATTTATGTCGTTTTTCCCCCCCTTTGTTCTTGCCTGCTAAAGAATTTCATTTTATAGTTTATTATTTTTCCTACTGGGGTTGAGGTCAGAAGGAGCATGTATAAACAGTGCAAAAGGGAAAGTCTACTTTCGATCTTGGTATTGTAAAACATGTTGGTACCTTTGAATACTTGAGGTAAAAACAATGTAGAATTTTGCGTCCCCTAAAAATTTTCTAAGTATTTTTTTTGCGCGTCAAAGCAGTAGAAGGATCGGTTTGCCGATCTTGTTTGTGCTTGCGAGCCCCAGCAAACACAACGTAAAATACGAATAGAGTCGTTTTTTTCGTTCTATTCCGCCCTATTTGGCCTTAGAAGGTCTAAGATAAAATTTTTCCTGCTTTTTTTTGCTCTTTCTTTAACCGGGCTGAACAATTTTTAAAGGAGAAAAGCAGTCATAGTTAACTTTCTGTGGTTTTCCCGAAATAAAAGACGCCTAGCCATGATTTTGACCCAATTTTGCTAAAAACCTGTTTGTGTTAAAAATTGAATTCGTTACGATCCTTTCAAAAGCCCTTTTGTCTATTTTTGTTGTAGTGGATTTTAAAAAGGGTTTGCATTTGGAATGGCGCTTGCAGTTCAGACAAAATTTGCTGAGGGTTTTTAATAAAAATAAAACTGTACCTGACTCCCCAAAGGTCATGGTGATTTAAATGATCGCATAGAACTCCACACCCCGTTTATGCGCAAAACACGCAAGTTTTAAATGGTTCTGATAAAATGCATCGGTGACTAAACCCCGCTTTTGGTGTGCTCGTTTTCAATAGGGGGGTTAAGTATTTGGGGTAATGGAGTACTCACCTTTTTATGAAAGCGCAGTTGGGTCACGCAATGTCGAGGGTGTCATTGCTATATTTTTAAAATTTAGTGCGGCCCAACGAATATTTTCGCTGTATTTTGAAAACACTCATTTTTAATTTGTTTTAAAAAATGTTTGTAACAATAACAACTCAAGAAGTCCTTCGTTTTAGAAATGTATTGATAAAAATTGCGGGGCCCCAAACGGTCGCGCTCCCTGAAATTTTTTTTACAAAGTCGAGGGTTTAATATAAACGAAACCCGGGGAATAAAAAGATTATAAAAGTTGGGGCTCAAAGTAAAAGTTAAAATACCTGATGGTTTTTTACGGGTTTTTCTCACAAAAGAAGGCAATGAGTAAATTCGGGTTCTCTCAAAATTAAAAATGCAAATCTAAAAAACAATTTAACATTCGAACTGAAATGCGATTAATTATTTTTTATAAAGGTAGCTAAATGTTGGCTTTAAGTTGACCCCGATCACTAAAAGATTTGTTGTTGGCCAAACAAAATACTTTTAAGGGGGAAAACCCGCTCGATCTTGCATTAATTCATTATTTTGTTCATTTTGGGGAGTGAGCACTGATGAAAAAATTTTTGATGAAGGCCCCCCCAAAGTTTTAAGGCTTTACCCGGGAGGGGAAAATGCTTTGCGATTATGAAATTATACAATTCCTAATTTACGTTTAAAAGATTTTTTGTGGGAGGGTTGGTCATTTAAAATAAAAATTGGGAAAAAAAGCGGGGAAAATTGTGAAAAACAATAACCCACACTTGTTTTGGAAAAAAAAAAAAAATAACTGTACAAAAATTTTTGCGGGGGCCAAAAGAACCGGGGTTCATTGGGCCCCCGTGAGGTGTATAATTTAGAATTAAAAGACCTTGCAGATGTTGCGGGGTTTGAAAGAACGGTGAGATGGCGTTTGTAGGTTTTGAGTACATAAAAAATGGGGATTATAAACGCAAGAGGTTGGCGACAACAAAAAGTTTCCTAAAATGAACAACTGGAATTGAGGAAAAAAAAGTTGGCCAGTATGAATATAAAATAGTTCGAAAGCCCGCCCCAAATGGCACTTAGAACCAAATTTTGAATGGGAAATAAAATTTTAATTATAAGCCCCTTTACATTTTTTTTGGCCCAAAAAAAGTTTTAGAAAAGCTTTAAAATCTGGCCTTTACATAAGTCTTATGCCAGTGACTAGTCGGAAAAAGATTTAAATAAAGCCCTATGGGAAAAAAAGTACATCCCCCCAGAAAAGAAGCGGTTTTAAAGAGTTCTACAAAATTACAGTTCATTCCCCAAAAGAATTTGGGACAGTTCACAATATATTTGAAATTTTTGTCTTAAAGATAAGGGAGGAGGGGGTTGTGGCGTTGGAGTCCTTTTTAAAGGATTCTAATTAGCTGGAAACTTGACGTTTTACAGTTTTTAAAGTTATGTTTTATTCTTTACAATGGGAGGATATTAAGGTCATAACAAAAGCAAAAAATCAATATTTTTTAAATAGAAAAATCTTACGCACTAAATTGGATTAACTTAACATTTAGACCCTTTTAGGATTTTATTATAGAAAAATTTTTTAAAAGAGGGGCATGATAAAAAAAATACCCATTTGATTTCCCTTTGTTTTAAAACTATGGGGCGTTAAACTTTATGACAAAAAAATCCTCATTGCTATTTAAATTTTTGGGGAGATGGTTGTGGAAAAAAATATTTGCGCCTATTCAAAAAAGTTTATGTTATAATTTTTTTATTGTGGTTTTCTGTCCAAACTTAAGGCAAAGATATCATGATAGAAGGTTTTTATGGACAGATGATGCAATATTTGTTTATCTAGCAATAAAGAGTGAGTGTTTGAAAAAGTTTTATAGACTGTTTTAAGGGAAGCAGACATATTTATTTAGTGACTGTTCAGCAGAAAGAGCTAGTTAAAAAAAAGAAAAACTTTGTCGAAACTAGCTTTTAGCGGAAGCATGCTGGAATAAGTGTGTGGATTTTTTGCCAGAAATATACCCGGGGTTTTAAAAACTTTAGAGAAACAGTTAAAGACGGTTTTTTTCCATGAAAAAAAAGAGGTCTTTGAAGAAGTTTGCGCGAAAATGATGTTTTTGAAAATGCAGGAAAAAAAATGGATTAAAAAAAATGAAATCTGAAAGTTTAGTAAATTATATTAAAACGGTAACCCCCCACAGTAGTTTGTTGTGAAAACGTTTTTTTTGGGTTTTTGAGTCTTTTGTCAGGAAAGTAAAATTTCGCTTGCGTGTGTGTGTGTGTGTCTGCCCGCCTCTCGTCTGTCTGTCTCTCTCTTGTCTCTTCTTCTCTGTTGTTGCCCTGATTCTCTCTCTTCTTCCGCCACAGGAAAAGGCGGTTTCAGGCCACTTTGCCAAAAAAATCGGTTTGGGGGGTGAAAGTGGTTAGAGGGGCTTTCCCCGTTCTTGAAGAGAAAAAGCGCTTGCATGACATAAGCGATACGTGGTAGAGCAACCAAAGGGGAAAAACTGGGGTGTAGTCCACAACGATAAAAAGGGGTCTGAAAGACCCCGGGTGGTCAATAAACACTCCCGGGGCTTTATCATCTGTAGGTCAAGGTTCGCAGTGCAGACTTAAAAATGCGATGATGGGGGAGTGCTTGGAGGGAGGGGGGGGGGGGGGGGGGTTTCATCTTTCCCCCCGACTTGTTTGACGAAAACAGCGCGGGCTCGAAACCTGTTATTTGGGACATTTTCATTGTCTTCCCCGGTCTGGTGTGTGTGGGTGTGTGTGTGTGTGTGTGTGTGTTGTTGTGTGTGTGTGTGTGTGTGTGTGTGTTGCGCGCGCGCGCGCACGGCGTGTGCGGTGTGTGTGGTGTGTATGTGTGTGTTGTGTGTTGTGTGTGTGTGTGGGTGTGTGTGTGTGTGTGTTGTGTTTGTTGTTGTTGTGTTGTTGTTGTTGTTGTTGTTGTTAAAAAGTCGGTTTCTGAAAATGATAATAAACGGTGGGGAAAAGGGTGGGAGGAGAGAGGAGGAGAGAGAAAAGAGAGGAGGGAGAGAGAGGAGAGAGAGAGGAGAGGAGAGACTGTGGGGGTGTGTTGTGTGTGTGGTGGGTGTGGTGTGTGTGTGTGTGTGGTGGTGTTGTGGTTGTGTTGTTGTTTTTGTTGTTGTTGTTGTTGTTGTTTTAATTGTTTAAGTTGTTCACTAAAAGTGTATTAGGCGATGGGAAAAGATGGGGGAAAGGGGCAAAAAAGGGCGAAATTTTTAGGGAAAAAGGGGGATTGGGAAACTTTTTTCAAAAGCCAAAAAAAAAAAAAAAAAATTGTTTCCCAAAAAGGGAATATAGTATAAATGTTCGGGGCTCAAAGCTAACCAGTTAACAATACATGATGGTTATACGGGTTTGCTCACTAAAAGAAGCAATGAGTAAATTCGGCATTACTCTCAACTTAACAATGCAAATCTAAAAACAATATTAACATTCGAACCTGAAAATGCAGATTACTTATTGATAAAGAGCTAGCTAAAATGTTAGGCTTTAAGTTGACACCCGATCACTAAAAGATTTGTTGTTGCGCCAAACAAAACTACTTTTAAGGGGGAAAATCCGCTCGATCTTGCATTACATTCATTACTTTATGTTCATTTGGATGAGCTGAGCACTGATGAAAACTTATATGATGGAAGGCCCTCAAATGTTTTAAGAGCTTTACCGGCAGGGAAAGCTGCATATTGCGATTATGAAATTATACAATTCCTAATTTACAGTTTAAAAGATTAGTTTGTGGGAGGGTTGGATCATTTAATATAAAAATTGCAGACAAAGCAGGGAAAGTTGTGAAATGCAATAACCTACACATTGTTTTGGAAATAAAATAATAAACTGTACTAAAAATGTCGCGGGGGCCAGAAGAACCAGGAGTTACATTAGGCCTGTGAGGTGTATAACTTTAGAATTAAAAGACCTTGCAGATGTTGCGGACTTTGAACAGAACGGTGAGATAGGCGCTTTGTATGGTTTTGAGTACACTAAAGATGGTGATTATAAACGCAAAGAGGTTGGCGACAACAAATAGTTTCCTAAACTAGAACAACTGCGCAATCTAGAGGCAAATAATGTTGGCCAGTATGAATAT
>CM031626.1:27831581-27849081 GCA_018398815.1 Conus ventricosus | reverse complement strand
GTCTCACTGATGACAGACAAGGTCAGGCAGTCTCACTGATGACGGACAAGGTCAGGCAGTCTCACTGATGACAGACAAGGTCAGGCAGTCTCACTGATGACAGACAAGGTCAGGCAGTCTCACTGCTTGTTCGTGTGTTTGTTTGTTTTGCTTTTTTCTTTTTTAAACTACAACCTATTTTGTTTTCACTCGATGCAGCCAACAGTTTCTGCATATGGAATTTTCCGCCATGCACCTTATGTTGACGCTGTTCAAACTGCAGCCACTGAAGACTGAAAGTAGAGAATCTACAAAACACCGGAACCCCTGTTCCACACGGGCCTCGTGGATGGCTAATAACTGATTACCCTATCAATAATATCTCTCCACGCGTCTACCATTTACGGTATCACTAGCCCTTAACTAAATGCACATGGTTTCGTTCACGCTCATGACTAAACTGCACACGATCATGCATTCATACCCATATACACGCGAGCACATTGAACACATATCATATGAATTCGAATCTCTATCTTTTTCTCCTCCTCCTACATTTAAACCATCGATATTTTTTTTTTTTGCTGTCCCAACCTCTGCGCCACCTCAGAGGCAGTGCACCCACGCCGCTCATTCCGACACCCGTCCACAGCCACAGCCCGGCTGGCCCCGCCGCAGCCCCGGCACCAGCAATCCACAGGGAGCAGTCAATGTCAAGTCGTCAAGAGGCATCCCACCGGAGGAGACACTGCACTGCTGCCGAGTCACTTCGGTGGTGTTCAGTGGCGCCTGTTCTGATCTAACATACGCAGGACACCACCTACTAAGCCCCCTACTGACGACAATAATTGCTTCGTCACGGAGCCGGCGTGAGTGAGCTCTCCCTCCGGAGGGCGCCACCACGTCCGTCCAACGACAGCCCCCATGGACTCGCCGATACCGGTGACCCCGACGGAAGCAAACCAAGGCCACAGACGTGGAGAGGACATCGAAATTGAGGTCACCATGAGAGCAGTGCATGAAGGGCCACAGAATTTGAGACAATATTTTTAATGCTGATCAATGGGAATGAGGATGATTAAGATGATGCTACGGATTTCCATTTCGGTCTGAGACTACATGGCAGGGCTGTACTCTACGCTTTCTTTCATAATATATCCTGGCGTCAACCAGGCCCGAGAGATACAGGCACCTGCGGTGTTGGTCATGAAATTTGAGCAACACTCTCAGAAACGCATCCATTAAGTGGATGAAACTTGACTGTGTGGTCCCAGTCTTCCCAACTGAGTCCGCAGCAAACTCAACTCTGGGTAGGAGCCAGTCAGGGCAGAAAAAAAACCCACATGACTCTGATGGGATTCGAACCCACGACCCCCCAGCCGTGAGTCCGGGACGCTAACCACTTCGCCACGGCGGCTGGTCCATCGATAAAATGTAGTTTGCGCACAAATCCACTTCAGTTTAGACACACACACACACACAGACACACACACACACACACACACACACACACACACACACACACACACACACACACACACACACACACACACACACATATATATATATATATAAGAGAGAGAGAGAGAGAGAGAGAGAGAGAGAGAGAGAGAGAGAGAGAGAGAGAGAGAGAGAGGAGAGAGAGAGAGAGAAAGAGAGAGAGAGAGAGAGAGAGAGAGAAACAGACAGACAGACAGACAGACAGACAGACAGACACAATGTGTGTGTGTGTGTGTGTGTGTGTGTGTGTGTGTGTGTGTGTGTGTGTGTGTGTGTGTGTGTGTGCGTGTGCGTGCGTGCGTGTGTGTGTGTGTGTGTGTGTGTGTGTGTGTGTGTGTGTGTGTGTGTGTGTGTGTGTGTGTGCACCCGCGCGTGCGCGCACGCGCTCGCGCCTTAATGATAATCATAACTAATTCAGACGATGTCAGGAAATATTGCTTGATTACTTCATAAATAAATGTCAATTTTCCACACGTTTATTGCGTCACTACATTTCCTTATTCAATATCATCAATATTTGACTCTCTTTTTTTTCACACGGCTTCCATAACAAGGTCATTTGCAGCTTATGTAATCACAAATGCATGTAACATACTTCAGTAAACAGACGATACATAATGAAACCGACTGAACTATCAGCCTACAAAACATGCGTCCATTTTAATTATGCTGAGGAGTTCGCTACCTCACGGGGTTTTTGTAAGAGACTCGACATCACACGCCTCTGCTCAGCAGCCGTCTCCATTGGTGCAGACTTTATAATTCCTCAACATGGATAGCTGTGTAATGTCAATATCCAATAGATGTTAGTCATCAAGTCAAGTAAAGTCAACAACACTTGATTATCTCGAAAGAGAAATTAAGAGTGGCCATTAAAAAAAAAAGTCTAGGGATCTATATTTAACAAATCACAAATCACACCCACCCCTCCACCCCCACCCATCCACCCACCCACCCACCCACCCACTCACACACACACACACACACACACACACACACACACACACACACACAGACACACACACACACACACACACACACACACACACACACACACACACACACACACACACACACTCACACACACACACACACACACACACACACACACACACACACACACACACACACACACACGCGTCGCACGCACACACACACACACACACACACAGACACACACACACACACACACACACACACACACACACACACACACACACACACACCACACACACACACACACACACACACACACACACACACACACACACACACATGATATACAAACAAGTTGTCTGAATCGGATGTCATCGAAAGTTCAGTTTTGATTCGTGAGTTTGATGGAATTAGGAACGAAACTGTTTTTAGTTCTATTTGTATTGAATTTTAGAATTTGGAATCTTCATCCAGATGGTAGAACATTTAGTTTTTTTGAAAAAAAACATGAGAACTGTCGGCAGCAATGTTGACAGCTTTTTGTGTGACGCGACATTCATACATTTTATCTAACTGTCCTTGTTTTTTTTTGTGTGTGTGTTTTTTTAACCAATAATCTTTCCACATGTATTCACCATTCTGTTTAAAGTGTTTTTGTTTTTCACACTAAAATTTTAGTCATGCTGGATATTGTGACACCTCTGAAGCCTAATTTCAGCTTTACTCAGTTCTTGCATCTTTCGGATCCTTTTGAAAACAAAAATACTGCTTGCAATAAATTCAGTGTAGAGCAAATGAAGTCACAGTACGATGGATCCTAAAAACAAAACAAACAAACAAAGGAAAATATTAAAAAGCTTTTTTTCTTTTTTAAATCGATTGGCACCCTGGCAAATTCTGAAGTTCCTGCGGTGGACCTTGGTAACAAGCACACAGGTCGTCACAAACTATAGGCAGCAGAAGCTCCCACAAGTCCAACTTTAGGAACCCGCCAAACAGATACTTGAACCTCAAAGTCTAACACTGTGGAACTGCCACACTGACTGAAACCATTTACTGTCAGATTAACATATCGTTGTACTGACATTTAAAAACGTGAAAAATGATAAATTAATTCAAAAACAAAACTAGACAATAAAAATCATAAGGAAACTTAGTAGGGAAACATTGAACACTTATAAATAAAATAGTAATATCAGATATTGTAATTATAAACAAAATTTACATCTTAACTGTACTGAAAATTAAAACATTTTTTTTTCTCTCTCTCTTTCTCTCTCACATTCACCACCACCACTACCACCCAAAAGACACACACACACACACACACACACACACACACACACACACACACACACACACACACACACACACACACACACACACACACACACACACACAAAAGACCCACACCTCCCCTTCCCACTATTCGCATGTATGGGTGCACGCACACATACGCACTCACAGAAAAAAAACAACAACCGAATCTCTCTCTCTCTCTCTCTCTCTCTCTCTCTCTCTCTCTCTCTCTCTCTCTCTCTCTCTCTCTCTCTCTCAAATGTGACCACATGCCGACGAGACCACATGCCGATATGACCACATGCCGATAAGACCACATGCCGATATGACCACATGCCGATAAGACCACATGCCGATGTGACCTCATGCCAACGTGACCACATGTCGTTAGTGACCCAATGACTCACAAGGACTTCTGGTCACATCGGCATGTGGTCACATCGGCAAGTCTAACCATTCTTTGGTAAACTACTGAAAATCAGGGTCACAACGACACTTGGTCACAACGACACTTGGTCACAACGACACTTGGTCACAACGACACTTGGTCACAACGACACTTGGTCATAACGACACTTGGTCACAACGACACTTGGTCACAACGACACGTGGTCACAACGACACTTGGTCACAACGACACTTGGTCACAACGACACTTGGCCACAACGGAATTTGGCCCCATCGACATGACCCCCACAGAAGAGATTCCGATGTTTAATCAGAACACGTAGATAATGTTGGTTTGTTTGTTTTTTGTTTTTTTTCCCTTGCATTTCTGTGTCCTTTCTTTTTCAAAATATCATTTGACATGCTATTTATGAAATGTGATTGTGTGTGTGTGTGTGTGTGTGTGTGTGTGTGGTGTGTGTGTGTGTGTGTGTGTGTGTGTGTGTGTGGGGCGCGCGCGGCGCGAGCGTACGCTTGCATTTTGTATATTAGATATTCATCATGTCATTGAGTGATTCTAATTATGTGAGATATTTGTGACTTGTTTATTTCTTGCTTAATATTTATGAAGTTTGCCTCTATTTTCTTTCATCTTTGGCATGAATACAGCTGTTTACTGTAGTTTATGCTTATATTCACACTTTGTAAGCGCTTTGAGCTCATCAGAGATGGGACGAATATAAAATTTCATTATTATTATTATTATTATTATTATTATTATTATTATTATGCCTGTTTCCTAGATACTATAGCCTACACTCCAACCAACTCAAATGGAAATCGATGACGTAAAAACCCTGACGACAATAAAAGACACCTGTACATGGCAGACATGCCGCACTGCAAATAAAGAATCGAAACCATTGACCATTTTTTGTTCTAATGCATGAACCTTTCACACAGAAAAAAAGAAGAAGAAAAAAAACACAAAAAAACAAAAAAAACAAAAAAACCCATTGTGGACGATTATCATGTCGATCAGCTGCAGTGTAGCGTTTTACGTCCGAAATGGACACAGTCTGCCTGCTATTTATGGGTTAACTGTCTGTCCATCACATTTTGGCAACTGACAGTGTCAACTTGACGGGTTTGATGGGCACACGTGGTTTTTTGATGCAAGAAAAACCTACATGCCGACCTGTCCGAACAGCAGATACCAAGATACTTCCATGCGTGGTTAGTTCAGAGGGAGAACACTTCCACGTGTGGTTAGTTCAGAGGGAGAACACTTCCATGTGTGGCTAGTTCAGAGGGAGAACACTTCCATGTGTGGTTAGTTCAGAGGGAGAACACTTCCATGTGTGTTAGTTCAGAGGGAGCACACTTCTATGCGTGGTTAGTTCAGAGGGAGCACACTTCCATGTGTGTTAGTTCAGAGGGAGAACACTTCCATGTGTGGTTAGTTCAGAGGGAGCACACATCCATGTGTGGTTTGTTCAGAGGGAGCACACTTCCATGTGTGGCTAGTTCAGAGGGAGCACACTTCCATGTGTGGTTAGTTCAGAGGGAGAACACTTCCATGTCTGGTTAGTTCAGAGGGAGCACACTTCCATGTGTGGTTTGTTCAGAGGGAGCACACTTCCATGTGTGGCTAGTTCAGAGGGAGCACGGGTCAGCTGAACAACTCTCTCCCTTGGATCTAGTTGCAGAGTAGGGCGACTGCTGGCCGAAATCTAAACAAATTTTGAAAAGTTTTTGACAATGCACCGCCAAAAAACGTAGATTAGACAAACGAAGCCATTGCTCGTTCATTTTCGTTGTCCTGCGTGTTGTGTATCTTGCCTGAAGAAGACCTAAGAGGTCGAAACGCGTCGTGTTTCGTCTTGTGATTCGTTTGTGTACGTTTCTTAGCGGTGCGTTATCAAAAACGTTTCAAATTCACTTGGATCTAGTTTTGTTTTTTTTTCTTTGTCCTGCGACCCCCTATTTTTCCACATCCAAAAAAACTCTTTCATCATTCCCCCCCCCCCCCCCCACCCCCTTCCCAGCCTCCCCATTTTTTTAGGATGGGCCTCCACCGTCCTCTTTTTTCCCACCTTTTTCTTTTGGCCAAAAAGTAACCACAACTCTCGCGCACCATGCAGGTCTGCATGTTCTGTTACTATTGGACATTCTCAGCTGGACTTGTAGTGGTTTGGCGTTTGATACAAACCGCCAGGGTTTGTTTATATTCTCTTTTTTTGTGTCGTGACACATTCACTCTGTGTACGCGGAGAAAAAAAAAAACGGGGAAGGAAGGAAGAGAACGGAAAGAAAGACGGGGAGAGAAAGAAAGAAAGAGGATGACAGAAAAACAGACAGCAAGATAAGAGAGAACAAGATGAAAAGCATATATAAACGTACTCCCAGTTTGTCTTGAATGCACGTGCAAAAAAAAAAAAACCCACGTCACAATCAAACATGCGTCATAATCAAAAAACGTCGCAATCAAACATGCGTCATAATGTATTTCGGCAATGGCGAAGTACTTTCTGAGATATTCCATAAGGAAGAAAAAACGTTTTGTGCCGTTATAGCCGTTAGTAACGGCCATTCTAGTAAAGTAAACCATAAGGCATCATCCGTGACTCATAATGCACATACCTACAAATTTTCAGAAAGATCGGCCCAGAAGTTTTTTTTTCTGGAGCGAGTGGAACACACTTTGACCACGGACAGACAGACACACAGACAGTATTTCTTCGTCCCCATTGTAAAGTGCTCACTGTTCTATAAGAATGGGAGTACAAAAAGGAAGAAAGAAAAGATGGCAGAAAGACAGTAGGAAGAAAAGACACACACAGAAGCTCGCTTACAGTTGGTGGCCCGTGCGCGCGAACAGGATTCTAACGAAGGGGAGTGAAAAAAAGGAAGTGACACTGGACCTGTTCCCCCTATGTCTTTGATTAGATGGCTAAACTTTCACACTCTATACATGTTATCTTGATCCTTCTGAATAGCGCGTCTCTTTATACAGGCTCGTGTCGTTTTATGAATGAAATGAGAATTTCTCAGGGTCTGTGCCTGACACTCTAATAAATATTTTCTTGATCCTTCTGAATAGCATGTCTGTTCATACCGGCTCGTATGGTTTTGTAAATAAAATGAGAATTTCTGAGAGTCTGTGCCTGACACTCTTAATGGTATCTTGATCCTTCTGAATGGCACGTTTGTTCATACCGGCTCGTATGGTTTTGTAAATAAAATGAGAATTTCTAAGAGTCTGTGCCTGACACTCTTAATGGTATCTTGATCCTTCTGAATGGCACGTTTGTTCATACCGGCTCGTATTGTTTTATCAATAAAATGAGAATTTTTAAGGGTCTGAGGGCCTGACATAAAAAGAATTGCATTTTGATCCATCTGAAGAGTGCGTCTCTTCAGAAAGGTTTATATGGTTTAGGAAATGAAATGAACAAGATCCACTCTGTTAGATTCTGCTGGGTTTAACCGGACATAGGCAGAAACATTCTACAATACAATGCCTTGTCATTCCAGAGTCATTCGGTTTATGTGGATGCAAGCGATGCCCAGGCCTGTGTCTGTTTCAATACAGGATAAGAAGCAATGATGCAGTAGTGTTACTGAAGCTTGGCATCATCACTCAGTCGTAGCTGAGGAACAATATGACCCTGTGCAATAAGGGATAGTTAACACTGCCGTTCTCAGAGTGAGCTGTTGTGAGGCAAGAGTCTTTGATTCCATGCTGTCCCCATGATAGTCTCCATCCCATGGTTCTGTGCATGTAGGCAACGATGATGTATTTTTACCATTGACTGACCTAAAACCCAATAAATGATTTAGTTGTGGTGGTGGTGGTCAGGGTGAATGTGGGGGTAGGAAAAGCACTGGTCTGTGGAGGAGCCCACGTAAACTGACACTGCGCTTCTGGCGACATGAAGGGAACTGTGACGAACGCTTCTGGCGACATGAAGGGAACTGTGACGAACGCTTCTGGCGACATGAAGGGAACTGTGACGAACGCCTGGTTTGACAAGACTGGCGGAGAAAACACAACAGTACAGACACGAATACAAACTGCCTCTGACTGTGCTTTTGTTTCTTTTAATCATGTCAGTTTATTTGAACAGATTGGCTGAGAAAACACAGAAACGAATATGAGCTGATTCCTGACTCTCGTCTTTTAAATTTTTTTTAATATTCATGTAAGTTTTTAATGTGTCGCCTGCTTTCGTTGTTGAGGGTCTCCAAGAGTACATAGACAAGTCATTTGAGTGCACATAGTAAGCCACCATCTTTGGAGTATGTCCACTACGTCCTGCAGACCAGCTGACTGAGGTGTCTCTGGCGGATTATTTAATGTCCTGCCTCTGGCTCATTGGGACGGTAAAGGAAGGTCTGATTGCGGGCCGAGCTGACTGAAGGGCTTACCAAATGGTAGCAGGAATATGGGTACTAGGATTGTGTGAGCCTTTCCGAAACCATGAGCACTCCTGAATTGCTTTATTGCTCCACTCCACCTTCTGAGGTACCACCCCTCAAAAAAAAAAAAGAAAGAAACCCACCGACAACAACCCCCCCCCCCCCCAAAAAAAAAAAAAAAAAAAAGACTAAAAAGGTGGAAAGGAAGTTCACCATCCGTTTATAGAAATGGTGGTTGCATCGACGGCAAAAGTTTCAGACTTTTATATTACATGAAAATGGGGAAACAGAGCATTCGACTTGGAAGGGAACGAGTCGGTGCAGTGTCTGGTGTGTAGTTCAGCCAGCTGAAGACAGCCTGCAACAGGACAGCTAGTCCGTTTTCACTCAGCGTGAAAAGAGTTTTGTACCTGGATGCAACATCAGCCATCACGCTCTCCCATCAGGTCCAGGTATGAGACGCTGCCTCTAGACAAAACACGGTTTACAAGGGCCTGCCCCATCCCCATTCCCGCTCTGACATTGTTTGTGACTGCTCTCTATTTTGTTCTGGAATCAAAGTATTTCAAAGCCAAATCCACCGCTCAGATTTTCCAGGACACTTGTTTTTCGCGGTCCAAGCAGTGCACTCATTAATTCACAACCACTGCCTTTCACACTGGCTTTACAATTTCTGGCTCTGTGACTCGTACTCAAGAGGATCTCGGTACGTTTAGGAACATGGCTCTTTAGAAGTTCTTGTGGATCTTAGTATGTTTTGAACATGGCTCTTTAGCAGTTCTTGTGGATCTTAGTACGTTTTGGAAGATGGCTCTTCCGAAGTTCTTGTGGATCTCAGTACGTTTTGGAAGATGGCTCTTCCGAAGTTCTTGTGGATCTCAGTACGTTTTGGAAGATGGCTCTTCCGAAGTTCTTGTGGATCTCAGTACGTTTTGGAAGATGGCTCTTCCGAAGTTCTTGTGGATCTCAGTACGTTTTGGAAGATGGCTCTTCCGAAGTTCTTGTGGATCTCAGTACGTTTTGGAAGATGGCTCTTCCGAAGTTCTTGTGGATCTCAGTACGTTTTGGAAGATGGCTCTTCCGAAGTTCTTGTGCGTCTCTTTGACTACTCCAGTTTCTCAGAGTTGTCTTCTTCAGCCGGTACGCAGATGATTATCTGCTTAAATCCACCCGGTCGTAACACAAGACCACGCTGACTGGATGGACATTTCTGTAAGAATCTGTTCAGTCACTGAAAGAGCTTCCCCACTAGTTACCGTTGACTTCAGCGAAATAGCAAGAAATCGCGATGAGGCAGGCAGGGAGAATATGAGAGTCCGGGGGTGACCGACTGAACACTGTTTTCGTGACGTAAGTTCAGTGTAGCAGCAGCAACGTGCACACTGACGTCATCTTGGCCAGGTCTTGGGCACCAGTGCGTGGATAGCACGTGCACCCAGCCTCAACGACTGTCGGCATGGAAATGTTGATATAAACTGGTCATCGTTTAATGTTCTTCTGTCTTGAAATACTCCAAGGGTAACATGGCCATGATTTTGAGAAGCAGCAGACTATCATGAAAAAACAACACCTTTAGAATGCACACACGCACGCACGCACGCACGCACGCACACACACAAATACATATATAACACGTATTAGTCCGTTTACATATATGTTTTTATACGTCATTATCTACACGTCTTTATTTGTCATCAGTCCCCAAGACGATCTATGACCGAAACGTTGACGATTTCTGTTCTGCTTTTTTTTTCTTTTATTGTAAATCTTGTGAATATGCACAAAAACAGGTTGTACGGGTCAGCCAATTGTTTTTTTGTTCCTGCGTTCCTGCTTCTGCAAAACATTCACATGTGGGTTCTCACTTGAGTGGATCCAGATTGCAGTCCACTGTAAGTTTCCAGGATCATGTTGAAATGCAATGTTTCAGCAGCTGTTACGACGTCCCGCACATGGTCTGACTTTCATCCGTTAAATGCCCCCCCCCCCCCTCCCACCCGCCTCCCTCCCCTACTCCCGCCTTTTTTTTGCACGAGGCACACAAAGTTTTATTTTAACAACTGGTCTCCATATCAAAATGAAAATATTGATGTTTATAAACTCTTCCTTTACGTTTTGCTAAAACAGGCGATGCTGCTTTTTCTTCTAATTCAAGGTGTTGAGATGACAGGTCTGTGGCTTTATGCGTTGTGACCATGAAATGCATTTGTAAAGTATTTATGGCAAAACACAGATAGTGCAAATAGTGACCAATTCCACATGGTTCTTTTTGTTTTGTTTGTTTGTGTGTGTGTGTGTGTGTGTGTGTGTGTGTGTGTGTGTGTGTGTGTGTGTGTGTGTGTGTGTGTGTGTGTGTGTGTGTGTGTGTGTGTTTTTAGGTGTGAACTCCGGGGTGATACTAATGAACCTGACCAGAATCAGGCGATCTGATTGGGACGCCCGTGTCTGGAACTACAGCCATAAGTACCAACAGAAGCTGAAACTGGTGGACCAAGACCTCTACAACATCTACCTCCACTTTCATCCAGGTGTGTGTGTGTGTGTGTGTGTGTGTGTGTGTGTGTGTGTGTGTGTGTGTGTGCGTGCGTGCGTGCGTGCGTGCGTGCGTGCGTGCGTGCGTGCGTGCGTGCGTGCGTGCGTGCGTGCGTGCGTGCGTGTGTAGGTGTGTGTGTGTGTGTGTGTGTGTGTGTGTGTGTGTGTGTGTGTGTGTGTGTGTGTCTGTGTGTTTGTGCGTGCGTGCGTGCGTGCGTGCGTGCGTGCGTGCGTGCGTGCGTGTGTGCGTGTGCTTGATAGGGGCGTCACCACACACACACACACACACACACACACACACACACACACACACACACACACACACACACACTGGATTTATTCATTCAGATCGAAAACTCTGACCTTTTTTTACATCTCAGAAACGCCATACTTACTACTAAACACAATGTTAGTCACTCTCCTTCTCTGTCCCTCCACCTGTCTGACTTCTGCTTCTTTCTCCCTTTCTCTGTCTGCCAACAATGCCTCTGCCTTGCTGGTGGATCTCTTCGCCCCCTCCACCCACCCCTCCTCTTCCCCTCAAGCCTTTTGGTGGCCCTCACCCACCTTCCACTTCACCCCACCCTCTCTTTTCTCTCCATGTTCATGTTCCGCACCCAGGTCTATATCCCCAAGGTCTCTAGGTTCTATCAGATTTTTGATCTTCCCTCTCCCGCGCCCCTCTATCTATATTCATTCCATTGTGTGCTGTTCGTCATCTTTCTCCACCGTGGTTTAGGACAGCGTGTTCGAAATGAGTCAGTGTGACTTGGAGTGGGGTTAAAGGTCAGGAGACACTGTAAGTCGTCATCCAGATCAATGTTAGAGTGAAAAAAAAAAATCAAATATTCAACAGTAAGATTTTCCCCAGGGTCTGGGTCCTGTGCCAGGTTTATGTTCACCCCCCCCCCCCTTCATCCTCCAGTCTATATTTTCTCTCTTCTTCCTTCCATGTCTATGTTTCTTTTTATTTGCAATCGTTGTTGGAGACATCGCGACCTGTCATTGGACTTGGATGGAGGTTAAAGGTCAGATAACCCAGAGTGGCTCGTCACCCACAGCCAAATTCAGTGTCCAAGAGCAAGGGTCGTGGTGACCCAAACTGAGGTTCAAGGTCAAGTGATAGGGAATGGGTCAGCATGACGAAGAGCAAGGTTCATGATAAGACACCCAGATGGGTCAATGTGACCTACATGGAGGCTAAAGGTCAAGGAAGCCAAGACTGTTCAGAGTGATCCACAGCAAGGTCATTGTCGGTAACAAAACTGGGTCAGGTGACACAGATCAAACTGAAATATCACAAAGGCCAAATGGACAATGGAAGCGCAGAGGAGGGTTGTCAATCAGGTCAGGACTCACCATCCTGTACGTTTGTGCATGGCTGTACCCTTCTGAAGTGCCCCTGTCATGGCTAGAGTGTTTGTTCACCAGCGGCTGTATCCTTCGAAGTGCCCATGAGTGTTAATTCCCCAATGGCTGTACCCTTTGAAGTGCCCCTGAGTGTTGATTCACCAGTGGCTGGACCCTTTGATGTGCCCCTGAGTGTTGATTCACCAGTGGCTGGACCCTTTGACGTGCCTCTGAGTGTTGGCTTACCACTGACAGTACCCTTTGAGGTGTCCCTGTCATGACTAGAGTGTTGATTCACCAGTGGCTTTACCTTTTGAAGTGCCCCTGTCATGACTAGAGTGTTGGTTCACCAGTGGCTTTACCTTTTGAAGTGCCCCTGTCATGACTAGAGTGTTGATTCTCCAGTGGCTTTACCTTTTGAAGTGCCCCTGTCATGACTAGAGTGTTGATTCACCAGTGGCTTTACCTTTTGAAGTGCCCCTGTCATGACTAGAGTGTTGGTTCACCAGCGACTGTATCTTTTGCAGTGCACACGCCATTGGGCGGCTCTTAAGACGATCACAGTCGCTGAACTGCTCACCCCCACTACCATGGGAACTCCCTTAGTTATGCACCCGTCTGTAGTACACTGCTCAGCTGTGACTGTATCTTTTTTTCTTGCTGTCCCATCCTCTGTGCCACCTCATTGGTATTGCACCCATGTTGCTCATTCCGCAGGGCCACAGAATGCGAGCCTTTTTTCTAAATGCTGATCGATGAGAATGAGAATGATGGAGATAATGCTGCGGATTTCCATTCTGGTCTGAGACTACAATGATAGAGCTGTACTCTAAACTTATATTTATAGTGTGTCCCAGCGTCAACCAGGCTCGAGCGATACAGACACCTGCAGTGTTGACCAGGATATTTGAGCAATACTCTCACCGAGACGCATCCATTAAGTGGATGAAACCCAAACTGTGTGGTCCCAGTCTTCCCATCTGAGTCTGTAGGAAACTCAGTTCTGGGTAGGAGCCGGTTCCGAGCAACAACAAAAAGAAAAAAAAAAGAAACCACTTTGCTGTGGGTCCCAGTCTTCCCATCTGAGTCCGTAGCAAACTCAGTTCTGGGTAGGAGCCGGTTCAGGGCAAAAACAAATCCCACTTGGCTCTGATGGGACTCGAACCCACGACCTCCCAGCGGGAGTCCGCGACGCTAACCACTTCGCCACGGCAGGCTGACTGGTGTGACTGACTCTGGAGCAGTGCGCTAAGTCTGGGGGCAGACTTGTTGGTTCAGCTGTGTTAACTTTAAGGTTTGCAGTTCCTGTTGAGGTGGAATTTCATGCCGTGTTCTGTTTTGCAGAGCTATCTTAAGCAGTGGGCTAGTTTGGGGTCAGACGTGTTGGCTCAGTTGTGTAACTGTGAGGTTTGCAGTTCCTGTTGTGGTATAATTTCATTCTGTGTTCTGTTTTGCAGAGCTGTCTTTGAGCAGTGGGCTAGTTTGGGGGCAGACTTGTTGGCTCAGCTGCATCACTGTACAAAGTTTGCAGTTCCTGTCGTGGTGGAATTTCATGTTGTGCTGTTTTGCAGAGCTATCTTGAGCAGTGGGCTAGTTTGGAGGCAGACTTGTTGGCTTATTTGTATCAATTTATAAGGTTTGCAGTTCCTGTTGTGCCGGAATTTCATGCCATGTCCTGTTTTGCAGAGCACCTGTTCTGGCTGGACTGCACGTTGAACTACCGCACGGACCATTGCATGCACCGTTACCGGGACACCAGCAGTGTGTGCAGGTTGGCAGAGAGTCATGGGGTTCAAATCCTGCACGGCAACCGACGGGCTTTCCAGAAATCGTTCAACTTCCTGTACCTGTATGACGCTTTCGCTCGGGTGGGTGAAGAGGAAGAATGTGGTAGTGGTGGTGGTGGTGGTGGTGGTGGTGGTGGTGGGGGCTCAAAACGGGGACCTAGGGGGTGAGTGGTGGGTGGTGAGGAGACGCGGGAAAGGGAGGGTGAGGGTGAGGGATGATGGGTGTTGCGAGGTGGAATTGTGTGTGTGTGTGTGTGGGGGTGGGGGTGGGGGGTGGGGGGTGGGGGGTGGGGTGGGGGGTGCTGGTGGTGATGGTTAGTAGTGTGCCTGTTCAAGGTCTCCATTTACGGGAAGGTGGTGACCCGGTGGACCATTTGTTAACCCAGGAAAGCAGCTATAGTCCCTAGTCGGTTGTTCCAGTCTCGCATAGAGCCCCCCCCCCCCCCCTCATCCTCCTCCTCTCTCTCTCTCTCTCTCTCTCTCTCTCTCTCTCATCTCTCTCTCTCTCCTCTCTCTCTCTCTCTCTCTCTCTCTCTGTGTGACACCCCTCCCCTACCCGTCCCCTTCATTTTGCCCTGAGACCTTAAAGTGGTGGTCTGACCGGTAGTTCTTCGGATGAGACAATGAATTCAGGTTCCCCAGGCAGGCACCAAGCATAGGATCCACGCATGTAAAGGTACCCAGGGCAAGACACAGAACTGTCTTCTGACTCTGTCACGCTGAAGTAAGAGACTTTTGATAGATTAAAAAACAAAACAAACAAACAAACAAAGAAAAAACAACAACAACAGTGCTGACAGAAAAAAGTGGCACTGTTCCATGGCAACACATCTTCCCCAGTGAGATCTTGGTCCTGGTTGGGGCTTTCTATGCATGATTCCTGGGAAGATTCTGGTTCTGGCTGGCTTTCTATACATTCTTCCCAGGGGAAATCCTGGTCCTACCTGGCATTTTTATTGCATTTTTCCCAGGGTGATCTTGCTCCTGGCTGGCTTTCTATGCATTCTTCCCAGGTGGACCTTGGTCCTACTCCTAGGTGGCTTCCTATCCATTCTCCCCAGGAAGATTCTGGTCCTGGCGGGCTTTTTATGCATTTTTCACAGGAAGATTCTGGTCCAGGCTGGCTTTTTCAGAGGAAGATTCTGGTCCTGGCTGGCTTTTTATGCATTCTTCAGAGGAAGATTCTGGTCCTGGCTGGCTTTTTATGCCTTCTTGCCAGGAAGACTTTGGTCCTGGCTGGCTTTTATGCATTCTTGCCAGGAAGACTTTGGTCCTGGCTGGCTTTTTATGCATTCTTCAGAGGACGATTCTTTTCCTGGCTGGCTTTCTATGCATTCTTCTCAGGAAGACCCTGGTACTGGCTGGCTTTTATGCATTTTTTCACAGGAAGACTGAGGTCCTGGCTAGCTTTTTATGCATTCTTCCCAGGAAGACTGAGGTCCTGGCTGGCTTTTTATGCATTCTTCCAGGAAGATTCTGGCCCCTGGCTGGCTTTCTATGCATTTCCCAGAAAGATGAAAAAAATAGAAGCCACAAACACCCATAAGATAATGGCAATATTTCGGCTTATTTTAACCTTTCTCAAGCCTCACTGGCCCACTGACAAACATCACTCTTAGGATTTCTGTGGTTGTGTTGTCATCTTCCTTCTTCCTAGGAAGACTTTGGTCTGGCTGGCTTTTTATGCACTCTTCCAAGGACGATTCTGGTCCTGGCTGGCTTTCTATGCATTCTTCCCAGGAAGACCCTGGTCCTAGCTGCTTTTTATGCATTCTTCCAGGAAGACTTTGGTCCTGGCTGGCTTTTTATGCATTTTTCCCCAGGAAGACTTTGGTCCTGGCTGGCTTTTTATGCATTCTTCCCAGGAAGACTTTGGTCCTGGCTAGCTTCTTATGCATTCTTCCCATTCCAATCTTATTTAACAAAATACTGTTTAAATGTATTCCATCAATAAAAAAAATGATGGGTCTTTTAGAATTTAAAACGAACCAAACAGTTTATCTTTATTGAAAAAAGGGGAAAAACCTTGATAAGCATCAAACATGTCTTTCTAAAACAAGATTTTTTCGGCCGATTCACAGGCAGTACGTACGAATTTACGTAGTTTTTGTACGTTGGATTGATGAAAATTTACG
The DNA here is from genome assembly GCA_018398815.1 of Conus ventricosus. Classification (NCBI taxonomy): domain Eukaryota; kingdom Metazoa; phylum Mollusca; class Gastropoda; order Neogastropoda; family Conidae; genus Conus; species Conus ventricosus. The sequence goes on along the minus strand of CM031626.1, from coordinate 27,832,754 downwards.
ATCCTTTTCCGGTTATGATTTGTTGTCTCTAGTTTTCTCATCCATCGTTATTTCATAATAACTTGCATAAACCAGTTGTAAGCCTTGAAATACAATGCCTCCCGTACCAATATTTTGCCCTGCAATCTTTGTATTGATTCTGTCTTTTTTTTTTCTTTCTTTCTCTCTTTCATTCTTTCTTTTCCCATATGAACTTTTAACATCGAAGACCCAAAATACCTGCCGCCGTGGCAAAGTGGTTAACGTCGCGGACTCCCAGCTGAGAGGTCTTGGGTTCGTTTCCCATCAGAGCCATGGAAGATGTTTCTGCCCCGACCGGCTCCTATTCAGAGCCGTGTTTGCTACGGGCTCAATTTGGAAGACTGGGACCACACAGTCGAATTTCATCACTAAATGGATGCGTCTCTGAGAGAGCTGCTCAAATTTCCTGACCAACACTGTAGGTGTTCATCTCTGGCACCTGGTTGACGCCGGGATGTATTATGAAAGTAAGTGTAGAGTACAGCCCTGTCATGCAGTCTCAGATCGGAATGGAAAACCGTAGCATCATCTTCATCAACCTCATTCTCATCAATCAACATTAGGAAAGGAAATAAATACTACTACTTCCAATGACAGTAGTAATAATAATAATAATAATAACAATAACAATAATAATAATGATAATAATAATAATAATAATAATAATAATAATAATAATAATAATAATAATAATAATAATGATAATAATAATGATAAATAATAAAATAATAATAATAATAATAATAATAATAATAATAATAATAATAATAATAATAATAATAATGAGACGTTCATGTAACGCTTTTAAACATCAGCGGAATACATGTTCACATGGGTTCAAATACAAATACAAATAAAGAGAGAACTCGTGAACTCGTGACTTTAATGTGAGGCCTCCAGCCTATACACATGTGACACGTTACATGAAATTGTTATGCTATTGAAAATTAATAATTAATATAGAAAAATGTTTTCAAAAAAGGGCAACAAATAAAGAGAGAGAGAGAGAGAGAGAGAGAGAGAGAGAGAGAGAGAGAGAGAGAGAGAGAGAGAGAGAGAGAGAGAGTGAGAGAGAGAGAGAGAGAGAGACACGACGCAAATGCAAGAATTTATCTGGTGAATTCGTTAGAAATATGCACAAACACACGATTT
>CM031626.1:27824081-27826581 GCA_018398815.1 Conus ventricosus | reverse complement strand
CTTCAGAGAATATGCTCTCACAAAAATCTGCGAAGGAAGTCTGGACAGTGATGTGTAAAGTTACCCCAACATTGTTTATGAGCTTCAAATAGGGGAAAAATGTAAAAAAAGAAAATGTGTGTGTGTGTGTGTGTGTGTGTGTTGTGTGTGTGTGTGTGTGTGTGTGTGTGTGTGTGTGTGTGTGTGTGTTGTTGTTGTTGTTGTTGTTGTTGTTGTTGTTGTTGTTGTTGTTTTGTTTTACGTCTTTCCATATTACGTGATAGACAAAAAAATCGGGGCTGGGAAAACAGGTTAACATAACGAGTCAAAAGAAATAACTTATGTACAACTATAACACAAAAATAGAAAATCCAGTTAACCAAAGATGGAAAAATAGACAACCATGTAACTCTTCTTCTCTCACCACTGACTGTTTTCTGTTATAAGTATTTGCCAATTAGACTTTTAGCTAAGTGCAGACAGAAAAGATATGTTTCACTTGCTAACAGGAAAACGTTTTGAATAGGCTGTACAGACGTATTTGGAATGAATTTTTTCATTAATTTACACAGAAGAATGTGATCAGTTGATATGCTATGACCACATATACAATGTATATTTTTGACATACTTTGTTTTAAAACAATCCAATTTCCATCTACAGATCAAGGAACTTATCTGTCGTCTACGAAAAATGCTTTGATCGTACTTGCTTAGCTTTTCATGAATATTTTTTCATTTCATCGTGTAAACCAGAACACCCAGTTTCTCTTTCTATCAAATGAAAATTAGAAACTTGTACTCTTTCTGCCAAAGTATAGCACTCTTGCACTGACATAGAGAAGTTCAAAAATGCGAATTTGATGATCGTTTTTGCTCCTCTCTTTGCTAGAACATCAACCTTTTAACTATAATATAACCTATGATACTGGATAATAACAAATTAGCACTTTCAGCCTTTGTTAAATCTGTATGCTCAATATCCAAATGTGCTGGTGTTAGTTTCCAGGGAGGGATAGGAGACACAATAGATCTTTTTGCAATAAATGTTAGTTTGATGTCTGAGGATTCTAAAATCGAGGAAGCATATGTTCTTAGAGTCGTTTCAGATGATATATTTTTAGCCCTTTTTGGGAAAATCAGTGTCCGATTTAATATTTATTTCAGCGCCTGTATTGTTGTCCATAGTAGAACTTCTTATAACAAATTTGGTGCATGCAAGATTCCTGTATTCTTCCATTTGTAATATCTCAGCAGCACTGTATGCTTTTGTACAAGAGGCATGGACTCGTAGTCCCATGGCTATCTTATATGCTTTGGAATCAACACTTTTTTTCCAATGAGTATTTGGGTGCACTGAAGAACACCTCATGTGCATACGTCAATGTTGATCTAACCAGTGCAGTAGAAAGGTGCAAAGTGTAACTGAGTCCTGAGCCCATGCATGCTTGCTAATAATCTTTCATAGATTTAAAGTTTTTCGAGGTTTCTTAGAATATGCTCTATATGAAAATTCCATGACAACTTTGATGTTAAATTTACTCCAAGGAATTTCATTATTTTTGTTTATTTGATGGGTATGCCGTTGACTTGAAATAAAGGCATATCAACTGGATCAGATCCAGTATTAAATAACATCATGTGGTTTTATCACTTGATATTTGCAAACCATTTTCAGTCATGTAAGCAGAAAAGGTATTCAATTTTTTTTACATAATTTTTTAATATAGTTTTGTGATCTTACAGATATACATCTTTTTAATGTCGCTTTCATCCACATGCATATGTCATCTGCATATTGGGCTAGTTCTATATTTTTTAGTATTTTTGTGGTTAAATCGTACATCAGAGTACTAAAAACTAAAGGGGCAATTAGAGACCCCTGTGGAATGCCCATGAGTAGTTTTCTTCTTGTAGAATAGGAGTTCCCTACCTTCGTTCTAATATATCTATTTTCTAAGAAGTCTTTCAGAAAGTCATAAATGTTTCCTGATAATCCAATCTCTTTAAGTTTATAAAGCAAACGAGAGTACCATACTTGATCATGAGCTTTAGTGATGTCAAAAAAGGTTGCTAGTAAACATTTTCTCCTGGACAACTGATGTTTAATTTGAGTGTTAAGTTTGACCAAGTGTTCAATAGCACTTTTACCCTTTGAAAACCTGCTTGGTTTATTGGGATAACTTTGTTCTTTTCAAAAAAGTAGTTTAGTCTATTTAAAACAATTGTTTCATAAAGTTTACTGACATGAGAAGTTAATGAAATAGGTCTGTAACTATATTTTCTTTCAGGTTACCTTCCTTGTGAATCTGTACTATAACTGATTCTTTCCATATTTGTGGCAAATGACCTGAGCTCCAGCATTTTTTAAATATACTTAGTAAAATGCTTATCCATTTGTCTGGAAAATGTTTAGTCATTTCATTAGAAATGGCGTAAATCCCAACAGCTGTTTTTTGGTTTGGGAGAGAATCTACGCATCATTCACCTCTTGTAATGTAATTGGGGCGTTGATGTCGCTT
>CM031626.1:27814081-27819081 GCA_018398815.1 Conus ventricosus | reverse complement strand
TCACCATGTGTATATGTGAATACAGATATATATAAGGGAGGGGGAAGGATGGGTTTTTTTGTTTTGTTGTTGTTGTTGTTGTTGTTGTTGCTTTCTTTCCCTCCCCATTTACAACTTATGAAGAAAATACATATGTCTCTGTATGAAGTTGTGTATGTCTTGCAAAAAATGAAAAATTGTTCAATAAAAAAAAAATGAATTAAAGAAATGACAAAAAAAAAAGAATTTTTAGGAATGCATTTGTAGTAAAACACCTCATATGCTTCAAGAACTTCTGACCAAAACTGATGCTCTACGTGTTATGTTATAAATACGTTATATATGTACATGGGGTGTGAATGTAAAGTGGTGGGATGGGGGAAATTGGGCAGGGGGGGGGGGGTAGAGAGAAAGGGATGGAGGAGAGGTTGGGAGAAAAGAAAAGCGAGGGCAAGGAGCCGGAATGATTCAAACTAAAAACGCCAGATGTGGGAGCAGAGACCATCAAGGTGATTGTGAGACTGGATTTGTTGAGTACAAGAAGGAAGGGTAGTCCAGACAGACACAGTTGAAGGGGAAAAAGATGCATGATACACATCTGTGTGGAGACTAGGGACAGCTCGATGAAAGGGTCTTTGTAGGTGATATGGCTAGACTGTTGAAAGTTAAGGTGGCAGGCAATCAGAGAGGTCGTTTCGACAGTTCTTGTGGGTGATCTTGTGAAACATGATTGCTTTCTATCTCCGATGTCATTCTCTTTCAGTGCAGGTCCTAGTTCTTCCGGCAACTTTTTTTGTGGCCAGTTCCACGTACAGCACCTGTAATAAAGCACACAGCATTTGAATGAAAATGTTCAAAAATGTTAGATTAGCCCAGATAGTAATAATCAAATGGTAGGAGGATAAATAATTTATACACAGTTAAAATGTTGAAAACAATGTTGGACTGATCTGCCTGGTTAGCCCAGATAATCATAATCGAATGGTAGTCGGAGGATCAATGATTTATACACAGTACAGCCCTTCTCTCCAATTTGTACTTCAAGGAGTCAGCTTTTGCAGCAGTACTCATCCCATCTGCAGTCGTTTTGGAGAACGACCCCAAATGTTCATGTTGATTTTGCGGCTGCAGTACAATGTTCCTATAGTGCAGATCATGGAAGATTACGTTTCCTCTGAATACATTGAGTAACTCTGGCTTTGAATGCTGAATGATGTGACCAAAGGTTCTGTTTGAATTCGATCAACTTGTAAGAGGATTTTTCCTCGTAATATACTTCTCCACGGCTGGGGATATGCTTGTGTCATCTGAAAATAACTTGATAATAGATTCAATACTAGGAACAATATCATTTACATAACATACACTAAAAACAACAGCGGCTTAAGGACTGAACCCTGAGATACTCCCTGTCAATTTTTTTCCATTGTGGATTTTTTAATACTTATTGTAAAGGGACTGGTATCTATCGGATTTTTTTTTTTTTTTTTTTTTTTGCTGTCCCCATCTCTGCGCCACCTCAGAGGCAGTGCACCCACGCCGCTCATTCCGACACCCCGTCCACAGCCACAGCCCGGTCGGCCCCGCCGCAGCCCCGGCACCGGCAATCCACAGGGAGCAGTCAATGTCAAGTCGTCAAGAGGCAACCCATCGGAGGAGATACTGCACTGCTGCCGAGTCACTTCTGTGGTGTTCAGTGGCGCCTGTTCTGATCTAACATACACAGGATACTACCTACTAAGACCCCTACTGACGACAATAATTGCTTAGTCGCGGAGCCGGCGTGAGTGAGCTCTCCCTCCGGAGGGCGCCACCACGTCCGTACAACGACAGCCCCATGGACTCGCCGAAACCGGTGACCCCGACGGAACCAAACCAAGGCCACAGACGCTGAGAGGACATCGAAATTGAGGTCACCATGAGAGCAGGGCATGAAGGGCCACAGAATTTGAGACTTTTTTTATACTGATCGATGAGAATGAGGATGATTAAGATGATGCTACGGATTTCCATTTCGGTCTGAGACTACATGACAGGGCTGTACTCTACGCTTTCTTTCATAATATATCCCAGCGTCAACCAGGCCCGAGAGATACAGACACCTGCAGTGTTGGTCAGGAAATTTGAGCAACACTCTCAGAGACGCATCCATTAAGTAGATGAAACTCGACTATATGGTCCCAGTCTTCCCAACTGAGTCCGCTGCAAACTCAACTCTGTGTAGGAGCCGGTCGGGGCAGAAAAACCCACACGACTCTGATGGGATTCGAACCCACGACCTCCCAGCCGGGAGTCCGCGACGCTAACCACTTCGCCACGGCGGCTGGTATCTATCGGATATTTCATCAATCCAGCAGTGTATCATATATGCTCATAATTTCAGTTTTAGTGACAGACACACGTACTACGCGCGATCAAATGCTTTGGAAATATTGAAAAATACGGACTATACTGGAATACATTTGTCATATTTGTTGAGTCAATCATCGTAGATAACGAGTAAATGGTGTTTTTTGAATCCTCTTCAATATAACTCGATTGTGCATCAGAAATTAGGTTACTGGAGATGAGAAAGTGATAAACATGCTTTTGCATACCCCTTTCAAAGAGTTTGCCCACATGAGTTAGGAGAGATACCGGACGATGACTATTACTTTCATCTTTACCTCCTTTTTTTGTGGGCTAGGGTTACATTGGCTATTTTTTCAAAGCTGCGGGAATTTGCTCGCAAATAGGCATCGTTAAAAAGTACTTAAACAAGATTTCAATAATTCATTATGAGTTGCACGTGGACCGGATGTTTTGCTGGTAATGAAGATTGTCTTGATAAGATTTTTAACTTCATGAACATTCAATGTTTTTTTCATCTAATTCAACTGATTCATTGCTGGATGTGTAAAGCTGTGGACAATTATTATCATCCCATTTACATTTGATATGGAAAAAGTCGTTACGTATGTTCGCTTTCTCTGCATTCAAATTTTACGTTTTCACGTTTTCAGTAAGTGGTGGTACGTTGTCTGGTTAATGCCCTTTTTAATAATTAATTGTCATAAACTTCTTTATGACCAAACTCACAGGCGTCTATAACTTAATCGTTTAATTTGTTATAAAACTCTAACTTAATTAACCTTACTTTGTCAACGACGTCGTTCCCTACAGTACGAGAATGTTCTCAATTAGGCCGTAGATTTGTTCTCTTAGTCTTTCAATGGCGTTTGTTTCTCTCCTTGATAAATGCTTAAATTTATTATTAAACTAGGAAGCATCTTTTGGCCTTGTTGTTACTGTCCTACAAGGCTGCATTGTTTTGCTGTTGGCATAAATCATTCAGTAAGAAAGTTCGAATGCTACGTCTACTGTATTATCTGCAAGTATATTGTTGCAGTGTATCGTCCTCAGAAGTTCACAAAATGTGCAAGTGTCTAACCTATCATAAGGGACACTGTCCTTCGGAAAGTGCTGTGTTCATATACAAGTGGTTTGAGAATGACACACACAAAATTGTAAACGCTGCAGACAAGAGGCTCGACGTCAATTGATTTGGTCACGTCAGGACTCTAAATGACGACGTGATCAGGGCAAGTTCTCTAAGTGGCTATTATTCTTGTGGGGTGGGGGTGGGGTAGGGGCGATTTACTACTTGTTAGAGATGACAGTGGTGTGGAATATCAGTGAGATGTCTAGTTGGATCAGTCAGACAGTCTTCGTCTGTGTCTTCCGTCGCCGTTGCAGGACAAAACACGATGTATTTCCATCTTTTTGGGCCTTCTTCAAGGCAAAAAACAACAACAACATGCAGGACCGTTTTGTCTGTACTGTCTGGCGGAACTAAACACTTTTCTTTTTAAAATTTGCTTCAATTCACGCCTTCTATCACCTCGCTTTGAAACTCATCTTAAAGAGTTTGCTGGCTTTTTTTTTTTTGATGGGCTACTAACACTGGTTTCTCTTTTTCTTTTAACTCTTCGAGTTGCACTAACAAAAAGTGCCGTGATATAAGGTGTGTTTGATCTGTCCATGACGTATGGAACAAATGAAAAGACGATGGGGGGTGGGGGTGGGGGACCTACCTACCATCCATCTGGCGGAGAGAAACAGGCCACTTCTGTTTGTCTGACCTATCTACCATCCATCTAGCGGAGAGAAACAGGCCACTTCTGTTTGTCTGACCTACCTACCATCCATCTAGCGGAGAGACACAGGCCACTTCTGTTTGTCTGACCTACCTACCATCCATCGAGCGGAGAGACACAGGCCACTTCTGTTTGTCTGACCTACCTACCATCCATCGAGCGGAGAGACACAGGCCACTTCTGTTTGTCTGACCTACCTACCATCCATCGAGCGGAGAGAAACAGGCCACTTCTGTTTGTCTGACCTACCTACCATCCATCGAGCGGAGAGAAACAGGCCACTTCTGCCTGTCTGACCTATCTACCATCCATCGAGCGGAGCTCGGAGAGACACAGGCCACTTCTGCCTGTCTGACCTACCTACCATCCATCGAGCGGAGAGACACAGGCCACTTCTGTTTGTCTGACCTACCTACCATCCATCGAGCGGAGAGACACAGGCCACTTCTGTTTGTCTGACCTACCTACCATCCATCTAGCGGAGAGACACAGGCCACTTCTGTTTGTCTGACCTACCTACCATCCATCGAGCGGAAAGACACAGACCACTTCTGTTTGTCTGACCTACCTACCATCCATCGAGCGGAGAGAAACAGGCCACTTCTGCCTGTCTGACCTACCTACCATCCATCTAGCGGAGAGAAACAGGCCACTTCTGTTTGTCTGACCTATCTACCATCCATCGAGCGGAGAGAAACAGGCCACTTCTGTTTGTCTGACCTACCTACCATCCATCGAGCGGAGAGAAACAGGCCACTTCTGTTTGTCTGACCTATGTACCATCCATCGAGCGGAGAGAAACAGGCCACTTCTGTTTGTCTGACCTACCTACCATCCATCGAGCGGAGGGCGCTTCGCCACAGCTGCACGGGGGTTGCCGAGGAA
>CM031626.1:27789081-27804081 GCA_018398815.1 Conus ventricosus | reverse complement strand
CGTTCACGCCCTGCTCTCGTGAAGGCTCTAGTTTCGATTTGATCTCAACTTCTATGGGCCTTGTGGAATAGGTGGTAAAGCCGTCAGTATCACGGACCTGTCGATTAATCAATAAGATATCGTCCCCTGGAGGGAAGCGCTCTCTCCCTAGCTCCGCGGCAAAGCAGTTACTGTCGTCAGTTGGGGGCTTAGCAGGTGGTGTCCTGCGTATGTTGGAGCAGACCGAGCTCAACTGAACACAACCAAAGTTACTCGAACTTACAAAGAAAAAAAAGTACTATGCCGCACAATGAAAAAACAACAACAACAACAACAACAACAACCAAAAAACGAACAAACAAACAAAACAAACAAACAAACAAGTTTCACGGCAAACACGACGTTTTTTTTTACCTCTTTGGTCTTCTGCAGGCAAGATAAACACCATTCAGGACAATGAAAACGAAGAACGAACAATCACCTCTCTCGTCAAACTGGGCGTAAAATGGACGTGGAATGAAAATCGGCATGGCAGCAGAATTAGACCTGTTCTGTTGTCCCCTTGAAGCTGATGGCTCCCCATTGATAGCTGATGTTCAAACTGCTGGGGGTCAAAGCTAGGTGTGGAAGGAAAACAAAAATGAAATAGAAACAAACACATGTAAGATTTTTCTCGCCTGCCATTGGTCAGACGATAATTACATGAGATGCAGCGGGTGTGGAACCTTTCAGTCTGTGGCAGATCCTGTCAGTGAGCAGCCATGTGTTGCGGAAGTGCTCTGAAAAAGAAAACCCATGTGTGTGTGTGTGTGTGTGTGTGTGTGTGTGTGTGTGTGTGTGTGTGTGTGTGTGTGTGTGTGTGTGTGTGTGTGTTGTATGTGTGTGTGTGTGTGTGTGTGTGTGTGTGTGTGTGTGTGTGTGTGTGTGTGTGTGTGTGTGTGTGTGTTGTAGTGTGTTGTGTTGTGTGTGTGTGTGTGTGTGTGTGTGTGTGTGTGTGTGTGTGTGTGTGTGTGTGTGTGTGTGTGTGTGTGTGTGTGTGTATTTCCTATCTACTGTGCCACCTGAGTGGCATTGCATCAACTTTGTTCATTCCGATCCCCACCCCCGCCTCCGTCCACAGCTACAGCCTGGCCCAGCCCGCTGCAGCCTCGGCACTGGTAATCCACACAGGATGCAGTCGATTTCAAGTCAACAAGAGGCAACCCACCGGAGAAGACACTGCGTTGTCGCCGAGTCACTTCGGTGATTTTCAGTGGCGCCTGTTCTGATCCAAGGTACGAAGGACACCGCTGACTAAGCCCCTACTGACGACAATAATTGCTTTGTCGCGGAGCCGGGGTGAGTGAGCTCTCCCTCAGGAGGCCGCCACCACGTCCGTCCAATGCAAGCCCCTATGGATTTGCCGATAATGGTGACCCCGACAGAATCAAACCAAGGCCACAGAGGTGGAGAGGACATCGAAACTGAGGTCACCATGACAGCAGGGCATGAAGGGCCACATAATTTGAGACATTTTGATGTTGATCGATGAGAATGAGGATAAGGAGGATGACGCTACGGATTTCCATTCCAGTCCGAGACTGCATGACAGGACTGTACACTACCTTACTTTCATAATATATTCCGGCGTCAGTCAGGCCCAAAAGATACAGACACCTGCAGTGTTGGTCAGGAAATTTGAGGAACACTTCCAAAGACGCATCCATTAAGTGGATGAAACTCGACTGTGTGGTCCTAGTCTTCCCAACTGATTCCGTAGCGCAAACTCGACTCTGGGTCGGAGCCGGTCGGGACAGAAAAATCCCACATGACTATGATGGGAATCGAACCCACGACCTCCCAGCGATGGCGCGGCTCACTGTGTGTTCTTTAGTTCTTGGCAGACGCAAACCAAAACAGGAATTAACAAGTAAAGCAGAATGTCCTTTCTTCTTTTAAGATCAGATTATCTTTGCATAATTAGATTTGAACCCAAGACTCCTGCTGAATTTAGCACCGGGGTCCCACGCGTGGCTTTCTCTTCCGTCATTCAGTCATTGTCGCTGGTGTTCTATGGTCTTGAACTTGATTTGTAAAAGTCATTTGTTTCCTTTGAATCGGTTTGGTTTCAATATATTTCGTGTCCCTGCTAGTCGTTTGTGATCGACATTTCAAATTGGTTTGTCTTAATGTGTTGTGCTTGTGTAGGTCTAGGTCTACCATGACGGAAAGAGAATCCCAGTTTGATTCTGATTCGGCTTATGGAAGAGCAAACAACAAAATGCTGTAGAGTTGGGCGTGGATGTCATTCGACAAATTTTGCAATAAATGGATGGTCCATGGCCAAAAAAAAAAGTTTGAATAACTAAAAACAAAACAAGAAACAAAACAAGACAAAACCAAACAAAACACACACACACACACACACACACACACACACACACACACACACACACACACACACACAAACAAAACCAAAAAAACAACGAAAAGAAAACAAGAATCCGAAGATTCACACACTGAGGTGAAAATATATATACGTATTCATGCATGTCCAACCTCAAAATTTAATTGACGCATCTAATAAAATGAAAACCAACACAGCAAAGAAGGGTGAAGAAAGGAAATCTTGCAATTGCATAAAAAAAGAGCAGTGCCCCCTGAGCAATAAATGCCTTCACAACAACATTGTATACCAAGCCACTGTGACATCAGAAAATGAAAAAGAAACATACATAGGGATCACCGAAAACCACTTCAAAACCAGATATGCAAACCACAAACAGTCATTTAATAAAGAAAAATATAAAAACCAAACAGAACTGAGCAAATATATCTGGAAACTTAAAGACGCAAAAACAAACAATATATCCTGGAAAATCATAAAAAGAGCATCACCATACAGCAATGTTTCAAAAAGGTGCAACCTATGTTTAACTGAAAAATGGTTAATACTATGCAAACCACACTTTGCAACTTTAAACACCAAAACAGAAATAGTAAACAACTGCAGGCATAAATGGAAATCGTTGTTAGTGAATACACCCAAAACAAAAACCTGAAAGCCCCCCCAAAAACACATGCAGCCAACCCGCACGTGCAAACAACCGCAAACGGGAGTCCACACGCTATATAACATCGGCGGTGGGCAAACCAAAAACCATCCTGATGACAGCGCAACGCGCTCGAAACAAATTTGTAGATTCTGTTTTAAAAAACCTATTTTAACAAATATATATATATATACTTTTTTGTATAACACTCCGGAGGAAAATGCACTCAGCATTGACAAAGAGGGGGAGCTGGAGGAAGAAGAAAAGTCACGTGTGTTGGCCCCTTACACTAACAGCTGACCGCAATGTTGTCACGTGCACAACATCGTCACATTTCGTCTTTCTTATTCGCTGCATATACCGTTCGTCCTCCGTTTTCATAACTTCTGTGATAATTTCTGTTGTATGCGTATATTCACACATGAGTCAAAAAAGGCCATTTGTCTCTCCTGTTCTTTTCCTTTCTTTTGTCGTGGCATAGGAATTTGTCTTTGTTGGTACCTTACTGGAAAATGATAAAAAGGTGTGTGTGTGTGTGTGTGTGTGTGTGTGTGTGTGTGTGTGTGTGTGTGTGTGTGTGTGTGTGTGTGTGTGTAGGAAGGGTAATCCAGACAGACACAGTTGAAGGGAAAAAAGAGGTGTGATACACATCTGTCTGGAGACGTGGAACTAGCCACAAAAAGTTGCCGGAAGAACTAGGACCCTGCACTGAAAGAGAATGACGTCAGAGATAGAAAGCAAGCATGTGCCACAAGATCACCCACAAGAACTGTCGAAACCACCTCTCTGATTGCCTGCCACCTTAACTTTCAACAGTCTAATTGGAAATTAGATTGTTCGTCTATGTATGTGTGTATGTATTTGTCTGACTTTATTCAAGTTTAAAAGGCTGTGCCAGTCTTGAATAAAAGTTGCTCTGTGTTAGGTTTTCTTCTGGGAGCAAAAGTTACCCCACTTGTTTACTGTTTATTTTTTATTTTTTTTTTTTTTCAACAGTCTAGCCATATCACCTTCGAAGGCCCTTTCAACGAGCTGTCCCTTGTCTCCACACAGATCTGTATCATACATCTTTTTCCCCTTCAACTTTTGTTTGTGTGGACTACCCTTCCTTCTTGTACTCAACAAATCCAGTCTCACAATCACCTTGATGGTCTCTGCTTCCACATCTGGCGTTTTTAGTTTGAATCATTCCAACTCTTTTCCCTCGCTTTTCTTTCCCCCAACCTCTCCTCCATCCCTTTCTCTCTACACCCCCCCCCCTTCCCCAATTTCCCCATCCCACCATCTTTACATTCACACCCCATGTACATATATACCTTATTTATAACAGAAAATGTAGAGCATAGTATCATTATACACCCCAAACACCATCTCCACCATCCAGGTATGCATATTCGTAGACACATGCACACGTGAACAATCCACATGCAACTTTTTTTTTTCATGAGTTTCCACACTCACCCACACACACCCCATCCCCAAACACACCCCTTACTCCCGCGTTTTTCCCTCATACACACCCTCAAGCTACCCCTTCCAAGCACAAGACTCCTCCTCTACAGCTCTCTCTTTTTCTCTATCTCTATTTCTGTATGTCTTTTTCTTCTATCTGCCTCTTTTTTTCCTTTTCCCCATTACACACACACACACACACACACACACACACACACACACACACACACACACACATACATACACACGCGCGCGCGCACGCAGGCACGCACAGAGGCGCGCGCACACACACACACACACACACACACACACACACACACACACACACACACACACACACACACACACGCGCGCGCGTACACACACACACACACACACACACACACACACACACACACACACACACACACACACGCCCTTCTTATAACACGTATTCGTCCGTTTACGTCCATGTTTTCATACGTCATTAGCTATACGTAATTGTTTGTGTTTCATTTTATGTCACAAGGGGTCCTGAAGACGGTCTATGACCAAAATGTTGAAGATTCTCTCTCTCTCTCTCTCTCTCTCTCTCTCTCTCTCTCTCTCTCTTTTGAAATCTTCTGAGCGTCCTCATGATAGTTAAGTATACCTCCAACAATACTTTCCTCTGCAGAATCCCTCAGGACCGCCATACATATATCGCCACATTATACATCAAGGAAACAGAGAGAGGAACAAATAAATCATTGTCGACTGAGGCTTGGAATGAGTGATTGGAACTACTGTCTTTATCATCGTCACATTATACATGATCCATCGTGTGCTTGTAGTTTGTTTTCCAGAAACTGCCGAACACTTTCTCTCGCACTGCCATTCGCAACGTATTATTTAGTAGAGCTTTATTCAATTTGCAAACTACTAGCTATCGAATCTGTTCATATACCTCTATTTCTTAGAAGGAAAAACAAAAACAAAAGCAACAACAGAAAATATTTTATTAAAGCAGAAGATTTCTTAGTCTGGTCTTTGTGGTGTGTGTGTTTAAAAGTTTGTTTACCGCTTGATTTGTTTTCCAGTTTATTTCATTCCAGTTGTCTTGTACATTTTTAATAATAATGATGATGCTAATAGTAATAATAATAATAATAATAATAATAATAATAATAATAATAATAATAAGAAGAAGAAGAAGAAGAAGAAGAAAAAGATTTATGGCGCTTAATCTTACATTATAAGCCCTAATCGCTTACAAATACAAACACATAAAAGGTTAAAGAAAACATAAATGAAACCAATAAGGAGATGAATATTGAAATAAGTACCATGCATCTAGAAACAAGGGTGCATATTGACACACACACCCACGCGCACACACACACACACACACACACACACACACACACACACACACACACACACACACACACACACACATTTTTTGACATTGTTTTCCCATTTGAAGCTTATTGACAATGTTGTGGGAACTTTTTTTGTGGCATCAGTGATCGGATCAATGGAGCACTTACGGCTGTGATTTTCTTTCTTTTTTTAATTTTCTTTTTCTTTTCTTTTTTCCTAAGGCAAATCCACCTCTTCATTTTTTGGTGCTTCACACTGTCCTCTTCATCTGCCAAAAAAAACAAAAAGCGAAAAAACAAAAACAATGTCCACTACTAGGGTTTTTTTCCCAACCAGTCTCTTACACACCATGCGTAGTCTGTTTGTTTATTTACAAATGGACACGTCTTTGCAGATTTTAATGTTTTGGCGTTTGATACAAAGTGTCTGGGTTAGTTAATGTTCTACGGTGTGGTGAACTGGCACACTCATTCTGACAATGTGTTGCTTGTACAAAGAAAACAACATAGATTGAACAAAAGAATTGATTATTTTCTTTCATTTCAGTTTTTTTTTTCCCCAAGAACGAGAGAGATGGAGAATCTATCTGCTAGCTTCATTCTGTGTTGCAACACACACACACACACACACACACACACACACACACACACACACACACACACACACACACAAATACATACATTCTCTCTCTCCCCCCTCCCCCACCCTCTCCTTCCCTCTCCCCCTCCCTCCCCCTTCCCCACCCCTCTCCCTCTCTCTCAAATATGTTAACAATGGTAGTTACATGTTAAAGGCACGGTATCAAAGCAAAATTTATGCGTAAGCGACCAATTCCGTATGTACGCCTGAAAGGATATCGTTGGTCCCAGTTGCCCGTCTCCCTCTCCATCCTTATACCCAAGCGCGTGAGCGCTCCTCACGTCACACCACCACCACCATCACCACACAACCACCACCACCCATCCACACAAAAGAGAGAGAGAGAGAGAGAGAGAGAGAGAGAGAGAGAGAGAGAGAGAAAGAGAGAGAGAGAGAGAGACAGGCAGACAGACAGACAAATAGATAGATAGACAGTCTAGCGAACATGTAGAGAAAATTAAAGAAGAGTCACTTTCATGCTATAGACTAACAGAGAGAGAAAGAGAGAGAGATGGAGTAACGGACGGACGGGCAGACGAAGAGACAGGCAAGCAGACAGACGGGCCGACAGACAGACAGACAAACTGAGAGAGAGAGAGAGAGAGAGAGAGAGAGAGAGAGAGAGAGAGAGAGAGAGAGAGAGAGAGAGAGAGAGAGAGAGAGAGATAGAGGGAGGGAATGAGGGAGAGATAGAGAAAGGAAACTCAAAGGCTTCCTAACATACTTTTCCCAACGGTGGCGGTAAATGATTCTGTAGAAATATGCAAAGGAGTTCTGCATCAGATAGTGTGTTTCTAGTCTACTTAAAGGAGAGATGATGCTTTCTTATGTTTAGCTCTTTTTCAAAAATATATTGTAGAGAGAGGACAGAATTTTGACGTCACGAAAAATGGCCACGACACTCAGCTCCAACTTTTTTTCTCCGTCAAACGTTATCGTAGTGAGGTGAGGACCAGAAGTGCTGCCTTACGTGCTGCTGTTTCACTTTGGGTAAGCAGCCAGAAAGCAAATAAGTTAAAACGTCCTGGGCGTCCTCAGATTCCAGAGGAATTTAATGAATCTTTACGAAGCGGGCAACCAGCACATCCAGCTGCCCTAGCTAGTGCCAGAAGTGAAGCTTCAACAACCCAGGCCGTCTCTATGAACGCACGAGAAGGGAGACGCTGCTTTCGATCGCGGACCTCAAAAACATCATTTCGGCACTCTGCGATCGTGTTTCCTCTTTGGAGAAAACCCTACATGGCAAGAAGAATTGCGCCCAGTGCCAGGAAAAGAAATCCATCACCTTGACGACCATAGGCACACAAACGAACAGTTGCAGAATAGCAGCCCCGACTTACGCTGAGGTGGTAGCAAGACCAGCTGCAGTTCCTGGGGGTTCCAAGCCATCATCGCACACCGCGCAGCAGGAACCTTCACGGAACAAGGCCTCTACACCGACTCTCGAGAAGTTGGAGAGGGTACAGAGACAGGCAGCACGCTTCATCACAAAGGATTATAGGTCCAGGGAACCAGGTTGCGTAAGCCGAATGCTGCGGATTTGAATCCCCCCCCCCCCTCCCCCGCTGGCTGATCGTCGCAGAAAGGCCTGATGTTCAAGATAGCGGAAATCTCATCCCCACCATTCCCCCCCCCCAAAAAAAAACTTCCTGACCCCTGTGAGTGCTGGCCGCAGACGGACACGACGCCCCAAGTATGAGGACTTCGAAGTCTTCAATATTACAGAACACCGTGTGGTCAGTAACACTCGCGGCTTCAAACTACCTGTCTGTAACACAAGTCAGTACACTCACTCCTTCGTGCGGACAGTGATGGACTGGAATCATCTAGGGAGGATATCGTCAGTGCAGGCTCTGTCAGTGCATTTACATCAGCGCTTGGCAGATCAACATCGCCTGCCTACTAGCATCCTGACAGCAGCAGAGTTTTTAGCCAGCTTTTTGTGTGTGTTTTTTTCTAACCTGTAGATAACCTGTTGTGGCTACTCACAGAGACCTTAACCCAGTAGAAGATTGTTAGGACAAAGTGGTGGCTTTTTAAACTATTTTTGCGCTCTCCACATTCCGTCGCGTTTATAGCCGTTGATTGGCTCCTGCGATGTATTGTTCCAGATCCAGATCCAGAATAGATCGGGTAAAAAAAAAAGTGACGTCATCAAAGAACATGACCACAAGGAAGTAGACGTCAAACTCACACCCAAGGTTAAAATTACGTCAGGAGAATTCGACGACACTCCCCATGTTCTTTTATTGGAGATTCCATCATGTCCAAAGTTGACGGGAGACGCTTGGGACTGTCCTATGGCCTGCGTGTTGCGAAAAGAAAAGCTTTTACTTTGGACGAATGCAGCTCTGTGATTCAAGAGGTGGACGATCCAGATCCTGATTGTGTTGTATTGCACGTTGGGCTGAATGATCTGAAAGGAAAAGATCCCACTGTGTGTAGCACAGAAATAAGAAAATGTATGGGGGACGTAAAGAATAAATTCCCCAAATCCAGAGTGGTGATAAGTCAGGTTGCCCTTGTGAGGAACAAAACGTTAGGCATCAAGAGGGAACTATTCAACGCCATGACGAAGTTGGAACTGGCCGGTGAGAAAGATATCAGCTAAAATTGTTTACAACCATCTTCAAGCCTCCGGCAAATCAATTTGGCCCCTGACGGTATCCACCCCACTGCAAAAGGGGCCAGCGTCATTGCAAGGACTTTGGGTCGTCATCTGAATGCATTGTTTTGGGAAAAACCAAAGAGGAGACGAGGTCACCCCCATCATCACCATGCTGGTTTCTACCTTCCACACTTCATACCTCCATGTCTGTTCTAGACTGCAACGACCTCAGCGAAGACCTTCTTCCTGCAGGGCATCTGAGAGCACAACTACTTGGGCTCCTTCAACATCAACGGGCGTTATTTTTGTATCCGTCACGGTGTTACCTGTTCAATTTGCTTTCTTTCAAAAGTCATAACAAATTGCTTTGAAAAGCATTGAGTTTTAAATAGTGTTGAATGAACTTACCTAACAATTCTTTGAACATTTTACAATGGAGCTGCAGATCAATAGTGAAAAACTTACTTCAGTTAGAAAATCACATCTATTTTAATAACTATTGCATTCTGGCCTTACAATCCATAAATGCTGAACCTTTTAAGTTAACTAAATTTCGTGGTTTTTATTATCCACCTTTATATGACTGCAGTGTGTCAACTAAACGGGTTCAAACTGCAATTTATGTCAGATCAGACTTGAATTACAGTCCTCTAAAGTTATTATTCAATCATTCAAATAATGTCACTGAAAACTTTTTTGTTACTTCCATATCGTTAAAGGCGAACAAAGATTCAGTATAAAACATACTTTCTGTTTACTATCCTAATGGGCCAAATGCTGACAATACTGACTGGATAAAACATCTTCCTAATATAAATAAGAAATGGATAATTTTAGGTGATTTCAATGCGCATTCTCCATTTTGGGAACCTGATTGCTCTGTTGTATCTTGCAATCGATTTGTTGAACATATTGTTGATTCTAATTTAGTATTAATGAATGACGGCAGCATAATAAGAGTGCCTGATATATGAACGCATAGACCAACCTCCATCGATCTGACATTAATTATCCTGATTTGGCCATCAATGCTACTTGGACAACAGAAGATGATTCATTAGGGAGTGATCATTTTCCTATTGTTGTGAAAATCAATGAGCAAATAGTTGATGAAGAAGCAGAAGTTGAAGATAAAATACCAACGTTTTTATATAATAATGCAGATTGGAGTCTATATGAGTCAACCCTTCTATCTATAGATCACAGCATTATTGAACACAAAGATATTGAAGTGTTTTATAACCACTTTAGAAAAGCTATTATATCTGCAGCTGAGAAATCAATGCCAAAGTGCAAATCTTCTATAGATAAAAAAAATATCGGGGAAATAGTTGGTGGAATGAAGAATGTGCAGAAGCCGTATCTAATAAAAAGAAAACATACAAAACATGGCTCAAAGATAGAACTGATGAAAACTTTACTGAAATGAAACGTGCAAAAAGCCACAGTAACAGGGTTGTTGCAAAAGCAAAACGTCTCTATTTCAATCATTTTTGTCATTCAGAAATATCTTCATCTAAGGACATGCACAGAGTATGGAAAAAGGTAAAGGAATTAAAAAACAAGTATTATCTACCTTCGTATCCTATTAAGTTAGAAAAAAGTACTATTCCAACATCATCAGAGAAAGCTGAAGCATTTGTACAAGCTTTTTCAAAAAAGTAACTCATCAACTAGACTACATACAGATACCAAAATTTACAGAGAACTAGAGGAGAAAAAGGATACTTATTGTGATCCAACACCGGATCCAAACCATTACTTAAATGCATCTATAACATTTGAAGAATTTAGAGAAGCACTAATGTCATTCTCCTCGAATAAGACAGCTGTTGGATTAGATGGAATTTCATATCAATTGTTATGCCACTTACCTTTGTGCTGGAAGCAATTACTTCACTCGTTTTCCAAATATGTTGGTTAAATGGAACTCTTCCTACTTTCTGGAAGAGGATAGTTTGTAATACCAGTTCCAAAACAAGGTAAACCTAGGTCTGCAATTGATAGTTATCGACCAATAGCATTAACATCTCAAGTTGGAAAGCTATTAGAAAAGATACTTGAAAAACGTATTTTACATTATTGCGAAAAGAATAACATAATTCCCAACAATCAAGCAGGTTTCAGAAAAGGTAGAAGTACAATCGATCACCTTGCAAAACTTGCCAAATCATGTTAAAAAACAATTTGCTCGTAGAAAAAGTGCACTTGCTACTTTCTTTGACATCAGAAAATCATATGATAGTGTGTGGCATTCTCGTTTACTTTATAAGTTGAAAAATATTGGAGTAATGGCGCAATGTATCAGTTCATAAAATCTTTCTTATCTGAGAGATCAGTTTTGTGCTAGGGTTGGTAAATGTTACTCTTCATTTAAAGATATTGACATTGGCATCCCTCAGGGCTCCATTATGCACCTGTTCTATTTAAAATTCTCATTCACGATCTTCCTAAGATACTATCTAAAGATATGCATGTAGTGCAATATGCCGATGATATTGCAATGTGGATGAATACAAACATTAAAAAACAGACAAATAAGAGAACCATATTATATATACAACAACTATATCAAATTTATCATATTTATTTAACAACGGTAAAAATCCACAAGTTTTGCCTCAACTTGTGCTAGAAAATAAAACTCTTCAATATTCGAATAAAGTGTTCATTTCACTCCTAAATTAAACTGAAATTCCATATTGAATATCTTATAAACAATGCCAGACAAAGGCTATCTTTACTAAAAAAAAAAAAAAAGGTGCACAATCGTGGGGTCAAGATACCCAAACTCTTGTACATCTTTCTATTAGTCTGGTTCGTTCAAAATTGACCTACGGACAGGAAGTATATTTTTCAGCTTCTCAAACATTACTTGAGCGATTACAAAGTATAGACAGTAAAGCTATTAAAGTAGCCCTTGGTGTTCCAGTGCATTCGAATACTTTTAAAACATATAAAGAAGCTAATCTCTTGTCACTTGATGATCAACGCAAACTAGCAACAGCCAAATGTGTAACTAGAAGTCTTTCTGTATCAAATTCAGTAACAATGAAATATTTCTTTATTCCAAATCGGATTTTCCTAAAAGGGCACAGAATATTTCTTACCTGCCGCCCATTCGAATTATACTGATGATTCATTTAAAAAATGTGACATCAATATTGCATCCATTTCAAAACCTCCAACTAGGCCCACAGTTCCTCAATGGGACCATATTTCTCCAAATTTTGATATAGATTATACTACTAAAAAAAAGACAATATTAATTTGATATCAGTAGAAACAAAAGAACATCTTGAAAACACATATCCACATCATCTCAAAATCTACACGGATGGTTCAGTTTTAGAATCTTATACAGGAGCTGGATTTGTAATTCCCGATTTAAAAGCAAAGAAATCATTTTGTTTAGGAAAGAACTTTTCAGTTTTCACTGCTGAACTATATGCAATCCTTATGGCCTTATCTTGGATATCTGATCTTAATGTGGCAATTTACAGCATTCTAATCTGTGTTGACTCAAAATCTGTTCTTTATAGCTTACGAAATTGGATGCAAATGTAAGGAAAGACTTAATTTTTGATATAAAATTTATGATACATTCCGTTATGGCGAAAGGAACTTTATAGAGTTTTGCTGGATCCCATCTCATTGTGGTATCTATGGAAATGAAATAGCTGATAAATTAGCAAAAGAGGATGCTCTTAGAAAAAATCCAGATAGTGGATTGAAATTGGATAAACATGAAATCATTTCTCTATTAGAAAATTGTATGAGCAATGAAAACCTTCCCGCAAAAACGACAGTGCTATTATGTCAAAGATCATTGTCCAGTATAATTGATAAAATGCGTTTAAACTCGTGGAAAACCAAATTTCTAAGGATGTAGATTGCACTTGTGGTCTCCCATTATCTATTCAACATACTCTTTTCGAATGTCCAATTCTAACATCTTTATATAATATTCTAAAGATAGATATTGCTTCGTTAGGGGCTTTACAAGAAATACTTTACAGCCCCAAAATTATTGATATAGCAAAGGCCATATTGAGTTCTGTTATTATTCCTTTGTTGTAATTGATTTATCAGTTAATAATATTGTTTGGTCGTTAATAGGCAAACTTTCATACATTTGTCTCCGCGCGCACGCACGCACACCACACACACACACACACACACACACACACACACACACACACACACACACACACACAAACACACACACACGGGCGCGCGCATACACGCACGCACGCACACGCACACACGCGCTCACACACACACACACACTCATATAAGCACTTACACACATACATTTTTGGGGGGTCTAATATCACCATCGTTGTGAACAGACTCTAAATTAAATCAATCAAAGACAGAATTTTGTTTTTTAAATACTAATAAACACCTTAGCTAAAAGAATCATGTAATTAATGAATTTGTAATTCGCAAGATTGAGACCAAATTTGTTTATACGAAACAGTATGTCCAAAACTGATAGCTTTAGTCTTATATCTGTTTTTACGTATATAAAATCCTCGATAAACAACCAAAACATTTGCACCAGTGGACAATCATAGAAAAAATGCTCAATATAATCAATTGTGTCAGGACAATATGAACACTTATTATTTTCTTTACTTGCATTTTACTTAGATGAATATTTGTGGGGTAAATATTATGCAGGATTTTCCAATGCAGGACTCTTAATCTCGTTTCTTTTGTAACGTCTTTCGCTCTTGACCATATAGATGTATCTAGCCTGACACCAAATTTTCTTAGCCAAAATTGAGACGCACGTGGAGTCACTGGTTTTTGGTCGTTACAGACTAATTTCCTAATACCCTTTGCTTTCCTATTGAACTGACTCGCCTCGCATTTCTGACTTCCCTCTTCTTTTTCGCCGTTTTGTATCCACTGAACCATGTCTTTGGAATAGTGGTAATTAAAATGTTATAATCTAGTATTATGTGTTGTAATTCCTCCAGAATGAGTAAATGGTTTTCTCGAAAATGAATAATCTGTTTAATAGTTTCAATTCCTTTCTTTTGCCAAGTTGGAAAGAACAACGTTTTGCGCTTGTAGGTGGGTAGTGAATTATTGAAGATCATTTGACTGAAAATTGTTGCAATTAATATCTTCCATCTTAATGACAGACTTATTTAATAAGTGGTTAGGACCTCTTTCCAATATTCATTGTCTATTCTTTCAAATCCTTTAATATCTTTTCTTTTACAGTTGATATGAAAGATTCTATCACCTTTTGCCAGCTTTTCCAAATGCCATTTTGGAATAAAATTCCACTTATGTTTTTCAGTCGCGTCAAACAGTTTTCCTGCCCATTGTAAATAAAAGTATTTTTGTAGCTCGAGCATGTTTAACATTTTAAGACCCCCCTCTCCATATTCACCTTCCATTACTCTTCGTTTTACTTTTTCAAATGTTCTCCTATTACTTTGTTGTTGTTGTTTTTCTGCCAGAGGAATTTATACAGTATTGTATTAATTTTATTTAGTACACTATGGGGAAGACCTATAGATTGTATTACACATATAAAATGGCTGATCAAAAAGGTCTTTATAATCACAACTTTACCTTGAATACTCAGGTCACGTTTACTCCATTCCTTAATGATAGAATTCATTACATCTAATCTATGAGACCAGTTGTCTTGAATGTCTCGTGCCATTTTGTTTGCTTCAAAATAAATGCCCAATATTATAATTTTACTGACCAAAGTAAATGGAATATTTTCATCTTCATTCTTATTACCCATTCTCAAAACCTTGGTTTTTTTGTGTATTTAATCTAAGGCCAGAGATTCTTTCGAACTCAGTTAGTATTTCTAAAGCTGTAAGCATGTCTGTTCTGTTTTTCAGAAAACGTGTTGTGTCGTCGGCCATTTGTTTTATTTTAATGTGAACTGGGCTTGTGCAATGAGGAATTGGA
>CM031626.1:27781581-27786581 GCA_018398815.1 Conus ventricosus | reverse complement strand
CCTGGGAAGATTGCGTAAAAAGCCAGCCAGGACCAGAGTCTTCCTGGGAAGAATGCGTGAAAAGAGAGCCAGGACCAAAGTCTTCCTGGGAAGAAGGAAGACGACAACACAACCACAAAAATCTTACGTGGGATGTTTGTCAGTGGGCCAGTGAGGCTCGAGAAAGGTTAAAATAAACCGAAATATTAAGAGGAAAAAGGGTCAAACTGACCTGAATGTGGTAGCTGGTCCTGAAGGTGAGATTTGATTTCCCAACGTTTCGAGCCCTAGGCCCTTCTTCGTAGGGAGAAAAGTAAGGAATGAAGAAGAGAAGAGAGCAAAACCGAGACAGAAATAAAACTAAAAACAGTGAGAAGTAATCAAGAGGAAACAGGCAAAGAAGAAAAAGGTGAGCGTTCTTTACAGGAGAAAGGGACGGTTGAACAGTTGCTGTTTAAAAAAAAAAAGGAGGGGGTGGGGGGAGTGGAAGAGGGGGGTTGGTAGTAGTATAAGAGAGGGGAAAAGGAGGGTTGTGGTTTACCTAAAGATGTACAGATGTCACAGTATGTGTGTGTGTGTGTGTGTGTGTGTGTGTGTGTGTGTGTGTGTGTGTGTGTGGTGTGTGTGTGATAAGGGAGGAGAGAAAGAAAGAGGGAGGGAGAGAGAGAGAGGGAGGAAGAGAGACAGGGAGGAAGAGGAAAAGAGAGAAAAAGATGGGAGGGGAGAGAGGGAGAGGGGGAGGAGAGAGGGAGTTGGGGAAGGGGGAAGAGAGAGAGAGAGAGAGAGAGAGAGAGAGAGCGTGTGTGTGTGTGTGTGTGTGTGTGTGTGTGTGTGTGTGTGTGTGTGTGTACCTGAAGGTGGGCTACAGGGGGACAGAAGCAGTAAAAAGAGACAGAAGAGGGCCCAGGGCCACTAAGGGTCCATAACTCTGGTGTTGATGCCTGAATGCTATTAGCATTATCTTATGGGTGTTATGTGGCTACTATTTTTCATCTTCCTGGGCCGAATGCATAGAAAGCCATCCAGAACCAAAGTCTTCCTGGGAAGAATGCATAGAAAGCCAGCCAGGACCAGGGTCTTCCTAGGAAGAATGGATCGAAAGCCAGCCAGGACCAGAGTCTTCCAAGGAAGAATGGATCGAAAGCCAGCCTGGACCAGAGTCTTCCTAGAAGGAATGGATCGAAAGCCAGCCAGGACCAGAGTCTTCCTGGGAAGAATGCGTAGAAAGCCAGCCAAGACCAGAGTCTTCCTAAGAAGAATGGATCGAAAACCAGCCAAGACCAGAGTCTTCCTAGGAAGAATGGATCGAAAGCCAGCCAGGACCAGGGTCTTCCTAGGAAGAATGGATCGAAAGCCAGCCAGGACCAGGGTCTTCCTAGGAAGAATGGATCGAAAGCCAGCCAGGACCAGAATCTTCCTAGGAAGAATGCATAGAAAGCCAGCCAGGAGCAGAATCTTCCTAGGAAGAATGCATAGAAAGCCAGCCAGGACCAGAGTCTTCCTAGGAAGAATGTATCGAAAGCCAGCCAGGATCAGGGTCTTCCTAGGAAGAATGGATCGAAAGCCAGCCAGGACCAGAGTCTTCCTAGGAAGAATGCATAGAAAGCCAGCCAGGATCAGGGTCTTCCTAGGAAGAATGCATAGAAAGCCAGCCAGGACCAGAGTCTTCCTAGGAAGAATGCATAGAAAGCCAGCCAGGACCAGAGTCTTCCTAGGAAGAATGCATAGAAAGCCAGCCAGGATCAGGGTCTTCCTAGGAAGAATGGATCGAAAGCCAACCAGGAGCAGAATCTTCCTAGGAAGAATGCATAGAAAGCCAGCCAGGAGCAGAATCTTCCTAGGAAGAATGCATCGAAAACCAGCCAGGACTAGGGTCTTCCTAGGAAGAATGCATAGAAAGCCAGCCAGGAGCAAGATCACCCTGGGAAGAATGAAAAAAAAAGCCAGCAAGAACCAGGGTTTTACCTGGGAAGAATGTATAGAAAGCCAGACAGAACCAGAATCTTCCCAGGAATCATGCATAGAAAGCCCCAACCGGGACCAAGGTCTCACCGGGGAATATGCGTTGCCATGGGACAGCGCCACTTTTTCTGTCAGCACTGGTGTTTTTGTTTGTTAGTTTGTTTTGTATTTTAATCCATCAAAAGTCTCTTACTTCAGCGTGACAGGGTCAGTAGACAGTTCTGTGTCTTGCCCTGGGTTCCTTTATGTGCGCGGATCCCATGCTTGCTGCCTGTCGTGGGGAACCTGAATTCATTGTCTCGTCCGAAGAACTACTGGTCAGACCACCATATTAAGATCTCAGTACAAAACAAGGGGACTGGTAGGGGAGGGGTGTCACAGAGAGAGAGAGAGAGAGAGAGAGAGAGAGAGAGAGAGAGAGAGAGAGAGAGAGAAGGGGCTCTATGCAAGACTGGAACCACTGACTAGGAACTATAGCTACTTTCCTGAGTTAAAGCATGGTCCACTGGGTCTCCCGAAAATGGAGACCTTGAACAGGCACACTACTACTAACCACCATCACCACCAGCAAACACCACACCGACAAAAAAAAAGAAAAAAAAAAGAAAGAAATTCCACCTCGAAACACCCATCAACCCTTCCACCCTTCCCCTCCCTTTCCCGCATCACCTCACCACCCACCACTCACCCCTAGGCCCCCTTTTTAGCCCCCACCACCAACACCACCACCACCACCACCACCCACTACCTTCTTTCTCTTCACCCACCTGAGCGAAAGCGTCATACAGGTACCGGAACGATTTCTCGAAAGCCCGTCGGTTGCCGTGCAGGATTTGAACCCCATGACTCTCTGCCAACCTGCACACACTGCTGGTGTCCCGGTAACGGTGCATGCAATGGTCCGTGCGGTAGTTCAACGTGCAGTCCAGCCAGAACAGGTGTTCTGCAAAACAGGACACGGCATGAAATTCCACCATAACAGGAACTGCAAACCTTATACAGTGACACAATAAGCCAACACGTCTGACCCCAAACTAGTCCACTGCTCAAGATAGCTCTGCAAAACAGAACACGGAATGAAATTCCACCACAACAGGAACTGCAAACCTTACAATTAATACAGCTGAGCCAACAAGTCTGCGCCCAAATTTAGTGCACTGCTCCAGAGTCAGTCACACCAGCCTGCCGTGGCGAAATGGTTAGCATCGCGGACTCCCGGCTGGGAGGTCGTGGGTTCGAGTCCAATCAGAGCCAAGTGTTTTTTTTTTTTTTTTTTTTTGAGGGGGACTACCCAGATTAGTTTGCTACGGACTCAGATGGGAAGACTGGGACCACACAGTTTGGGTTTCATCCACTTAATAGATGCGTCTCTGTGAGAGTATTGTTCGAATATCCTGGTCAACACTGCAGGTGTCTGTATCTCTCGGGCCTGGTTGATGCTGGGACACACTATAAATATAGGCGTAGAGTACAGCTCTATCATTGTAGTCTCAGACCGGAATGGAAAACCACAGCATTCTCTCCATCATCCCCATTCTCATCGATCAGCATTTTAAAAAAAAGGCTGGGATTCTGTGGCCCTGCATGCCCTGTTCTCATGGTGACCTCAGTTTAGATGCTCTCTCCTTGTCTATGGCCCTAGTTTGATTCCGTCGGCGTCGCCGGTATCGGTAAGGTCGTGGGGGCTGTCATTGGACAGACGTGGTGACGCACTCCGGAGGGAGAGTTCACTCACGCCGGCTCCTCCACTAAGCAATTATTGTCATTAGTATGGGGCTTAGAAATTGAAGTCCTGCGTATGTTAGATCAGAACAGGCACCACTGAACACCACCGAAGTGATTCTTCAGCAGTGTAATGTCTCCTCCGGTGGGCTGCCTCTTGACAACTTGATATTGACTGCTCCCTGTGGATATCCGGTGCAATCCTTTCGCAAGGCTGCGGCAGGATGAGCCGCTCTGTGGCTGTGACTGGAGGGGGGAGGGGTGGGGGGCTAGCGGAATAAGCAGTTTGGGTGCAGTGCCACTGTGGTGGCACAGAGGATGGGACAGCAAGAAAAAAAGATACAGTCACAGCTGAGCAGTGTACTACAGATGGGTGCATAACTAAGGGAGTTCCCATGGTAGTGGGGGCGAGCAGTTCAGCGACTGTGATCGGTCTTAAGAGCCTTCCAGTGGCGTGTGCACTGCAAAAGGTACAGTCGCTGGTGAACCAACACTCTAGTCATGACAGGGGGCAATTAAAAGGGCACATCAAAGGGTACAGCCACTGGTGAACCAACACTCAGGATCACGTCAAAGGCTCCAGCCACTGGTAAACCAACACTCACGGGCACATCAAAGGGTCCAGCCATTGGGGAACCAACAGTCAGGGGCACATCAAAGGGTCCAGCCACTGGTGAACCGACACTCAGGGGCACATCAAAAGGTACAGCCACTGGTGATCCAACCCTCAGGGGCACATCAAAGGGTATAGCCACTGGTGAGCCAACACTCTAGCCATCACAGGTGGGCACTCCAAAGGGTACAGCCACTGGTGAACCAACACTCTAGCCATCACAGGGGGCACTCCAAAGGGTACAGTCACTGGTGAACCAACACTCTAGCCATCACAGGGGGCACTTCAAAGGGTACAGCCACTGGTGAACCAACACACTGGGGCACTTCAAAGGGTACAGTCACTGGTGAATCAACACTCTAGCCATCAAAGGGGGCACTCCAAAGGGTATAGCCACTGGTGAACCAACACATAGGGGCACTCCAAAGGGTACAGCCGCTGGTGAACCAACACATAGGGGCACTCCAAAGGGTACAGCCGCTGGTGAACCAACACATAGGGGCACTCCAAAGGGTACAGCCGCTGGTGAACCAACACTAAGGGGCACTTCAAAGGGTACAGCCACTGGTGAACGAACACTCTAGCCATGGCAGGGGCACTTCAAAAGGGTACAGCCACGCACAAACGTACAGAATGGCGAGTCCTGACCTGATTGACAACCCTCCTCTGCAAATTCATTGTCCATCTGGCCTTTGTGACATTTAATTTTGATCTGTGTCACCTG
>CM031626.1:27764081-27779081 GCA_018398815.1 Conus ventricosus | reverse complement strand
AACCCCTGACACTAACCCTAACCCTAACTCTAGCCCCTACCCTAACCCTAACCCCTACCCTAAGCAAAACCATAACCCTAGCCAGAAGCCTACCCCTAACCCCTATGTGACGGATCGTTTCCCGTCCGGTCACAAGTTTTCATACAACCGTGCTTACCGGAAGGTAGTTGTCCGGAAGCCGGTTGAAAAATTCAGCTGACTGCTGCTCACCTGTGCACTGTTAGAAGCCGGGTGAGTTGAACCGGTTAGGCAGTCTCTGCAGTGATTCCGGCAACGCGACAACACAGAAGGCCGAAGAGGGACTCAGCTGATTTTTTGTGGCAGTCAGGTATTTATCATTGAACCAGTGCTTTTCTTACCCCCACATTCACCCTGACCACCACCCCCACCACTAAATCATTTATTGGGTTTTAGGTCAGTCAATGGTAAAAATACATCATCGTTGCCTACATGCACAGAACCATGGGATGGAGACTACCTTGGGGACAGCATGGAATCAAAGACTCTTGCCTCACAACAGTTCACTCTGAGAGCGGCAGTGTTGACTATCCCTTATTGCACAGGGTCATATTGTTCATCAGCTACGACTGTGTGATGATGTCAAGCTTCAGTAACACTACTGCATCATTGCTTCTTATCCTGTATTGAAACAGACACAAAGGCCTGGGCATCGCTTGCATCCACATGAGACGAATGACTGGATTGACAAGGCATTGTATTGTATAATGTTTCTGCCTATGTCCGGTTAAAACCAACAGAATCGAATACAGTGGATCTTGTTCATTTCATTTCTATAACCATATGAACCTGTCTGAAGAGACGCGCTCTTCAGACGGATCAAAATATCACTTTTTATGTCAGGCCCTCAGACCCTCAGAAATACTCATTTTATTTATAAAACCATGCGAGCCGGTATGAACGGTATGAAGGATCAAGATAACATTTAGAGTGTCAGCCACAGACTCTCAAAATTTTCATTTTATTTACGAAACCATGCGGGCCGGTATAAACAGACGTGCTTTTCAGAAGGATCAATATAACATTTATCAGAGTGTCAGGCACAAACCCTGAAAAATTCGCATTTCATTTATAAAACGACACGAGCCTGTATATAGAGACGCGTTATTCAGAAGGATCAAGATAACATTGAGAGTGTCAAAGTTCAGCCTTCTGATCAAAGACATACAGGGAACAGGTCCAGTGTCTCACCTCCTTCTCTCTTCACTCCCCTTTGTTAGCATCCTGTATCAACTGTATCCAAGCTTCTGTACGTGTCTTTTCTTCCTACTGTCTCTCTGCCACCTTTTCTTTCTTTCTTTTTCTCTTGTATCTTGCAGTCTGTTCTTCTGTCATCCTCTTTCTTTCTTTCTTTCTCTCCACAGTCTTTCTTTCCGTCTTTTCCTTCTTCCTTTTCCGTTCTTTGTTTTTTACCCCTGCCGACACAGAGTGAATGTGTCGTGACACAAAAAGAGAACATAAACAAACCCTGGCGGTTTGTATCAGACGCCAAACCACTACAAGTCCAGCTGAGAATGTCCATTAGTAACAGAACATGCAGACTTGCATGGTGTGCGAGAGTTGTGCTCACTTGTTGGCCACAAGAAAAAGGTGGGAGAAAAGAGGAGGGTGGAGACCCATCCTAAAAAAAAAAAAAGAAAGATGCAAAGCATATAAACATACTCCCAGTTTATCTTGAATACGCGTGAGATATTGGATAAAGAGGAACAGCCGTTTTGGCCCGTTATAGCCGTTAGTAACGGCTATTCTGGTAAACATCGGCCATCATCTGTGACCCATAATGGACACACCTACCAATTTTCAGAAACATCGGCCATGTACTTTCTGAGATTTTCCATAAATAAGAATATTGTTATGGGCCATTATAGCCGTTAGTAATGGTTATAACGGTAAAATAAAACATTGGGCCTGATCCGGGACCCATAATGAGCAAAGCTACACATTTTCAGAAAGATCAGCCAAGTACTTTCTGAGATATTCCATAAAAAAAGGGGAAAAAATAACACATCAGGCATGATCCGTGACACATATTTGCCTACCCTTGTCTGTCATCAACTCTATGTATAAACAAAAATAATGACTGGCTGCACGCGTTATGTTTGTATGTGTACGTTTAATGTCGTGCAAGTGTTGAGTGAAGAATAGTTTTGAACTTTCGTTTCATCATTTGCTGTGATTTGATAAGAATGGAAGCAAGAGTGGTTCTAGGTAAAAGTGTGATAATGAAGAAGAAGAAAAAACCTAGACGAAAATAACTTAGCTATCAACCTCTGTTAAAGACCCCATTTGTTATTATCATTATTATCATTGTCATTATTATGAATACTTATATAGCACCTATCCTCAGCGAGAGACCAAGCTCTAAGCGCTTCACAATCCGCATTCTCGTTTACACAACGGGCTGCCTACCTGGATAGAGCCGACTGAAGAGCTGCCTGCTGGAGCTTCATTCAGTCGTTTCCCGTTTCATCCAGTCAATATTGTTCACTCCATTTCCTTACTTCCTTCATTATTGCTATTTCTCACGCAGGGTGCACGCTATAAGTAACATGTCGTCCATACCAACGGCCAAACTGGCCTTCTCTTCCAAAAGTTGGAGATAGGATTTTACATGTGTGCAAGATGTAATGCGTGCGTTCACACTTGGAACCTCGGTTTATCGTCTCATTCAAAGGACTGTTTGGGAAATGGAGTCAGAGCCTTTGTTAACTCCAAGGGAAAAATCCCCCTGTACCGAAACGGCCCAGCGGAGATTTGAACTCGCAACCCCATGATCGCCAAGTTTACGAGTCCAGTGGTCTATCAACTGAGCTATGCCGGCCCCCAAATGGACGTGGAGCTAATCAGACCAGCCGGAAGTGGTGTATGCCTTCAATGTGCACCACGAAAAACTGCAGCTATCGGAAGGCGAAGAGAATGATCCTGCCCCCTCTGCATCCTTGGTTCAATCAAGACATGAACTGTATGGCTGTGAACGTATGTGGGTCTCCTATGCTAACAGTAGCACCGTCTCCTGAGAGAAATCCTAAATAGAGCATTATATGTTTATTTTCGGCACTGTCGTCGATTAATAACAAACAATTTGCATTGTAATTAATGCACTGAGTATGGAATCAACCACACAAAAGGACATTTCAGAAGGAAATATGATTTCTGTAAAGGAATGCAGTACTGCATTCTCCCACCTGATGAATGAATGCATATCAGAGTATCGTCTGCATTACGTGCATTCAGTGAGAACCTGGTCAGTGCCTCTGTCCGTGCTATCTCTGGTCACTAGGAGAGAGAGAGAGAGAGAGAGAGAGAGAGAGAGAGAGAGAGAGAGAGAGAGAGAGAGGAAGAGAGAGAGAGAGAGAGAGAGAGACCGAATGCCGGTAAAGTACGATAATCAGCATCTTTACGTATCGAGCGTGGGAATTTCACTGAAGGCGCCCGTTAGCTGGAACTGTCTCTGTGACAGACATCACGTGCCATGCGCACGGCTGTGGAAAAGAATGATGAGTAGGCTACCTCCGGAAAGGAGCGTACATTGCTGTTAGCTTACGGCCAGCTGTTAGCGTAAAACACTCACAGACGTACACAAAAGGTCTTGGTGCTTACCCGAGGGGCGCGCAAAAGGGACGCGTGAAATTGTCGTGTACCAGCCTCCTCCCTGCTTGCTCTCGTGGTTGGCCACCATGCCCAAGAACTGCGAGTTGTTGAAGCGAGAGAACGCGTCCCAGACCTGGGTCAGGGAGGTCAGGAAGAGGGTGTCGGTGTCCACATAGATGACTGCGTCCACGTCTGTCAACAGAGACTGCTTCCCCCACCCCCACCCCAGAAGGTACAGTCACGGACATTAGTGGCACATGAGTGTGTGTGTGTGGGTGGGTGGGTGGTCGTCTGTTCCTGTTCACCATAGAGGATCACCCCTAGGAATGAGAGCGATTGGAAAGATAGAGACATTCAACATATAAAACGTATATGCGTGCATCTAACACAGACACACAGACAAAGACACAAAGACACACGCACCCACGCACGCACAAATACACACACACACACACACACACACACACACACACACACACACACACACATACACACACACACACACACACACACATATACACAGACACGAGCATGCACACACGCACGCACACGCACACACACACATACACACAAGCTCATTTATGAATGTGCACGTGCGCGCACACACACACACGCACGCACGCACGCACGCACGCACGCACACAAACACACACATGCACGCACGTACGCACGCAGGCATACACACACACACACACACACACACACACACACACACACACACACACACACACACACACACACAGATGCACGTATGCATATGTACACACATACATGAGCACACAGCACAGAAAGAGACAGACAGACAGACAGGCAAATGGTTAACATGGTGTGTAGATATGCACCTGGGCAGGAAGAGAGGAGGAATGGGAGGGGGGGGGGGAGGGAGTGTAAGCATGACACGTTTTTCTCCCATCCCCACCTTACCCCCACCACACCACATCCTGTCAGCTGCCCAGCCCATCCTCCCCTCCCCTCTTCCCTCACGTTTCACCTTGCTCTTCTGCTCAATGTCAGAACACTTATTTCTTATCATGTAAGCAGATGGTTGAGACTGAGGAGAGAACACACACACACACACACACACACACACACACGCACACACACATAAAGACCCGGATGTTCTACCATGGAGAATGGACGTGCGTCTTCCCTGGGCTCCGTTTGAATTGTTATTAACGGTGGTAGCTGTGCAGGTTCAGCGCTGTTCTGACGGCTTGGTAGCTTTTGTTTTGAACGTGCTTTGCTTTTGTTTATGTTGTTTGCTCACGTGCCGTGCGATTTTTGTGGATCACCGGGGTTCTGAGGGTGTGCGGAGTCTGTTTCAGATCTGATCTTGGGTCCTCCTGGTCGAGTTTTGTGCTTCGGTGATTGGCAGCTTTCTCAACATGTAACCGGCCCTTTTCTTGCTTCTGGGTGTCCCTGTTGTGTCTTTGAACAGGTTTTTGTTTGTTTTTGTTGGTTTTGGTGCGAGCCGGGATGCTGCCTTCAAGCTTTTGTAAAATGTAGTTTGGAACGGCGTTTATCGACAAGAAATGACGTCTTAATTGTACGTCATTTGCCCCGTGACGTATATTGATCTCGTCATGGTGATGTTCTGTGCCGCTGTTCTATAGTTTGATTATGGCTCTCCCTTTCAACATAGACAATCAATCAACGATAATCTCAACAGACAAAGCTAATATCAACGTGAAATCTCCAAACAAACAAGTTCACGTCAAATACCCTGAAAACATCTTTTCCTGTGATGCTCCTTCACCTTTCCCAATCATTCTGAAAGATCATGGGTCAGGTATCTTAAAAATTCATTATTTACGGCGAGATTTTAAGCAAGCCTGTATTGGATCAGTTGGAGAAGTTAACTGTGTTCGTAGACTCCGTTCTGGTGACTACTTTGTGGACTGTAAGTCGAAAAATCAGCAAGAACGTCTTCTGTCCATCACCAATCTTTGTGGTATTTCTATCAGCTGCCGCGTGCCCTCAGTTCAAACGGTCGGTGTTGTGTTGGTGACCACCTTTTTGTCAGAAGGCCCATTAGTCAGAAGGCCCACTAGTCAGAAGGTCCACTAGTCAGAAAATCAACTGAATGCCAACTGATTTTCTGACTAACTGGCCTTCTGACTAACGGGCCTTCTGACTAACGGACCTTCTGACAATAAGGCGTCTCCCCCTTAGCCAAGTCCAGCATACCCCAACCCGTGGTAAGAACATACTCGACCTGGTCTTTACGTCCAACCCCACCTTGTCAAGTCCTCTGTTAGCATCCCAGGTGTGTCCGACCACGACATCGTCTGTACCGACTTCAACACCAAGCCGCAAGTCACCCGCCAGAAAGCACGCAAGTGCCTCAAGTTCAAGCAGGCTGACTGGGAGCAGATGAAGAAGGATATGGACGATGCTGATGCCAACTGATTTTCTGACTAACGGGCCTTCTGACAAGTGGGCCTTCTGACTAACGGGCCTTCTGACTAACGGGCCTTCTGACAATAAGGCGTCCCCCGTTGTGTTTGGTAGAATCAGCGAAAACCAATTGGTAAAGTGTTAATGTGTTGTCAAAGTGGAAAAAATTGAAACCAAGAGTGGTCATTGTGCTCTGAGCAAGCTAACTTGTAGTCTTGCCCGTCTACCTGAGAAAGTTCAGGTAAACGGAAAGTCGTTCATTGTTCATCCCTACTGTCTGCCAGTCAGACTGTACGTTTTGTCAACGTCTTGACCACAGCAGGAAGCAATGCAGAGCTCGTTATGGTAGGTGCAGCCGATGTGGGGACAGTTCTCACAACAGAGGTCAGTGTACAGCAGAGACCCCTCACTGTGTAAACTGTAAAGGTCAACACTCGGCTGCATATCGACACTGTGAAGCAAAACGTGTGGACAAGACAGCAGCAATGTTGAGGAGCCAGCAGTACATGCATTATTCCCTTGCTGTAGCTACTGCCAAGAAAAACGTGATGACAGATAATGCATCTTCTAGTGTATCTATTTCAACATCAACATCTGCAGCTAAAAAATCGTACGCCGATGTGGTAAAGTCAAATCTGAATTGCCCTCAGTCTTTTCGAACTTTTCTGTCATCTGTAGTGTTCCCTTCTGTCACAGCACTTCGGCGGCATGAAGATCCTTCACGAGCTCTT
Organism: Conus ventricosus; assembly: GCA_018398815.1. NCBI lineage: Eukaryota > Metazoa > Mollusca > Gastropoda > Neogastropoda > Conidae > Conus > Conus ventricosus. The sequence continues at coordinate 27,772,344 of CM031626.1, read as the reverse complement.
CATGCCCTTCATTCCATCTACTCTTCTTCCGTGGCAACATCACCTTCCCCTCTCCCAACAAGTGAGGAGGCAAGCTGTCTTGAACAGCTAGAATTATTCATTTCTACTTCATCATCATCGCGATCGTCCTCGCTTACTACGGTGCGACGCCACAATCAAGGGGACCCCGAAATGTCAGGAAATGTGATCTTTGAAAACAAACGACCAGTCCCAGAGGAGCAGGAAGATGAACAATGCGGCGCAGGGAACCAGAAAGATGAACAGTGCGGATCAGAGAAGCAGAAAGATGAACAGTGCGGCCCAATGGAGCAGAAAGATGAACAGTGCGGCCCAGAGAAGCAGAAAGATAAAACGTGCGGCCCAGAGGAGCAGAAAGATGATCAGTGCGGTCCAGAGAAGCAGAAAGATGAACAGTGTGGACTAGAGGAGCAGAAAGATGATCAGTGCGGTCCAGAGAAGCAGAAAGATGATCAGTGTGGACTAGAGGAGCAGAAAGATGATCAGTGCGGTCCAGAGAAGCAGAAAGATGATCAGTGTGGACTAGAGGAGCAGAAAGATGATCAGTGCGGTCCAGAGAAGCAGAAAGATGATCAGTGTGGACTAGAGGAGCAGAAAGATGATCAGTGTGGACTAGAGGAGCAGAAAGGTGATCAGTGTGGACTAGAGGAGCAGAAAGATGAACAGTGTGGTCCAGAGAAGCAGAAAGATGATCAGTGTGGACTAGAGGAGCAGAAAGATGATCAGTGTTGACTAGAGGAGCAGAAAGGTGATCAGTGTGGACTAGAGGAGCAGAAAGATGAACAGTGCAGCCCAGAGGAGCAGAATGATGAACAGTGCGGCCCAGTGGAGCAGAAAGATGAACAGTGTGGACTAGAGGAGCAGAAAGATGAACAGTGTGGTCCAGAGAAACAGAAAGATGATCAGTGTGGACTAGAGAAGCAGAAAGATGATCAGTGTGGACTAGAGGAGCAGAAAGATGAACAGTGCGGCCCAGAGAAGCAGAAAGATGATCAGTGTGGACTAGAGGAGCAGAAAGATGATCAGTGCGGCCCAGAGAAGCAGAAAGATGATCAGTGTGGACTAGAGGAGCAGAAAGATGAACAGTGCGGCCCAGAGGAGCATAAAGATGATCAGTGCGGACTAGATGAGCAGAAAGATGATCAGAGTGGACTAGAGGAGGAGAAAGATGATCAGAGCGGTCTAGAGGAGCAGAATGATGAACAATGCGGACTAGAGGAGCAGAAAGATGAACAATGCGGACTAGAGGAGCAGAATGATGAACAATGCGGACTAGAGGAGCAGAAAGATGATCCGTGTGGTCTAGATGAGCAGAAAGATGAACAGTGCGGTCTAGAGAAGGAGAAAGATGAACATTGTGGCCCAGAAGAACAGGAAGTTAAACAATGCATCCCAGAGGAGCAGCTGCATGACGAAACAATATCCTTAAGTGCCTTATTACATCATTACTCAATCTTCATAACAAACAAATCTAGTTAAAATGGTAGCTTCTTCAAACATTGACATTTTACAATGGAACTCTCGCTCCATTATCAGAAACATTGATCAACTTGTACAACATATTGCTTCAAATAATTCTAAAGTTATATCACTGCAGTCGTTAAATACGGTCAAAAGCAGACTACCACACCTATCTAATTATTACTACCCTCCCATCTTCCAACAAGATCAAACAGGTAAAATCAACACAGCCATTTACATCCACCGAGATCTTGATTTCATCCCGCTCAAATCGCCAGCCCCTCAAAATATTCTATTCTTGAATTCTTGTGCCGCTACTGTTAAATTTAATCGAGATCTTATCATTAATATGGTTTCTGTGTACCTCCCAAAGGGACCAAATGAAGAAAGTACGGAATGGTTGCGTTCTCTTCCAAACAATGAAAAATGGGTCATAGGCGGGGATTTCAATGCTCATTCCCCACTGTAGGAGAAAGATGGTAATAAGATCACAAGTCACCGTTTTGTTGAAAATGTTGTAGATTCGAATATGTATCTGCTAAATGATGGCAGTATAACCAGAATACCTGACATAGAAGATCACAAACCATCAGCAATAGACATGTCTCTCATATCTCCTCAACTAGCTCCAGACTGTATTTGGGAATGTGATTAGGAGCAGCTTGGTGTTGCAATGACTGCAAGAAATATTCAACTACAAACAAAGCTTGCTCTTATGTCTTAGATTGAAGAAATGCTCTGTAAGTTGCTGGAATGGTGCTCGGTACTTATCCTTGGAATTTATTAGTTTATTATAATTTAGTCCCTTGCGGATTCATTCCAAGAACTGGCCATTAGCACTTGTGTCTTAAGAGGTTATCTTTTTATATTTTCTACTTTTCATCAGAAAATGTAGCTTGTTTTGCTCTTTCATGATTTTCTTTTGCTTCTTAGGTGGCACGTTTGGTTGGTTTTTTGAAAACTCAACAAACATACTACGGTATTGTACACCAGCCTTTTTCTGGGACAGCATTCTTCTTAAAAACCGAAAAGGTAGAGGAGTCAAGTTACCACTTTCCGCGGTCACTGAGGAGAAACAATCAGGTTTCGAAATACCGGTATCTGACCAGGAGTTATATGTTAGTGAGTTTCCTCCCTATTGGAGATTGTCTCCCCCTTGGAGACATAAGCTTGCTGAAGGCTCATTTTGAGAAGCATTTATTATTTTCAATTCACCCACTCAAGCACATACTGTTAGTTAGGCAGAATTATCTACCACTGCAGATATGAATACTTATCTCCCCCTATTTCTTCAATCTAAGACATAAGAGCAAGCTTTGTTTATAGTTGAATATTTCTTGCAGTCATTGCAACACCAAGCTGCTCTGTAAGCTGCTGGATGGTGTTTGGTACTTATCCTTGGAATTTATTAGTTTCTATGTATGTATATATATATATATATATATATATATATATATATATATATATTGACATGCAAATGGATGTGTTGGCTTTTGCTTTCTTGATGTTATTTAATGTGTTATCGTTATTTCATATTTGGTAGATTCTCATTGATTTTTATATGTTCATAGCTTTGATATGCATTATTTCACAATAATTATCCAACATTTTTATCCATATTCCCTATGCAATAATTAAATCTTAAACACTTGTACACACTCACGCAAGTACCGACAAACGCTTGTTCATGCACATCAAAATTTTGCATGCAGTCAACTCCTTCCTACTCTCCCTGTCCCTTCCCTCTCCCCCATCCTTTCCTACCGTCTAATATCACTTTTAGTGAACAGACATTAAACAGACTAACAACAACAACAACAACAACAGCACACACACACACACACACACACACCACACACACACACACACTTACACCCAGAGTCTCTCTCTCTCTCTCTGTCTGTCTGTCTCTGTCTGTCTCTCTCTCTCTCTCTCTCTCTCTCTCTCTCTCTCTCTCTCTCTCTCCTCTCCCATCCTTTCCACCCTTTAATGTTATTTTCAGTAAACATACGTCTAACAGGGTTGAGGGTTGGGGTTCCGCTTCCAGTTGGAAGGCCTTTTTTTAAAAGTCTGCTCTGCTGGTTCACCGTTTTTTTGTTTGTTTTTTATTCGAGGCGGCTCTATCGCCCGAATTATGCAAGAATGTTGCAAGCTCTTCAGTAATTACAACGGAACAGTATAATTTGGCCTCTGGCTGAACAGGAACTTTCTCAACTGTGTTTCGACAACTTGGTACAAAACAAGATGGCGGCACGGTTCTGTATGAACGATCCTGTTTGATGCGTCGTCTGCTAGTGCTAGTGCTGTGTTGAGTTGCTACGCTCCCGAGTGTTCAACAATATACTTATATAGTATTAACTATGAAGTGAACAGAGCTCCTGCTTTCTCTGGTTGAGTACTGTGAGTACACCTTCATAAATTTTTATACTGCCATCTGTGGAGGAACACTCTAAGGTAACCAGCTCTGTGTACTGGGACTAGTGTGTGAAGCCCATGAACTATTGGTCACGCAAATGACTGAACCCCACCATATGATTGGCACAGTGACGTGTAAATTTGTGAGAACTAGAAGTACCCCCCCCCCTCTCACTTTCACCCCCACCCCACCCCCAATTATCAACTATGTTTCATCGTTTTCTTGTGACTGCCTGATGGTGCCCCTTACGATGTATCAAATTTTGAATGTGGGTTATACAGTTGGACATAACACTTTTAACATAGTATGGTGTGCTTACAGTATACTTTGACTGTCCTAGTTGTTTTCCACTTCCTGTACAAAACTCTTGTAGCAGATTCTTCCCCTTCAGGCCATAACCATGACCCTGTTTGAGAAGGATTTCGAAGAAAAATTTTATTTCGGACATTTGGAATAAATTATTGCCTCTTCATCGACTCTTTGGCCAGATCAGGTCATAGAAGGTCTAAAACTTACCAGCAACGACTCGTCCTGCTCTATTTGGCAGGCCTGCTTCTTGCCCTGTCATATGCTCCAGAACACAACCTGGTCCTGCTCCCAGTGAGTCCAGCCAGCAGTGGTAGTGTGGTACCTGTGATGTTACTGTTACGTGGGAAGATAGAGGGATTGAGTGCGAAACCTGTGGGCAGTGGTTTCACGCCACCGTCAGAGCGTCCACACTCCCACGTACGACCAACTCAATGAGGATGGATCAGCAGCCCACTGATACTGTGCAGTCTGTGGGAACCCTAACAGTCACACGGTATTTGATCTGCATGGAGTGGACTGGTCACTTTCAACACATACCGACTTCTCTGCCGCGTTATGCGACTCTCCAGTGGAAGCAACATTTAAACCCTGCCGTACTTCAACAGCCACTCGAGCAAGTCAGCAGAAGAAGAGGGCTAATAGACCACTTCGAGTGCTCAACATCAACTTGTGCTCAGTGACTGGCAGGAAGGCTGAGCTCGCCTGCCTTTTGGACAGCACAAAGCCAGACATCATTCTTGGCTCAGAAACATGGTTAGAGTCCACCATGTGGTGATGCTGAAATTTTCCCACCGGCTTCAGCGACTCCTATAAGATCTACAAGAAGGATAGAAACCGAAGGGGTGGTGGAATATTGGTAGCCGTGAGAACTATGTTTGACAGTTGTGCAGTCCCCGAGTTATAAACAGACTGTGAGATTGTTTCGGTCCGGCTGAAACTCAAGGGAAAAAGATCTCTTTATCTCCTTATGTTCCTACTACAGACCACATGTTACTGACAAGGAGTCACTACTTCACTTCGAATCATCGTTGATCAGGTCAGCTATGATCCCCAGTGTGCATTTCCTTATTGGAGGGGACTTAACTTTCCAGGCTGGGACTGGCCTGCGATGTCGCTGAAACCTCAGTCTCCGTGTCCAGATCTCTATCATAAGCTTGCCAGCATCATCCATGACTGCGGCCTTGAGCAGATGGTGATGGAACCAACAAAAGAGGAGAACATCCTGGACCTCGCCTTAACCAATTGTCCTCAGCTTGTTCCCTAAGTGGAAGTTATTCCAAGCCTCTCTGGTCACAGCATAGTGTAGGCTGAGTTCATCATTTCCCCACTGAAGAAAAAGCCAGTAGAAAGAACCATCTTACTCTGCAAGAAGGCAGACTGGAATGGGCTGAGGGAGGTGATGAGGAACCTAGCTGCAGATGTTGTAGAAAAGAGAGACCTGATGAACACTGAGGAAATCTGGAATCTATTTAAAGCTACACTCCAGCAAGCCATCCACACTTTCATTCCAACCAAACTATCAGGAACCAGGGGATTTCTACCATGGATATTCTCCGAATTGAAGCGCCTCATCAATAAGAGAAATAGAGCCTACAAAGAAATGGAAGAAACATGGTACCGAAGAACTGAGGGTGAAGGCACGAGAACTCAGAAGAGAAGCTCAGCGGAAAATACGTGGGGCATACTGGGAATACCTGAGCAGCACCCTGATTGGAGAAGACTCCGAGCAAGCTGGCAAGTACAAACGCATCTGGACATACATCAAGCACCAGAGGTCGACCAATGCTGGAGTTGCTTCTCTCAAGATGAATGGAACCCTGTTATCTGACCCAAAACAAAAAGCAGAGGCCCCCAATCAACAATTCCAATCAGTGTTCAGTGATGGCAGAAATTACTCCAACGACGAGTTTTTGGAGAAGTGTAGTATGGCAGACAAGGTTTACTCACAGCTGAGCACTATCACGGTCACTGAGGAAGGAATCAAACGACTGTTGAAAGAACTAGACCCTCATAAAGCCAGTGGTCCCGATGGAGTCAGCTCAAGAGTCTTAGGAGAACTCGCGGAGGAAATAGCCCCCATACTCACTGCCATCTTTCAGTCATCCCACACTACTGGTCAAGTTCCATCTGACTGGAGGGATGCGCTCATCGTACCAATAGGGGGAGCATTATGATCCAGCGAATTACAGGCCTGTCTCCTTGACCTGCATCTCTAGCAAACTGCTGGAGCACACCATCGTGAGCTCTGTGATGGAGCATCTATAGCGGAACGACATCCTCTATGCCCAGCAACACGGGTTCAAGAGACAGCGATCCTGTGAGACCCAGCTCCTGGAGTTCATTGATGACTTGGTAGACAGCACGGAAGAGGGACGACAGACAGATATCCTGGTCATTGATTTCGCTAAGGCATTTGACAAGGTAAATCACAGTCTCCTCTTACACAAGCTTCACCACTACGGCATCGGGAGTGAGGTCAACCCTGGATCAAGGAATTTCTGTCAAACCGACGTCAAGCAGTTGTAGTAGAGGGAGCCCAATCAGAATATGTGAGTGTGAAGTCAGATGTACCACAAGGATCAGTTTTGGGACCTTCCTTGTTCCTTGTATACATTAACGATCTCCCTGAGAGCCTGACTTCACTGCATAGGCTGTTTGCTGACGACACTGCAGCTTATAGAGTAGTCACATCCCAGCGAGACTAAGACCAGCTACAAGAGGACCTCCATCGCCTTGGAAAATGGGAGAAGAGCTGGGACATGGTTTTTCACCCAGGGAAGTGTACTGTTCTTCCTGTGATTAGAAGTCGGCGACCCTCCACTACCAGTACAAGCTGCATGGACACACACTTGACACTGTGTCATCAGTCAAGTATCTCGGCATCACCATTGAGAAGTGCGTCAGCTGGGATACTCACATTGATGCCATCACTTTGAGAGCAAGCAGGATGTTGGGATTCCTTCATCGGAACCTGAAAGCTGCCCCACAGAGCTGAGAGAGAGGGCTTACCTGACATTTGTCAGGCCCCTTTTGGAATATACCAGCTCTGTGTGGGACCCCCATACACAGAGGAAGGTGGACAGAATAGAAGCAATACAGAGAAGGGCGGTTCGCTTTGTATTGAACCGCTACCACAACACCTCAAGTGTGAATAACATGCTTTCTCGAATGGGATGGCCCTCCCTTCAGCGACACCGGCAGATAGCACATCTGACAATGCTGTACAAGATTCGAAAAAACATGCCCGCAGTCAGCCACAACAAACTTCATCCAGTTCCAGTCCGCCAAAGAAGAGGACATGACCAACAGTACTCTGCCATCCAGTGCCGCACACAGTACCGGCAGAACTCATTCTTTGCCAGAACAATTAGAGGCTGGAATGAGTTGCCAGCAGAGACTGTGGCTACCCCCACTCTTGACACCTTCCAGTCAAGAGTGCAACTGCTGTTCTGATTTGTTTTCCTTCTTCGCCGGGCAAACCAGAACCTGAAAAGTGTCATAAAAATCAAACTGATTGTGGACACTCAAAGGAAGAAGAGCAGATTAACAACAAAAAACAACAATAACAACAACAACACACACACACACACACACACACACACACACACACACACACACACACACTCACACACACACACACACACACACACACTATATATATATATATATATATATATATATATATATATATATATATATATATATATATATATGTATATATATATATATATATATATATATATATATATATATATACACTACTCACACACACACACACACACACACACACACACACACACACACACACACACACACACACACACACACAACACACACCAGACCAGGGAAGACAATGAAAATGTCACCAATAACAGGTTGCGATGCCCGCGCTGTCTTCGTCAAACAAGTCTGGAGGAAAGATGACAAGCCCCCCCCCCTCCCCCTACCCACCCCCACCCCCCACCATACCCCCCCACCCCTACCCAGACACTCCACCCATCAATCGCCCGTTTAATGTGCTGCACGTGCACTTGACAGACGGTGAAGTCGCCGGAGTGA
>CM031626.1:27756581-27759081 GCA_018398815.1 Conus ventricosus | reverse complement strand
GTCTTTCCACTTAATGCCCATGATGGACTGGATGCATCTCTGATGGAACTGCTCCAGCCGCTTTATTTGTTTCCGGTACAGCACCCATGCCTCTGATCCATATAGCAGTGTGGACAGTCCAGCAGCTCTGTAGGCTTGCATCTCTGTCGAGAGTCGCAAGGAGTGGTTTTCCTATCCTCTGTTCTGGAGGTGGTCAAATGCACTGCTTGCCTTTGAGGGGCGGTTGTCCACATCTTTGGTCACCATAGCGTCGTTCGATATGACGCTGCCTAGGTAGGTGAAATGCTCTACCGTGTTAAGGGGATGGCCATCAATGCTTATGTGAGGAGCAGTGTACACGGTCCCTGGTGCTTTTTGGTGGAGGACTTCAGTTTTCTTCAGACTTACAGTCAGACCGAATGCCTTGGCTGCCTGTGAAGAAAGGTCTACGATGACCTGCAGAGCTACTTCTGCATGTGCCAGGAGGGCGCAGGCATCTGCAAAGAGCAGGTCCAGGATAGCTTTTTCTGAGGTCTTCGTGTGGGCCATAAGCCTTCGTAAATTGAAAACGCTGCCGTCGGTCCTAAATCTGATATGAATCCCCTCGTCTAAATCCTCCTTTGCTTCTCCCAGCATCATGCTGAAGAAAATCGCGAAGAGTGTAGGGGCTAATTCGCAGCCTTGCTTCACTCCATTGCTTATTGGAAATTCTTCAGAGTAATCACCATTGCACTTGATTTGACCCATCTGTCCCTCGTGGAGTTGTTGTAGGATTGCAAGGAACTTTGGGTGGCATCCAAGTTTGGTCATCATTTTCCATAGGCCACCTCTGCTGACTATGTCGAAGGCTTTCGTGATGTCTATAAATGCTGCATATAGGTTCATATTCTGTTCTCTGCACTTCTCTTGGATCTGTCTCAGCATGAAGATCATGTCAGCTGTTCCTCTTTTTGCTCTGAAGCCGCACTGGCTCTCCGCGGGAGGTGTTACTCAGAAATGGATGGGATGAGCCTGTCCAAAAAGAACTCGGGGGAAGATCTTGCCAGCAATGGAGAGCAGTGTGACGCCTCTGTAGTTGGGGCAGTCTGATTTGTAACCCTTATTCTTATACAGGGAGACAACTAACTCAACAAACTCTCTCTCTCTCTCTCTCTCTCTCTCTCTCTCTATATATATATATATATATATATATATATATATATATGTGTGTGTGTGTGTGTGTGTGTGTGTGTGTGTGTGTGTGTGTGTGTGTACTACAACATTCAAGAGAATGAAAACGAAGAACGACCCACCATCTTATCTCTTCAAACTGGGCGCTTAAATGCCCAAAAGATGTCTGCCAAAAACAAAACCCAAAAAAATTGTGCCTTATTTGCGGAGATAAGTGAGTGTTATTTCTTCGTTCTTTTTTATTGTCTTGAATGTTAGTTGTCTTGCCAGAAGTTGACCAAAGAGGTCAAAACGCGTCGTGCTTGTCTTACAATTAGTTTATTTCTTTCGTTTGGCGGACTAGGTTTTTTCTCTCTTTTAATTCAGTCAGTGAATGGCTTGTTGATTTTTCCAGAATGGTGACAGCAAAGAAGTTAAGACAATTGGGAAACAACAACATAATTTTTAAATTTTATTTGAGATTTTCTACAATTTTCCCTTTATAATATCTAGCACTTTTCTTTCTCTTTACGTATCAATGTTGATCATGCAGTCTGCCGATGTGTTTATTGTAGTTGAATTTTCCGTCTTTGAGGCATTATATATATATATATAATTATAAACAAAGCTTGCTCTTATGTCTAAGATTGAAGAAATATGGGGAGATAAGCATTCATATCTGCAGCGGTAGATAATTCTGCTTAACTAACAGTATGTGCTTGAGTGGGTGAATGGGGAAAATAAAATAAATACTTCTCAAAATGAGCCTTCAGCAAGCTTATAGTCTCCAAGGGGAGACAATCTCCAGTGGGAAGAATGCTATCCCAGAAAAAGGCTGGTGTGCAATACCGTAGTATGTTTGTTGAGTTTTCAAAAAACCAACCAAAGGTGCCACCTAAGAAGCAAAAGAAAATCAAAACAAGCTACATTTTCTCGTGAAAAGTAGAAAATATAAAAAGATAACCTCTTAAGACACAAGTGCTGAGGGCCAGTTCTTAGAATGAATCCACAATGGACTAAATTACAATGAAGTAAATAAATTCCAAGGATAAGTACTGAGCACCATTCCAGCAACTTACAGAGCAGCTTGGTGTTGCAATGACTGGAAGAAATATTCAATTATAAACAAAGTTTGCTCTTATGTCTAAGATTAAAGAAAATAGGGGAGATAAGCATTCATATCTGCAGCGGTAGATAATTCTGCCTAACTAACAGTATGTGCTTGAGTGGGTGAATGGGGAAATGGTGAATGGAGATTGTCTCCCGCTTGGAGACTATAAGCTTGCTGAAGGCTCATTTTGAGAAGCATTTATTTTATTTTAATATATATATATATAATATATATATATATATATATATATATATAAATATA
>CM031626.1:27729081-27751581 GCA_018398815.1 Conus ventricosus | reverse complement strand
CCGTGTTCCTGTGGATTTCTACAGCTGCCTGAAGAGGTGGTGATCCTAGTGGAGTGTTCGTCCCGTTTGCCTCCCACGTCTGTGGAGTCGTTTGGAGAAATGGCCGACTTGACCATAGGACTCTTGTAACCTGTAAATTGTTCGTCTGTGGCTACATTCTTGAGGCTGTGCTTTGGCTGGATCTATCGAGGTGCTGCCGACCGATTTTGAGGGCCAGAGAGCGGAGTCGGATCTGCCCAGCCCGCTGTGTCTGCGTGCGTCGTGTGGAGGTGGGAATGTTTGTATTCTTTTCATGCATGGGATGCGACGTTGAAGTGACAAGAATGGGACTGTGGGGAGTTTCTGAAGCAACAAATTTAGGATGAGGACCTAAATACAAGAAAAAGAAGGAAACGACTTAACGTTCCGAAGAGACTGGTGATTCTGACTTTGTTTCAGGGTCCGAGTTTGGGCCATCGGAATGACTTTGTGTGAATGTATGGTGCGACGGAGTGTAGCATAGTAGAGTAGGAGGAAATAGTTGATACGTCCTGTATATAAAAATGAAACTGTTGATGGATGTATGAATAAATTAGTGTGTTACTGTTCATTGAAATTGTGTTAATTTGAGAGCATGAATAGGGTGAGAGGTTGTATTTAGGTATTCACCCATTTCCCATTTGTTTGTTTGTTGTTTTATTTTTTTTTTAAATCAGAATCCTTCCCCTCCTTCTCCCCCATTTTCTCCGTTACAACTACATCTTAGAAGAAAGCATACCTGCGTACGAGTAACTCCGTCTTCCTGCCGCTGTGGTCTTGGAGATTTCCTGGCGTCCCATTACCCCCCGACTGAAGGGGTGCAAGTTGACGGTCACTTCGGAACAGCACGCAGTGAAACACAACCATAGAGAGTGCAGAGAATAGAATCAAGCTGACCAGGGTGGACAGAAACACTCTCATCTTCTCTTGTTTTCCAGAGACAGGAGGAATCTTTTGTTGTTGTTGTTGTTGTTGCTGCTGTTGTTGTTTGTTTGTAAGTTGTTTTGTTTGTTTTTTTCTAGTGTGTGTGTGTGTGTTTGTGTGTGTGTGTGTGTGTGTCTTCGTCAGAAATTCTTAGTTGAATTTTACTACTACTCAGGGGGAGGTTTGTTTTGCCTTTTTTGTGGGGTTTTTTTGTGTGTGTGTGTTTTTGTTTTTAGTTAACACACTTTTGAACTCAACAGGGGCACCAAAAAATCCGCGTGAAAAAATCCTCAGCAGGATGCTCCGACTCAAGTGAGAGTCATGCTGACGCACTGTCGTCTGCCTCTCGTCTGTCCAGCAGCTGACAAGCACATGGAGCGCTGATCGCTAACCCACTCTCCACAACGTTCATGGAATGTGCACACGGCAAACACGCCAGGATACCGGTAAGTATGGCTCACCAACACTGTCAGCTGCTTTTTTTCTCGAATAAATTTTGGGGAGGGAGATGCTTTTCCGGTTATGTAATGTCATTAACAGAATGAGCGCGGGCGTGTGTGTGTGTGTGTGTGTGTGTGTGTGTGTGTGTGTGTGTGTGTGTGTGTGTGTGTGTGTGTGTGTGTGTGTATGTGTGTGTGTGAGTGGTGCGTGCGTGTGTGAGTGCGCGTGTGAGCACGTGCATGCGTGCATATGTGAGTGCGCACATGCGTGTTTGTGTGTGTGTGTGTGTGTGTGTGTGTGTGTGTGTGTGTGTGTGTGTGTGTGTGTGTGCGTGTGTGAGTGAGCGTGTGCGCCTGTGAGTGCGTGCACGCGCGAGCGCGCGCGTGTGTGTATTAGCTTGTTTGTTTGTTGAGGTCAAAGGTTACAGTTTCATAGCCATTAGGCGGTAAGGGCAGAAAACAATCCGAACGGCGGCTGAGCTGACCGTGCCTGAGAACTGCATGGCTCATAATTAACCACATCCCTCTCCTTCCGCTTTTTTTTTTTTTTTTTTTTTTTTTTTGCTGCCCCATCTTCTGTGCCACGTCATTGGCAGTGCGCCTTCGCCGCTCATTCCGACATCCCGTTCAAAGCCATAGCCAAGACCGGCCCGGCCCGCCGCAGCCCCGGCACCTGCAATCCACAGGGAGCATGTCCATGTCAAGTCGTCAAGAGGCAAACCCACCAGAGGGGACACTGCACTGCTGCAGCAGAGTCACTCCGGTGGTGGTCTGTGGCGCCTGTTTCTGAAGCATCATATTGCAGGACACCACCTAGTAGACAACACTCAGGACAATGGAAATGAAGAACGAGCGATCATTTACTGGTCAAATTCGGTACAAGATGGGCGTTTAAATTAACGTTGTGGTTTGGTTTGGTTTTGTTTGCTTGTTTGTTCGTTTTACGTTGTTGTGAGTTTGATTGCCTGTGTTAGAAAAAAAAAAGGTCCGTAATCAAATGGGTAGAACAACAGTCTGCGTTTCTAACATCCATCTTACGCCGAATTTGAGGAGATGTTGTCCTGAGTGTTGCATATCTCCTTGAAGAAGACCTAAGGGTCGAAACGCGTCGTTCTGTCTTGTGATTCGTTTGTTCATGTTTGGCAGATGTAGCACTTAAAAACTCTACTTGTTGATATCAACACGTTTGGAGCTACTCATCTCTCGTAACACTTGCGGTGTGCAGTAGCTTGACTCCGCCGCCAGCAATACATCATGTACATCGTAACGTCACATCATGGAAGACATTACTGTGACGTTTTTAATAAGACCCCATTCATAAATGATGGTTGATGCTCAGCAAGAACGATAGACCGTAGTAGGAAAGTCAAGCTTTCGTCCACACCCTTCACTTTCTTTCCACAGATGTAATCAAGAGGTTTGATCTTTGATTCAACAACTGAATTTAATTAAGTATGAATAAAGATGATGATGATCTGCGGTGAATATGTCGTATGGTTGCTTTGTATGTTGATGTCCGTTTGTTGCCTATGAAATGAGTTACATATAAAAGAAATAAATCATGCACATACACCAATAACGACAAAGTCCTCTGTCCTTCTTCCCTTCACTTCTTGCAGTAGCACGAATATAGACTGTCTGCTCGTGCACAAAAATATCTTCCGAGGATACACACAAAAGAAATGTAGTCATGCACAAGATGATATATATGTAAAAAAAAATGTCTGAGTGTGTTATGGCGTGCTTGGATATGGAGGGATGTGTTTATGTGATTGTCACTCAGCTTCACGGAATTGTGTAGCGTTCCGGAGTTCCGCTGACGTTCACAGTTCTCTTCCAATCTCGGTAAGGTCGACACACCAGCACGTTCCTCCCGACGAAGGATGTAGCGGGATAAAGACGTGTGCCGAAGGTGAAGATGAAGAGGAGTGGTGTAAAACAGGAGTAGGAATAGACGGGGTGTAAGGTGAACCAGACGAGATGAACGAGACCTGCAAGATAACAATTGTCTTTAGATCTTGCACTATGGTGGCACATCACTATTCCACCCATCACACGTTCTAAACACACTTTACAATTGCCTAGCTTGCTCTATCATTTACAATTGATTTCCTTCAAAAATCGCTTTACGATGAAGCTCATCAACAAAGAAGGAAAAATGTATACGAATATTCCAATCTGCCTTGACTGAGTTATTCGCCAAGGCTTAGTGCTTGATGAATTACAATCATATTTAATCCTTGAATGGATTAAATCAAATGGCGTTAATCTTCATATTAACAGATCACTTAGATCCACGAAAATGCTTCGTTCATAACTTGAACTCGTTTACGATTCTTTAAATAATAAATCTGCATTCACACAAATATCACATCTTCTAAATATGGTTGCATACAACGGTGAGCTGAAATAGAATTTACATATATGGATTAGTACATGGCAACACGATATGATGAGAGCGAACAGATGAAGATGACAGCTCTACGATCAATCATACGTGTTGACCGGTAAACCTGAAATATTTAATTCAGAGCATATTAAATGATCGCGCGCACAAAATATTATTGAACTGGTAAATGTGCCTTAATGCGATTATGTTGAAATAGATTTTGTTGGTCTATACGAAAAACAATGATTTAGACCTATTTACCTCAACGCAGCCTTAGTGCCCACAGTTTTCGACGTCGCCCACGGAACGATGAGACTCGTTCAGCTTTCCCCGAAAAAGTTGCGGGTGCTGTCGAATGCTCTGTGGTGCCCCTTCAGTCCGGCCTAGACTGATGTCTTCAAAAGGTTACTTGCTCTCGAAATTTTAGACCTTTCTACGGAGCCAATTCTACGACGTCCGGGTTGATCAAAGATGGCAGAATTCAACGGCTACTATCTACCGCACATGCGCGGACAGAGACACTACTGCCACTTGACAGTCGTGATTGGTCAGTTTTCGATGCCCTACAATTGTAAATCATTTTATTATTAATACAAATGCAAGTCTGCATGACGCTTGAAATTATAAACGTACTGCCGTAAAGCAAAACTAACAATTAGTTTTGTCGTTTGGACATAGAAATATTAATCCAGCGCAGAGCGAATAGACGTCATGTATCGATTGCGTCATTTTCTTAATGAAAATGAACCGAGCTTATGGAATGAATGTCACAAATACCCCCCTACTTAGCGAAAAATCCTATTTAAGCAAAACACTAAGAAAGGTGACAGTCCATTAATAAGTCAAATACAGGATTAAACAATCAAATTATGCACAACTCTTTTGCATTTCTCAATATATATACATTTGCAGGATTCCAGAGTGCTTTACTCTTCAACGACTGTACTTCTGCTCATGTAGTCTGCACCGACATTATCTTTTCCAGGGATGACTCTGATTGTGAAATCATGATCTTGCAGGAGTATTGCCCAACGTAACAGGCGGCCGTTTGCAGTCTTGTTCTTTTTTAGACATTGCAAAGGTTGATGATCTGTTTCTAGTATAAAGTTCGTACCGTAGAGATACGGCTCAAACTTTTTGACTGCCCACACAACTGCCAAGCATTCTTTCTCCACTGTGGCGAGTTCCTTTCGGCTTGTTGAGCTTTTTAATGGCGTAAGCCACTGGCTGTAGCATTCCGTCTGCTCTTGAGAAGAAACTGCTCCCAGTCCTAGATCGCTGGCGTCTGTGCGTAGCACGTAGGGCTTTTCTCTGTCTGGCAACCGCATGATAGGTGCGCTGACGAGTTTGTTCTTCAGCGTCCTCATGGCCTTCTCACATGCCTCGACCATACAATCTTCTCCGGCTGGTCTTTCTTTGTCAGATCTGTCAATGGTACAGCAATCATGGCGAAGTTCGGAACAAATTTCCGATAATATCCTGCCAAACCCAGGAATGACCTGAGCTCTTTCTTGGTCTTCGGTCCTTTCGGCCTTCTCAAGCTTTTCTAGCTTGTCCGCCTCTGGCCTGACCTGACCTCGTCCAACCTGATGTCCTAAGAATGGTATTTCAATGGAATCCAAAAAAGCTTTGGATGGTTTCGCAGTGAGCCCTGCCCCTTGCAGTCTCTTAAGTACGGCTTTGATTGCCTCAACATGTTCCTCCCAAGTCTCAGAAGCGATTAAAATATCATCAATAAGTTGTGGAAATCTTTTGATTTCATGTCACTCAATATTTCCTCATCATCCTTGTGAACACGGCACTGCGTTCCTCATGCCAAAGGCATACGTCTCCACTGATACTGTCCCTTGGGGGTACTAAAAGCTGTCTTTGGCTTGTCTTTTTCGTTCATTTGAATCTGCCAGAACCCCTTCGACAGATCAATTTTGGAAAAGTATTTTGCTTTTCCGATCTTTGCAAAGATCGTTCGATGTCTGGTAGTGGCTCTGCGTCGAATTCTGTCATGAGATTCAGTCTCCTGTAATCGATACAGAACCTGACTGTCGAGTCTTTCTCTTAACCATACAATGGGCGCATTGTATGGAGATATGGCTGGTTCTATCACTCCCATGGCTAGCATTTGATCAACCTCTTTTTCAACCGTTTCTATTTGAGAGTGTGGCACCGGTACTGATGTACCTTCACTGGTTGTTGTGATGCCAGTCTCAATCGCAGGTAACTAGATGGTTTCGCCTGCTTGCCGGTAACTGCTGCCGCTTGGATGGGATAAACGGGTACATTAATGATCCCTCCTCTTTCTTGCTTGCGTGTATTCCCAATCAATACTGGGGCAAACGGTTTTTCCATAACAAGTACTTCAGTCTTGTCTGAAAAGTAGGGAGTCTCCATATGTACACTCGCCACAGAAGATTCTGTTTGACTGATGACGATGCCAGTGATACCTCTTTTTCTGACCTGTGTAACAATGTTCTGGAACTAAGTCCTTCCTCACGATTCGTCATGGTAGAGCCTGTATCTCTCACAGCATCCACCGTTTCTCCTTCGACTTCTACCGTGCAATAGGGATTGAACTCGATCCCTTTACAACTATCACACAACTGTTGATCATCTTTTAGTTGACACTGTGCAGCCGCTGTCGTAGTGCACATCGCTGTGTCATTTCTCTTTTGTGTACAATCCTTCTGGTGATGTGGTCCTCCACATCTGTAACATTTTATCTGGAAGCGATAATTTCTCCTGTCGTTGCCTCCCCTGTCAGGTACAGATCCCCTAGGCTTATCCTCCTTCCGAGGTTCCTTGTGTGGACCTCTGTTATCACTCCCATGACCCATACCTATGATGATCAGGTTTACTCTCACGATAACTCCTCTCCACAAGTCTCGTCTGTTCAAATAGATCTGCTGCTGCAACAGCTTCCTTTCCGTCTGTGGATCTCTCTCCCTGACAAATCTCGCCTGATCAAAAGGCAATGCTTCCAGAAACTTCTCTAGGATTAACATTTCTTTTAAATCCTTTTCTGTCCTGTTGGACAAATTCAACCACCTCTTGCCACATAGACAAACGATCCCATAGTGACAATGACGTATCAGTGCTCTCTTTGCGTGCTGTACGAAACTTCTGTCTGTAATGACCAGCACTCAGTTTGATACTTATGCAAAAGTGCTGTTTGATGAGGTTATAGTCGCCGACTCTGCGCGGGTATTTTACATACGCTTCCCTAGCTCTGCCCTTGAGTAATGGAGCTAACCTGGCACCCCATTCCTCCTCATTCCATCATTAATGACTGCCACCTTTTCAAACTGATCAAATATGACTCAAGGTGTCCTTGTCTTCTAAGTAAGGTAACTGACCTTAGCCGAGACTACAGTCGAAGAATGGATTGGGCGCTAGCACTTGGTTGACATCACCACTGCTTCCTGCTTTAATCCTAGTACTCTAGCTGTAATTGTCTCTCGGCCTCTCTTTCTTGTCGATCTCTTTCCTCCTTTCTTTCTTCTCGATCTCTTTCTTCCTTCTCTCGTTCTCTTTCCTCACGTTCCTTCTCTCGTTCTCTTTCCTCACGTATCCTTCTCTTGTTCTCTTTCCTCACGTCCTTTCCTAATGTAAAGAGCGAGTTCTGCTCCTTTTAGGCCTAGCTCTAGTGCCTCGGCTTTCCATTGTCGGAACTGCGCACTAGTCTGAATTTGTTGAGACTGACTTTCGTCAGTGGCAGATGCCTGACGTCGGGACTTTCCTGTCGGCATGTCGCCTACCACTGCAAGTCCTGATGTCTTAACAAATTTAACAGTACAAATAACGCGGAAACCGAATATCGTCACGCGTTTAGTGCCAAATAATATTGACACACGTTCCAAAACACAGAGTGTAAGGAAACAACTTTCCCACCACGACTGGAAACACACTACACAACCCCGTGTAGTAAAAATGGGGATAACAACACTCGAAACCCCAAACACGTGTATTACAAAACACGTCAACAAACCAAACCACGGTTTGCACACACAGCTACGGAACGAACGTGCTAACTGACGAACGGACGTGCTGAAAAATATATCTCCAATATCGTACGTACGAAAACAATACGGCCCCGCAAAATAGCCCGTGGTGCCACGTCGCACCCACGTTAATAGCTTACGTTGAAATGCCGCTTTAGAGTATCAATACTTTACTCTAATCACTGTGTCCCAATCCGACACAAATACAACACCACTGCACAATTCCAATGCAGTAAAGTCAAGATTGCACTAACTGGCAACTTGAATCAAATCTTCTTCACAACAGATCAGTAAAATAGATCTAATAAGAAGTTAGATTATGTCGTGGTAAATATGACGTGAAATTGGCCAAGGTCGTACTATTCTCTGTTCTGTGTTGAGGCCTTTTCTAAAAATTAGGGAGATAATGAACAATAGCGTCGCGACTAACGAAATGAATATAAATGATTTATGAACAAAAAAATGTGAAATTAAATTTTTCTATTTATATGTTTAGATGGTCAACACATATAATAGATCATAGAGCGCTCCGTCCAACCTCCCACTGGAAAAAGAGTGAAGGTTGCGGTCTACAATCCTTGCCTGCGTCACTGACCTCCAGGTACTTTCAGATCGAAAGATCCCCGGACGAGCCCCCAAATAATATGTGACGTTTTTAATAAGACCCCATTCATAAATGATGGTTGAGTGCTCAGGCAAGAACGATAGACCGTAGTAGGAAAGTCAAGCTTTCGTCCACACCCTTCACTTTCTTTCCACAGATGTAATCAAGAGGTTGATCTTTGATTCAACAACTGAATTTAATTAAGTATGAATAAAGATGATGATGATCTGCGGTGAATATGTCGTAGGTTGCTTTGTATGTTCTAAACACACTTTACAATTGCACTAGCTTGCTCTATCATTTACAATTGATTTCCTTCAAAAATCGCTTTAACGATGAAGCTCATCAACAAAGAAGGAAAAATGTATACGAATATTCCAATCTGCCTTGACTGAGTTATTCGCCAAGGCTTAGTGCTGATGAATTACAATCATATTTAATCCTTGAATGGATTAAATCAAATGGCGTTAATCTTCATATTATACAGATCACTTAGATCCACGAAAATGCTTCGTTCATAACTTGAACTCGTTTACGATTCTTTAAATAATAAATCTGCATTCACACAAATATCACATCTTCTAAATATGGTTGCATACAACGTGAGCTGAAATAGAATTTACATAATATGGATTAGTACATGGCAACACGATATGATGAGAGCGAACAGATGAAGATGACAGCTCTACGATCAATCATACGTTGTTGACCGGTAAACCTGAAATATTTAATTCAGAGCATATAAATGATCGCGCGCACAAAATATTATTGAACTGGTAAATGTGCCTTAATGCGATTATGTTGAAATAGATTTTGTTGGTCTATACGAAAAACAATGATTTAGACCTATTTACCTCAACGCAGCCTTAGTGCCCACAGTTATCGACTCGCCCACGGAACGATGAGACTCGATCGTTCAGACTCCCCCGAAAAAGTTGCGGGTGCTGTCGAATGCTCTGTGGTGCCCCTTCAGTCCGGCCTAGACTGATGTCTTCAAAAGGTTACTTGCTCTCGAAATTTTAGACCTTTTCTACGGAGCCAATTCTACGACGTCCGGGTTGATCAAAGATGGCAGAATTCAACGGCTACTATCTACCGCACATGCGCGGACAGAGACACTACTGCCACTGGACAGTCGTGATTGTCAGTACGACGGTTTTCGATGCCCTACAATGTAAATCATTTTATTATTAATACAAATGCAAGTCTGCATGACGCTTGAAATTATAAACGTACTGCCGTAAAGCAAAAACTAACAATTAGTTTTGTCGTTTGGACATAGAAATATTAATCCAGCGCAGAGCGAATAGACGTCATGTATCGATTGCGTCATTTTCTTAATGAAAATGAACCGAGCTTATGAATGAATGTCACAATTACATCATGTACATCGTAACGTCACATCAATAGAAGACATTACATCATGTACATCGTAACGTCACATCAATGGAAACATTACATCATGTACATCGTAACGTCACATCAATGGAAGACATTACATCATGTATATCGTAACGTCACATCAATAGAAGACATTACATCATGTATATCGTAACGTCACATCAATAGAAGACATCACATCATATACATCGTAACATCACATCAAGATAAGACATTACATTATGTACATCGTAGCGTCACATCAATAGAAGACATCATATCATATACATCGTAACGTCACATCAATATAAGACATTACATCATGTACATCGTAACGTCACATCAATAGAAGACATTACATCATGTACATCGTAACGTCACATCAATAGAAGACATTACATCATGTATATCGTAACGTCACATCAATAGAAGACAATACATCATATACATCGTAACGTCACATCAATAGAAGACATTACATCATGTACATCGTAACGTCACATCAATAGAAGACATTACAGTGAGGAAACATGGTTCGCTGCGAGGTAGCATAGCAGCGAACACAAGGGCAGCGGTGGCAGTTCTCCTTAGAGGGACACTGACGTGAGAGGTCAGTGTCAGGCCGCGCAGCGAACCTTCCAGCCATAGGGTGACGGCGAGTCTAGCCTGTGTCGCCGGGGGACGACTCCTGGAGATGTGGGGCGATTGGCGATGGAGCGCTGCGATTACCGATGCTTTGAGGGTCGGGCACGGGGCGTCCCTCTCGGGCTGGACTAAAAAAAACTGCACACTCGGCCGCAGTCTGCGTGGTCCATAGAATAGAAGGGACTGGTACAAGCGCTCCAGCGACTTTCGTCCTGCTCCCTCTTTGAGGCGGCTCCACGTGGCACAGGACCTCGCCGCCCGAGCATAAAGACGACCGCCAGGTGGCCCTGAAGACAGGCCTTCTGAAGGTGGGGGGGGGGGGGGGGGTTGAATGGGGGGAGGTGTTGAGGCAACGGAAACCGACGCCCGCCGTCGGCCGACCAACATCACGAAGTCAACCAGAATTCACGCGGAACCAGAGCTGAGAGAGCGACAGCCGCATGGAACCAGACAACACTACTGCCAATGGCAACAACTGCTACAACACTACTGCCAATGGCAACAACTGCTACAACACTACTGCCAACGACAACTGCTACAACACTACTGCCAACGACAACTGCTACAACACATGCTGCCAACGACAACTGCTACAACACTGCTGCCGACAACAACAACTGCTACAACACTACTGCCAACGACAACTGCTACAACACTGCTGTCAACGACAACAACTGCTACAACACTACTGCCAACGACAACTGCTACAACACTACTGCCAACGACAACTGCTACAACACTACTGCCAACGACAACTGCTACAACACTACTGCCAACGACAACAACAACTGCTACAACACTACTGCCAACGACAACTGCTAC
This sequence comes from Conus ventricosus, assembly GCA_018398815.1. NCBI lineage: Eukaryota > Metazoa > Mollusca > Gastropoda > Neogastropoda > Conidae > Conus > Conus ventricosus. The sequence goes on along the minus strand of CM031626.1, from coordinate 27,740,364 downwards.
AACACTACTGCCAACGACAACAACAACTGCTACAACTCTACTGCCAACGACAACTGCTACAACACTACTGCCAACGACAACAACAACTGCTACAACTCTACTGCCAACGACAACTGCTACAACTCTACTGCCTACGACAACTGCTACAACACTACTGCCAACGACAACTGCTACAACACTACTGCCTACGACAACTGCTACAACACTACTGCCAACGACAACTGCTACAACACTACTGCCTACGACAACTGCTACAACACTACTGCCAACGACAACTACTACAACACTACTGCCAACGACAACTGCTACAACACTGCTGCCAACGACAACTGCTACAACACTACTGCCAACGACAACTGCTACAACACTGCTGTCAACGACAACAACTGCTACAACACTACTGCCAACGACAACAACTGCCACAACACTGCTGCCGACAACTGCTACAACACTACTGTCAACGACAACTGCTACGAAATTTGTCTGCGGGTATATCTTGTCCTTGAAGGCCTCCGGCCAGCAGGACGTTAAACTCACCCGTTGGCGTGAGGAGAGAAAGAGATGACAGTGAGACCGATGAGAACAGATCATTGCTTTCTGACGTGTGACAGGCACAAAGAGATGACAGTGAGGCCGATGAGAACAGATCATTGCTTTCTGACGTGTGACAGGCACAAAGAGATGACAGTGGGGCCGATGAGAACAGATCATTGCTTTCTGACGTGTGACAGGCACAAAGAGATGACAGTGGGGCCGATGAGAACAGATCATTGCTTTCTGACGTGTAAGAGGCACAGACCACAAGGACAGATACAGATGACAGTGAGGCCGATGAGAACAGATCATTGCTTTCTGACGTGTAACAGGCACAGACCACGAGGAGAGATACAGATGACAGTGGGTCCGATGAGAACAGATCATTGCTTTCTGGCGTGTGACTGGCACAGACCACCAGGAGAGATACAGATGACGGTGAGGCAGGTAAGAACAGATCATTGCTTTCTGACGTGTAACAGGCACAGACCACGAGGAGAGATAGAGATGACAGTGGGTCCGATGAGAACGGATCATTGCTTTCTGACGTGTGACAGGCACAGACCACGTGAAGCGGCACTATGAACGTGCCCTGGGGAAAAAGAACAGAAAAAAGAAACTGTTTGAGAAAAATATACATGTAGACCACGTACTTTATTTCTTAGTATCGTTTGCTAAACAAAATCTTTATCCGTGTAGAATAGAGCAGAAATCTCCTGAACTGCAAGTACTTTTCAATAAGCTGAAATGTAGACATAAAGCAAAAGAGTATATTGCTCGAAAACAAAAACAAAAATGTACTGAAAGATTTCGTATACAGATGGCTCCCATATAAGCCGATGTTTGCAGATCCAGAACTAATTTTCTTTTTATGAGTGCATGCTGACTTTGTGCATTTTATTGTGATCGACATGACTCCTACCCTCTAGAACTGTTATTATGGTGTTCAGCACACCCCCAGTGGCAATTGTACAGAACCATTAAAAACCAAAATATGTAAATGTTCATAACATATTTCGGCTTGCCCCTCTCTCTCTCCCTCTCCCTCCCTCCCTCTCTCTCTCTCTCTCTCTCTCCTCTCTCTCTCTCTCTCTCTCTCTCTCTCTCTCTCTCTCTTTCTCTCTCTCACCCTCTCATCCTCTCCCATCTCTCACTCTCACCCTCTCTCTTCTCTCTCTCTCTCTCTCTCTCTCTCTCTCTCTCTCCTCTCTCTCTCTCTCTCTCTCTCAGTTACATTTTAACATGTCTTGAGACCAGTGTGTTGTTTATATTCATCTTGATTATTTTTTTCCCTAATCTTTACTTATTTATGTTGTATTATGTGACTTATCTTGAATAAGGATCCGCTCACTGAAAAAACAACAACCAACAAACAACTACGACAGAGGATAACGTAGAATGCATATTACGTGAAACTACCGCACTTGTTCGTGCACTATGGTTTACTGTTCCCTGCCTCTTTTCAGATTTCCATTCGTTCCAGTCCAACCGAGAATACGTGTATTTGTTACTGTGCGTCCGTGTGTTTGTTTGACAATATTCAAGATCGAAAAGACTGCGCCCAGTCTTAAATAAATGTTAACTTGTGTTTGTTTGTTTCTCCAGTTGTTGTTGTTGCTGTGTGGATGTGTCAGGTATTGGGTATATGGGCAAGCTTAAAACGTCCTTTTTTTAAAAGGTTGGGGGGGGGGGGGGGGTGTCTCCTTGTTGGTTCTGTGCGCTCTGCGTTGTCATTCCTGCTAGGTGATTCAGTGTCCTAAGCGGCATTTGTTTGGAGTTATGGGCGTCTATCTATTTCATCCTGGGAGCAAGAGCTATCCGACTTGTTCGTGGATTACAGCACCTGGAGTTATGGGCGTCTATCTATTTCATCCTGGGAGCAAGAGCTATCCGACTTGTTCGTGGATTACAGCACCTGGAGTTATGGGCGTCTATCTATTTCATCCTGGAGCAAGAGCTATCCGACTTGTTCGTGGATTACAGCACCTGGAGTTATGGGCGTCTATCTATTTCATCCTGGGAGCAAGAGCTATCCGACTTGTTCGTGGATTACAGCACCTGGAGTTATGGGCGTCTATCTATTTCATCCTGGGAGCAAGAGCTATCCGACTTGTTCGTTGATTACAGCACTCCAGTTTCTGCCTGAGGAGACGCCCCAAACTGTTTTCTGTTCTTCCCTCCTGGTCTGCATTCATCTTATGCCAGGTGAGGCGCCTTCCACTCCTTGCCCTCTGCAGGGATGTCAAAGTTGTGTATGGTCATGGTATTCTAGAGCAACACTCCTTGTTTCACCAGCACGCGAGGGGTGGACTGTCCGAGAGAGAGAGAGAGAGAGAGAGAGAGAGAGAGAGAGAGAGAGAGAGAGAGAGAGAGAGAGAGAGATGTTGCGTACTGCCCAGCCGACCGCAAAGGGCCATATCAGGGCTGTCACTGCGTTCAAGACAACTCACGTCCTTATCTTTTAAACTTATCCAGAAAACTCTTTAAAACACACCTTCTAATAACACACCGGAAATTTCGTTACAAACCTTTGATCAGATGAAAAATGTTGATCTCTTTCAGGAATTCAAAGATCGCGTCAGATGGAACATCTCTGAACAAGGGTTTCGCGAGTTGGATGTAATGTGACTGTTCATATTAGAGCAGTGTAGGTCCCCTCAGACAGGAGTCCTGGCCTCTACACGTGATGTGACTGTTCATATTAGAGCAGTGTCGGTCCCCTCAGACAGGAGTCCTGCCTCTACACGTGATGTGACTGTTCATATTAGAGCAGTGTCGGTCACCTCAGACAGGAGTCCTGGCCTCTACACGTGATGTGACTGTTCATATTAGAGCAGTGTCGGTCCCCTCAGACAGGAGTCCTGGCCTCTACACGTGATGTGACTGTTCATATTAGAGCAGTGTCGGTCCCCTCAGACAGGAGTCCTGGCCTCTACACGTGAGAGAATAGATATAGCTCCTCACACAGGAGAGTTTTTTTTGCAGATTTAGAGTACTGACTGGGCCTGTCCTGAACCAGAAGCAATGGAATTTCACTTTTAACTTGGAGTAATGTTTACGTACAAGTGACAATGACATACCTCCCCCCCTCCCCTCCCTCCACCCCCCCCCCCCCCCCCCCCGCCCGCCTCCGTAAGGAGGCGTTAGATTCATTCATACACACACACACACACACACACACACATACACACACACACACACACACACACACACACACACACACACACACACACACACACACACACATACACACACACTTGTATCGGCCCCATCATCTGGACTGTGCGCTGGACCTGTCGTTGTGTCGACATCAGTTTTCCCAAACTTTGATTAAATTTTCCAGATTTTTTTTTATGGGATGTAATTATTGATGGTATTAGATTAAAAACCAGACCAATCACACACGTTTATACTCAAAGTTTGATAGTATGCAATTTTACATTCATTACGTGGACTTACACACACACACACACACACACACACACACACACACACACACACACACACACACACTACGCTTTTTTGCTGTCATGATCTAGACAGAGCAGTACCTCACCGTTTCTTGCCGTTCATACATGCAGATACGGTAAGGATTGTAATAACTGATGGCATTGTTTTAAGAACCATAGCAATGACACACCTTCAAGCTCAAAATTCAATAGCATGAAATTTCACATTCATTAACCTTTCACGTACGTCACTTAACATTTTGTGCGCCATATATCCTGGGTCTCCAGACACCTGAGGCTGCTGATCCATAGAAACTCACACCTTACGTCTCACGCCTCATGTTTCGCGCCTCACGCGGGGGTAGAAAAATAAACAGACACGGTCTCTCTTGCGTGGGGCCTTACAACTCCACTTCCACTTCACGGTTCATGGTTCACGGTTCCTGGTTCCTGGTTCACGGTTCATGGTTTACGGTTCACGTTTGAGGGGAGAAGTGGGACTGTTCACTTTTTTTTTTCAAAGCGTGAGGTTCAAGTTCCTGGTTACCGTTGGCCAGTTCAGTATGGATGACTACCAATTTTGAAAGGTTATTGATAAACAACGTCGACAAACCATGAGGTCCATAGTCTGGATCTTCAGAAAGCATGGGTCTGGCCAGACCCAGGACCTATGGCACTCAGCGTTTCTTCTTTGAGAGTGTGGGTCTGCTCAGACCCATGACGTACTGGGCCAGCTCTGTCCCCCTCCCCTCCCCCCCCCCCCCCCCCCCATTTTTATATGCATGGGTCTAGCCAGACCCACGACGTAAGGCACTCAGGTTTTCTTCTTTTAGAGTATGGGTCCGCTCAGACCAAATAAGCTTAAAGTTAATGTAACTGCTAATGTCAGTTGAATAGAGAAAAAGAGACATTAGAAAAGTAGTTACAGACTCAGAATCAAAACTTACTTGGAGAATATTTCGACAGGGTCGCCCTGTCTTCTTCAGCTCACTGTTGCTGTTACAGCAGTGAGGCTTGGTGGGACGACTGTTTGTGTGGGTGAACGGTTGTCAGGATCCGATTGTAGATGCGGGGAAGTTCAAAGCCTTGATCTTTGTTCAGGCTAGGGGCGCCTGGTCTTGAATTCAGAGTCCAGCACATCTTAACAATTTTCATTTCAGCACTGCAAAGAAAAAGAGATGAGAAGGAGGACGTCCCCCACCTCCCTCTCCCCAGTGTCAAATCCGTTATCAATATAACACAATTTACATCTGAAAAGAACCATAGCACATGTGGAGAAAAATAACATGTGGATGGTGGTGGAAAGAAAACACTGTACGTATCCATTCCTATAGCAGTAGCAATTCCTTCCAAATGTTATTGTCCCTTCCCGGTAAAATTGTAATCAGAAGGAGAGTGAGGGGTGGGTGTTCGGAAAACACGAAGGAAAGGGGTTTAGAGAGAGAGAGAGAGAGAGAGAGAGAGAGAGAGAGAGGAGAGAGAGAGAGAGAGAGAGAGAGAGAGAGGTCACCGCTCACAAAGATATCCAAACATTCCACCACCCACCACCACCTAGATACAGACACACAAACTGCAGAGAAGCTAGGAGTCACAGTTAATTCAGAAATTGAATGCAAAGTGTCAAAAGCATTTGAAGATCTAAAAAGACAAAGGTGTGACATTAAGATGGAAGCACATGAAGGGAGCCTCAATGAAAGTGGGGCAGGCAAAAAAGAAACCGTGATGGAAATCGATGAAGGGGGGGGGGGGGGGGGGGGGGGGGGGAGTTGAGGTGAAGAAAACACAACAAAAAATATTTCTGCCTCCAAATTGCCAACCCGAATGATGATGATAATGACTAGGAGGAGGTTCTCAACGACAATCAGCTTAATTTCCACACAAACAATGGCACAGCTTGAGGAAGATGAAAGAGACAAAAGTGAATCTTGCCAAAAATGTAATTACAAGATTTATATTCAGCCATGCTTTAAACTGGTTTTCAAGTTTGCACAACACATTTCTACGCCCCCCTTGAATGTAAGCATAGCACTCTGTACAGTTCCAGCAGTCAAGAAATAAAAACGATGCTTTTTTTCCCATAGCCACCCAAAGCCATGTGTTTCACTCCCAGTCACCCAATCGGTGCTTTTTTTCCAATAGCCACCCAAAGCCATGTGTTTCACTCCCAGTCACCCAGTCAGTGTCGTCTTTCTCAAATATATACAATGTTCTATATCATGTGCCAGAAAGAACAAAGAAAAGAACACACACACACACACACACACACACACACACACACACACACACACACACACACACACACACACAATGTATATTCCGCAAACCACGTACATAAGAAACACATCATATGAAACTAACGTGTCGTACTGGAAGCCCCCCCCCCCCCCTTTCTCTGAACGAACATTATCAAATCCATGCCGCCTCCCCGCCACGGCTATAACGGTAAACTAAAACATCGGGCATCATCTGTGACCCATAATGAACATACCTGCTAATTTTCACAAAGATCGGCCAAGTACTTTCGGAGATATTCCATAAAGAAGAAAAACCGTTACAGGCCGTTACAGCCGTTAGTAACGGCTATAACTGTAAACTAAAACATCGGGCATCATCCGTGACCTATGATAAACATACCTTCCAATTTTCAGACAGATCGGCCAAGTGCTTTCTGAGATATTCTATAAAGAAGAAAAAGCGTTACAGGTCGTTACAGCCGTTAGTAACGGCTATAATGGTAAACTAAAACATCGGGCATCATCTGTGACCCATAATGAACATTTCTACAAATTTTCAGGAAGATCGGCCAAGTACTTTTTAATATATTCTAAAAAGAAGAAAAACCGTTACAGGCTGTTACAGCCGTTAGTAACGGCTGTAACGGGGTAAACTAAAACATCGGGCATCATCCGTGACCCATAATGAACATACCTACAAACATTCACAAAGATCGGCCAAGTACTTTCAGAGATATTCCATAAAGAAGAAAAAGCGTTACAGGCCGTTATAGCCGTTAGTAACGGCTGTAACGGTAAACTAAAACGTTTGGCATCATCCTTGACCCATAATGAACATACCTACAAATTTTCAGAAAGATCGACCCAGTAGTTTTGTCTGAAGCGAGTGGAACACATTTTGACCACGGACACACAGACACACAGGCAGCATTTCTTCGTTCCCATTCTAAAGTACTCCCTGGGAGTACAAAAACCGCCAGGCGAAAACTAGACCTGCTTGAGAACAAGTCCGTGCAACAAGAGTACATCAATCCAGTTAAAGAGTCTGCACGGACAGAACAAACTACTGCAGAAAATAATAATGACAGTAGTAGTAGTAGCAGCAGCAGCAGTAGTATAAGTAGCAGTAGTAGTAGTTGTTGCAGTAGTGGTGGTGGTAGTGGTGGTGGTGGTGGTGGTACTGGTAGTATTATTGCTCATGATTACGGTGATAATAATGATGATGATAAACAAATAAATTCAATCACCATCTAGAAGAGGACATCGTCAGAGCAGGCTCTGTCAGTGCATTTACATCAGCGCATGGCAGATCAACATCGCCTGCCTCCTAAGCATCTAGACAGCAGAAGAGATTTTAACCAGTTTTTAAACCTGTAGATTACCTGTTGTGGCTACTCATTCAGACCTGAACCTGTATGGAAGACTGTTAGGACAAAGTGGTGGCCTTTTAAACTTTTTTTTTTTTTTTGCGCTCTCCCTGTTCCGTCGTGCTGATAGCCGTTGACTGGCTCCTGCGACGTATGCATCCAGATCCAGATCCAGATTAAGGGAAGGAAAAAGAGGGAGCGAGCGGGGGGGAGGGGGTGTGTGTGTGTGTGTGTGTGTGTGTGGTGTGTGTGTGTGTGTGTGTTGTGGGGTGTGTGGTGTGTGTGGTGGGAGGGAGAGAGAGAGAGAGAGAGAGAGAGAGAGAGAGAGAGAGAGAGAAGAGAGAGAGAGACAGACAAGACAAGACAAGACAAAGTTTTATTTGAGCTAGGCCTTCTGCCCATGTCAAAGCGGGGGGGGGGGGGGGGGGGGGGTGGGGGGGGGTAACAAAGGGAAATCAAAATCATAATAATGTACATTAGATGAATAAAGTTAATTGGTACCGTCTTTAATCGCGAAAAGAGGGGGAAGGGATAGGACAGGTCGAGGGGTTGGGTAGGGATCGGGTGGGATGGGGTGGGGTTGGAGGAAGGATGACGAAAATAGCATGTTCATAGTCTGCACAAATTGATCATTAAACTCATAAAAAGATGATTTCTGAAAGTAAATGCTTTTAGACATTGATCATTAAACATCATATAAAATTAAATTTCTGAAAGTAAATGCTTTAGACAGATACAGGGCAAGGGGCATACACATTCTTGTATCAGAAAGCAAAAGGCTTAATTTAAACGCATTTGGGTTTTAAACCCAATATTGGGTGGGATATACATTTCTCGGTAGCTTTATAGTAAGTACAAAACCAAAATTAAACGTAATTCTGATTCTTCAGAATTAGGGCAAAAAGGACAGCTTGTATTTTCTTTCCTTTTAGAATATCTATATCGGTGGGGTTTTCAACTGTGAGACGCCGGTCTGACTCTTGACAAATGTTTTCTGAGAGCAGGATTTTTAACAGTGAATAGATTTTGTCGGAACATCACATAATTGCCTGAACGAAGAATTTGAAACTGAATCTTTCTTTTGTCATAATTTTAGAATCAATATCCTGCGAAAAGGCAAAACAACTAGTCTTTGCTTAAGATGGACACAAAATATTTAACATTTTAACTCCTTGGTTCTCCCAAAAGAAACCAAATCCGTTTTCTAAACAAAGTAAAGCATACGTTGGCTCCCCATTCTTCAAACCGTTGCAAAACTTGCATGAGCTCTACCCCCCTACCCCCCTCCCCTTTCCCTTCTTCTCCCCTCCCCCTCCTCCGCCCTTGGGTTCCCCCTTTCTATCGTCCCCCTGGGGGCCCCTTCCCCCTTTCGTTCCTTCTCTTTACTTCCCTTTTTAATTCCTTTCTCTTACTTTGGGACCCTACTATTCTCCCCCTCTCACCCCCCCCCCCCCCCCCTCCCCCCCTCGCCCTCCCTTTATACTTCCCCCTTCCTTTAGGCCCCCTTTTTTTCCTCCTTTTTTCCCCTCCTTCTTTCAACCCCCCCCTCCCCCCTTTTCCCCCCCCTCCCCTCCTTTTTTTTTCCCCTTTTTTTTTTTTTTTGTCTATCTGTATTTTAAAAATGTTTATATATTTATATTTTTATATATATTTTTTTTAAATATTTTTATATATATATATATATAAATGCAAAATGTTTTATATTTAAAGTGGTTTTGTTTAAAAATGTTTAGATTTTAATTTTTTTTTTTTTTTTTTTTTTGGGCCTTGGGGGGTGTTGTTAGCGCCCTCAAAAATGGGCCGCATATCTTTCTTTTGCGTTTTTGCTTCTTATTTTTGCCCTTTTTTTTCCCGTTGCCCACCAAAAGCAAACCCCCTACTTCCCAAAGCTACCCCCCAGATGTTTAATGTATTTCCTTTGGGTTTTTTACATTTACCCATTTTTTCCCATTGGAAAACCCCCCCCCCCCCCCCCAGTGTGTGGGGCTTTTTGGCGTGTGTATGTGTGGTGGTGTTTTTTTCGTGCGCGCCCCGGGGCACTTGTGTGTGTGTGTGTGTGTGTGTGGTGTGTGTGTGGGTGGGTGTGTTTTGTTTGTGTGTGTGGTTTTGCACGCGGGCAAGTGGGTTTTTTTTTTTTTTTTTTTTTTTTTGTGTTGTGGGTGGGGGGGGGGGGGGGGAAGGGCCCTTTCAGCTCTTAGCTGCGGGCTGGGGTTGGGTTTTTTTGGGGTTTTTTTTCGGGGTTTTTTTTTCCCCTTTTTTCCCCTCACCCCCTTTGGGGCCTTTGGGTTTTTTGGGGGAAACCCCACCCCCTTGGGGCCCCGACTTGGGGCGGATTTTCCTTTTTAGGCGGGCCCGAACCCCCTTCTCTCCCCCCCCCCCCCCCCCCTTGTCATTTAAAATGCTTTTTTTTTTGGTATATTGTATCTTATTTTTTTGTGCCCTTTTCTTGTTCATTTTTAACATATGGGAAAATACACCCACTAAAATACCCCTCCACCCTCCCCCTCCAATTTACTCTTTCCCTTTCCCCTCCCTTTCTCTCTCCCCTTTTTTTCCCCTCTTCCCTACTTCCATTCTCTCCCCCTGGGCTCTCCCCTCTTTTCTCCCCCCTTTTCCCCCCTCCCCTCTCTCTCTCTCTCTCTCTCCTCTCCTTCTCTCTTTTTCTTCCTTTCTCTCTCCCTCTCTCCTTTTCCCCCTCCTCCTTACCTTTCCCCTCTTTCCTCGTGCCCTATTCCTCGAACTCTACTCACCCTCTCTTCCACTGTCCCTCTGTCTACTTCATTCACCACTTTGGCTTCACAAGGGGAGTAATTTGTGCATGTTTATGTCTGTATTTTTTTGTCGCTGAGGAAGGCATTTTGCCGAAAATTTCTTGTCCTGTTTTGTGTCGTGCATTAAATCGTCGTTACTTCACGCTCTGTTTTGTGTGCTCTTCTGCTTTTTTGTCGTGTTTCAGTAACGCCGCAGTTTGTTTCATTTGCAGAGCATAGAGCATTTTGTAAGATTTCTTTGGAATACGGCTTTCGTCCATACGGGTTAGTTTTAACCAACACTTGATACATTTTATAGATGTCTGGATATAAAGTGGGTATCTCCCAGATTCACAGTACACAAGTGCACTTGGTGTTTTCATACGAGAGAGAGAGAGAGAGAGAGAGAGAGAGAGAGAGAGAGAGAGAGAGAGAGAGAGAGAGAGAGAGAGAGAGAGACGAACACAGAAACGAACGAAAGAAGGAGGGTAAGAAGGAAGTAAGGAAAGAAAGAAAGAAAAAAAAATCAAGACATCGGACAGTTTTCGACTCATAATGATTGCAGCGTCTGCGAATTGTTTTTCTCTTAAGGTAGAAACCGAAAAGAAATACAGTTAATTTTCCAAATCTGTAACTTAGGGAAAAACATCTGTCTAAAAGTGTACAACTGCGTCAAACATCCAACATAGACAATGTCGATTTTGCGAGTTCCAGAGTGTGAAATGAAAATCCTGCCTCGGGTCTTAAAGGCTCATGTGTCTATCAAAAATGAGGGGGAAAAATGACTGACAGAGCAAGGGGAGCAGAAAAGACATGTACACATCACCAACAGCTGGACGTTGACCGTCCACGCATTCAAGAGACAACAAGTTTTACATTCAAGAACTATTTACAAATTCTTTATTATTAGTCTATTTTTTCCTCCTCTTTTTTAGAATTTTTTTTTCTT
>CM031626.1:27714081-27724081 GCA_018398815.1 Conus ventricosus | reverse complement strand
TATACATTAGTGAGGACTTTACCCAGCGTGTCAGGGAGATCAGGAAAAAACTCGTTCCGCATCTGAAGGCTGCAAAAAATGCAATAAAAAGGGTCTCTATGTTTTTTGACCATCTGATAATTGATGGAAGAAAAAAGAAAATAACAGTTCTCTACTATGTAACATCGTAAATTCGGTGAATGACCAGCAAGAATTTTGGAAGCACTTGCGCAGAATATCTGTGAAACGAGTGCATACATCCAGTAATATAACTATTGATAACTGGTTTTCTCATTTTCATGAGCTTCTTGAAAGTGGTGAAACCGAAGACGATGTTATTGATGTTATTAGCGAAGTAAATATGTCTGAAAATAGTACCGAGTGTTCCTACTTCGATCGTCCAATTTCAAGAGAGGAGATTTTAACTGCAATAAAAAGGCTTAAAAACAGAAAATCTGCAGGGCCAGATGGAATTATTGGAGAATTATTGAAATTTGGTGGTAATGTTATTATTGATTTCTTTGTTAAGTTTTTCAATACGCTTTTTTGATAATGGGTTATTTCCAGAACGATGGACAGAGTCAATAATCGTGCCACTGTTTAAAAAGGGTGCAACTGATGTCCCTGGCAATTATAGAGGTATATCGTTAGGTGACATCAGTAGTAAGGTATTTAGTTCGATAATCAATTGCAGGTTACAAGAATGGGTACGGCAAAATGACATCACAGGTGAACATCAAGCAGGTTTAAGAAAGGCTACTCAACTATTGATCAGATGTTCACACTCTTGGCGTTAATACAGAAACAATTTTCACTGAACCGTAAATTATATGTTGCCTTTATTGATTTCGAAAAAGCTTTTGACTCTGTATCAAGATCATTGCTCTGGCCAGTACTCCAAAAGAATGGAATTCAAGGAAAACTCTACAAATGTATTAATAGTATGTATAGTAGTGTGAAAGCAAGAGTAAGATCTGGTGCTAGTTTTACTGACTATATCATGTGCACAAGAGGGGTAAAACAGGGTGATGCATGCAGCCCTGTACTTTTCTCCTTATTTATAAACGAGCTAGCCCTGGAAATAATAGAGAAAGGAAGGCACGGTGCAACATTGACTCCTGATTTCATGAAATTGTTTATTTTGTTGTTAGCAGATGACATTGCCTTGCTTTCAGAAACACCAGTTGGGCTTCAAACACAACTGAATAGTTTATGGAGTGCATCTTCAAGACTTCAGCTTAAGGTCAATATGAAAAAGAGTAATATTGTTGTATTCAGGAAAGGTGGTTATCTTGCTGCGAGTGAAAGGTGGTTTCTTAATGGAGAGGAAATGAAGATTGTCAACTGTTATAAGTATCTTGGTATATATTTCTCCACGAGACTTAGTTTTGTATTTGCTTGTGAAGACCTTGCAAGCCGAGCAAAGAACGCCTTGCTGTGTATTATGCAAAAGTTGTACACGCTTAAGAATAATTCATTTGCAGTATTTTTGAAAATTTTTGATTATCAGGTTCTACCTATTGCCATGTACGGTGCTGAAATATGGGGATTAGATAAAGCAGTTGCTCGTATTGAAAAGGTTCACTTATTTGCATTAAAAACATTTTTAGGGGTGCAACTTAAAACGCCGAATGATTTAGTGTACGGAGAAACAGGACGCTACCCTGTTTATGTAAATACGTCTGTTCGGTGTATTAGATATTGGCTTAAGTTATTACGTATGGATGGAAATAGACTACCGGTGAAAGCTTACGAGATGTTGATGTGGCTAGACTCACGCGGTAAATATACATGGGTTTCAAGGATTCGAGAAACATTATTTCAGAATGGTTTTGGAATGGTATGGCTAAATCAAGGGGTTGAAAATGTCAATGCATTTCTGGATGAATTTCGCCAGAGGCTTATTGATTGTCGATGGCAAAACTGGAGTGAACACATCCAAGACAGCGACCGGTTTTCTTTATATAGAACTTTCAAATCATCTAGGAGCTGCGAAAGGTATCTTTTAATTGACATCGACAGACATATTAGATGTTATTTAACAAAATTTAGATTCGGAGTAACAGACATGGCAATACATCAGGACCGTTATAATAAGGTATCAACTAATTCTGTAGCATGCCCATTGTGTAATGACGCAAAAGAAGATGAAGTACATGTTTTGTTTTGTTGCCCTAGTCTCTGTGAGCTTCGGCAACAATATATTCCAGAAAAATTTTATGCAAATCCATGTTTATTCAACGTAGCCTTATTGATGGCTAACAGTAACGAAATTATACTGAAGAATGTATGCATGTATTTATATAAGGCATTTAAAAGGCGTGCGACTGTAGTTGAAGGATGTGAATGTTAATATTGAAGCATGTATCTGTTGAACTCTATTGTCAAAAGATGTTGGAACCTGTCATTATTATGTTGATGTATCCATACTTTTTCTTGTCGTTAAAGTGCCATTGTAAATAGTTCCCCCCTTCAGTAGGGGCTGTGGCCTAACCTGAATAAACCATTTTCCATTTCCATTTCCATTTCTCTCTCTCTCTCTCTCTCTCTCTCTCTCTCTCTTCTCTCCTCTCTCTCTCTCTCTCTCTCTCTCTCTCTCTCTCTCTCTCTCCTTCTTCCTCTCGCTCTCTCTCTCTCTTTGCGTGCGTGCGTGCGTGCGTGCTTGCTTGTATGTGTTTGTTCCAAATTCTTTACGTACTTTGTCATATTACCACACACCACACACACACACACACACACACACACACACACACACACCACACACACACACACACACACACACACACACACACACACACACCAGAAGAACAAGAACAATATTTATTCTTTTCGCCCCTTCTGGGTATGGCGGAAAGGTGAGTTTAAAGCAATAACAGGGGAAAAAACAAAATAAACGCACACACACACACACACACACACACACACACACACACACACACACACACACACACACACACACACACACACACACACACAAGCGCGCGCAAGAGAGTGTGCACTTCAACTTAATTTGAATCAGTCCGGCTCTTCTCGTTCCCACTGAAAGTTGACCAGGCAAGACAACATAGATTAATTGTTTGCTTCCCATAAATTGTTGTGCCAACGACATCTGATGCTGTCATTTAATCCAAGCGCGGTCTGAATGTTTTTTTCCGGGCCGTTGACCTTTGCATACATCTGTTTTTTTCCAACGTCTGTATGGGACTCTTCGAGCCTCAAAAGCCCGTAACGACCAATTTTCTTCGTTGTTGTTGCTTCGTGTTGTTTTTTGTTCCCTGTTTGAATCTCCTCTTTTCTCACAACGCCCATCATGCGCCGAATTTGACAAAAGATAAGTGATTGCTCGTTCTTTATCTTATTTTATTGTTGTTGTCCTGGGTGGTGTTTCTCTCGCCGGAAAAAGACCTAAGAGGCCGAAACGCAACGCGTCGCGATTTATCTTGTGATTTGTTTGTCCCTGTTGTTGTTTGGCAACGTTGTTCCAAACACTTTTTAAGATTTTTTTTTTATCTCTCACTCGTTTGACTCGGCCTTTTATTTTTATCCCCTAAATCTTTCTTTAATGTCGTCCGTTGCTTTACATTCTTTGCATCCTAATTCAATGGGTTTCAATTCTTCGCATATTTCACATTTATTCACAGTTTGTAAAATTCTTTGTTGTTTGTTGTTACTGTTGTTGTTGTTGTGGTGGTGGTGGTGGTCGTGGTCTGCCGACCAGGTAGTGAACTTGTAAACAAGATCCCACCAAGTTTGTACATGCTTGTGACGGACCGTTTCCCGTCCAGTCACAAATTTTCATGCAACCGTGCTAACCGGAAGGTAGTCGTACGGAAGCTGGTTGAAAAGTTTAGCTGACTGCTGCTCACCTGCGCACTGTTAAAGCCGGGTGAGCTGAACCGGTTAGGCAGTCTCTGCAGTGATTCCGGCAACGCAACTACCCAGAAGGCCTAAGAGGGACTCCATCTGTTTTTGGTGGCAGTCAGGTATTTATCATTCAATGTTTATTTATTAGCAAACCGAAACCATATTCCCGTTTAGGAGTGACTGAAACTTCCTCAGCACACTGTGAAGGTAGAAAAGAAAAGTATTTGTTGTGTTCTGTTATCCTATGACTTGATAGGGAAGCAAAACGAATTATTTCGGAAAACATGAATAGATGAAGTGAGTGTCAAAGGAAGTGGTCCTCAGGAAAAAAAAAAGATTTTGTTTATTCTGTGATTTAACTAGTTATGAACTAAGCTTTGTGAGAAGAGGGAGAGTTTTGATGCTATGGATAATAAGCTCCCAGAGTGAGCAACAGAGACTTCATATATGCTGGTTTTGTTTTTTGATGTGGATGAGTATTTAACTCACTCTTAATATGAATATTGAATAGTTGTGTGTGTGTAAACAAGAATGTTTGGAAATCTTTCCCTTACATGTATTGAAGTAGATGAATCTGGTGAAAAAAGATACCTTCTAAAATCTGGTGAATATATGAAACGAAATGAACATTCTTGTCGTTTTATTCGTTTATGTCTCACCCGAGGAAGACCTAAGAGGTCGAAACGCGTTGTGTTTTGTCTTGTGACTCGTTTGTCCACGTTCTCTGGGCGGTTCTGATTGCTTCCATTTCTTCCTATTCACTTGGGGATTGTGTTGCTCATATGGCGTTCTTAGGATTCTTTCTCTTGAATGAATGTGTATGGTTGGCTGTCTGGGGCATTAAAAAAAAAACCCCCTTCCCCCCAAAAAAAAAGAAAAAAAAAGAAAAAAAAGAAAAAGCACAAGATTGTATTGATTCATATATGCATATGTGTATTGATAACTGATTAATTTCTGCATATGTTTATTCATTGTTGATTGAGTTATGCATATGTTTATTCATTGTTGATTGATTTCTGCATATGTTTATTCATTATTGCTGTTATTGATTGATGCATTTGTTTATCACCTATCATTGATTGCTAAGTGCGTTTCCCAAACCCATAAACTTCTGTTTATTAGTTATTACTGTCGTTTCGTTCCATTTCAAATATGTGATGGATATAAATGTTTGTGTGAAAAAAAATAGTAATAACCCCCTTTCAAATATATTTCAGTGGACATAGTGTCTAAATTTTCTTTTGATTGTATTTGGTCCACGACATAGTGTTTCAATATGACCTCTGTGGACGAAGATAAAATTTTCACTAAATATTTACAGCGTGGTAAGGCACTTGGTATTGAAGGACAGGCTTTATTAGACTATGTTGATAAATGTATTATGCAGATTCAGAAAGAGAAGAGAGAATCAGAGTGAGACAAATGCACGAGGAAACTAAAGAGAGGAGTTGAAAGAGGAAACTAAACGAGCACAAGAGACAGAAGAAACTAAAAGAGTACAAGAGGAAACTAAAGAGTACAAGAGGAAACTAAAAGATTAGAACAGATAGAAGAAACCAAAAGAGCACAGTTAGAAATTTCTCGTCGAGGAGTAATTTCAGGTGAGGACAGGCAAAGTCAAAGTACTAGCGTAACCAGGTCTAACGCCCTTCGTCCTACCTTTCCAAAATTGCCTCCCTTTGAAGAAAGAACAGATGACATTGATAGTTATCTTTTCAGGTTCGAAACCCATGCTCGCTCTCTAGGCTGGTCAGAAAGTCTATGGGTCACTTATCTCTCTGCATTACTTGAAGGTTCAGCTCTCGCGCTTTATCACGGTTTGGCACAAAATAATGTGGTTTCTTATTAGTTGTTGAAAGAAAGTTTGTTGAAGAAGTTTCAGTGTACTCCAGATGGTTTTCGTAAGCGTTTTCGTGAGTCAAAGCCTAGTGCAGATGAACCCTTTGAAACTTTTTCAGTGGAACTTAGGCGTCTCCTTGATCATTGGATTTCGTTGTCCAAGACTGAGAAATCTTTTCAGGGTCTTGCTGATCTTGTTTTGAGAGAGCAGTTTTTAGAATGTGTTTCTAAGGATTTGGCTACTTTCCTGTGTGAAAAGGATGAAAAAACATTTGATGCTATGATCAAGTCTGCTGAGTCATACAGGCGTGCCCATCCCACTAAGCTCCTTTCCAGAAAGGCTGATGTAAATATTTTTGCTTCTGTTTCCCATAAATACTTCTGAACAGTCAGATAGACCCCCATTCCCTGGTCAGTCAGATATCCTATTCTATCAGGTCATTGTGGTTCTCGTCGAACTCTTGCAAGAGTCCTCAACAAATTCTTTTGGCCTAGTGTAACTGTAGATGTGGCCACGTATGTAGCTTCATGTGACGTTTGTCAGAAGACAGTACCTAGGGAAAACGTTTGTCCAGTACCGCTTTCTACTGTTCCATTCATTGGTACTCCATTTGACCATGTGGCTGTTGACCTTGTGGGTCCGCTGTCTCCTCCATCGGAACAAGGTCATAGATATATTCCCACCTTGATTGATATAGCCACCCGTTACCCAGAGGCAGTTCCCTTGAAGGATATCATCCTATTGTTCAGAATCCCAGCACCCCAGCTAGTCAAGGTAGTGGTAGCCGTTACCGTGGTCGTGGTGCTCGACAGTATTCAGTCAATAGAGGTTCATTGGGAAATAGATTTACCCAGTCTCCCGGTGTTGTCTGTTTTCTTTGTAAAGAGACGGGGCGTGTGGCTTCCAAATGTTCTTGGAAGTCAGATAGAAACCCATGCAAGATTTGTACTCTTGGTCATCCGGATAAGTGCCCTTTGTTGTTGGCAGTTCGCCTGTCGTCGACAAGTCAGCTGACAAACACTCTACTGCTGTTTGTTTGATTAGTCGCCCCCCCCCCCCCCCCCCCCCCCATTCGCTTGTTTAGCTGCAGGTGAATTCACAGGGAAGTTGAACTTGGAATCTGGTTCTGTCAACGGCACTCCTAAGTTCTGTCTTGCGTGACACTGGTGCTACCATCTGTGGTGTTCGCAAGAGACTAGTTTCCGATAGCCAGATGCTAGGTACTACAGTGAGCTGTGTTTCTTTTGGAGAACGTGTGGATGAATTCCCACTAGCTACAGTTCCTGTCAGTTGTCCCTACTTTGAGGGCGATTTAACCTGCTGTGTCCTAGACGGTCCTGTCGTAGATCTCATCATAGGTAATGTTCCTTGTGTCTGTGATGTGAGTGATGAACCCTTCTCTTTGGCTGCCGTTACCAGGGCTAGAGCTAAGCATGTGGTAGAGAAGAAACCTCTGTGTCAGATCCCTGATGATTTGAATATTTCTCGTTCTGATCTGATTCAAAAACAAAAGGAGGATGAGTCGTTGAAGACATGTTTTCAGTTAGCGTCTTCTGTGAAGCAAAGAAGTCAGGTACAGCTACTTTCTATTACTATTTGTCAGACGGTGTTCTGTGCAGGCATTTAAAGAAAAATGACATTCCTTTTGATCAGGTTGTTGTTCCCTCTGACCTTCGACCTACAGTGCTATCTGTAGCACATGATCTTATTCTGTCAGGTCATTGTGGTTCTCGTCGAACTCTTGCAAGAGTCCTCAACAGGTTCTTTTGGCCTGGTGTAACTGTAGATGTGGCCAAATATGTAGCTTCATGTGACGTTTGTCAGAAGACAGTACTAGGGGAAACGTTTGTCCAGTACCCCTTTGTACTGTTCCATTCATTGGTACTCCATTTGACCATGTGGCTGTTGACCTTGTGGGTCCGCTGTCTCCTCCATCGGAACAAGGTCATAGATATATTCCCGCCTTGATTGATATAGCCACCCGTTACCCAGAGGCAGTTCCCTTGAAGGATATCTCTTCTGTCAGTGTAGCAGAAGCACTATTAGGAATCTTTTCTCGTCTAGGATTCCCAAAAGAGATTTTTCAGATCAAGGCATCCAATTTAATTCTGAACTCATGAAACAGTTTCATGTGTTATGTGGTACCAAGGGCATTCGCACATCGCCATACCATCCTCAGGCAAATTTGTCATGTTGAGCGTTTTCATGGCACTCTGAAATCGATGCTGAAGAAAACTGTGCGTTCTTAACCAAAGGCATGGCATCGATATCTACCTGCACTGCTATTTGCATGCAGAGAGTTGCCTTCAGAAAGTACAGGTTTTTCCCCATTTCAGTTGTTGTTTGGTCGACAAGTTCGTGGCCCTATCGCTCTGTTACAGGAGTCTTGGACCCAGTCTGATGGTCATGATGCTGAAGCAAAACCCCTTTATGCCTACTTGTTCGAGCTTAAAAAATGTCATTGCTGACTCATGCAAGTTGGCTATGGATCATTCTGTCGATTCCTCTGCTAAGGGAAAAAAGTATTTTGATCTTTAAGGCGAGAAAACGTCATTTCCAGGTTGAAGACGAAGTTCTTGTTCTCCTCCCTACGGATTCAAACAAGTTACTAGCTAGTTGGTCAGGACCATTCCCAGTTACCAAGGTCTTGCATCCTGACTACAAAGTTCTAGTCAAAGAGAAATAAAAGTTTTTTCATGCCAATATGTTAAAGAGGTACATTTGCCGTTCTGCTGTGTCTGTGTCTCAGAGTATTTCAACAGTTACCTCTTAGGGAAAGTCAGCACCGTGGTCAGAGATAGCGCCTCTCAGTTCTGGCAAGAAAGATGTTTCGTTCAAGATTTCTCCAGGAATTGTTCCTTGTTCGAACCCCGCTCCAAATTCTCGTCATCCTGTAGTCGAGTACACAGGGCGGTGTTGTTCAAGACTGCGATGACGCACTACCAATACACACTTAACCTGTTCCCATGGCATCTTCTATGCCAGATGAACATATCGATTCAGTACAGTTTGATAGTACTTTGTCTGACAGCAATGCTAAGGAGTTATGAAGAGTCTTTGAGGATATTCACGATATTCTGACTCCGAAGCCAGGCTCCTTTTCTGGCAACGTACTATTAGAGATTCCTCTAACAACAGATGTTCCAGTTAGGAACAGGTGTTATGACATCCCCTTCTCTGCTAGAGAGGTTATTGAGAGAGAAGTTGGCATCATGTTGGAACTAGGTATCATTGAACCTTCAAATAGTCCCTATGCCTCCCCTGTTGTACTACTCAGGGGGAAAAATGGTACATGTCTCTTTTGCATTGATTTCTGTTCTCTGAATAAAATTACCGTCTTCAATGCTGATCCCATTCCTGACGTGGAAAATTTGTTTGCAAGATTATCTGATGCACAGTCCTTTACAAAGATAGATCTTGCAAAGGGATATTGGCAGATAGTTGTTAAGTCCAAGGACCGTCCAAAGACGGCTTTACAACGCACATGGGTCTTTTTCAGTTTGTAAGGATGCCTTTCGGTCTTGTGTCAGCACCTGCCGTTTTCGCACGCATGATGCGCATGATAGCTTTGGATCAGTTCTCAGCCGTCAGTTTCTTTGATGATATTCTGGTTCATAGTGTTTCATGGGATGCACATATTCGTCAGGTGAAAGGTGTTCTTTCGTGTCTGAGGTCTTTCAACCTCACAGCTCGTCCATCGAAAATCGTGGCAGGTTTCCATTCTCTGGAATTTCTTGGACATATCGTTGGAGGTGGCACTATGCGTCCTGAACAGAAAAAGATAGATAAGATTCTGAGAATTCCCACCCCTACTACCAGAAAGCAAGTCAGATCTTTGCTAGGTTTGCTCAGATTTTACAGGAGATATGTTCCCAGTTTTTCCACTTTGGGTGCTTCACTCTCTGATTTAATCAAGGATGTTGGTCGAGCTGGAAGATCTTTTCTTGGACCCCTGAATGTGCAGTAGCGCTACAGAAGATTCAGAGTATTTTGTCGTCAGCACCTGCACTACGGTTACCTCAGTTAGGTAAGCCCTTTGTTTTTAGAACTGATGCTAGTTCTGTTGGGTTAGGTGCTGTACTACTGCAAGAGGATGATGATGTACTTTACCCAGTTGTGTTTGGGAGTCGCAAGTTGTTGGATCGTGAAAAATCATACAGTACCATCGAACAAGAGTGTTTAGCCATTGTCTGGGCTGTTCAGAAGTTCGTTCGATACCTTTGGAGAGTCCGGTTTGTCCTACAAACAGATCATCGACCTTTGACGTACCTTCGAACGTCAAATTTTAAGAATTCCCGAATTATGCGTTGGGCATTG
>CM031626.1:27694081-27709081 GCA_018398815.1 Conus ventricosus | reverse complement strand
GAAATATTTGAGGATGGGAGCGAAATGCACGGACGTAGCGCACCCGGGATGACACAAATAGCACACTGGTCAACACCCGGCCAATGTAGTAAAGATGTCATTGGTAACACTTCACTTTATACTGGGTTTGAAAAGAAATGATTTGTCTTCTAAACCAAAAGTATGTACGTCCGTGACAATCTGAGTTTGTGTGTAAGTGAGTGAGTGAGTGTGTCTATCTGGGTTTGTGTATGAGTGAGTGAGCGAGTGTGTGTGTGTGTGTGTGTGTGTGTGTGTGTGTGTGTGTGTGTGTGTGTGTGTGTGTGTGTAAGGCTGTGTGTGCATGTGTTTGTCTCTCTGTGTAAGTGTGTGCTCGAGCTTGTGTGTGTGCATGCGCGCGCGCGCGCGCTCGTGTGTGTGTGTGTGTGTGTGTGTGCTCGCGCGTACGTGCACACGTGCGTGCATGTGTGTGTGTGTGTGTGTGTGTGTGTGTGTGTCTGTCAGTCTGTGTGCGTGCGTACGTGCGTGCGTGCCTGTGCGTGCGTGTGTGTATGCGTCTGTCTGTTTGTCTGTCTGTCTGTGGTCACCAGGGTAATGGTACAACCGAAATGGACATGACGGTAGGACGTGATCTCCATGAAAACAGACAATGATGAATGACGAACACACGTCATAAACAGGCAGCACGCTGGTTTATCGTGATCTCCATGAAAACAGACAATGATGAATGATGAACACACGTCATAGACAGGCAGCACGCTGGTTTATCGTGATCTCCATGAAAACAGACAATGATGAATGATGAACACACGTCATAGACAGGCAGCACGCTGGTTTATCGTGATCTCCATGAAAACAGACAATGACGAATGATGAACGTCATAAACAGGCAGCACGCTGGTTTATCGTGATCCCCATGAAAACAGACAATGATGAATGACGAACACACGTCATAGACAGGCAGCACGCTGGTTTATCGTGATCCCCATGAAAACAGACAATGATGAATGATGAACGTCATAAACAGGCAGCACGCTGGTTTATCGTGATCTCCATGAAAACAGACAATGATGAATGATGAACACACGTCATAGACAGGCAGCACGCTGGTTTATCGTGATCTCCATGAAAACAGACAATGACGAATGATGAACGTCATAAACAGGCAGCACGCTGGTTTATCGTGATCTCCATGAAAACAGACAATGATGAATGATGAACGTCATAAACAGGCAGCACGCTGGTTTATCTTGATCTCCATGAAAACAGACAATGATGAACACACGTCATAGACAGGCAGCACGCTGGTTTATCGTGATCTCCATGAAAACAGACAATGATGAATGATGAACGTCATAAACAGGCAGCACGCTGGTTTATCGTGATCTCTATGAAAACAGACAATGATGAATGATGAACACACGTCATAGACAGGCAGCACGATGGTTTCACTGTGGGGCAGCTGCTCTTTCTGATACTGCTGTGCTGAGGTCCGAGTCCACGGTTACTAGACACAAGACTCTCTAGATCTTCTCTGCTACACTCCAAGCTGCTCCTGGCTTTCGTCAGAAGATCAGCCAGTACCAAAACATATTCGTCGCACAGTCCACTCCTTGACTCCAACTGTGCCTGACTCGGAGATAGACCCAGTATCCGCTTCTTGTTGTACTCCCAGTTCTTATAGAATAGGGAGTACTTTAGAATGGGAACGAGGAAATGCTGCTTGTGTGTGTGTCTGTGTGTCTGTGTATCTGTCTGTCTGTCTGTCTGTCCGTCCGAGGTCAAATTGTGTTCCACTCGCTCCAGACAAAACTGCTAGACCGATCTCGCTGAAAATTTGTAGATATGTTCATTATGGATCACGGATAATGCCCGATGTTTTATTTTATCAGAATAGCCGTTACTAACAGCTATAAATGAATTTAGTGATGTACAGTTTAAAAAAATAACGGTTTATAAACTTAAGTGTAACCAAATTCTGTAAGCTCCTCGGTAATATGGTGGTTAGTATCCCCGCTTGTCACGCGGGCGATCCGGTGTAACAGCTCGTTCTTACCCCCCTCTGGAACTTACCCCGGGGTAAGTCTGGGCGAGCCTGCTTTTACCCCCGGGGGTCATTCTAGGACTAGCTAGAACTTACCCCCCCCCCCCCCAGTTGGAACTTACACACCCACCCCGGGGGGAGGGGGGGGGTAGAGTCTCTTGAATACCTGTGTACCTTAGCTTGTACAATGCAGATGACTAGTGGTCGGTGCCACTGACCACTGGTCATGATGACGTAAATCAGAGATTTTCACTATTTAACAGCTAATCAGTGTTTCCTGAGTGCATGTATACCTTGTACAATGTAGATTACTTGTGGTCAGTGCCACTGACTACTGGTCATTATGACGTAAATCGGAGATTTTAACTATTTCACAGCTAATTATAGTCTCCCGAGTACCTGTGTACCTTGTACAATGCAGACGACTGGTGGTCAGTGCCACTGACCACTAGTCACTATGACGTAAATCAGATATTTCGACTACATTACAATTAATCTGTGTCTCATGAGTGTTTGTATACCTTGTGCAATGCAGACAACCAGTGGTCAGTGTCACTAACCATTGGTCACTTTAATGCATATCAGAGATTTTAACTATTTTTACAACCCTTGTACAATGTAGATGACTGGGAGGGGTGGGGGGTCAGTTCCAACTAGGGGGGGGGGGGGGGGTAAGTTTCAGCTAGTCCTGGAATGACCCCGGGGGTAAAAGCAGACTAGCCCAGACTTACCCCGGGGTAAGTTCCAGAGGGGGGGGGGGGTAAGAATGGGCTGTTACACCAGGTTCATTTCCCCGCCGTGGAGAGCAGCATTTTCTTTTCTTTTCTCTTGCACACAAAATTTCTACCACGAAATAGGGAGAAAGTGCTATCTCTCTCTCTCTCTCTCTCTCTCTCTCTCTCTCTCTCTCTCTCTCTCTCTCTCTATATATATATATATATATATATATATATATATATATATATTGTACTACTTACTAGGAGTACGTTTATATGCTTTGCATCTTATTATATTACAGCACGGTCTGCTAGACCCTTCATTATTTTGTTGTTGTTGCTGTTGTTATTGTTGTTGTTGTCTGCTAGACTTCTCACTCCCCAAATCCTCGTGTTCTACCACTAGCGTAGAAACACAAAGAAGTCCGCAAACCATGCATAATTCTGCTATCCTTGCTGAAAATATGGCATTGAACTCATTTACTGATCCCAAATTCCAGGATAAAAATGGTCGTTTTCGCTTTTCAAAAATTTTGTTTTTTTCGCATACCCGGGGCGATTTGCATCTATTCAAACTGCGTTGTCACTACTTAACCTTGACTATAACCCGAACTCTGACCTCAGGCTCGAATGGCGGAAGCCGGAGGAAACGGTCATATCTGTTTTTAACGCCTGAGGGCTCATCTGCGTCATCAAGGTTTCTTTCCCTTTGACTCATCGTTTTGTGTTTCAACAGTGTAAGAATGAATTATAATTATTTGGTCAGCGCAGACAACCCTCTGAGGTTTAATACTCACGTTTTCATTCCAAAACGCAACACAAAGAGCAGTGCAGGTTTCCTGAAGACAACGGGGCCTATGTGTTCAGAAATAAACGACAGCAAAAAAGTAAGGAAACAAAAACATTTTCACAGGTTGACAACAATAAGCAGTTAACTGTGAACATTGCATTTCTTTTGTTTGCTTGCTTGCTTGCTTAAAAAACAACAACAACAGATTGACAGCAATAAACTGTTAACTGTGAACCTTGTTGTTTTTTTTTAAAAAACAGATTGACAACAATAAACCGTTAACTGTGAACATAGGTTTTTTTTTGGTTTGTTTGTTTGGTTGGTTATTTGTTTTTTAACAGATTGACAACTATTAACCGTTAACTGTGAACATTGCTTTTGTGTGTGTGTGTGTGTGTGTGAGTGTGTGTGTGTGTGTGTGTGTGTGTGGTGTGTGTGTGTGTGTGTGTGTGTGTGTGTGTGTGTGTGTGAGTGTGTATGTGTGTTTTCTTTGTTTGTTGTTTTGTTTTGCTTTGTTTTGTTTTTAACAGATTGACAACTATCAACCGTTAACTGTGAGCATTGTTTTTGTGTGCTTTTTTTTTTTTTAACAGATTGACAACAATAAATCGTTGACTGTGAGCATTGTTTTTTGTGTGCTTTTTTTAAACAGATTGACAACAATAAATCGTTGACTGTGAGCCTTGGTTGATTTTGTTTGTTTGTTTGTTTGTTTTTGTGTTTTTTAAACAGATTGACAACAAAAAAAGCCGTTAACTGTGAACCTTGTTTTTTTTCAAACAGATTGGCAGCAATAAACCGTTAACTGTGAACCTTGTTTTTTTCAAACAGATTGGCAACAATAAACCGTTAACTGTGAACCTTGTTTTTTCAAACAGATTGACAACAAAAAAGCCGTTAACTCTGAACCTTGTTTTTTTCAAACAGATTGGCAACAATAAACCGTTAACTGTGAACCTTGTTTTTTCAAACAGATTGGCAACAATTAACCGTTAACTGTGAACCTTGTTTTTTTCAAACAGATTGGCAACAATAAACCGTTAACTGTGAACCTTGTTTTTTTCAAACAGATTGGCAACAATAAACCGTTAACTGTGAACCTTGTTTTTTCAAACAGATTGGCAGCAATAAACCGTTAACTGTGAACCTTGTTTTTTCAAACAGATTGGCAGCAATAAACCGTTAACTGTGAACCTTGGTTTTTTCGAACAGATTGGCAGCAATAAACCGTTAACTGTGAACCTTGTTTTTTCAAACAGATTGGCAGCAATAAACCGTTAACTGTGAACCTTGTTTTTTCAAACAGATTGGCAGCAATAAACCGTTAACTGTGAACCTTGTTTTTTCAAACAGATTGGCAGCAATAAACCGTTAACTGTGAACCTTGTTTTTTCAAACAGATTGGCAGCAATAAACCGTTAACTGTGAACCTTGTTTTTTTCAAACAGATTGGCAGCAATAAACCGTTAACTGTGAACCTTGTATTTTCAAACAGATTGGCAGCAATAAACCGTTAACTGTGAACCTTGTTTTTTCAAACAGATTGGCAACAAAAAACCGTTAACTGTGAACCTTGTTTTTTTTCAAACAGATTGGCAGCAATAAACCGTTAACTGTGAACCTTGTTTTTTTCAAACAGATTGGCAGCAATAAACCGTTAACTGTGAACCTTGGTTTTTTTCAAACAGATTGGCAGCAATAAACCGTTAACTGTGAACCTTGTTTTTTCAAACAGATTGGCAGCAATAAACCGTTAACTGTGAACCTTGTTTTTTTCAAAAGACCGACAACAATAAACCGTTAACTGTGAACCTTGTTTTTTTTTCGAACAGATTGACAACAATAAACCGTTAACTGCTAATCTGTTTTTTTCTTATTTTTGTTTTTTTGTTGTTGTTTATTGTTGTTGTTGTTGTTTTGTTTGTTTGTTTGTTTTTCAAACAGACCGACAACAATAAACCGTTAACTGTGATCCTTGCTTTTTTCGAACAGATTGACAACAATAAACCGTTAACTGTGAACATTGGGTGTGTGTGTGTGTGTGTGTGTGTGTGTGTGTGTGTGTGTGTGTGTGTGTGTGTGTGTGTGTGTGTTTTCAAACAGATTGACAAAAATAAAACCGTTAACTGTGAACGTTGGCTTTTTCTTTTCAAATAGATTGACGACAATAAACCGTTAACTGTGAACATTGTTGGTTTTTTTAAGACAGAGTGACAATAATGAACCGTTAGCTGTGAACATTTTTTTTTCAAACAGATTGACAACGATAAACCGTTAGCTGTGAACATTGTTTGTTTGTTTGTTTTTCAGATTGGCAACAATAAACCGTTAGCTGTGAACACTGGGATTTTTTTTTCAGATTGACAACAATGAACCGTTAGCTGTGAACCTTTTTTTTTTTTACCCAGTAACCATAACAAACAATCCATCGGCGTAGTAAGACCAAAAAGCCACACACACAAAAAAAAGAATAATAAAAAAAAAAGTTCGAGATCGGTTAAAATGACGTCAACCATTTCACACCATTGGTTGAGTCACATCTGCAGAACCTTTGTTATGCGTTTCTTATGAAGACGATTAGAAAAATACAATACTGTAAGAAAACAGCGTGTGTGTGTGTGTGTGTGTGTGTGTGTGTGTGTGTGTGTGTGTGTGTGAGTACAACTTTGAGTTAATCTGACAATAAATTGATTTCAGTCAGTCAGTGTGTGTATGTGCGTGTGCGTGTGTGTGTGTGTGTGTGTGTGTGTGTGCAAGAGACATGCAAGCACGCAGAAGGTATGTTTAGTCACTCATCACCACACGCATTATCCACGATGGATAGTCTGTTGGGGATTTTTTTTCTAATGCATATGGGCAAGCTTGGGACTCCTTTTTTGTGGAAGGGAGTGGAGAACAGACAAGTGACGAAGCTTCCTTTGTGTGCTCTGTGTACCTCCTTGTTGTCGTACGTGCTAGATGAGTGGGGACCACCACCACTTTGGCTTGTCTTTCATGTGGGAGTAAACGTCACTGTAGTTCACAAGAACGGGAGGTAACTTTTAGTCATTCAGACATTTCCAGATCAAGTCCTATTACTCGTTCATTTTCGTTGTCCTGAGCTCTGTGTGTCTTGCCTGACGAAGACCTATGAGGTCGAAACGCGTCGTGATTTGTCTTGTGATTCGGTTTTGTGTGTGTGTGTTGTGTGTGTGTGTGTGTGTGTGTGGTGTGTCGCAAGAACTTCTCAAATTTTATTCCAGATCAGCTCTACTTGCGCTACTCATGTACCGAGCACACACTCCATGGCTGACGAGAGGCAACACAGAACGAACAGGGAAACCACCTGTGACGTCAACGTAAATTATGACGTCAACTTAAAATGACATATTAAATACATGACGAAAATAATAATATGGGACAAGAGAAGGAGCAAGAATTAACGGCAGAGGCTTTGGTGTCCAGCCTAATTTATTTTGTTTTTATCATCGTTTTCCTCCGTAGTGTTACTATGTGGAGAGGCTGACCGAGTGGTCAGTATGCATCGATGTTCACTGTGTATGTGGGATGCTTTTGATGACGGTACCAGCGGAATATGTAGCAGGAAATGTATTTGTTATAAAATTGTTGTGAATGCTGTGTCGCCGAGAGTGACTTAAACTCCTGTAAGAATATTTAATATGTGCTCCAATTGTACCACCGCATGTGTGGTCGGTGGGCTGTATTTATTGATGTGAACACTGTAGTAAAAATACACGGAGAAGTTAATATTTGTTTTAGATCAACGGTGCGTCGAACCGAAGTTTATTGTGTTTATGGGACTTTGGTGAAATTGTGTTCTCCGGGGATTCAATATGGTTTACTGTGCTTTATGAATCTGCGGTTCTTCTCCTGTGGATTGCTGTGCTTTGGGTGAATCTGCGGTTCTTCTGCTATGGGTTACTGTGCCTTGTGAATTTGCGGTTCTTCTCTGATAGTTCGACGTAATATATTGTGCTTGCTGTGTTGAGACCCTGTTTCTTCTTCATCGCTTGTGTTTTGTGAACGGCTGTGTGTACCGTGTGGGGACCTTGGTTATCCGTCTTCGTCTTATTTTAATGCTGTAGACTGTGGCGTGGGTACTGTGGAACTGAATGCGTTGATTGTATATGTGAGATACTGTGGACGGCGCCGGCGAGATATGTGAATTATATTAAGATACGTAGTATGATACGCTGATATATGATGATTGAAGTGTCTTATGTATTGATGTCTTAATTGACGTGCATTGATCTGTATTCTATGTAATGGCATGTATTGATTTGGTAACGATTCATATTGATGGTTCAGGCAGCATAATTATAAAGAAAAGAAATCAAACTCGTGTGCTGCCTGGCTATCCATGTACGTATGGTGTGGGGGGTGTAGGGAATAATTATTACACGCATCCAAACTTTTGAGAGCGAGAGTCAGACAACAAAATACGCACCGCACACCATCCGTAACATCTTGTGACCCCGTAGTTAAATTTCTTTTGCTATTGAATTAAAAATAGGCTTAGTGGTAGATTTGTTTTTGTACACCTATAATTGCCCAATTAGAAGCGATAGGTCACGTTCACAGCCTTTCCTTTTGAACAATTGAGTTGTGTTGTATTGTTTTGTTTTATGACTGTTTTGTCTACTTTCTTTCCCGTCTCCAGCATAACGGGGTATCTCCTTTGTATAGTTTCTGGAGATACGAGGGCCTAGTTTCCTAGTTCTTCCTTCCTTTGTGGGCTTTAATTTTATTATCTTCAGTCATCTCTCTGATTATTTTGTTTCTATCTTTACTTAGGGATTGTGTTGCTTCTTCAGCATTCTTAGGGTTCTTTTCTCTTGAATGAATGAGTGTGTGAGTGGCTGCCCTGAACCAGTTTTGAAAAAAAAAATTATTATTGTTTCATTTGAATGCTTAGTGTGTAAAATAACAACAACAACAACAACAATACATTGATTATATTGTTATACTTTCATGTCATTGCTTGATTTATACTTGTTGCTGAAAATTTGGCATTGATTACCGATTGTGTTTTTCTTTCTCCCATATCCCTAAAATCCTGTTTCGTTGTTTATCTCTATCTTTGTGTTGGTTGGGTTTGATAATACTTAGTCTTTTAAGAGTGATTGTCGTTAATGTTTGTTTGAAAAAGAAAAAGAAAATCCTCTTGGGAATTCATATATATTTCAATAGACAGAGTTTCAAAAGTTTTTTTTGCTTGTGATAGCAATTGTTTGTATTTGATCCACTAGTGTGTGTGTCGGGTTTGACAGGACATTATTTCATATTTTCATCATGGCACAGAAGGCTAAGGAAGAAAGTCCCGTTGTGTCCTCTGTGGACGAGGACAAATTTTTTTGCTAAGTATTTACAACGAGGTAAGGTATGTGGTCTGGAGGGAGAAGATCTGTTGGCCTATGTGGATAAATGCATTGCTCAAGATATGGAAAGAGAGAAAGAATCAAAATGAAAAGAATGCAGGAAGAAGAGATAACTAAAAGAGAGCAGATACAAGAGGAAACTAAAAGAGAGCAGATACAAATACAAGAGCAAGAAGAAACAAAAAGAATGCAAGAGGTAGAGGAAACTAAAAGAATACAGTTACAAATAACCTCTCAGCAGAGTGTGGTCTCAGGACAGGACAGTGAGAGTCAGGGTTCGGGTTTTCCCAGGATTAACGCCCCTCGCCCAACGTTTCCTAAGTTGCCCCCTTTTAAAGAAAGAACTGATGATATAGACAGTTACTTGTTTCGTTTTGAAACCCATGCTCGTTCCTTTGGGGATGGTCTGAGAGTTTGTGGGTAACATACCTGTCTGCATTGCTTGAGGGTTCCGCTTTAACTCTCTATCACAGTCTTGCTGAAAATAATGTTGTGTCTTACGAGCTTTTGAAAGAGAGCTTGCTGAAAAATTTCAGTGTACTCCAGATGGTTTTCGTAAGCGTTTTCGTGAGGCAAAGCCTAGCTCCGATGAACCTTTCGAGACCTTTGCAGTTGAACTTAGGCGTTTGTTTGACCGTTGGGTCTCTTTGTCAAAATTGATAAGTCTTTTGAAGATCTGGTGGATCTTATTTTGCATGAGCAGTTTTTTGAGTGTGTCCCAAAGGAGTTGGCCACTTTTTGTGTGAGAGAGATGTGAAAACTTTTGATGAAATAAACAAGTCTGCAGAGTCATACAGACGTGCTCATCCAACTAAGGTGCTTTCTAGGAAAGCTGATGTAAACATTTTTGCTTCTGTTGGGTACAAAACTCCTGGTCAATTTGATAGAAATCCGTACTGTGGTCAGTCTGATAGAGGGAAAAAGATACTCTACTTTTCAAAACAGTGGCCACTACTCTGGTTCCTCGGCTGATCGTGGAAGTAACTTGGTGGTAGCTGTTTTTATGGTCATCAGAGCTTTGGTTACTCATCTGGTCGTGGAAATAACTTTAGCGGTATCCCCTTACGTGGTCGTGTCGCCCGTTAACCTCTGCAGTAAGAGTTCCTCAGAAAGTGCTTATGATCAGTTTACAAGTGTTTGTGTTTTTTGTGTAAAAAGACAGGACATGTAGCTGCTAGGTGTCCATGCAAGTCAGGTAGAAACCCTTGTAAATTTGCACCCTTAGCCACCCAGACACGTGTCCTTTTGTGGTTGGCAACTCTACTTTTATCGAGAACTCAGCTGACAGCAAACAGTCCATTGCTTGTTGCTCTGTTCTTGATACTCCTTTTGCTTGTCTAGCTGCTGGTGATTCACAGGCAAATTACGTTTGGAGTCTGGTTCTGTGAATGACACTTTGAGTTTCTGTTCTGCGTGATACTGGTGCTACCATTTGTGGCGTTCGCAAAGGATTAGTTTCTGACAGTCAGATGTTAGGACCACAGTGAAGTGTGGTTTCTTTTGGTGGTCGTGTGGATGAGTTTCCACTGGCTACAGTTTCAGTCAGTTGTCCTTATTTGTGGGCGATTTGACTTGTTGTGTCTTGGATAGCCCTGTCACAGATCTCATTGTGGGTAATGTACCTGGAGTTTCTGTGAGCTGTGAGTTTAGTGATGTATCTGTTGAACCTTTCCCTTTAGCCGCCGTTACGAGGCTAGAACTAAGCATGTTGTGGACAAAAAGCCTTTGTGTCAGATCCCTAATGATCTGAACATTTCCCGTTCTGATCTTGTTCAGAAACAGAAGGATGAGTCACTGAAGTCTTGCTTTCAGTTAACGTCTTCTGATGTGTCTGCTGTGTCTACTTCTGATGTTGTACCTACAGTCGTTCTTTCACAAGGTACTTCAGTGCCTGGGTTAGAGATAGCGCCTTTGGCTTGTGAGCAGGAACAGGTTTCTCTTGAGCACTCTCCAGGAGTTGGTCTTTCTGTGTATCCCTCTCCGGAGTCTGTTTGTACTGTTCGAGAAGTGGTTCGTACAGTTGGTGTCGTCCAGGACTGTGATGACGCTTTACCCATCCCCACTTTAACTGTTCCGATGGCGTCTTCTATGCCAGATGAAAATGTTCATTCTGTACAGTTTGATTGTACTTTGTCTGACAAAAGTACCAGGGAGTTGCGTGTAATCTTTGATGATTTTCAGGGCATTTTGACCCCCAAACCAGGTTCTTTCTCAGGTGATATACTATTAGAGATCCCTCTTACAACAGATGTCCCTGTTAGAAAGAAATGTTATGAAATCCCCTTTTCTGCGAAAGAGGTTGTTGAGAGAGAGATTGGTATCATGTTGGATCTTGATATCATTGAGCCCATCGAATAATCAGTATGCATCTCCAGTTGTGTTCGTCAGGAAGAAAGATTGTACGTGTCGTTTCACTCCTGGTGTGCTGAAGCTTTGAGGAAGATTCAGGGAATCTTGTCTTCTGCACCTGTGTTTGTTACCTAGATTGGGTAATCCTTTTATTCTCAGACTGATGCTAGTTCTGTTGGTAGGGTGCTGTGTTGTTCCAGTAGAATGATGATGTTCTTCACCCATCGTATCGCTAGTCGAAAGTTGCTGAATCGCAAGAAGGCATACAGCACTATGAGCGGGAATGTTTTCCATTGTCTCTACCCCGTGGGGTATGGAGAGGCTGACTGAGTGGTCAGTAGACATGTTGTGCATTATCATCTGGTGTGGGTGCAGCCCGTGCCCAACCATTGCTCTACCCCGTGGGGTATGGAGAGGCTGACCGAGTGGTCATAGACATGTGTGGTCTCTACCCAGTGTGGGTATGGAGAGCTGACCGAGTGGTCAGTAGACATCGTATATGCATTGCCTCCGGGTGTGGGGTGCAGCCCCATGCCCAGCCGCCGTCTCTACTCCGTTGGGTAGGGAGAGGTTGTCCGTGAGGTCAGCAACAAGCTAGCATGTCAAAGGGCTTCAGAGTTCGTCAGGACGACAACTTGTGTTCTTCTGTTGCGTGAGAGTCCTGGAAGGACTCCACGAACTGCTTCCGTGAGGGGGCTTCGTTTTCCGTCGAGTGAATGTCATTTGTAGTTTGTGTATTCTGCTGTTTGTTACCTTTTTCAAAAAAACAATTCGGTCATTGTTTTTTTCTTGAGGAGGGGGAGTAAAGTGTGACTCAACGTAAATTAGACGTCAACTTAAAATGACTATATTAAATACATGACGAAAATAATAATGGGACAAGAGAAGGGATCAAGAATTAACGGCAGAGGCTTTGGTGTCAGCCTAATTGTGACCCGTTTTCCACAAAAGAGTCTTAAGGTGAAATTAACAGATTTTAGGGTATTGTAATTTCAAGAAATTTTAGATTATTACCTTCTTTCATATGAAATTATCATTCTACTCCCAAAAAATAAGGAAGTTATGGTGTTTGAAGGTGAACTAGCAAACGCCATTTAAGAAATCAAGTTTTGAAAATGTCACCCTTCAGTGAAGTTTACCTTAGCAACGGTATTACACTTCACCAATCTTTACCAAATTTGTACATGGTCAAACACATTCATGCCACAATAGCACACAAAATTGTTGTGCAAATATGTGAGTTGTCTTGTTTCAAGTTTTTATATAAGTCCTTTTTTTCTGACACAAAAGCGAGCCGTGTTTAGAAAATAAATAAATTTATAAATTTAATCTGTACACACCCATGTCCATTCGCCTTACATGAGCGGGTCTGTGCTCTTGTAGCAGCTGCACGCCGTTGTCACATCCATATTACACTCTGCTGCACCTTCTCTTACTTTTACGTGGACGAGGGTTTGTCAACTTCATCTTGTGTTGGTCAACTCCACGAATTTGACCGACGAAGTTTCGCAGTCATCGTCACTGTCAAGCGTGTCTTCGTCTTCATAATCACTTGCAGCGAAATATTCGGTCACCAGTTTGCCCAATTCATCTTGATCTACTGCTGGTAGAGTTGAAGACTGACCAGCACTGAGCAAAAAAGACAGTCTTTCTTTGCAAATCGTGGTTTTCAAAGCCATGCTGTTCGCGGTGAATGGCGTAAACAAAGATCGGTCAGCCAACCCCTAAGCGCGATGTCCTTGCGGTTACCATGAAAGGTTCGTAACGCGATCCCTCATTGGTCTATCGGCTCGACCTACTTCGCTTTTTGTTTATGCCAAAGATTTCGAAACAGTGTTTCGGATTGGCTGATTTTCACGCAGTGAATGTGTGACAAAGAAAGTAGAGTTCATGACCTTTTGCAACGATGTACGACATGCTGGGGCCCTTTCGAGGGTGCTCTACACGAATGTTGATCAAAATCATGTCTGCTTTTAGCGTTTACCAAGGATCATCGCTATGGGTTATCGGCTTAAAACGCATTTTAAATACATTTTCCGATTGAATTATAAAGTGCCGATTACACGTATGTGTAGTTTAAAGATTAAACATTCCATTTTTGATTAAAAGTAAAAATTGACAAATTCGACCTATCACACCTTTTCCGGGCCCCTACGCTTTTCGCTGCGTGCGAGTTAAGACTCATTTCGTGAAAACGGGTCACAATTTATTTTGTTTTAATCATCGTTTTCTCCGTAGTGTTACTATGTGGAGAGGCTGACCGAGTGGTCAGTAGTGCATCGATGTTCACTGTGTATGTGGGATGCTTTTGATGACGGTACCAGCGGAATATGTAGCAGGAAATGTATTTGTTATAAAATTGTTGTGAATGCTGTGTCGCCGAGAGTGACTTAAAACTCCTGTAAGAATATTTAATATGTGCTCCAATTGTACCACCGCATGTGTGTCGGTGGGCTGTATTTATTGATGTGAACACTGTAGTATAAATACACGGAGAAGTTAATATTTGTTTTAGATCAACGGTGCGTCGAACCGAAGTTTATTGTGTTCTATGGGACTTTGGTGAAATTGTGTTCTCCGGGGATTCAATATGGTTTACTGTGCTTTATGAATCTGCGGTTCTTCTTCTGCGGATTGCTGTGCTTTATGAATCTGCGGTTCTTCTCCTGTGGATTGCTGTGCTTTATGAATCTGCGGTTCTTCTCCTGTGGATTGCTGTGCTTTATGAATCTGCGGTTCTTCTCCTGTGGATTGCTGTGCTTTGTGAATCTGCGGTTCTTCTCCTGTGGATTGCTGTGCTTTGTGAATCTGCGGTTCTTCTGCTATGGGTTACTGTGCCTTGTGAATTTGCGGTTCTTCTTCTGATAGTTCGACGTAATATATTGTGCTTGCTGTGTTGAGACCCTGTTTCTTCTTCATCGCTTGTGTTTTGTGAACGGCTGTGTTTACCGTGTGGGGACCTTGGTTATCCGTCTTCGTCTTATTTTAATGCTGTAGACTGTGGCGTGGGTACTGTGGAACTGAATGCGTTGATTGTATATGTGAGATACTGTGGACGGCGCCGGCGAGATATGTGAATTATATTAAGATACGTAGTATGATACGCTGATATATGATGATTGAAGTGTCTTATGTATTGATGTCTTAATTGACGTGCATTGATCTGTATTCTATGTAATGGCATGTATTGATTTGGTAACGATTCATATTGATGGTTCAGGCAGCATAATTATAAAGAAAAGAAATCAAACTCGTGTGCTGCCTGGCTATCCATGTACGTATGGTGTGGGTGTGTGTAGGGAATAATTATTACACGCATCCAAACTTTTGAGAGCGAGAGTCAGACAACAAAATACGCACCGCACACCATCCGTAACACTACCCTGACATGACATTTCCGACATCGTCTGTACATTCCAAGCTGAGCCCTACACACAGCAGCGACAACTGGCGCCATGTACAAACATTAAATTGGATAATATTTGTTCAAGACGTACGAACCCTTGAACAGAACACACAGACGAACATGGAAAATAACTGTATTTGTCCATTAGGAGCTGTGGTGGAAACTACAAACAAGGGAAGCAACTTTTGCCTTTATGGTGAAAGTCCCTGACGCCGTCAGCTCCAGAGTTATTTCGCTTGCAGCTTCAGTTTGTCCAGAGCAAACGTAGAGTCGACGCACAGAGAGCAATCAGGAAACAATTTCGGTGAGGTGAATAAACACATAGATACATACATACA
>CM031626.1:27679081-27684081 GCA_018398815.1 Conus ventricosus | reverse complement strand
TTTATATCATCTCAGCTTTCAATCATTCTTTTATTTGCTTTATATTATCTCAGCTTTCAATCATCCTTTCACTTCCCTGGTCTCATTTTTCTCTCATTCTTTTATTTCCTTTATATCATCTCAGCTTCCAATCATTCTTTTACTTTCTTTATTTTATCTCAGCTTTCAATCATTCTTTTATTTCTATTATTTTATCTCAGCTTTCAATCATTCTTTTATTTCCTTTATTATCTCAGCTTTCATTGATTCTTTTATTTCCTTTATATTATCTCGGCTTTAAATCATTCTTTTATTTCCTTGGTCTTATTTTTCTCTCATTGTTTTATCTCCTTTATATTATCTCAGTTTTCAATCATTCTTTTATTTCCTTGATTATCATCTTTCTTTCAGTTTCTTATTCTTTGATCTTTGATCTCTTCCCCGAAGTTGTAGTATGGCTGCCTTAATGGCCGGATTAAAACAAAAACGGTCATATACACTAACTGCTGCCTTAATGGCCGGATTAAAACAAAAACGGTCATATACACTAACTCCACTGCTTTTGTTGGGTTGAAGGGATTAATCCTTGCCTGTCTACACAGGAATGTCCACGGGAGCATCAACCTGCGTACGCAGAAAGAAAGAAAAAGAAATTCTTTGATCTCATCTTTGTGTCATTCTTTTCTCCCCCCCCCCCCCCCCCCCATCTCATCTTCTTAACTTATTATTTCTTTGAAACCAGTTTGTTTGGTTTTGTTATCGTTGTTGTTGTTTTTTGTTGTTTGTTTGTTTGTTTGTTTGGTTTTGTTTTGTGATCGTATCTTTCTGTTAGTTAGTAATTTCTTTGATCTCGTCTTTCTATCATTCCATTGTTTCTCCCTTTCTTGCTTGTCAAATTTATCGAACTTTCGTTTTTTCCTTCTTTCTTAACTCATTCCATTTTTCTTGTCGTTTCTTTCTGTCATAGAACTTTGCTTCTCCATTTCATAATGATAATGCCAGACTATTGTCTACTCTGCAGGAAAGTAGGCCAGCTGAAGACGATGATTCAGACATGATGGTCACAGATGGCTGCTTGGACCCCCTGGAAATCAAGGGACAGACGTAGAAGAAATCAGCGTGCTTTTTGTTCGTGACGGCATTGTCACTGAGTCCCTCGGCAACCAGCCGTTGCTTGATTATGCTCGGTTATAAATGATTAAAGATGCCAGAACAACAGGATTTTTTGTTCTTGACTTGACTGCTGGTACGCCTTGGCGTTTGCCTTAAAACACGAATTTCTGTCGTTTTTCTGTCCAGGCCTTACGACACTGGAAACTCTTCACATGTCCCTTATTCCTCTGCGTTGGATATCTGATGAATTTATTATTGTTTACATACATTTGTTAAAGTGGTACCCCTCACATATACTTAATGTACAGCATGGATTGCTGCATTCGTTTCACTGTGTTAACATTACTTCTTTTTAACACTGGTATCTCTCACGTGTGCTTTAAAGAACAACGTGGATTGCTGCATTCATTTCACTGTGTTTACACAACACACACTTTTTTGTACTCCCAGTTCTTATAGAACAGGCAGTACTTTACAATGGGAACGAAGAAATGCTGTCTGCGTGTTTGTCTGTCTGTCTGTCTGTCTGCGTGTCCGTCCATGGTCAAAATGTGTTCCACTCACTCCAAACAAAACTTTTTGGCTGATTCTTACTGAAAATGTGTAAGTATGTTTATAATGGGTTTTAGGGTGATGCCCTATGTTTTATTTTATCAGAATAAGCCGTTACTAACAGCTATGAATGATATTTAAAAAAATCAAGTCCAATAAGGGAAATAACCACCGCACCGTCGAGTTTTTTCTTCCACTAACTGGAAATTGTCTTCCCCTGTCTGTCACTGTACTGTGAGTACGTTTATATTGCTTTGCATCTTGTTTTAAGTTGTATCCCTTACGTGTCCGTAACCTATGACATGGATTGGCGCATTCATTTCATTACTGTTTACATACACTTTGTTTGTAACGTATCCTTCAGTTGACCTTGAGGGAGAATATGGATCAATGCATTCATCTCACCGTGTTTACAAAACACCTTTTGTTTTGTTTTCTTTTTTACAGTGATGTCCCTCACGTGTCATTGAGGTACAGGATGGATTGATGCATTCATTTCACTGTATTTACATACACTTTTTTTTACAGTGGTACCCCTCACGTCTGCTTAAAGTACGACATAGTTTGCTGAATTCATTTCACTGCTGTTTACATACATTTTTTGTACAGTGGTATACCCTTACGTTTATCCCTAAGGTTCAACAACAGGTTGCTGGTCATTTCCACTTTTTTTCACTAATACATATTGTTTATAATGGTTTTCCCATGACATGTTTTGTTAAAGTATAACATGGAATTTATACATTCACTTATTTTTGTTTCGTGCAGACAGATTTTCACTGGTATGTCTTATGGGCTGCAAACTATTCCTGGTAGAATGTGGAATTAAATACACTTCAATCACTTTCTGTTTTCCTCTAGGAAACGTCTTGCTGTGTGAAACTAGCCCAGTTATATGCTACACACATCGGCTAGTTTTTTCGAAACCACGATGCTCGTGATTTAAGGGGGCTGATGGATAAATGTATTAATGACTAAGATGAAAGCATGAGGAAGAGGGTTTTATGGATACAAACTATTTGCACACAAGTATTTAGCAGTGTTCTTTGCTCTCACTGACTCCCTCGCAAAGGATTTAATCGAACCGGCATTAGAACAACTGGCGCAAAACAAACTCTTCGTTATGTAGACTACCATCATAAATGGAGGACAAATAGGCCTTAAACCTGTCGCCACTTGCGTTTAACATTTTAAATATCTTGTGCGTTCCCTTGTTGCCAAATTTGGCTCCAGGTGCAACAGGCTGAGTCGCATTCTCTTTTTTTTTCTAAAACATGCGCGCTGGTTACCTACTCGTTTTTGAGTTACACTGCTTTTTAAGGAGAAGAAGAAGAAGAAGAGAAGAGAAATACATTTCTATATTCATTGCTCATGAACAATACATCACTGACCAGAAATCTCTAAAGAGATCCAGCCGCGGTGGTCAAAGTGGTTAGTGTCACGGACTCCCAGCTGGGAGGTGTGGGTACGATTCCTTCTTGAGTCATGGGTATTTGTCTTATCCGTCCGGCTCCTACCCAGAATTGTGTTTGCTACGGGGCTCAGTTTTTGGGGTAGAATGGGGACCACTAAGTCGAGTTTCATCCACTGAATTGATGTGTCTCTGAGACGTGTTGCTTAATTTCTGACCCAACGCTGCAGGTGTTAGTTATCTATGTGCCTGGTTGACGCCGGTATATTGATGAAAGGAAAACGTAGAGTACAGGCCCAGTCATGCAGTCTCGGACCAGTATGGAAATCCGTAGAATCGTCCTCATTCTCATCGATCAGCTTATAAAAAAAAAAAAAAAAGAGAAGAGAGAGAGAGAAGGGAAGGGGAAGAGAGAAGAGAGGGAGAAGGGGGAGAGAGAGGAGAGAGAGAGGGTTACACACACACAACAAAACCACACCACACACCACACACACCACAACACACCACACCATACCACGCGCCCCGGCGCCGCGCACTCACCACGAAAGCACAATCCACGCCCCCCCCTGCACATTCGCGCATGTACGTGCGTGCGCGCGCACACACGCACGCCCACTCACAATATACACTCTGTTGTGTTGGGGTGTGTTGTGTGTGGTGTGTGTACAAATTCAACTTGTCTTTCAAAACATGCACGACACGGGTTGACCTACTTTTCGGGCCTTTTGCCTGCAACATCCGGCTACCAATAGGAAGCATTTAGGGTTAAGGGGTTCGTCCCAAACACCCCCCATCACAAAAGAAAAAGAATCCAAGCCCTTGATGCTTCGTCACTGCAGTGTCTTGTAAGTGGAGGGGTTTGCTGGGGGAAGTTTTTTGTCAGGTAAGAGCACATACGTAAATAGACTTTTGATAAAAAAGGGTTTCGTCGTTATCAAGACAGAGAGAGAGGAGAGAAAGAGAGAGAGAGAAAAGAGAGAGGGAGAGAGAGAGAGAGGAGAAGAAGAGAGGGTTTAAAACGGGGCAAGACATTTGAAAACGTTGTTATATATATATATAACTCTCTCTCTCTCTCTCTCTCTTCTCTCTCTCTCTCTCTCTCCCCCTCTCTCTCTCTCTCTCTTGTTGGGTGTGTGTGTGTGTTGGTGTGTGTGTGTGAGAGAGAGAAGAAAAGGGGGAAGAAAATAGACGAGAAGAGGAGAGAGAAGAGAGTGGGTGTGTGTGTGTGGTTGTGTGGTGTGGGGGTGTGTGTTTGGGGTTTTTTGGGGGAAGAGGAGAGAGAGAGAGAAGAAGAGGGGAGGAAAAGAGAGAGAGAGAGGTGGTGTGGTGTGGTGCAGGTGTGTTTTTGAAAGCAGTTAAGGAGTGTTTTACGCCCTTGAATTTACATATCTGGATCCCAGGGGTTTCCCTCTTTAGCACCCAGCCCTTTTTCGGTTTGTTTTTTTTTCTTTTCTTTTCTTTTCATCCTCGTTACTTTTGTACCCAGGGGCAGAGGGTCATTGTTGTAATAAAAACCACCACTTTGGGGCGTATATTTTTTTGTTGATATTGAACTCGTTGTCTTCTTCTTTTTTTCTTCTTTTCTTCTTCTTTTTCTCTTCTTTTTCTTCTTTTTTCTTCTTCTCTCTCTCCTCTCTCTCTCTTTTTCTCTCTCTTCTCTCTCTCGGGGAAAAAAAGAAACACACCCAAAACAAAAAGAAAAACCCGTCTTTGGGGGCAAGGAGGAATGTTTTGTTTTGTTGTGGTTGTGTGTTTGTTGTTTGTGGGGGTGTGTGTGTGCGTGTGGTGTGCGCGCCTCGCGGAAGCACGAGTGCTACATGCGTGTTTTGGTGTGAAATGTTCGTTTCCTTTTTTTGGGTTTTGGTGTTTTTCCAATGAATAACAATCACACAGACACACCATGCCGATCCCCTTCGTCCTCCTAAGCGGACGTCAACCTACGCTG
>CM031626.1:27648943-27666443 GCA_018398815.1 Conus ventricosus | reverse complement strand
CTGAAGAAGACCTAGGAGGTCGAAACGCGTCGTGTTTTGTCTTGTGATTCGTTTGTCCACTTCTTTTTTTTTTTTTTTTTTTTTTTGCGGTTCGCTAACATTTATTTAAGATTTGTTTAGATTTCGTCTCACTTTGCAACTAGATATAAGATTTGACCGTTTCAAGATTTTCAGTCGAGCCTGCATCGATCTTAAGTCTGTTATCTGTACTTCAAGCAAGGCGCAGTCACGTGTGTACGAGCAGCCCCGTTCATTGGTCTATCATCTTAAATCCACCAAACATCTTCAGCAGTCGTGAACTGTGACCATTTGCGAACTAGCTCTTGGAAATCTGTTTTGTATAAAAGTGATGTCATACACGAAACAGCCAGGTTTTTTTTGGTTTGTTTATTTGTTTGTCTTTTTCTAGCACAAAGAATGTTTCGCCAATTCCATGTGATGTAAGCGTTAAGGAAGAACATGCACGCGGTGTACAGAGAGAGGTCTTGTCTTTTGTAAATGCAAGATCCAGTGTCACTGATTTTTCACGTTATCCACAAACTAAGGAATTTTTGAAGGCTTCAATGTGAGAATGCAAAGCAAATAAATATTTAGTTTATAATCATTTCATCATGTTT
Organism: Conus ventricosus; assembly: GCA_018398815.1. Classification (NCBI taxonomy): domain Eukaryota; kingdom Metazoa; phylum Mollusca; class Gastropoda; order Neogastropoda; family Conidae; genus Conus; species Conus ventricosus. The sequence continues at coordinate 27,665,826 of CM031626.1, read as the reverse complement.
GTTGTATGCTGTTGACAACTTTTGTCTGTAAAAATATTTTAAACGTTAGTAATAGCGCACGGCCAAAAAAAAAGAAAAAAGAAAAAGTAGACAAACGAATCACAAGACAAAACATAACGCGTTTCGACCTCTTAGGTCTTCTTCAGGCGAGATTCAAAACACTCAGGACAACGAAAATGAATGAGCAATCACTTATCTTCATTTACATCAGCGCGAGATGGGCGTACTTTGAAGTGGATGAAGATAATCGATTGATCGTTCATTTTCGGTTTTTGTTTGTTTGTTTTTTTTGTTTTTGTTTTTTTGCTGTCCCAACCTCTGAGCCACCTCAGGGCAGTGCACCCACACCGCTCATCCCGACACCCCGTCCACAGCCACAGCCCGGTCGGCCCCGCCACCAGCTCCGGTACCGGCAATCCACAGGGAGCAGTCAATGTCAAGTCGTCAAGAGGCAACCCACCGGAGGAGACACTGCACTGCCGCCGAGTCACTTCGGTGGTGTTCAGTGGCGCCTGTTCTGATCTAACATACGCAGGACACCACCTACTAAGCCCCCTACTGACGACAATAATTGCTTAGTCGCGGAGCCGGCGTGAGTGAGCTCTCCCTCCAGAGGGCGCCACCACGTCCGTACAACGACAGCCCCGTTGACTTGCCGATACCTGTGACCCCGACGGAACCAAACCAAGACCACAGACGTGGAGAGGAATTCGAAATTGCGGTCACCATGAGAGCAGGGCATGAAGAGCCACAGAATTTGAGACTTTTTTTTTAATGCTGATCGATGAGAATGAGGATGATTAAGATGATGCTGCGGATTTCCATTTCGGTCTGAGACTACACGACAGGGCTGTACTCTACGCTTCCTTTCATAACATATCCCGGCGTCAACCAGGCCCGAGAGATACAGGCACCTGCAGTGTTGGTCAGGAAATTTGAGCAACACTCTCAGAAACGCATTCATTAAGTGGATGAAACTCGACTGTGTGGTCCCAATCTTCCCAACTGAGTCCGCAGCAAACTCAACTCTGGGTAGGAGCCGGTCGGGGCAGAAAAACCCACATGACTCTGATGGGATTCGAACACACGACCTCCCAGCCGGGAGTCCGCGACGCTAACCACTTCGCCACGGCGGCTGGCATCGTTCATTTTCGTTGTCCTGAGTGTTGTGTATCTTGCCTGAAGAAGACCTCAGAGGTCGAAACGCGTCGTGTTTTGTCTTGTAATTGGTTTGTCTACGTTTTTTTTCCCCTTTTTTTTTTTTAGCGGTGCGCTATAACTAACATTTCAAATTTGTTTAGATTTTCGCCTGCAGTCGCCTCACTTTGCAACTAGATCTTTCTCTTTCTGTATCCTCTCTGTCTTTCTCTTTCTGTATCCTCTCTGTCTTTCTCTTTCTGTATCCTCTCTGTCTTTCTCTTTCTGTATCCTCTCTGTCTTTCTCTTTCTGTATCCTCTCTGTCTTTCTCTTTCTGTATCCTCTCTGTCTTTCTCTTTCTGTATCCTCTCTGTCTTTCTCTTTCTGTTGTTCTCCTTCTTCCCGGTTCACTGTCGCCTAGTCTGTCTCCTTTTCTCCGCCTTCCACCTCTTCATCCACATTTCTCCGTGCACACACCCTCTTTTCCACTCTCTCCAATCTTTCTCTTTTTTTTTACCCCTGCCCCCTGCCCCCTGCCCCCTGCCCTTCCACCCCCATACACACCCTCTTCTCTCTCTCTCTCTCTCTCTCTCTCTCTCTCTCTCTCTCTCTCTCTCTCTCTCTCTCTCTCTGCCAGTCTCTGTCTCTCTCTCTCTCTCTCTCTCTCTCTCTCTCTCTCTCTCTCTCTCTCTTACACACACACACACACATGCACGCACGCACGCACGCACACACACACACACACACACACACACACACACACACACACAAAGAAGCGCGTGCGTGCGCACGCGGGCGTACAACACACTCAGAGAGAGAGAGAGAGAGAGAGAGAGAGAGAGAGAGAGAGGGGGGGGGATCTCGCGGGACGCTGATGTGAGAGGTCAGTGTCAGGCGGCGCAGTCAACCTTCCGGCCGTAGGGGTGACGGCAGATGTAGCCTGCGTCGCCGGGAGGGACGCCTGTTGAAAATGTGGGGAGCGCTGCCTGACTACGATTATCTGTGGCCTGAGAAACCACGCTTTTGGAGGGAGGCGTGGTGGACATTCTTCTCGGAGTTGGTCTGGAACAATGCCCTCTCGGCCGTTAGTCTGCAACTTTTTCTTTCAGTCTTTTCAGAGAGTTGTGCAGCGCTCCAGCGACATATCCGTCCTGTTCCCTTCTTTTCTTTGAGGCGGCCACACGCGGCACAGGACCATCGCCACCCACCCAAGCATGAAGAAGGCCGCCTGGTGGCCCTGAAGACAAGGCCTTTTGAGGGGGAAAGAGACAAAGAAAGCCGATGCCCAAAGTCGGCCAAGCCACCCTACAAAATGAGCTCCAGTTCACACGGAGCCAGAGCCGACAGAACAAGAGACGACGGTCCGCCTTTGGAAACGAAACCCAGCACTACTGCCAAGTGTCAGACCAGCCACCAAAGACACAGACTTGGGGTCTGTATGGATACCCTGTCCTTAATAAGGGCTTCAGCCGGTAGGGTTACGTAATCTCCTCCTTGGACTTGGACTTCGTCGTATCGCTCTGGAAATGTGTGTACCTCCCTCGCAGGACAGACATACATTAAATGGAAGGATCTCCATAGTGTGCTTCTGGTCGACCCAGTGGAACCCCAGCCCACTCAGTTCTGACCAGGAGCCATCGATGGATGCATCCCAAGTTGGAAAAAAAAAATCCACAAATATATGTCTCTGATGGGAATCGAACCCACGACCGACAAACCCCCAATAATTTGACACCCCCCCCCCCCCCCCCCCCCCCCAAAAAAAAAAAAAAAAAAAAAAAAAAAAATTGCAACACCAGCAACTGAATCGTAGCGGCTGGCAACTGACATAATTTTCAGACAGCAACAATTGACACAACAGTCCGACAGGGATTATTGCCACAATATTCCGACAGGGGATTATTGACATAATATTCTGACAGGGATTATTGACACAATATCATGACAGGGTTTATTAACACAAGACTCCAACAGGGATTCTTGACTTAATATTCCGATAGGGATTATTAACACATTATTCTGACAGTGATTCATTCCGATAGGGGTTCTTGACTGAATATTCTGACAGGGATTATTGACAAAATTCTGACAGGGATTATTGACATAATATTCGGACAGGGATTATTGACATAATATTCGGACAGGGATTATTGACACAATATTCTGACAGGGATTCTTGACTCAATACTCCGATAGGGATTATTGACTAAATATTCCGACAGGGATTATTGACATAATATTTCGACAGGGATTATTGACACAATATCCTGACAGGGATTCTTGACTCAATATTCCGACAGGGATTATTGACACAATATTCCGACAGGTCTTCTTGACTAAATATTCCAACAGGGATTATTGACACAATATTCTGACAGGGACTATTGACATAACATTCGACAGGGATTATTGACACAAGACTCTGACAGGGATTATTGACACAATATTCTGACAGGGATTATTGACATAATATTTCGGAGGCTTGAACAGCTCAGTGGTAGAGCGGCGGACTCGTTATCTTGGTGATCCTGGGGTTGCGGATTCGAATCTCAACCGCGTTTCGGCACAGGGTTTTTTTTTCCCCTCAGAGTTAGCATTGATCTGACTCCATTTCCCATACAGTCCTTCGAATGAGACTATAAACCGAGATTCCGTGTGTGAACGCACGCATAACATCTTGCACACACGTAAAATCCCATCACCAACTTTCGGAAGAGAAGGCCAGTTTGGCCGTTGGTATGGATGACACGTTACACATAGCATGCGCCCTGCGTGAAAAGTGGAAAGAATGACGGAAGTAAGGAAACTGAGAGAACGATATTAAACAATATTGTCTGGATGACACGGGAAACGACTGAACGAAGCGCCAGCTGGCAGCTCTTCAGTCGGCACTACCCAGGTAGGCAGCCCGTTGTGTAAACGAGTGTGGATTGCAAAGTGCTTAGAGTTTGGTTTCTAACCGAGGATAGGCGCTATATAAGTATTCATAAAAAATAATAATAATAATAGTAATAATAATCATAATGGTAATAACAATAATAATATTCCGACAGGGATTATTGACACGAGACTCCAGACAGATGAACTAAGAGAAGAGAGAGGAGAGAAGACACCAACGTATGTCACTGTACAACAACACACATTCCCAGAAACAACAATACTTTAATATGATATCATATATCCAGAAATTAAGATCGCAAATTTCAACAATGATATGTACTAATATATGTACGCTTTTCAGTAATGTACATTGACACCATCAGCCGTTATTATTTTCTCACAAACACAAACTAACTCATGCAGATCAACAAGCATGCACTCCAATACATTTTTAGTAAATATGGTATGATTTTGACTTCTTATTTTTTTTATTTTATTTTTTTCCTGCTATGTAACTGCTATGTGACTTAAAAGCGTCACAAAAATTTTGCGTATATTCCTAGCTACCTGTGTAACTACTAACACCTCACAACACCCATCAGTTCTTTTCAGATGGTGAACCTGACCACTTGCCACCAAAAAGGTAGGTGTTATAAGGTTGATGGGTGTTGTATTGCCTGTCTGTCACCTATTTCACTGACGTAGGTGTGTTTTCCAGGTAAAATCAGGTGTGTGAGTGTTGAGCCATAAAATATTTTCACATCCCCTAAAATAACAAGTGCAAACCAAAGTTCAGCTTTCCATAGATTTTTGCTGAAAATTTGAAATCTTTTTATCCATTAGTTTATTTTTTACAATTTTTTAAAGTCAGTACCCCAATTCGGGCAGCAAATTCCAATATAAACTCAGTAGTTAGGCGAATACTGTCATACGAAATACAGGACAATGAAGGTTAATATGTCATTTAGGACAGAACAGGTGGGGGGGGGGGGGGGGGGGGGGGGGCGGCAGGGAGGCTCATCATTTCCTTACTTGTTTACTCTCTGCGCAGAGATTTTAGCTACTATGCTTAAGGAAGGAGAATTCAGAGTGGAAATTACAGTAAGTGATGCAGAAAACAAACCTTCGCAGTTTACTGATGACACTCTGTTCATAAACTATAAAGAGAGAATTCTATTCGAAGGTTATATTCACACAACACACACACACACACACACACACACACACACACACACACACACACACACACACACACAAAACACACACACACACGCACACACACACACACACACACACACACACACACACACAAAGAACAAAAAAACATAAACAGCAGTTAGATACGGACAGAATATCTATTTTAAAAAAATGATGAAAGCATCGTATTTCGCATCAGGAATTGTGAGTTAGTTGACAAACAGTGGAGAAGAATTGATGCTTAAACCATTGTGTGGGCTGTTAGTTTAAGTGCCTGTTGACGACATTATTATAGTATGTTTCAATCTGCAACAATCTCTTTCGACAAAAAAAGGTTTATGGATAAATAGAGGGCGGAGGGGGAGGGGGTTGTTGTTGGTTTTATTTTTTTATGTTTTTAATATTATTAATTTTCCCGAAATAATATGATTTGTTTTCCTAGTATTATGAGCAGTCTTCACGAGAAAATGATATTGTTTTCTGAGAAAATAGTATTTTGAAGCTAGTATCCCTGTGGCCATATTGAAGCGTGATTACAAGCGCGAATTACACGTTATATTAGGGGACGGGAGTGGGGGGGGGGAGGAGCGAAGGAGGAGTATGGGGCAGGGAAAGGTCTTGTTGCAGAAGTATTGTCACTCATAAACGTAATAAAGACTCGGGGTGGTGGGGAACAGATATATATGTGTGTGTGTGTGTGAGGGGGGGGGGGGGGGGGTAGGAGTGGGAGGGTAAAGGATGGGGAGTAAGATCGTAGACATGTTGAAGTGAAATCGCAATGATAGGACGGTGAATGTTCAAGCGGATACTCGTGCGCTGTGCAAATCTATATTCTATTCGAACAGTTTTATTCTGAATATACTTTTTTTTCTTGTTGCAATTTCCGAAAGCGTCCTCGCTTATCCTACTTTTAAATGCATATGTGTATGTACACACGAAATGTCAAGAACATGTTTCATAGAGGGGCGGGGGGGGGGGGGAGGGATATTCAATGACTCGATTCAAATCAAAATCAATACACACCTAGTTATACGGCTACAGAAATCCCACTTTTTTTTTAATGAGCAATCCACCCCACGACAGTTCGTCTTTAACAGTGAGCGACAGACACGGTCCTCCATCTTTAACAGCACGCTGGATCCTGCTATCGGCCTCTCCGTCAGGGACATGCACAGCGGTGCCCACCTCCTCTCTAAATCTTCTCATGCCTGCTGGATGTTGTCACTTAATCCGACGAAGGCTTACACGGATTCCAGGGTTTCTACGTGAATAGTTTTCCCCTCTGTGTGATCGACCGTCAAAAGGAGTCCAGTGTTTTAACGATTGAGCCTTGCTCGCTCGTCAGTGGGGAATGACATGCAGTCAGTGGGGAATGACATGCAGTCAGTGGGGAATGACATACAGTGGGGAATGACATGCAGTCAGTGGGGAATGACATACGTCAGTGGGGAATGACATACAGTCAGTGGGGAATGACATGCAGTCAGTGGGGAATGACATACAGTCAGTGGGGAATGACATACAGTCAGTGGGAAATGACATACAGTCAGTGGGGAATGACATGCAGTCAGTGGGGAATGACATGCAGTCAGTGGGGAATGACATGCAGTCAGTGGGGAATGACATGCAGTCAGTGGGGAATGACATACAGTCAGTGGGGAATGACATGCAGTCAGTGGGGAATGACATGCAGTCAGTGGGAATGACATGCAGTGGGGAATGACATACAGTCAGTGGGGAATGACATACAGGGGGGATGACATTACAGTCAGTGGGGAATGACATACAGTCAGTGGGGAATGACATACAGTCAGTGGGAATGACATACAGTGGGGGATGACATACAGTGGGGAATGTTATAGAGTCAGTGGGGAATGACATACAGTCAGTGGGTAATAACATACAATCAGTGGGGAATAACATACAATCAGTGGGGAATGACATACAGTGGGGAATGACATACATACAGTGGGAAATACCAGTCAGTGGGGAATGACACACAGCAGGGAATGACATACAGTCAGTGGGAATGATAAACAGTCAGTGGTGAATGACATACAGTGGGGAATGACATACAGGGGGGAATGACATACAGTCAGTGGGGAATGACATACAGTCAGTGGGGAATGACATACAGTAGAGAATGACATACAGTAGGTGGGGAATGACATACAGTCAGTGGTGAATGACATACAGTCAGTGGGGAATGTCATACAGACAGTGGGGAATGATATACAGTCAGTGGGGATGACATACAGTCAGTGGGGAATGACATACAGTAGAGAATGACATACAGTCAGTGGGGAATGACATACAGTCAGTGGTGAATGACATACAGTCAGTGGGGAATGTCATACAGACAGTGGGGAATGAATATACAGTCAGTGGGGAATGACATACAGTCAGTGGAGAATGACATACAGTCAGTGGGGAATGACATACAGACAGTGGGGAATGACATACAGTCAGTGGGGAATGACATAACAGTCAGTGGGGAATGACATACAGTTCGGAATGACATACAGTCAGTGGGGAATGGACATACAGTGGGAATGAAATACAATCAGTGGGGAATGACATACAGTGGGGAATGACATACAGTCAGTGGGGAATGACATACAGTCAGTGGGGAATGACAAACAGTCAGTGGGGAATGACATACAGTGGGGAATGACATACAGTGGGGAATGACATACAGTCATGTGGGGAATGACATACAGTGGGGAATGATATACAGTCAGTGAGGAATGACATACAGTCAGTGGGGAATGACATACAGTCATGTGGGGAATGACATACAGTGGGGGGAATGACATACAGTCAGTGGGGAATGACATACAGTCAGTGGGGAATGACATACAGTCAGTTGGGAATGACATACAGTCAGTGGGGAATGGACATACAGTCAGTGGGGAATGACATACAGTCAGTTGGGAATAACATCCAGACAGCAAGGGTCCTGGACCCACCTAGGGCCCACCTAGGTTCTGGCTAGATTCAGCTTGTCCAAGCTGGTGCTAGCTAGAACCTAGGGTGGACCTAGTACCCTTGCTGTAAGGGATACAGTCAGTTGGGAATGACATACACTCAGTTGGGAATGACTACAGTCAGTAGGAATGACATACATACAGTGGGGAATGACATACAGTCAGTGAGGAATGACATACATACAGTGGGGAATGACATACAGTCAGTGGGGAATGACATACAGTCAGTGGGGAATGTCATACAGTCAGTGGGGAATGACATACAGTGGGGAATAACAAACAGTGGGGAATGACATACAGTCAGTGGGGAATGACATACAGTCAGTGGAGAATGACATACAGTCAGTGGGGAATGACATACAGTCAGTGGGGAATGACATACATACAGTGGGGAATGACATACAGTCAGTGGTGAATGACATACAGTGGGGGACAAACATACAGTCAGTGGGGAATGACATACATACAGTGGGGAATGACATACAGTCAGTGGGGAATGACATACAGTCAGTGGGGAATGACTTACAGTCAGTGGGGAATGACATACAGTCAGTGGGGAATGACATACAATGGGGAATGACATACAGTCAGTGGGGAATGACATACAGTCAGTGGGGAATGACATACAGTGGGGAATGACATACAGTCAGTGGGGAATGACATAAAGTCAGTGGGGATGACATAAGTCAGTGGGGAATGACATACAGTCAGTGGGGAATGACATACATTCAGAGGAAAATGACATACAGTCAGTGGGGAATGACATACAGTCAGTGGGGAATGACATACAGTCAGTGGGGAATGACATACAGTCAGTAGGGAATGACATACAGTGGGGAATGAATACAGTCAGTCGGGATGACATACAGTGGGGAAATGACATCAGTCAGTGGGGAATGACATACAGTCAGTGGGGAATGACATACAGTCAGTGGGGAATGACATACAGTCAGTGGGGAATGACATACAGTCAGTGGGGAATGACATAGTGAGGGGAATGACATACAGTCAGTGGTAAATGACACACAGTGGGGAATGACATAGAGTCAGAGGTAAATGACATACAGTGGGGAATGACATACAGGGGGGAAATGACATACAGTCAGTGGGGAATGACATACAGTCAGTGGGGAATGACATACAGTCAGTGAGGAATGACATACAGTCAGTGGGGATTGACGTACAGTCAGTGGGGAATGACATACAGTGGGGGATGACATACAGTGGGGAATGACATAGAGTCAGTGGGGAATGACATACAGTCAGTGGGGAATAACATACCGTCAGTGGGTAATGACATACAGTGGGGAATGACATACATACTATGGGGAATAACATACAGTCAGTGGGGAATGACACAGTGGGGAAAGTCATACAGTCAGTGGGGAATGACATTACAGTCAGTGGTGAATGACATTAAAGCGTGGAATGACATACAGGGGGGAATGACATACAGTCAGTGGGGAATAACATACAGTGGGGAATGACATACAGTCAGTGGGGAATGACATACAGTCAGTGGGGAATGACATACAGTCAGTGGGGAATGACATACAGTCAGTGGGAGAATGACATACGTCTGTGAGGAATGACATACAGACAGTGGGGAATGACATACAGTCAGTGGGGAATGACATTACAGTCAGTGGGGAATGACATACAGTGGGGAATGACATACAGTCAGTGGGGAATGAAATACAGTCATGTGGGGAATGACATACAGTCAGTGGGGACCGACATACAGTCAGTGGGGAATGACATACAGTAGTGACGAATGACATACAGTCAGTGGGGAATGACATACAGTCAGGGGGAATGCATTACAGTGGGGAATGACATTCAGTCAGTGGGAAATGACATACATACAGTGGGGAATGACATACAGTGGGGAAAAACATACAGTGGGGAATGACATACAGTCAGTGGGGAATGACATACAGTCAGTGGGAATGACATACAGTGGGGAATGACTCACAGTGGGGAATAACATACAGTGGGGAATGACATACAGTCAGTGGGGAATGACATACAGTCAGTGGGAATGACATACAGTCAGTGGGGAATGACGTACGTCGTAGGGATGACATACGTGGGGAATGACATACAGTCAGTGGGGAATGACATACAGTGGGTTATGACATACAGTCAGTGGGGAATGACATACAATCAGTGGGGAATGACATACAGACAGTGGGGAATGACATTACAGTCAGTGGGGAATGACATACAATCCAGTGGGGAATGACATACAGAGGGGAATGACATACAGGCAGTGGCAAATGACACACAGTGGGGAATGACATACAGTCAGAGGTAAATGACATACAGTGGGGAATGACATACAGGGGGGAATGACATTACAGTCAGTGGGGAATGACATACAGTCAGTGGGGAATGACATACAGTCAGTGAGGGAATGACATACAGTCAGTGGGGAATGACGTACAGTCAGTGGGGAATGACATACAGTGGGGGATGACATACAGTGGGGAATGACATACAGTCAGTGGGGAATGAATACAGTCATTGGGGAATAACATACAGTCAGTGGGTAATGACATACAGTGGGAATGACATACATACAGTGGGGAATAACATACAGTCAGTGGGGAATGACACAGTGGGGAATGACATACAGTCAGTGGGGAATGACATACAGTCAGTGGTGAATGACATAAAGCGGGGGGAATGACAGTCAGTGGGGATGACATACAGTCAGTGGGGATATGACATACAGTCAGTGGGGAATGACATTACAGTCAGTGGGGAATGACTTACAGTCAGTGGAGAATGACATACAGTCAGTGGGGAATGACATACAGACAGTGGGGAATGACATACAGTCATTGGGGAATGACATACAGTCAGTGGGGAATGACATACAGTCAGTGGGGACCGACATACAGTCAGTGGGGAATGACATACAGTAGTGGGGAATGACATACAGTCAGTGGGGAATGACATACAGTCAGTGGGGAATGCATTACAGTGGGGAATGACATTCAGTCAGTGGGGAATGACATACATACAGTGGGGTAATGACATACAGTGGGGAAAAAAAACATACAGTGGGGAATGACATACAGTCAGTGGGAAATGACATACAGTCAGTGGGGAATGACACCACAGTGGGGAATGACATACAGTGGGGAATAACATACAGTGGGGAATGACACACAGTCCAGTGGGGAATGACATACAGTCAGTGGGGAATGACATACAGTGGGGAATGACATACAGTGGGGAATAACATACAGTGGGGAATGACATACAGTGGGGAATGACATACAGACAGTGGGGAATGACATACAGTGGGGAATGACATACAGTCAGTTGGGAATGACATACAGACAGTGGGGAATGACATACATACAGTGGGGAATGATATACAGTCAGTGGGGAATGACATACAGACAGTGGGGAATGACATACAGTCAGTGGGGAATGACATACATTGGGGAATGACATACAGTGGGGAATGACTACAGTGGGGAATCCCATTACGTGGGGAATGACATACAGTCAGTGGGGAATGAATTCATACAGTCAGTGGGGAATGATATTACCGTGGGGAATGACATACAGTCAGTGGGGAATGACATACGGTCAGTGGGGAATGCCATACAGTGGGGGAATGACTACAGACAGTGGGGAATGACATACAGTGGGGAATGACATACAGTGGGAATGACATACAGTGGGGAATGACATACAGACAGTGGGGAATGACATACAGTCAGTGGGGAATGACACACAGTCAGTGGGGAATGACATACAGTGGGGAATGAGATACAGTCAGTGGGGAATGACATACATACAGTGGGGAATGACATACAGTCAGTGGGGAATGACATACAGTCAGTGGGGAATGAACACACAGTCAGTGGGGAATGACATACGTCAGTGGGGGAATGACATACATACAGTGGGGAATGACATACAGTCAGTGGTGAATGACATACAGTGGGAGAAAAACATACAGTCAGTGGGGAATGACATACATACAGTGGGGAATGACATACAGTCAGTGGGGAATGACATACAGTCAGTGGGGAATGACATTACAGTCAGTGGGGAATGTCATACAGTCAGTGGGGAATGACATACAGTGGGGAATAACATACAGTGGGGGAATGACATACAGTCAGTGGGGAATGACATAGAGTCAGTGGAGAATGACATACAGTCAGTGGAGAATGACATACATACAGTGGGAATGACATACAGTCAGTGGTGAATGACATACAGTGGGGAAAAACATACAGTCAGTGGGGAATGAAATACATACAGTGGGGAATGACATACAGTCAGTGGGGAATGACATACAGTCAGTGGGGAATGACATCAGTCAGTGGGGAATGACATACAGTCAGTGGGGAATGACATACAATGGGGAATGACATACTGTGGGGAATGCATACAGTCAGTGGGGAATGACATTACAGTGGGGAATGACATACAGTCAGTGGGGAATGACATACAGTCAGTGGGGAATGACATAAAGTCAGTGGGGAATGACATACAGTCAGTGGGGAATGACATAACATACAGTGGAAATGGCATACAGTCAGTGGGGAATGACATACAGTCAGTGGGGAATGACATACAGTCAGTGGGGAATGACAGTCAGTAGGGAATGACATACAGTGGGGAATGACATACAGTCAGTGGGGAATGACATACAGTGGGGAATGACATACAGTCAGTGGGGAATGACATACAGTCAGTGGGGAATGACATACAGACAGTGGGGAATGACATACAGTCAGTGGGGAATGACATACAGTCAGTGGGGAATGACATAGTGAGGGGTAATGACATACAGTCAGTGGTAAATGACCACACGTGGGGAATGACATAGAGTCAGATGGTAAATGACATACAGTGGGGAATGACATACAGGGGGGAATGACATACAGTCAGTGGGGAATGACATACAGTCACTGGGGAATGACATACAGTCAGTGAGGAATGACTACAGTCAGTGGGGAATGACGTACAGTCAGTGGGGAATGAATACAGTGGGGGATGACATACAGTGGGGAATGACATGAGTCAGTGGGGAATGACACACAGTCAGTGGGGAATAACATACAGTCAGTGGGTTAATGACATACAGTGGGGAATGACATACATACTATGGGGAATAACATACAGTCAGTGGGGAATGACACAGTGGGGAATGACATACAGTCAGTGGGGAATGACATACAGTCAGTGGTGAATGACATAAAGCGTGGAATGACATACAGGGGGGAATGACTACAGTCAGTGGGGAATGACATACAGTGGGGAATGACATACATACTATGGGGAATAACATACAGTCAGTGGGGAAGACACAGTGGGGAATGACATACAGTCAGTGGGGAATGACATACAGTCAGTGGTGAATGACATAAAGCGTGGAATGACATACAGGGGGGAATGACATACAGTCAGTGGGGAATAAATACATGGGGAATGAATACAGTCAGTGGGGAATGACATACAGTCAGTGGGGAATGACATACAGTCAGTGGGGAATGACATACAGTCAGTGGAGAATGACATACAGTCTGTGAGGAATGACATACAGACAGTGGGGAATGACATACAGTCAGTGGGGAATGACTACAGTCAGTGGGGAATGACATACAGTGGGGAATGACATACAGTCAGTGGGGAATGAAATACAGTCAGTGGGGACCGACATACTGTCAGTGGGGAATGACATACAGTTAGTGGGAATGACATACAGTCAGTGGGGAATGAATACAGTCAGTGGGGAATGCATTACAGTGGGGAATGACATTCAGTCAGTGGGGAATGACATACATACAGAGGGGAATGACATACAGTGGGGAAAAACACATTACAGTGGGGAATGACATACAGTCAGGGGGAATGACCATACAGTCAGTGGGGAATGACACACAGTGGGGAATGACATACAGTGGGGAATAACATACAGTGGGGAATGACATACAGTCAGTGGGGAATGACATACAGTCAGTGGGGGATGATATACAGTCAGTGGGGATGACATACAGTCAGTAGGGAATGACTACAGTGGGGAATGACATACAGTCAGTGGGGATGACATGCAGTGGGGAATGACATACAGTCAGTGGGGAATTTAGACATACAATCCAGTGGGGAATGACATACAGACAGTGGGGAATGACATTACAGTCAGTGGGGAATGACATACAGTCAGTGGGGATGAATACAGAGGGGAATGACATACAGTCAGTGGTAAATGACACACAGTGGGGAATGACATACAGTCAGAGGTAAATGACATACAGTGGGGAATGACATACAGGGGGGAATGACATACAGTCAGTGGGGAATGACATACAGTCAGAGGGGAATGACATACAGTCAGTGAGGAATGACATACAGTCAGTGGGGAATGACGTACAGTCAGTGGGGAATGACCTACAGTGGGGGATGAACTTACAGTGGGGGAATGACATACAGTCAGTGGGAATGACCATACAGTCAGTGGGGAATACCATACAGTCAGTGGGTAATGACATACAGTGGGGAATGACATACATACGTGGGGAATAACATACAGTCAGTGGGGATGACACAGTGGGGAATGACATACAGTCAGTGGGGAATGACATACAGTCAGTGGTGAATGAATAAAGCGTGGAATGACATACAGGGGGAATGACATATAGTCAGTGGGGAATAACATTTACAGTGGGGAATGAATACAGTCAATGGGGAATGACATCAGTCAGTGGGGAATGACATACAGTCAGTGGGGAATGCATACAGTCAGTGGAGAATGACATACAGTCAGTGAGGAATGACATACAGACAGTGGGGAATGACATACAGTCATTGGGAATGACATACAGTCAGTGGGGAATGACATACAGTGGGGAATGACATACAGTCAGTGGGGAATGACATACAGTCAGTGGGGAATGACATTACAGTCAGTGGGGACCGACATACAGTCAGTGGGGAATGACATACAGTAGTGTGGAATGACATACAGTCAGTGGGGAATGACATACAGTCAGTGGGGAATGCATTACAGTGGGGAATGACATTCAGTCAGTGGGGAATGACATAATACAGTGGGGAATGACATAGTGGGGAAAAACATACAGTGGGGAATGACATACAGTCAGTGGGGAATGACATACAGTCAGTGGGGAATGACACACAGTGGGGAATGACATACGTGGGGAATAACATACATGTGGGGATGACATACAGTCAGTGGGGAATGACATACAGTCAGTGGGGAATGACATACAGTGGGGATGAATACAGTGGGGGATAACTACAGTGTGGAATGTACATACAGTGGGGAAATGACATACAGTCAGTTGGGAATGACATACGACAGTGGGGAATGACATACATACAGTGGGGAATGCATACGTCAGTGGGGAATGACATACAGACAGTGGGGAATGACGTACAGTCAGTGGGGGATGACATACATTGGGGAATGACATACAGTGGGGAATGACATACAGTGGGGAATGCCATACAGTGGGGAATGACATACAGTCAGTGGGAATGACATACAGTCAGTGGGGAATGATATACCGTGGGGAATGAATACAGTCAGTGGGGAATGACATACGGTCAGTGGGGAATGACATACAGTGGGGAATGACCAACAGACAGTGGGGAATGACATACAGTGGGGAATGACATACAGTGGGGAATGACATACAGACAGTGGGGAATGACATACAGTCAGTGGGGAATGACTACACAGTCAGTGGGGAATGACATACAGTGGGGAATGACATACAGTCAGTGGGGAATCACATACATACGTGGGGAATGACATACAGTCAGTGGGGAATGACACACAGTCAGTGGGGAATGACACACAGTCAGTGGGGAATGACACACAGTCAGTGGGGAATGACTCAGTCAGTGGGGAATGCCACACAGTCAGTGGGGAATAACATACAGTGGGGAATGACATACAGGGGGGAATGGAATGGACATACAGACAGTGGGGAATGACATACAGTCAGTGGGGAATAACATACAGTCAGTGGGGAATGACATACAGTGGGGAATGACATACAGACAGTGGGGAATGACATACAGTCAGTGGGGAATGACATACAGTCAGTGGGAATGACATACGTGGGGAATGACATGCAGTGGGAATGACATACAGTGGGGAATGACATACAGTGGGGAATGACATACAGACAGTGGGGAATGACATACAGTCAGTGGGGAATGACATACAGTGGGGAATGACATACAGTCGTGGGGAATGACATACAGTGGGGAATGACATACAGTCAGTGGGGAATGACATACAGTTGGGATTGACATACAGTGGGGAATGACATACAGTGGGGAATGACATACAGTCAGTGGGGAATGACATACAGTCAGTGGGGAATGACATACAGTCAGTGGGGAATGACACACAGTCAGTGGGGAATGACATACAGTGGGGAATGACATACAGTCAGTGGGGATGACACACAGTCAGTGGGGAATGACATTACAGTGGGGAATGATATACAGTCGTGGGGAATGACATACAGTGGGGAATGACATACAGTGGGGAATGACATACAGTCAGTTGGGAATGACATACAGTGGGGAATGACTTACAGACAGTGGGGAATGACATACATTCAGTGGGGAATGACATACAGTCAGTGGGGAATGCATACAGTGGGGAATGA
>CM031626.1:27598943-27638943 GCA_018398815.1 Conus ventricosus | reverse complement strand
AATTGGACTGTCACAACATTGTAAATTAGCTTTTCTTCACAAAACATTTGTTAATTTAAGACAAGCAGAAACACGTACAGAAAGTTAAAAAAAAAAAGAATAGCAATGCCGAACAATTAAGTGGTGGGGGAAAACAAGTGCAGGCCAACAATTCTTCAGTCGTTATAGTAATGACTTGGCAAGGATTTAAACTTTTAGAGAGAAAAAAAAAAAAGAAGGGAAAATGGGGAATGTATTATAAATATGAGAAACCCTTCACTGGCTGCCTGAGGGAACCATCGCAATCCCTCTCGAAGGCACATCTATTTGTATTGCCTGCTCCTAGGCCTTTCGTCCGCCGGATCGGACCCATCAGGGAGTCACGGCCGGTTGTGTCTGTGCTCTTGGTGTCAAACAGAGACACACCACAGTCCATAATTCTGTGGTGTTCTCACCACCAAGGGTTCAGAAAAGAATCCAACAGCACCCCCAAAGCAGCCAGCGAAGGGTAGTAAAATGGAACAATACGAAAGTGTGGAGAGGAAAAAGCCGCCGAAAAACTAAAAGCATTATTCAAACAGTATAAAATATAGGGGACAATCTTTGAGCCTATGCCTAAAACAATAGCAAGACAGGAATGTAGTGATGCACGGTTTCTGCGCACGTAGGCGAGCTCAGCGGAAGTGCACCTCGCGTGAGAAGTGTTCACTGACACTCAGGTAAACAAGCAGACAAACTCCGGCAGTACGACAGGGGAGCTTGAAGAGTGCGGTTCTGCTAACTTGCTGTTAGTAATAGCGACACTCGGGCCTTGAGGAGAGAGCGGACTAGCTAACTTGTAGTTAGCTAGGGAGCTCGACACTCGGCCTTAAGGAGAGCGGACTAGCTAACTTGTAGTTAGCTAGGGAGCTACTTCGTACCACAGTGACAGTACTTAACACTAGTGACAGACCAGTGCTTGAGCCTCCAGGTTATAGGAGACAGTTTTGCCCTAGCACTGCGACAGTACAGCCGTAGACGGACACAACGGCTAGGACGGTTCTGACAGTACCACTGCTGGGCCCGGAGGTGGACACTGACAGAAAGACAGTGTACCAGCTGCTTGACCCTCTGAGAAAAGCTGCAAGCTCGGCTTGGACAGAGTGCGTCGCAGACTGTGTGTGACAGACCTTACTTGGTAGTTCATGCCAGTGAAGGGCTTGGAATGAATCCTGACGTAACCCCCAAGCCAGAGTCTGGACTGACCAGGTAAGGTAGAGTGTGTGTGCGAGTGCAGAGGTGCTAGGTATATAAACGAACTTCTCTTGAGTGTAGGGAAAACACTTCAGGAAGACAATCGTTAAAGAGAAAAGACGTCTACCACGCGTAAACGAGAACAGAATGCTCAAAGTACTGACATTAGAACAGTGGTATTGTCGTGGTCAGGCGGAAATCACTTCGTTTAGCGTTTGGCAAGGATATGTACAAAGAAGTAAATGCTGAATTGTCCGTTTTGACAATTCATTTAGTTAACAAGGAAAAGAGCTGACAGCAGCCACCGTGGCGAAGTGGTTAGCGTCGCGGACTCCCGTCTGAGAGGTCGTGCATTCGATTCCCATCCAAGGCATTCATTTGTTGGGAGAGTTCTGTCCCGAGCGACTCAGTTGAAAGAAAAGTACAAATATTTCATTTTCACATAACCGTGAGACCAGTTGAAACAACACAACAACTAGCTGAACTCACTTCTAGTTTAGTGTCTGGACTAGTTACAAACCTGAGCACTGGAACAATAAGAGAAAGACAAGATGAAAGACAGAAGAGTGGGGAAAAAAAAACAATAAAAGAAAGAAGGGGAAAAAAACACAAGAAGATGCGAAGAAAAGATGAGAGCTCAAAAAGGACATGCAAAAAAGATAGAAAGGAAAAAAAGACGGAAATGAATATAAAGAAAGAACAAATGATGGAAAGAAAGAAAGAAAGAAAGACAGACATACAGAAAGAAAGAAAGAAAAAATTACAGAGATGTAAACAGAAAGTTGAAACGTAAACACACACACACACACACACACAAAGATGAAAAAACGGGGGAAAAAAACAAAACAAAGAAAAAACAGAAAGGAATGGGGGAAAAATCAGCTAAAGAACGAAGCAAGCCAACAAGCAAAGAAATGGAACTCACGGATCGATGCGCTCGAGGATGTCACTCGTGCTGTGGGGCTGCTGTTGTTGTTGTTGTAACGGTTGGTCACTCTGCACCACGCAGCTTGTGCCCTTGCGTTCGTATCCCTCACGCTGCACGTGGCTCCGTCAGTATCAGCTCCGGCGCACACTCCCCCCCACTCCACCTCAGCCAAATGCAACGGCTCTATGCCCTCCATTCTGCAGTAAAAGATGAGCATCTGATCTCCGTTGGCGGCAAAGTGATAGTCGGCCTCCAGCGTAACTCTGTCCGGACCATCTGTGAGAAAGCGAGGCATGGCGTGAATGAACGCTATCGAACACAGTGACGAGTGAGTATAGAGGTCAATGTGTTCGCCTGATCAACCGGAGACAAACAACGAACGTTTAAGATCTAAATAATTGCTCTGTTGCAGTATTGTTCACTTGGTGGTGGAATATGTTAGCTTGACATAAAAAAAACACTTAAAGTGGAAGACAACACATTAATACGTTACCTACAGAAAGAAAACACGAACTAATCACGGTTTGGGCAATTGCAGGCAATAAACCCCCTTCCTTGTCTAGAAATGAATCTCAAAATCAAAACAGGAAAAGGCAAATAAAAGCTTACCTCAAGTGAGTGCTACATATTTGTTACACGAATGTGGTGTCATATAAGTTGTGTTAAGCCTACATATTTCATGTACCATCTGATAACAAAAAGTGTTCAAACATGTGACGGACCGTATTTCGCCAGGTCCCAAATTTTGGGGACACGTTTGACCGGAACAGGTAAATCTGTAAAAGCGGTTGACCTGTTCACCTGTGTGCTAGTCGGGTGAGCGAGGATTTCCCTTCAGTCTCCACAGTCTTATCCAGAAGAGCCAAAGGGAGACTGAAGGCAGATCCTCGCTGGCAGTCAGGTATGTGTTGATAATTGAATTGAAGTTAGGGATTGTATTAATGAAGTTGTTTTTTTTTCCTACAGGTGGTTGGGATTTTTTTAGTTCTTAGTAAAGGCCTGAAATATTGTTCCCTTGATACAACTATCTTGTGATTTGATGAGACATAGAGTGACCGTAGGAAGTTGTTGTTAGTGAATGTGTGAGTCGAGAGATGGATGGCAAGAATGGAGTAGAAAGAAGAAAGAATATGTTTTCTGATATGTGATCGGAAAAAAAGTAATCGAGTTAAATCCCTGTATTATTGAAAAACAAGTGTTGTTTATTGTTTCCCCTAAAGTATTATAATGATGTGAGTGTTGGTGAGCTCTGGAAGTGAGCAATGAAAATTACTGTGCATAAATTATTGGAAAATGTGTTCTGATTCTTGTTCTGGAAAGATAAAAAGGGACGAACGGAAATCGTTCCCTAATATGTAATTAGACACGTCTAGTGATGATGATGAACATTGTTTTCTTGATAAAAAGGGATGAGCGGAAATCGTTCCTTGAAATGTAAATTAGACACGTCCAGTGATGATGTGATAAGATAAAAAACACATTCTTTTCTTGATAATATTGGACAAATTGAATTCGTTCCTTTATATGTAATAATTGTATTCTTGGTACTTTGAAAAAGGGTTCCGTGTGAAAAGGGTTCCATGTGGAAATCCTTTCCTTCAATGTAAGCAATCATAGTATTAATCATAAAAATTTTCTGTTGCAATGCACCCACTGTATTGAAACTTTGTCGATTCTATTATGGGTATTTTTCCTGAAGTTCCAGTGACATGTATTATGTGAAAAGTGACTGTTACTTACAAACAAGAACGATAAATGTGTTGGAAGTAGGCTAGCTAATCAAGGTAGCTTTCAGTTCCCTCAGGTGTCGGTGAAGCCCAGTGTCTGACCTGGAACTGACTGCCATCCGGGTGTGGGGGGGCAGCCCGTGCCAAGCCACTGTCTCTACTCCGTGGGGGTATGGAGAGGCTGACCGAGTGGTCAGTAGACATCGTATGTGCATTACCATCTGGGTGTGGGGGTGCAGCCCATGCCTAGCTGCCGTCTCTACCCTGTGGGGTATAAAGGGGCTGGCCGTGAGGTCAGTAACGAGCTAAGCGTGTCAAAGAGCTTTAGAGTTCGTCGGGACGACGACTTGTTTTCTTCTGTTGTGTGGGAGTCCCTGGAAGGACTTCGCGAACTGCTTCCGTGAGTGACTTCTGAACTGTATGAAGACTCTGTGACTAGGGCCAGACGCAGCAAAGTGCATGGACTGTTCGTGTTGACACTGCTGTGAGTGCCAGCGTAGCTGTGCAAGAAGGACAATACATGTTTGATATGACATAGTATCTGATGTTGTTGCGCGCCCCTTTGGTCGTGGCGCGAACTAGTTGATGTACCTTTATTGTGTAACATATATTCGTTATGATTTTGATGGTTCAGGCAACAAAGAAAAAAAATAAAGGTAGAAACTTAACTTGTTGCCTGGCTGTCTATGTTCGTGTGGTGCGAGTGTGTGGAGGGAAAAGTCGTACACGTATCCAAACTTCTTAAGGTGAGAGTCAGACAGCAAAACACGCACCGCACACTATCCGTAACAAAACATGTCATGTGTGGTCCAACTGTGCGGCTCATAGGAACGAACTGCTATTATGGCAGTTGGTATTGCTTTAATTTAGGTTTCCTCACCACGTGTCAAAAGTTGAAATGTAAAATTGTTTCTGCATATAAAAAAAAATTGTTCCACTTCTTATTGTGTAATTTCAAAAAATGTTTATACAAAAAAAAGTTCCCTTTGATTTCTGAGATTGTGTTGGTTAAAATATAACAAGACGAAAATAAAATCTTGCAAGAATGTTACGTTCCATTTCTCGTAGTTTACCGAAACTATGTCATCTGTAAGATGCATGTGCGTCGATTTAGGCATATGGTGTATGTTTCTTGTAGCCATTCCCATCGTGTTTTTCCGCGCTCGGCAGAACATTGCACTGACCAGCCGCCGTGGCTAAGTGGTTAGCGTCGCGGACTCCCGGCTGGGAGGTCGTGGGTTCGAAATCCCATCAGAGTCATGTGGGTTTTTTCTGCTCCGACCGGCTCCTACTCAGAGTTGAGTTTGCTGCGGACTCAGTTGGGAAGACTGGGACCACACAGTCGAGTTTCAATCCACTTAATGGATGCGTTTCTGAGAGTGTTGCTCAATGTAATGACCAACACTGCAGGTGCCTGTATCTCTCGGGCTGGTTGACGCCAGGATATATTATGAAGGAAGCGTAGAGTACAGCCCTGTCGTGTAGTCTCAGACCGAAATGGAAATCCGTAGCAACATCTGAATCATCCTCATTCCCATTGATCAGCATTAAAAAACAAACCAAAAAACAACAACATTGCACTGATCCCAGCATCCACATCAAGGTCCGTCATATTGCACAAATCTAACTCATGTCACATGCTCATGACACTCACACTGTTTGTTCACCCTCATAAGTTTGGTTTCTTCAAAACGTTGCTTGTTGTTGGAACAATTCTGATTGGACTAGCAGTGGGCCCATGGCCGAAATGCTCGGCGATGGTCGATCCCCTGACTAGGAGAACAAACAGCCCATTGCCAAGCCTAACGAGGAGAAGAACAAAGCTCGACTATAGTTGTGTTCGATTCTAAACAAGAACTGGAAACAGATGATGAAAGAGCAAAAAACCTCTTCAAGCCATTCGTAAAGCTGAACAAGGCTGGGGAAAAAACAAACCGAACACACAAACAAAACAAAGAAGCAAACAAAGTCATCATGGTCACACCAACGATGATTATGAGTGACGACTCGTCACATTCGGAGGGCGAATTCTTCGATGGAAAATGCCTGAGGAAAAGAACTTGTGTTCTGCCAGAGATACCGATCGAAGACAAGCTTGATGCCGGAACAACCAGCTTTGAAGTCTCACTGCTCACGTGATTTCACTCAAGTATGAGACATGGAATAATTTTAAATTAAACGACCATTCACGCTGGGAAATCGAAGTTTGTGGTGATTTTCTCGATATAGTTTACCTGAACAGGGGAATAGATGCCCTTCCTGGAATGTTTCATACTCACCTACACAAAAACTTAGAAATGTGGAAATTTTTCCAAAGTTACGTTATTTCTTATTCTTGGTTGTCTTGCCTTCAGTCATAATATGTTTTGGAGACTACAGTATTATTGTTTCCAAGACACTTATTATGTGGATTACAATTATTCAGATCATAGAATGACCTGGCCTAACTTGTAAAATACAAAGGACACTGGGAAAGACCAGAACCAAGGGCTCTGTGGGCTGGCTCCCCACTTTGCCTTCAACATGTGGCTACTAAAAAAAATAAAAGGAAAAGATGCTCCCAGGATTCACCGAAAGGGGGAGAGAATGATGAATCCATCGGTGCTCAACCAATCACGACTGCAAATCCCAAACGGACTATGAACATGGACCAAATGGAATATCCATGTGTCTGTGGAAAGCGTTTCGCTACCACCCGTGGCATGAAGATCCACAGAACAAAGATGGGATGTGTGAAGACTCATCTGAATGAGCAGCAGCGCACTGCATCAGCAGATAAGACGTCGGAAGACCAAGGCCAGGATTTAAACCACAGTGCCAAGGACATCCACGCTGTTGTTCGGATGAGGAATTTGCACAGGCCCTCGATGCCAGGCGCCTGAAACTCAACCTGCCACGAGCAAACGAAACTGAAGATTGGGAGAAACTGGATTCAAAAATCGTCCAAAGACACGATGCACTGATAGGGAAAAGCACCCTGGAACACAAACTAGCCACATATGGGGACATTGTGTATGCCACATGTAGAGACGCCTATGGAGTAAAACTACCCAAAGAGAAAACACCTCCAAAGAAATCCAGACGCCAGGAAAAGATGGACAAGATCAGAGTCCAAAAGAACAACCTCAAGAAGCAAATGAAGACCGCACTGCCAGCTGAAAAACAAGGCTTGGAAAAACTGTGGGAAGACCTAAAAGAAAAACACAGCGCCCTCAGCAAAGCGGAATCTGCGAGGAAGAGGAAGAGCAAAAAGAAGAAGACACAAGAGCGCTTCTTCAGAGACCCCTTCCAGTTTGCCAGAACACTGTTTGAGCAGCCAAAATCTGGGACCCTAAGTGGACAAAGGAGTTCTTGAGCAGCATCTGAGGAAAACATACTCTGACTCACAGAGCAAAGCACCACTCGACATTCAAGGTCTGGTGTGGCCAACCAACCCTGAGGAACAGTTCAATGGCAAGCCTCCAACGTTGGCGGAAATCAAGAAGGTGGTCGACAAAGCCAGAGCCAAATCATCACCAGGGCCAAACGGAATACCTTACCAGCTTTACAAGAAATGTCCCAAGGTGCTGGAGTGGCTCCACAGGCTGCTGCGATCAGCTTGGAGAAACCAGAAGATCAGCGGCCAGTGGATGACGGCAGATGGTGTGTACCCCAAAGAGCAAAACTCAAGTGACATCAGCCAGTTCAGGCCAATATCACTACTGAACGTCGAAGGGAAAATCTTCTTCTCTGTCATGGCAGCAAGGCTGACCAAGTACCTGATGGAAAACAAGTACTTGGATGTGTCAGTCCAGAAAGGTGGCATCCCAAAGGCGTGGCGGGCTGTGTAGAACACGCCACAATGATCTGGGACGCAATCCAAAAGCAAAAACAGAAAAGAGAGACCTGGACGTAGTGTGGCTTGATCTGGCAAACGCATATGGATCTGTGCCCCATGAGATGATACAGTTGGCTCTTGAGATGTACCATGTGCCAAAGAACATCCGCGACATGCTCAAGAAGTACTTCAATGGCTTCTCAATGCGGTTCTCTACCAAGGAGTACACAACTGATTGGATCAACTTGGAAGGGGGCATTGCAATGGGCTGTGCAATTTCCCCGATACTGTTCGTGCTGGCAATGGAACTCATCTTGAAAGCAGCAACAAACAACGCGAGACAAACAGACCTTGGCGATGGATACAAGATGCCTCCTCTCAAGGCCTTCATGGATGACACTACAGTGATTTCATCCAGAGAAGACGAGACACGTCATGTGCTGGAGAGGCTGGACGACATAGTTGCCTCATCCAGAATGAAGTTCAAGCCAAAGAAATCACGGAGTCTCTCACTGAGGAAAGGAAAAGTGGCCGAATCTGTGGTCTTCAGTGTTGCCAACCAGGCCATTCCAACAGTCACAGAAGAACCAGTCAAGAGCCTTGGAAGATGGTATGATGATACGCTGAAAGACACACAAAGAGCAAAAGAAACCAAGCAGATGGCGGAAGAAGGCTTGGAGACCATTGACCAGTGTGGGCTTCCTGGCAAATACAAGGTCTGGTGTCTGCAGTTCATGCTGATACCAAAGCTCCTATGGCCTCTGATGATATACGACATCTGCACCAGCACAGTGGAGGCAATGGAAGCCAAAATCAACAAGTTCACAAGGAAATGGCTTGGTGTCCCACCCTGTCTGACTGACATCGCGCTGTACTGTCGCCAAGCAAAGCTCAAACTAACCACTGAAATCCATCCTGGAGGAATACAAAGCAGAGAAGATCAGACTTCAAAGCATGCTGGAGGACTCAGGAGACAAGGTGGTAGAAGCAATCAAGCCCCTGCTGAAGACAGGCAGAAAATGGAAAGTTCAAGAGGCGATGGATTCTGCAAAAGAAAGTCTCAAGATCAAGAAATAACAGGACACACACAGACCAACAGACAAGGACTGGGGGTGACCAAAACTGAATGGTGGTCAAAGGCCAAAGGTAAAGCCAAAAGAGACATGCTGATTCAGGAGATGAGAAAAGAAGAAGACCAAAAAAGATTCCAAAAAGCAGTCCAGCAGAGCCAGCAAGGGCAATGGACAACGTGGGAGAATGCACTCCAAAGAAGTCTAACTTGGAATGACATTGGCACATGGCCCCTCTCAGGATCAGCTTCATTCTCAGATCTGCATATGACCTTCTGCCCTCAAATGCAAACCTGGTGAAGGGGGAAAACAGACGATCCTGCATGCCCCCTCTGCCATGAAAAACAAACAGTGGAGCATGTTCTAAGCTCATGTAAAGTAGCCCTGGCTCAAGGAAGGTGCACATGGAGGCACAACCAAGTGCTCAAAGAAATTGTACAAGTAGTCTGGGCTAGTACCAACACCACAAAAGGGAGAATGAGGACTCCAAAAGCACCCGCAACATTCTTCACGGCAGGAGGCAGCAAATCATGGCCAAGAACAACAGTGCCACTCGAAACATGCAGGCAGAGTCTGCTGGATGGGGCAGATGACTGGGAGTGCACTGCAGACCTCCCAGAATGGAAGAGTCACCCAGAGATCATCAGCAAGAGTGGCATGAGACCAGACATAGTAGTCCACTCTAAGTCAACCAAGCAGCTGATCATGATCGAGCTCACGGTGCCATATGAGAACAGAATGGAGGCAGCTCAAATCTACAAGACTGAAAAGTATGCTGATCTGGCAAACAGCCTGAGAGAGAAGGCTATCAGGTCAAAGTCCTCACTGCAGAAATTGAGCTAGGGGATTTGTGGGAACGTCTGCATACAGCCTCATGAAACAGCTCTCAGTTGCAGGAAGGAAAAAACCAGAGCCCTGAAAGCAATGGCAGAAGCGGCAGAGAGGTGTTCAAGCTGGATCTGGTCAAGGAGGAACAAAAGTGAACTTCATAAGGCTTAATTTCCCTACAAATATCAGGTGTCCCTGTGGCTCAGTGGTTAAAGCGCGAGTCATTAAGTAGAAAATGAGCATGTCCAGAGGTCATGGGTTCGAATCCCAGCCATGGCTCGTCCCAAGATGGGGGAAAAAAAAAAGGGGGCAGCAGAGGGACATCCGGAGTCATGAACCGGGTGTGGCCCAACCCCCCTAGAGTGTCAGGAGATAAGGGCCGAAACACTCGCTTGAAGGGGGCTTCTCTTCTGAGGACTCTCTGCTGCCACGCTCTCCACGAGTTTCTTTCTACTACTAAAATACTCCTGCGTGCCTCACTAATCCCTCCATTCCTGTAAACTAAATCAGTTATTTAGATCATAGAATGATATGGCCAAACATGTAAAATACGGCTATTTCCACGCCTGCGTATCTCCCGTATCTCTCCGTTCCTGTCAAACTAAATCATGGAATTCTACTCAAACCTTGACTTCCCACGATAAGTATCCATTTGAGTTTCGTATTAGTTCACACAGGATGTTTTAAGTCTGTCACTGATGACAGAGCGAACTCAGCATGCTCCTTTATATGCTAGCAGTTCATTCTCCGTTCTAATCACATGAAATACATGCTGCTAGGAGGAAAAAGAGAACAAAAATGGAAACCAAAGAACTGAAGAGAACTTTTGCGCCTCTTCTGTGTAGGTCACTCATACTTGCCTTGAAGAGTGTGTCTGCCACGGTACATTCAGCTTAACTGTGCCTGTTGTAATTTTGTATGAGCATGTATTCTCTCTCTCTCTCTCTCTCTCTCTCTCTCTCACTCTCTCTCTCTCTCTCTCCTCTCTCTCTCTCTCTCTCTCTCTCCTCCTCTCTCTCGCTCTGTGTGTGTGTGTGTTGTGTGTGTGTGTGTGTGTGCGCGCGCACGCGCGCGCGCGCTGTACGCGCGTGTGTGTAACTACAATGCTAAGCACGATCAGTAACACCATTATGATCAAAGTCGTCATCCAGTCATTTTCTTGCCAAATAGAACATGGTCTGCTTTACTCCATCCGCAACAATTTGACCACACACACACACACACACACACCACACATACGCGCACCCGCGCGCGCGCACGCACGCACGCACACACGCACACACACATTCCTCAGCGCAGCCAAGTTCAAAGGAACTCACATGCCAAAGGCAGCGGCATCCCGCGGCAGTCGCCTCGGTTCAGACGACACATCAAAGACCCGTTCTCTCTGTTGACTCCCTCCATAGAGAGCAGCGGGAGCTCAGCCTGATTGAAGTCTCCCATGGCCAAGATCCTGTCTCCCTGGGACCATACCAGCCTCCCTGACAGGTAGCCCTCGCTGAGGTTGACGAAGCACAAGGGCGGACTGGGGGGGTTTGGAAAGGGAGGTACCTTGCGGCGGTGTAGTTGTGGTGGGGTGCAGCTGCCGTTGCTGGACCAGTATGGGAATTAGAATTATGATGTATGAGAGGGCATACATGTGAACACTACACTACACACACACACACACACACACACACACACACACACACACACACACACACACACACACACACATTCCCTCTGACATACAGTTTTCTAATAGGTTAAGGAAGTAAAACCCCTGTCTATAGCTGATTCGGAAGGTAAACGTGTTCTTGTGTTGCTCATAAGATTTGCCGTGTATTTCTTGTTTATTTGTCATTATACTCTTTCGAACTCACCTTTACCATGCAATTATGTGCAAATCAGTTCTCCTGTTCATATGGGCCAGACGGCCTGCAAAAACTGAATAAACCATTATTATTGTTACACAATGGTGGGCAAACCAAAAACCATCCTGATGACAGCGCAACACGCTTGAAACAAATTTGTAGATAGTTTTAAAATTCCTCTTTTAACTTGCTTTAAATATATATATATATATATATATATATATATATATATATATATATATATATATATATATATATATGTATGCAATCAGCCGTGTCTCCCTGATGAGTCCGATCCAGCAGACGAAAGGCCTAGGAGCAGGCAATACAAATAAATGTGCTTTCGAGAGGGATTACGATGATTCCCTCAGGTAGCTAGCGAAGGGCTTCTCATATTTATAATATATCCCCCCCCCCCCCCCCCCCCCCATTTTCTTCATCTTCAACTTTTTTTTTAAAGTTCAAATCTTTACCAAGTCGTTTCTATGGCGACTGAAGAATTGTTGGCCTGCACTTGTTTTCCCCCACTGCTTAATTGTTCAGCATTCTATTGTTTGGTCAATCAGTGGAGATTGCATCTCTTAGGAGATCCAAGTAAAGGTTGTTCTGTACAATTCTTAGCCACTCACAATGCTTGGGTTATTAAACAGCAGAGCTGACCACTCAGACTGTTCCATATCTTTTTATCTCCCTCCTTTGCATCCTTGAATGGATCCTCAAGCATAGGCTCAAAGATTGTCCCATATATTTTATATTGTTTGAATAATGCTTTTAGTTTTTCAGCAACATTTTTCATCTCCACACTTTTCTTTTGTTCCATTTACTACCCTTCGCTGGCTGCTTTGAGGGTGCTGTTGGATTCTTTTTGAACCCTTGGTGGTGAGAACACCACAGAATTATGGACTGTGGTGTGTCTCTATTTGACACCAAGAGCACTGAAACAATCAGCCGTGTCTCCCTGATGAGTCCGATCCAGCGGACGAAAGGCCTAGGAGCAGGCAATATAAATAAATGTGCTTTCGAGAGGGATTACGATGATTCCCTCAGGCAGCTAGCGAAGGGCTTCTCATATTTATAATATATCCCCCCCCCCCCCTTTTCTTCATCTTCAACTTTTTTTTAAAGTTCAAATCTTTACCAAGTTGTTACTATGGCGACTGAAGAATTGTTGGCCTGCACTTGTTTTCCCCCACTGCTTAATTGTTCAGCATTCTATATATATATATATATATATATATATATATATATATATATATATATATATATATATATATATATATATATATATATATATAATTTGTCCACACGCGTATGCACACATCGTTACACACAGACACACATATATACATGCACGTGCGCGAGAGCACGCATGCACGCACGCACACACATAGATACACACAGCCACAAACATGCACGCAGGCACAATTGCACACAAACATTCACAACCAACCCCACCTCTTTCTTCCCTGAACAATTTTCCCTCAAGTCCAGTGCCTCGAAAGTGAACTGAATAAAGAAAAACCTCAAAATTTGTGGATTAGAAACCAGGCGAGACAATTTAACGACGATTCGATTTTACCTTCACGTTTTGCATAGCTTCATGTGTAGCCAATAAAAAGTTCAAAACTTGCACATAAAAAAAAAGTCTATCTCGTTTTCTGGTGGTGGAACTCTCCAAGTAAAAAGGGAAAAAGAAAGAAATGAAAAAAAAGAAAGAGGGAAAAAAAGGAAAGAAAAGAAAGAGGAAAAAAACGAAAGAAAAGGTGAGTAGGCAAAAATGCGGGATCAAAGAAAAGAAGGAAATGCAGAAAGAAGAAAAGGGGGGAAAAATGAAGAAGAGGAAGAAGAAAAAAACACAAAGAAGGAATGAAAGAAAAGAGGATACAAGGAAAAAGACAAGAGACAGATGGAAAAAAGAAAGGAAGAAAAATGGGGAGGAAAGATTAAAAAATAAAAAGCAGAGAAGAAAAAAAAAAGAAAGAAAGAAACAAAGAATGACTGACCGAATGAATGAATGAATTGATTCATGAATGAATGAAAGTATGGGGGCAAAGAACAAAAGATGAAAAGAAAGATAAGGAAGGGGAGGAAGGGAAGATTTTAAAAAAAATGAGGGGGGGGGGGGGGACAAGTAAACAACCAAACAAGCAAAACGAAGATAAACTTACGAGTTGATACGCTCGTGGAAAACAGTTAAAAAGAAAGAAAGAAAGAAACAGGGAAAACACTTCCAGCCTGACATGCTCAAGAAAACAATCAGAAACAAAAAATAATGAAACAAGCAAACAAACAAACAAAGGTGAACTTATGAGTTAATGTGCTCATGGAAAACAAATTAAGAAAAACGAACAAACAAAGAGGCAAACAAAGGTGAACTTATGAGTTAATGTGCTCATGGAAAACAAATTAAGAAAAACGAACAAACAAAGAGGCAAACAAAGGTGAACTTATGAGTTAATGTGCTCATGGAAAACAAATTAAGAAAAACGAACAAACAAAGAGGCAAACAAAGGTGAACTTATGAGTTAATGTGCTCATGGAAAACAAATTAAGAAAAACGAACAAACAAAGAGGCAAACAAAGGTGAACTTACGAAATGATATGGTCATAGTGTCCATCTCTGTTTCGTAGCTGTGGGGATTCGTCACCCTGCACCACACCTCCTGACCCTCGACGTCAGTGTCCATCAAGTCGACAACGCAGGTGAACCTGTCTACGTCTGTGTCAGCGATCGAGCACACTCCTCCCCACTCCACCACAGCCAAGTCTAAGGTTGCATACCCCCCACTTGGCAGTGAACGACGAGCTCCTTAGCTCCGCCGTCGCCAAAGCGATACTCAACCACCAGCGTAACATTGTCCGGGCCATCTGTCAGAAAACAGGACTCTGTGAAGGGAACGCTGAGAAACAAATGAGTCAATGGCGAGAAAGTTGCCAGCGATCAGCAGTTTGACTGTAGACGAGTTCAGTGCACTGCACACCTAAATCTTTCTGTGTTTCCATCTTTACGTCGAAGTGTAACACACATTGTAACATGATCTCAAAGCAGCCTGCTGGAAGTGGAAGGCACAATGCATTGTGTAAAGAAACAAAACAATGTCAACTGATGAGATTTTTGCCTTTTATGACAAGAAATTTAGCTAGCTGCTAATACAGATCAATCAGATTTTTTTTTCAACAAAGATCAAAGATAGATTCTAGACAGAGATGAAAGCATACAAAAGAAATGTTGGATTAGGCTGGAACACACACACACACACACACACACACACACACCACACACACACACACACACACACACACACACACACACACACACACACACTCATTCACTCACACTTCACACAGACGCATACATGCACGCATATATACAGGCGTGTGCGCTCACACACACCTGCGAACACTCACACGTAAGTATGCTCATCCAAATACACATATTCTAACACTTATATGGGTGTCCCCTAACATTTATCAATCTTAAAACTGCTCGTGATTCAACATTTATGCTTTGTAACAGCTTACAGCACATTCAAGATTAAATAAATAACACAAATACCTGGAACCTACTCTCATACAAAAATGAACCCAGACAAATGTATCCAAACGCAATTAATAAGCTCATGGTCATTAAGTCATAAAAACCCAGGCTAATGTACGCTCTCACTACTAACAGAACATACAGAAACCAGACACCTGTCCCCAACTCATAGACACTAGCACAAACATAAAACCCAGACACTAGTTGAATTGTCCAGTATGATATGTACAGAGGTTTTGATGTGAAATTGAACTGAAAGAAGACAGGGGGAGAGGAGAAAGAGAGAGAGACAGACAGAGACAGAGAGAGAGAGAGAGAGAGAGAAGAGAGAGAGAGAGAGAGAGAGAGAGAGAGAGAGAATGGTGCTCTATCTATGACCTAAACGTAACTGAGACATTATGCTAAACAAAAAGTTTACCTCCCTGCAGTTCTTTCCCTTGATTTTGATCACCCATTATAAAAAAAAGATAAATGTGAAAATCCCCACATCTAAAATCGATTGCTTGCTATTAACATAACAGTTTACCCACAGAAACCTAAACAAACGCAGTGAACAAGCAAAAAAAAAAATTGAGAAATTGTAATGTTGTTGCCCCGCCATTGCTAAAAAAATTTTTTAAAAAAGGCAGAAGTTTTACAGACTGTTGAGAGTTCAGGCTGTACGAATGGACGGCGTTGTCTTAATCACTACCACCAGAGTTAATTAGCTTTGTCCTTTTAATGGAACTGGACTATTCTTCTTCTTGATTTGAGTGGCAAAAGTGCATGGCTTCACAGGGCAAGGAAGACACATGTCTGGTGAGAAAAGAAGAACTTTTGTTTCTATTCAAACTTTCATATGGACCTTGTGAGCAGTGTGTGTGTCTGTGTGTGTGTACCTTCACCTAGATTGGTTCAGCTGTGGCTCTGATGACTTTGTGTGTATGCACATGTGCGTATGCATGTGCATATGTGCGTATGTGAGTGTGTATGTGTGTGTGTTTCTGAGAGAGAGAGAGAGAGATACAGAGAAAGAGAGTGAGAGAGAGAGACAGAGAGAGAGAGAAGACAGACAGACAGACAGACAGACAGACAGAAAGAGGAAGAGAGAGAGTGAGTGAGTGTGTGTGTGTGTGTGTGTGTGTGTGTGTGTGTGTGTGTGTGTGTGTGTGTGTGTGTGTTGTGTGTGTATGTGTGTGTGTGTGTGTGTGTGTGTGTGTGTGTGTGCGTGCTGTGTAAGTATGCTGTGTATGCATGCTGTATGTCTAGGCATCCTTGTGAATTTGTGTCATTATAGGTGGCCAGCTGTATGTACACATTAGAGCGAAATTACGTTGTGCCAGCAGTGCACTGCTACAAATTGTTGTGTGCAATGTGTGTCATTGCCCATTTGATCTGTACCAGGAGATGAACTATGTTTTATACTGTTCGTCATTAAATCCTGAATAAATTGTTGAAATGTGTGTGTGTGTGTGTGTGTGTGTGTGTGTGTGTGTGTGTGTGTGTGTGTGTGTGTGTGTGTGTGTGTGTGTGCAATCGCGCACGCATGTGTGTAGGTGTCTCTGTCTGTGTCTGTGTTTGTGTAACTCTCTCTCTCTCTCTCTCTCTCTCTCTCTCTCTCTCTCTCTCTCTCTCTCTCTCTCTCTCTCTCTGTGTGTGTGTGTGTGTGTGTGTGTGTGTGTGTGTGTGTGTGTGTGTGTGTGTGTGTATGTGTGTGGGTGGGTGCATCCATGTGCAAGAGAGAGAGCGAGACAGACACAGAGAGAGGGAGAGTACCCAAGGGTAACAGACAAGTATGAATACATGTTTTCTTTTTTTTTTTTGGGGGGGGGGGGTCCTTTTCGTTTGTTTTCTTTTTTTTCTTAAGTATTTTGTTTTGTTTTATTTTCGTTCTTGCCCTTGTCCATCCAAGAACTTAGCAAACTGATTTGTTAACGTTATAACACAACAAAAAACTGATCATATAAAGAGCTGTACTGATTCATATTAGCATAGGAACTCACACACACACACACACACACACACACACACACACACACACACACACACACACACACACACACACACACACACATACACACACACACCACACACACACGAACACATACACACACATGAACACACACACACACACACATGCGTGAGCTCACACACGAACGCACACGAACACACACACACACACACACACACACACACACACACACACACACACACACACACACACACACACACACACACACACACACACACCTAAAACAAGCCACCCAACACCAACTCACGTGACAGAGGCAGCAGCATTCCCTGAGACTCCATCCAGTGCAGACGACATTCCAGAGGACCTCCCCATCTCTGGACATCATTCCCAGAGGGAAGCAGGAGCTCAGTCTGGTTGAAGTCTCCCTCGGCCAAGATCGTGTCTCCCTGGGACCACACCAGCCTCCCTGACAGGTGGCCCTCGATGAGGTTGACGAAGCAGAGGGGCTGACTAGGAGGGTTTGGCCAGGGGAGGTACGGTGGGTTGATGTAGTTGTGCTGGGGCCTGGCTGGTAGCGCTGGACCAGTATGGGAATTAGAATAATATTGTATCAGAGGGCATACATGTGAACACCCCCCCCCCCCCCCCACACACACACACACACACACACACTGAATAAAGAAAAACCTCAAAATTTGTGGGTTAGTGGGAAAATGAAACCAGGTGAGACAATTAACGACGATTCGATTTTACCTTCACGTTTTGCATAGCTTGATGTGTAGCCAATAAAAAGTTCAAAACTTGCACAGCAAAAAAAAAAGTCTTTCTCGCTTTCTGGTGGTGGAACTCTCCAAGTAAAAAGGGAGAAAGAAAGAAATGAAAGGAAGAAGGAATGAAAAGAAGAAGAAATGAAAAAAGAAGGAATGAAAAAAAGAAGAAAGGAAAAAAAGAAGGAATGAAAAGAAGGAAGGAGGGAAACAATGCAGGATCAAAGGAAAGAAGGAAATGCAGAAAGAAGAAAAGGAAAAAAATGAAAAAGAGGAAGAAGAAAAACACTAAAAACAAAAAACAAAAGAAAAGAAAACAGGAAAAAATAGACAGAGGCAGATAAAAAAAAAGGGAAAGAAAAGTGGAGGAAAGATTAAAAAAAATAAGGCAGAGAAAAGAAGAAGAAATAAGAATGGATAAATGAATATGTGAATGAATGAATGAATTAATTAATGAATCAATGAATGAAGGAAGGAAAGAATGAATGAAAGTATGGGGGAAAGAACAAAAGATGAAAAGAAAGACAAAGAAAGGAAGAAAGGGAAGATTAAAAAAAATAAAATTAACAAAAAAAACGACACAAAAAGCAAGCAAAAATTCAAACAGGCACACAAACCTAAACTTGTGTGATGATATGCTCATGGAAAACAGTTAAGAAAAAAAAACAAGCAAACAAAGAAACAAGCAAAATAAAGCTGAACTTACGAGTTAATATGCTCATGGAAATCAAATTAAGAAAAACAAACAAAGAGGCGAACAAAGGTGAACTTACGAAATGATATGATCAGATTGTCCATCTCTGTTTCGTTGCTGTGGGGATTCGTCACCCTGCACCACACCTCCTGACCCTCGACGTCAGTGTCCATCAAGTCGACAACGCAGGTGAACCTGTCTACGTCTGTGTCAGCGATCGAGCACACTCCTCCCCACTCCACCAGAGCCAAGTCTAAGGGTTGCATACCCCCACTTGGCAGTGAGCGACGAGCTCCTTAGCTTCGCCTTCGCCAAAGCGATACTCAGCCTGCAGCGTAACATTGTCCGGGCCATCTGTCAGAAAACAGGACTCTGTGAAGGGAACGCTGAGAAACAAATGAGCCAATAGCGAGAACGTTGCCAGCGATCAGCAGTTTGACTAAAGACGAGTTCTGTGTACTGCAAACCTTGTCCACGATGTAGCTTAACACACATTTGAACATGATGCCAAAGCAGCCTGCTTGAAGTGAAAGACACAATGCATTGTGTAAGGAAACAAAAGAACGTCACCTGATGAGATTGTTGCGTTCCCTGACGAGAAATTTTGCCAACTGCTTTTAGAGATCACTCAGGAATGTTTTATTTTAAACACAGATCATGGATAGACTCCAGACAGAGATGAAAGCTTCCAAAGTGTTGCACACACGCATACACACAAGTATGCTCTCTCAAATGCACATATTCTTACACTTACACCCGTAACCTCCTACATTCATCAATCTTACATCTGTCTACCCTCGACGATTATGTTTAGTAACAGCTTACTGCACATTCAAGATGAAATTCATGACACATGTACCTGAAACCTCCTCTCACACACAAAAATAAGCCCATGTATCCAACACAAGCAGTAAAACCATAGTCATTAGGTGATAAAGAAACGCAGACGAACCACCAACAGAACATATAGAAACCCAGACACCTGTAAGCACTCGCAAATACTCAATTCACAGGCACTGGTGCAAACACAAAACCCAGACACCAGTTGAATTGTCCAGTATGATATGCAAAGAGGTTTAAATGTGAAATTGAACTGAAAGAAGAGAGGTGGGGGACAACACAAGAAAGAAAGAAAGAAAGAAAGAAAGAAAAGAAAAGAAAGAAAGGAAAGAAAGAAAGAAAGAAAGAAAGAAAGAAAGAAAGAAAGAAAGAAAGAAGAAAGAAGAAAGAAAGAAGAAAGAAAGAAAGAAAGAAGAAAGAAAGAAAGAAAAAGAAAGAAAGAAAAGAAAGAAAGAAGAAGAAAGAAAGAAAGAAAGAAAGAAGAAGAAAGAAAGAAAGAAAGAAAGAAAGAAGAAAGAAAGAAAGAAAGAAAGAAAAGAAAGAAAGAAGAAAGAAGAAAGAAAGAAGAAGGAAAGAAAGAAAGAAAGAAAGAAAAGAAAAAGAAAGAAGAAGAAAGAAGAAAGAAAGAAAGAAGAAAGAAGAAAGAAGAAGAAAGAAAGAAAGAAAGAAAGAAAGAAAGAAAGAGAAAGAAGAAAGAAAGAAAGAAAGAAAGAAAGAAAGAAGAAAGAAGAAAAAGAAAGAAAGAAAGAAAAGAAAGAAGAAAGAAAGAAAAATCTAAACGGAAGAAAAGAAAATAAAAATAATGCCAATGTAGAGTGGCATTTGAAGCATTTAAGTAAAAAAGGGGTTGTGGGGCGGGGGGGGGGGGGGGGGGGGGGCGGGAGAAAGACAAAGGAAGGTGTTAGATGACTGCCTGCAACTGATGGAGCTTGTATAATAAAAGTTTGTATTAGGCGTTGTGAATGAATGTTGTTGTCTCATTCACTAGCACCAACGTGAAATCACCATTGTTCTTTTTACGGAACTGGAAAATTCTTCTTTTTAAATTTGAACAGCAAAGATGCATGTCCTCACTGAGCAAGGAAGACAAACGTCACGTGAGAAAGTATGAACCTTTTATTTTATTTTCATTAAAACATCCTTATAGATCTTCCACTGTGTGTGTGTGTGTTGCTGTACGTGCATTCACCTAGATCAGCTGAACCGTGACTCTTTTGACTTTGTTCGAACAAAATCGGAAATGAGATGAGGTAGGGAACAGTAAACGATAAACAGTAAACAAGTGGGGTATGTTTTGCTCCCATAAGGAAACCTAAAACAGAGTTTTCATATCTGTAACTTTTTTTTTTTTTAATTTCATTTTCCCAGTTTCTCCATCTTCAAACTCCCTCTCCCCTCCCCTCAAGTCCAAATCTTTGCCAGACAGTTCAGTTGTTGGCCTGCGCTTGTTTTTCCCCCACTATTAGATTGTTCGTCTATGTATTTGTCTGACTTCATTCAAGTTTAAAAGGCTGTGCCAGTCTTGAATAAAAGTTACTCTGTGTTAGGTTTCCTTATGGGAGCAAAACATACCCCACTTGTTTACTGTTTTTTATTCGAACAGTTTTTGTGTGTACACGCATGTGTGTGCGCATGCACGCGTGTACGTCTGTGTGTGTTTCTGAGAGTGTGTTTTCGGGTGTGTGTGTGTTTGTGTAAATGGGCCTTTCTGTTTGTATAACTCTCTCCCTCGCTATCTTTCTCTCTCTCTTTCTCTACCTCTGTGTGTGTGTGTGTGTGTGTGTGTGTGTGTGTGTGTGTGTGTGTGTGTGTGTGTGTGTGTGTGTGTGTGTGTGTGTGTGTGTGTGTGTGCACGCGCGCACATGCTTGTGTGTGTGTGTGTGTGTGTGGAGAGAGAGAGAGAGAGAGAGAGAGAGAGAGAGAGAGAGACACACACACACACACACACACACACACACACACACACACACACACATACACACACACACACACACGCGCGCGCGCGCGCACACACGCACACACACGAACACTCGAACACACACACACACACACACACACACACACACACACACACACACACACACAACACGAAACACACACACACACACACACACACACACACACACACACACACACACACACACACGAACACACACACACACACACACACACCACACACACACACACACACACACACACACACACACACACACACACACGCACACACCTGAAACAAGCCACCCAACACCAACTCACGTGACAGAGGCAGCAGCATTCCCTGAGACTCCATCCAGTGCAGACGACATTCCAGAGGACCTCCCCATCTCTGGACATCATTCATAGAGGGAAGCGGGAGCTCAGTCTGGTTGAAGTCTCCCTCGGCCAAGATCGTGTCTCCCTGGGACCACACCAGCCTCCCTGACAGGTGGCCCTCGCTGAGGTTGACGAAGCAGAGGGGCGGACTAGGAGGGTTCGGCCAGGGGAGGTACGGTGGGTCGGTGTAGTTGTGCTGGGGCCTGGCTGGCAGCGCTGGACCAACAGAACATTGGAAGTGATGTGGAATGAGAAGTTTTATACACACACGCACGCACTCATGCGTGCACGCATGCATGCACTCAGGCACGTACACACACACACACACACACACACACACACACACACACACACACGTACAAACACGTACACACACACGTACACACACACACACACACACACACACACACACACACACACACACACACACACACACACACACACGCACACACACACACACACACACACACACACATACACACACAAGCTTGTGCACCACACGCGCGCACGCACGACACACACACACCACACACACACACACACACGCACTTCTTCTACTCTCAAGCCCCCCCCCCCCCCACCCCCCCCCCCCCCCCCCCCCTCCTTGCCTCCGTTACCAATAATTCCACAAGTCAGTTCAAGGACAGAAAATACCAATCTTTTTTCCTCACGATCGTGATAATGAAACAAGTAGTCAAGCATTCCTTTACATCTTTTCTTTTCATAAAGAGGCGTCTGTGTAAGTAAACATTTCAGAACTTGCATGCTGAAAAAAGGGTCTTTCATTTTCTAGAAGGAATATTTCAAATGAAGAGGGAAAGACAGCAAGGAAGGGAAAAAGGATGGAAGAAAAGAGAGAGAGAGAGAGAGGAGAGAGAGAGAGAGAGAGAGAGAGAGAGAGAGAGAGAGAGAGAGAGAGAGAGAGAGAGAAAGCAGCAGGAAAAGTACAAACAAAAGAAGAGAAGAAGAAGAACAAAAACAAAAACAAAAAGACATGAAGAAGGAAACAGAAATAAAGAAACAAGCACAAAACAATTGAAAGCAAACAAAGCAAACAAAGCAAACAAAGCAAACAAAGCAGAGCTCACGAGGGGGCAGGCTGATGACAGCCGTCTGGTTTTCGTTGTTGTTGTGAGGGTTGGTCACGGTACATGTCGCATCCTGGCCCTCTGTGTCAATGTCCATCAAGTCGAGAGTGCAGGTGAAGCTGTCTCCCTCAGCCTCTGAGCACACTCCTCCCCACGCCACCTGAGCCGAGTCCAGCGGGTGAATGCCCTCCACTTTGCAGTAAACGTCGAGCTTCTTGACTCCGTCGTCTTCAAAGCGATAGACAGCCTCCAGCGTAACACTGTCTGGGCCATCTGTGAGAAAGCAGAATGGGTCAGAGTAAACACAGTGCAGCGGATTATCCCTACAGTGCTAGCTGCCCTGAAATCCAGCATTCTACATTTCCAGGTTCATCTTTTTTTCAGTCCTCTTTTTTTTCCGGAGGCCAGAATAGCTCAGTGGTAGAGCGCCAGACTCGTAATCTTGGTGATCCTGGGGTTG
The DNA here is from genome assembly GCA_018398815.1 of Conus ventricosus. Taxonomy (NCBI): domain Eukaryota; kingdom Metazoa; phylum Mollusca; class Gastropoda; order Neogastropoda; family Conidae; genus Conus; species Conus ventricosus. Next base: position 27,615,854 of record CM031626.1, on the reverse strand, counting down.
TGGGTTTGAAAGTTCGCCGGGCCGTTTATGAAGGGGGGGGGGGGGGTTATTTTTCCCTTGGTGTTAATATTGATTCTGACTCCATTTCCCATACAGTCCTTCAAATGAGACTATCAATCTAAGTTCCGTGTGTGGAGACACGCATACGATCTTGCACACCCGTAAAATCCTATTACTAACTTTCAGAAGAGAAGGCCAGTTTGCACGTTACGCATAGCATGTACCCTGCGTTAGAAATGGAAAGAATGTAAGAAGTAAGGAAACTAAGTGAACGATATTGACTGAATGACACGGAAACCGACTGAATGAAGTGCCAGCTGGCAGCTCTTCAGTCGGCACTACCTAGGAAAGCAGCCCATTGTGTAAACGAGTGTGGATTGTAAAGTGCTTAGTGCTTGGTTTCTGGCTGAGGATAGACGCTATATTAGTATTCATAATAATAATAATAATGATAACAATGATACTGATAATGATGATAATAATAAGAAAAATAGCAATAGTGATAATGATAATGATAATAATGATTATAGTAATGATAATAATAATAATGATGATGATACAATATGATAATGACAATAAGAAGAAGAATAGTAATGATAATAATAGTAACTATATAACAACAATAATAATCATTACTTTATTCGATAGGGAATTAACTATGATGAGATTGCAGTCCTGATTTCGCCCTTGTGGCTTCACAGCGGCTGACTTTAAAGTGTGATTAGACGAAAGAAAGCTAGAGCCAATCGCTTACGTCTGACTCAAACCAGAATCAGTCTAGACGCCATTAATCACTAGTTCAATATGGACACAGTAGAGCACCAATCCATTTCATCAAGAACTGCTTCATTACATCTGTTGATCTGAAAAGGGCTTAGTGCTCAGTGCCATGTCATAATGAACATGGCTTAGTGCTCAGTGCCATGTCATAATGAACATGGCTTAGTGATCAGTGCCATGTCATAATGAACATGGCTTAGTGCTCAGTGCCATGTCATAATGAACATCAGAAGGAAATTCCTGAGATCTGTTCTTATGGATTGGGCAATGGTGTGAGTACTAAGCTGCACCGTGGATTGGTTCTCCAAACATTTGAAACTATTCTTATTGCTCATAAAAGATCATATATCAATATCTTTCCTGGACAATAAATTGTTGGTAAGAGCTACCAGGAAGGCTAGCTTTAATCAAAAATGTTGCTGACACAGTGACTTAAAAAAAATCTTTTTTACTAATTCCCACATGAAAACCTACACACAGCTTCACAAGCTGGTAGTACAGGGCTCACTGAATGATGAACGACAGCAAAATAAAAACAAGACGCAAAGCATATAAACGTACTCCCAGTTTAGTGGTAAAAAATTTGTATGTGAGAGAAAAGAAAAAAAGAAATATTGCTCTCCCCGGTGGGGAATAGAACTCCAGTCTTCCGCGTGACAGGCGAGGATACTGACCACTATACAAGCGAGGAGCTGACATAGTTTGGTTACACATAAAATTATAAACCGTTATTGCAAAAAGGGAGACAATTTCCAGTTAGTGGAAGAAAAAACTCGATAACGCGGTGGTTATTTCCTTACTGGATTTCATTTTTAAAAATTATCTTTTACAACCGCTAGTAACGGCTATTCTGGTAAAATAAAACATCGGGCATCATCCCTGACCCATAATGAACATACCTACAAATTTTCAGAAAGATCGTCCCAGAAATTTTTGTCTGGAGCGAGTGGAACACATTTTGACCACGGACAGACAGACAGACAGACAGACAGACCACAGACAGACACACAGACAGCATATCTTCGCTCCCATTGTAAAGTACTCCCTGTTCTATAAGAACTGGGAGGACAACAGCAATCATGTAAGTCTTCATCACACAGTTATCTATCCTTATTGTGTTAGGAAGTGGGGTCCACTTCGTGTACGTGCTTGTATGTATGTGCACGTGAGAGTCGGTCAACTCTGTGAGTTACATGACTTGTTACTTTCCTGGTGTCTATCTGAGCACTTTTTTTTTCTTAGAAACTGAAAAGGTAGTATGCAGTCGAACGAAAGAAAGAAACAAATAAATCCCACATCCATTTTTCGCCCAATCTGAGGAGATAAGTGATTGTTCGTTCGTCGTTTTCATTGTCTTCAACGTTCTTTGTCTTGCCTGAAAGAGACCGAAGAGATCGAAACGCGTCGTGTTCGTCTTGTAATCTGTTTGTTTAGTTCGGCGGCATAGTAACTAACCCTTTTTTTTTTTTTTTCTTAAAGTTAGTTCCAATGGGAGGCGACCAGAGACGGAAATTGAAACACATTTTCAGAATAATTCTCAGTGAGTCCGCCAGAAACAAGGACGAACAAGTCACAAGACGAAAACACGACGCGTTTCGACCGCTTAGGTCTTCTTCAGGTAAGATAAACAACGTTCGGGACAACGGGAACGAAGAGAACGAGCAAATCACTGATATCTTCTCCTACTTTCCGCCTGCAGTCGCCTCACGTTGAAACCAATCTTTTGAATGAAATTTGCCCCAAAACACACCACCACCACCACCACCACCACCACCATCTACAGTCCAGTCACCAGGAACTCACAGGCGACAGTCAAGGGTTCTCCCTGCAGGGGCTTGATCCAGTTGACCCGGCAGTACACCGTTTGGTTCCTCTCCGGCGGTCTCTCAGAAGTGCTGAGGGAGAGGCTGTCTTCGCCGAAGGGTCCGGACTTCAAGCTCTCGTTGCCTTGCCACCAGCCTAGCTGAGCGCCGGGATAACCCACACAGCTGGTAGAGCAGGTGCACGTAAACTCGCCGCGCTCTGGGATGTAGCCACTATCGGAACAGTCGTTGCTGGGTTCGGCCGGTGAGCCTGATACCAAAAAAAAAAAAAAAAGAGAATTAAGTGTGGAAAGTGAGTGTGTGGGGAGGGGAGAGAGAGAGAGGGGGGGGGGAGGAAGGGGTACGGGGAGAGATGTGTGAGGAGGAGAGAGAGCGGGGGAGAGAAGGAGGGGAGAGAGGGAGGAAACAGACAGACAGACAGGCAGACAGACGGAGGTAGAGATAGAAAGACAGAAAGACAGACAGAAGAAGAAGAAGAAGAAGAAGAAGAAGAGAAGAAGAACAACAACAACAACAACAACAATAATAATAATAATAATAATAATAATAATAATAATAATAATAATAATAATATAATAATAATAATAATAATAATAATAATGAGGGGGAGGAGGAGGAGGAAGAGGAGTAGGATTAAACAACAGCAATAATGATAATGATGATGTCGATGATGATGATGATGATGATGATGATGATGATGATGATGATGATGATGATGATGATGATGACGACGATGATGATGATGATGGTGGTGGTGGTGGTGGTGGTGGAGGTGGCGGTAGTGGTGTTGGTGAGAAGAAGAAGAAGAAGAAGAAGAAGAAGAAGAAGGAAGAAGAAGAAGAATGTTGGCGAGAGTAACGATCATCATAGTAATAATGATGATAGGGAGAACATTTTCGACAACAACAATGAAAATGATGGTACTAAAAACGACAACACCGGCCGCCGTGGCTCAGTGGTTTACATCTCAGATTGCGGGCTGAGAGGTCATGAGTTCAATTCCCATCAGGATCATTTATTTGTGGGATCTTTTTTTCCCTGTCCGACCGGCTCCTTCCCAGTGTTGAGTTTGCTTTGGCCTCAAGTGGAGAAGACGGGGACAACGCGGGTTGAGTTTGCTTTGGCCTCAAGTGAGAAGAGGGGGACAACGCAGGTTGAGTTTGCTTTGGCCTCAAGTGAGAAGACGGGGACAACGCAGGTTGAGTTTCATCCTCTCAAAACACGCGTTTTTAAGAGTGTTGCTCGAATTTCTTGATCAACACCGCACGTGTCTGTATCTCTCGGGCCTGGTTGACGCTTGGATATCGTGGAAGCAAACGTGGAGTAAAAGCCCTGTCATGACGTCTCTGAGGAAGAGCGGCACTCCACAGCATCATCTTCATCATCCTCATCTCATCCTCATCTTCATCAATCAGCATGAAAATGGCGCGCCGTAGCAGTTTATGCCGTGCTCTTGCGCTAACCTCAATATGGATTTCTGTTCACGTGTATGCTCTTCGGAGTGAATGTGAAATCGTTGGTATCGATAAGTTCATGGGTACTGAACGGGGAGGACATCTTCCTCACGCCGGTGTCGTATATAATACTGTCGCCGTGGATTGTATCGCAGCGATAGCATTTCACGTGAAATATTGTTGCAGCGACAATATTTGCTGGAAAAAAATTGTCGCGCGACAACTTTTCACGAAAAATGTCCATAGAATATTGTAGCTGTCCATAAAATACTGTCGCTCGAAATTTTGCGACAGTTTTTGCGACAGGACACTGTGAAATATTGTAGTCAGTGAATACTGTCGCTTGCGACACATTTTCACGTAAAATCTTACTGCCAGAGTTAACATTTCCTGTGAAATATGGTCGCAGCGATAATTTTTCATGAACCAGCTGCAGTATTTCCGGGAAATACTGTCGCTGCGACACGATTTTATGAGCGACAGTATTATATACGACACCGGCTCCGCGACAGCGCCATCATTGTCGTATCGTCAGTAGAAGGCTTCGTTGTTTGGTGTCCTGTGTACGTCAGATCATACAGGCACCAATGAACGCCACCGAAGTGATTCGGCAGCGCTGCAGTGCTGTTTCCTGTGGTGGGCTGCCGTTTGACCCAAGTTAAAACTGACTACTACTTTCGAGATAACAGTGCCGGGACTGTGACGGAACAGTTCATTAAGGCAGAGGGATTGGAGTTTTGAAAATATTGTTCAATACCTCTTTTTTTTCTCTCTTTTTTTTTTAGCCTGTCCCTTATTTCAGTGGTGTTGCACCTTTATCGCTGACTCCGCCCCCCCCCCCCCCCCCCCCCCACCCCCTTCCCACTAGACCTGGGGGAACATAGACATGCTCCCGTATCATGTGTGCTGAATCAAGCATATAAAGCAACACAAACGCAGGAGACTGAACATGCTTAGATCCTTCCACAAAAGCAGTCACAAATTCTATCAATGCATCATTAATGTGTCTCCGTGACTGGAATCAAACACGAAAGCTAAGATTCAACGCGGTCAGTATCAGACTAAAAAATAAACGTCTCAGTTACGTCAGTACTTCTTCCTCTGCGGTCGATTTTGTGTGTGTGTGTGTGTGTGTGTGTGTGTGTGTGTGTGTGTGTGTGTGTGTGTGTCTTTTTTCCCCCCTTTGCGTCAGATTTTCAATCCTGTCGCCATGATGAAACCCACAGTCTTCTCGAGGTCTTGACGGCTGCCCTAAAGCTGCATTTGCAGTTCTGCACTCTCTGGTCAGATTTGACGCCGTAGACGGTCATGGGCTGAACAGTGTTGGAGGATGTGTTCTGGGGTCTGAGATCCAGTGCCACACGGAGATTTGCCTGGGTGGGCAATCTCTTAAATCGGCTGAGGTGGCTCAGCTGTCGGCAGTGGCCAGTTCTCAGTCTGAAGAAGATTGGTTGCTGGTATCTCTGGAGCTGATGGATTGGATCAGCACCACTGTCTGCACCCAGCCTTCGCTTCCACTGGTTTTGGTGTTCGCTGTGGATGATAGCTTTGACCTCTGTGTAGGTCGCTGGGTGGTTGACCTGCTCCATATTGCTGCATGCCTTGGACAGAGCGTCAGTCTTCCCATTCCCAGTGATCCCACAGTGGTAGTACAATGGTGGAACGCCTTGGAAGATCATGGAAGGTTTTGTTGTTGTTGTTGTTGTTGTTGTTGTTGTTGTTGTTGTTGTTGTTGTTGTTGTTTTGTCTGTGTGTGCTTTTCAGATGCTGTTCAATGGAGTCAATATAGTAAGACGAAAGCGAACTTTCTTTTTTTTTTTTCAAATTAAGGGAGTACTTATATAGCGCCTATCCCGGCCAGAGACCAAGGTCTAAGCGCTTCACAATCCGCATTCTCGTTTACACAACGGGCTGCCTACCTGGGCAGAGCCCACTGAAGAGCTGCCTGCTGGCGCTTCATTCAGTCGTTTCCCGTGTCAATATCGATCATTCAATTTAAACAGCGCTTTAATTCTTTCGATTTTTCTCGCAGAGCGCATGCTATGTGTAACGTGTCATCCATACCAACGGCCAAACTGGCCTTGTCTTCCGAAAGTTGGTGATAGGATTTTATGTGTGTGCAAGATGTTCTGCGTGCGTTCACATACGAAACCTCGGTTTATAATCTCATTCGGAGGACTATTTGGGAAATGGAGTCAGAACCAATGTTAACTCCGAGGGAAAAAAAAAATCCCCCGGTACCGAAACAGCCCGGCGGAGATACAAATCTGCAACCCCAGGATCACCAAGATTACGAGTCCGGTGCTCAACCAACCGAGCTATTCCGGACCCTAAAGGAATGTGATGATGAATGGGCGAGCTGTCAAAGAAAAGGCGGTCTTCTTTTGCTGTAGATCACTCACAATATCAGCGCTGTAAGCACCTGTGGGAAAACTGAGAGAAGTCTGTATAGACAGCGTGCTTCTCAACCTATCTCCCACCACGCCCTTCACACCAGGTAAGTCAGAATAGCCGAGTTGTCTCTTTTGTTTTTGTTACATTTGTGCGTGTGTGTGTGTGTGTGTGTGTGTGTAATTGCCTCCCTTGGTTTGTTATGTGTTGTGTGTGTAAGTGCCTCCCTTTAAAAAGCCACTCAGAATTTTAAAAGTGCTCGACCATGTAGGGAGCGACATACCAGTTTAAAATAGGATTTTAAAATGGAAGAGATAAAAACCAACAAAATTGTTTCGAGCCGGCGCTCTCGTCAGGGTGTACAATTTGGGCACGCCACCGGTTTTATATGGTGTGGCGTGTGGGCGCCTGAGCTCTGCGCGTGCGGCACGTGGCCTGCAGATTTTTTCATCCTTTTGGGGACACGCTCAGGGGGGGGGGGGGGGGGGGGGGCGTGCTAGGAATGGTGCATTGACAAGGATTTCCATTTATGCCTGCAATTGTTTATCATTTCTACTTTAGAGTTCAGAGATGCTAGATGGGGTTTACATAATATCAGCCACTTTTCTGTAGTACACAAGTTGCATTTTTTAGAAATGTTGTTGTATGGTGTTGCTCTTTTTATAATTTTCCATGATATGTTGTAATCTATTTTCTTATCTTTAAGCTTCCAAATATATTTGCTTAGTTCTGTTTGGTTTTTATATTTTTCATTTTTGAAGGACTGTTTATGGTTTGCATATCTGGTTTTAAAATGGTTTGCCGTGATCCCTATGTATGTTTCTTTATCACTGTCTGTTGTTACCGTAGCTTGGTACACCATATTGTTGTAGAGACATTTATTGTTCAGAGGGCACTGGTCTTTTGTTGTGCAATAACAAGATATCCTTTCATCACCCTCTTTGGTTGTGTTGTTTTTGGTTTTATTGGAAGAATCAATTATATTTTTAAGGTTGGGCATACACGAGTATGATAGCTTGACGGTATTTTTGTTGAAAATTTTAGATAGTACATGTTCTTTGGGAATGATGTTTTAAGGATTCTGAGGAATTCTTTTCCTACGTTAGTTTTTGTTCTTCCATCATATGGAGGGTTATACCATATAATTTTTCTTTTCTGTTTTTCCTGTTGCTGTTCATGTTGCTATCTGGGTTATATTGTAATTTGTAGTTGTAGCCACTTTTTTTCAGCGCCTCTTGGTATTCAGCTGCTGCACTGTTAAATTCTTTCTCATTGCATGACAGTTTAGATAATCTTGTATTTATACCATTAGGTATGGTTTTTAAGATGGAGGGTGGATGGTTACTATTGATGTCTACATAGACAGGTGTGTCATTAGGTTTTTTATATGGTTTGTATGTATGATCCTTAAGGTCTAATGTTATGTCTAAATAATTTACTGTTTTTTTGTTGGCTTCTACTGTGAGTTTTAGGTTATGGCTTTGAAAAATTTTACAAAGTTCATTTTTCTTGTTTTCAATGGTTTTTGGTTTATTGTTTAACGTGGCAAGACCGTCATCTCTGTATAAGCCAACCTGTTTACCAAGTATTTTTCTGTATATGAGACAACATGAAAAGTCCAACTAATTCACACGTTTCAGCTCCATCATAAGATCCCATCGTGACATCGAATGTGGAATTTCTGCTGTTTTTTTTTTTATCCAAGTTTCACTGTTGCTATGGAGAAGAGTTTTCTTAGTGTGGAGAATGATTTCCATCTCAGAATCTGTTATATTTGTATATTTGTTGGCGAATCTTAGTGCTTTAGTGAGTAATTCCTCATCAATGGAAGGGTAGAAGTCCACTATGTCAAAAGTAATGAACACTGTATTTTTCTGTTTGTTCAGTTCTTTAAACCATTGGATAACTTCGTAACTATTTTTCCAGAGATTGTATTCAGTGTTTGTTTTTATGTCCTCTATTGCTTTTTCCAGGATCTTTTTACTAATTTTGCCTAATTCAGATTTTGATGGGTTTATCAGTCTACAGGTAGGGTTGTTGAGGAAGTTAGGTTTGTGGTCTTTAAGGGTTATAAAGGCTTCTTTTATTGCTGTTGCTTCTATCCTATCACCTAAATCCATCTGGTGCACAAGTTCTTTTTCTTTTTTGCAGATGTTGTCATATGTGGTCTTATCAGCTTTTTTTTATAATTTTTCTGAACATTTTTGTTGAGGAGTTGAGAGTACTCATTAGTTTCCATTTTATAGAAATTGTTTGTCTTGTCAGCCTTTATGAATATTTTTTTTTCATTCTGGATTTGTTTTATATTATTATTCAATGTTGTTTGGAATTTATTATGTGGTTTTCTGAATTCAATGTTAGCTATTAGTTTTTTTCATACTTTCTTCAAAAGGTTTCATTTCCTCTATTATAGGTGGCGATCTCCATGACTTAAAACCATAACTTTTTATCTTCCTTTTTGGCATCTGGGTTCAAAAAGAAAACGCTTTCCACCTCATGTTGCGCACAAATGTTTCAGTCTGCTCTATGAGTTTTTTCATGTAAAGTTGTGGATTGGAAAAAGGTATATTTTTGGTGGACTGCCCAAAGTTAATTCTCTCCATTTTAAATTTAGATTCTGCTAGGCCACAGTGCTCAACGTGAGGAGCAATCAATAAAATCAGAGTTAAAAAGCCACTCAGAATTTTAAAAGTGCTCGACCATGTAGGGAGCGTGCCCAAATTGTACACCCTGACGAGAGCGCCGGTGTCGTATATAATACTGTCGCCGTGGAATTGTATCGCAGCGACAGCATTTCACGTGAAATACTGTTGCAGCGACAATATTTGCTGGAAACAATTGTCGCGCGACAACTTTTCACGAAAAATGTGCTATAGAATATTGTAGCTGTCCATAAAATGCAGTATTTCCCGGAAATACTGTCGCTGCGACACGATGTTATGAGCGACAGTATTATATACGACACCGGCTCGAAACAATTTTGTTGGTTTTTATCTCTTCCATTTTAAAATCCTATTTTAAACTGGTATGTCGCTCCCTACATGGTCGAGCACTTTTAAAATTCTGAGTGGCTTTTTAACTCTTTTATTGATTGCTCCTCACGTTGAGCACTGTGGCCTAGCAGAATCTAAATTTAAAATGGAGAGAATTAACTTTGGGCAGTCCACCAAAAATATACCTTTTTCCAATCCACAACTTTACATGAAAAAACTCATAGAGCAGACTGAAACATTTGTGCGCAACATGAGGTGGAAAGCGTTTTTCTTTTTGAACCCAGATGCCAAAAAGGAAGATAAAAAAACTTATGGTTTTAAGTCATGGAGATCGCCACCTATAATAGAGGAAATGAAACCTTTTGAAGAAAGTATGAAAAAACTAATAGCTAACATTGAATTCAGAAAACCACATAATAAATTCCAAACAACATTGAATAATAATATAAAACAAATCCAGAATGACAAAAAAATATTCATAAAGGCTGACAAGACAAACAATTTCTATAAAATGGAAACTAATGAGTACTCTCAACTCCTCAACAAAAATATTCAGAAAAATTATAAAAAAAGCTGATAAGACCACATATGACAACATCTGCAAAAAAGAAAAAGAACTTGTGCACCAGATGGATTTAGGTGATAGGATAGAAGCAACAGCAATAAAAGAAGCCTTTATAACCCTTAAAGACACAAACCTAACTTCCTCAACAACCCTACTTGTAGACTGATAAACCCATCAAAATCTGAATTAGGCAAAATTAGTAAAAGATCCTGGAAAAAGCAATAGAGGACATAAAAACAAACACTGAATACAATCTCTGGAAAAATAGTTACGAAGTTATCCAATGGTTTAAAGAACTGAACAAACAGAAAAATACAGTGTTCATTACTTTTGACATAGTGGACTTCTACCCTTCCATTGATGAGGAATTACTCACTAAAGCACTAAGATTCGCCAACAAATATACAAATATAACAGATTCTGAGATGGAAATCATTCTCCACACTAAAGAAACTCTTCTCCATAGCAACAGTGAAACTTGGATAAAAAAAAACCAGCAGAAATTCCACATTCGATGTCACGATGGGATCTTATGATGGAGCTGAAACGTGTGAATTAGTTGGACTTTTCATGTTGTCTCATATACAGAAAATACTTGGTAAACAGGTTGGCTTATACAGAGATGACGGTCTTGCCACGTTAAACAATAAACCAAAAACCATTGAAAACAAGAAAAAAGAACTTTGTAAAATTTTTCAAAGCCATAACCTAAAAATCACAGTAGAAGCCAACAAAAAAACAGTAAATTATTTAGACATAACATTAGACCTTAAGGATCATACATACAAACCATATAAAAAAACCTAATGACACACCCGTCTATGTAGACATCAATAGTAACCATCCACCCTCCATCTTAAAAAACCATATCTAATGGTATAAATACAAGATTATCTAAACTGTCATGCAATGAGAAAGAATTTAACAGTGCAGCAGCTGAATACCAAGAGGCGCTGAAAAAAAGTGGCTACAACTACAAATTACAATATAACCCAGATAGCAACATGAACAGCAACAGGAAAAACAGGAAAAGAAAAATTATATGGTATAACCCTCCATATGATGGAAGAACAAAAACTAACGTAGGAAAAGAATTCCTCAGAATCCTTAAAACATCATTCCAAAAGAACATGTACTATCTAAAATATTCAACAAAAATACCGTCAAGCTATCATACTCGTGTATGCCCAACCTTAAAAATATAATTGATTCTTCCAATAAAACCAAAAACAACACAACCAAAGAGGGTGATGAAAGGATATCTTGTTATTGCACAACAAAAGACCAGTGCCCTCTGAACATAAATGTCTCTACAACAATATGGTGTACCAAGCTACGGTAACAACAGACAGTGATAAAGAAACATACGTACATAGGGATCACGGCAAACCATTTTAAAACCAGATATGCAAACCATAAACAGTCCTTCAAAATGAAAATATAAAAACCAAACAGAACTAAGCAAATATATTTGGAAGCTTAAAGATAAGAAAACAGATTACAAAATATCATGGAAAATTATAAAAGAGCAACACCATACAACACCATTTCTAAAAAATGCAACTTGTGTACTACAGAAAAGTGGCTGATATTATGTAAACCCCATCTAGCATCTCTGAACTCTAAAGTAGAAATGATAAACAATTGCAGGCATAAATGGAAATCCTTGTCAATGCACCATTCCTAGCACGCCCCCCCCCCCCTCCCCCCCCCCTCCCCCCCCCCCCCCCCCCCCCCCCCCCCCCCTGAGCGTGTCCCCAAAAGGATGAAAAAATCTGCAGGCCACGTGCCGCACGCGCAGAGCTCAGGCGCCCACACGCCACACCATATAAAACCGGTGGCGTGCCCAACTTGTACACCCTGACGAGAGCGCCGGCTCGAAACAATTTTGTTGGTTTTTATCTCTTCCATTTTAAAATCCTATTTTAAACTGGTATATATATATATATATATATATATATTATGTGTTATGTGTGTGTGTGTGTGTGTGTGTTTGTGTTGTGTGTGTGTTGTGTTGTGTTTGTATGTGTGTGTGTGTGTGTGTGTGTGTGTGTGTGTGCGTGTGCGTGTGCGTGTGTTCAACATGATTGCCCAGTCATCTTCTCAAAGAATGGGAGGCGTTATAACTTTTAATGCAAGATACGTGTTTTTTATTGCTATTTTGATGCATGAATTCATACATGGACCTTGGACCCAATCCTATGCAAAGGACTAATTAATAGCTCGGCTGGCATCTGCACAGATGTTAAGCGCCCCTAAGATAAATAATTGAGTAAAAAACAAAAAAGAAGATAAATTTTTGTCTACTCCGGCCGCTAAAATAAGCAGGAACTGAATCCAGTATTAAGGTGAGGAAGGGGAAAGCGCTGTGTATACTAGTCCAACCTGGTACCCACCGTACAGGGGATGAAAGGGAAAGCACTGTATATACTAGACCAACCTGGTACCCACCGTACAGGGGATGAAGGGGAAATCGCTGTATATACTAGACCAACCTGGTACCCACCGTACAGGGGATGAAGGGGAAAGAGCTGTATATACTAGACCAACCTGGTACCCACCGTACAGGGGATGAAGGGGAAAGCGTTGTATATACTAGATCAACCTGGAACCCACCGTACAGGGGATGAAGGGGAAAGCGCTGTATATACTAGACCAACCTGGTACCCACCGTACAGGGGATGAAGGGGAAAGCACTGTATATACTAGACCAACCTGGTACCCACCGTACAGGGATGAAGGGGAAAGAGCTGTATATATTAGACCAACCTGGTACCCAGTACCCAACGTACAGGGGATGAAGGGGAAAGCGCTGTATATACTAGACCAACCTGGTACCCACCGTACAGGGATGAAGGGGAAAGCGCTGTATATACTACACCAACCTGGTACCCACCGTACAGGGGATGAAGGGGAAAGCGCTGTATATACTAGACCAACCTGGTACCCACCGTACAGGGGATGAAGGGGAAAGAGCTATATATACTAGACCAACCTGGTACCCACCGTACAGGGGAGGAAGGGGAAAGCGCTCTATATACTAGACCAACCTGGTTCCCACCGTACAGGGGATGAAGGGGAAAGCGCTGTATATACTAGACCAACCTGGTACCCACCGTACAGGGGATGAAAGGGAAAGCGTTGTATATACTAGACCAACCTGGTACCCACCGTACAGCGTATGAAGGGAAAGCGCTGTATATACTAGACCAACCTGGTACCCACCGTACAGGGGATGAAGGGGAAACCGCTGTATATACTAGACCAACCTGGTACCCACCGTACAGGGGAGGAAGGGGAAAGCGCTGTATATACTAGACCAACCTGGTACCCACCGTACAGGGGATGAAGGGGAAAGCGCTGTATATACTAGACCAACCTGGTACCCACCGTACAGGGGAGGAAGGGGAAAGCGCTGTATATACTAGACCAACCTGGTACCCACCGTACAGGGGAGGAAGGGGAAAGCGCTGTATATACTAGACCAACCTGGTACCCACCGTACAGGGCAGGAAGGGGAAAGCGCTGTATATACTAGACCAACCTGGTTCCCACCGTACAGGGGATGAAGGGGAAAGCGCTGTATATACTAGACCAAGCTGGTACCCACCGTACAGGGGATGAAAGGGAAAGCGTTGTATATACTAGACCAACCTGGTACCCACCGTACAGCGGATGAAGGGGAAAGCGCTGTATATACTAGACCAACCTGGTACCCACCGTACAGGGGAGGAAGGGGAAAGCGCTGTATATACTAGACCAACCTGGTACCCACCGTACAGGGGATGAAGGGGAAAGAGCTGTATATATTAGACCAACCTGGTACCCACCGTACAGGGGAGGAAGGGGAAAGCGCTGTATATACTAGACCAACCTGGTACCCACCGTACAGGGGATGAAGGGGAAAGCGCTGTATATACTAGACCAACCTGGTACCCACCGTACAGGGGAGGAAGGGGAAAGCGCTGTATATACTAGACCAACCTGGTACCCACCGTACAGGGGAGGAATGGGAAAGCGCTGTATATACTAGACCAACCTGGTACCCACCGTACAGGGGAGGAAGGGGAAAGCGCTGTATATACTAGACCAACCTGGTACCCACCGTACAGGGGAGGAAGGGGAAAGCGCTGTACATACTAGACCAACCTGGTACCCACCGTACAGGGGATGAAGGGGAAAGCGCTGTATATACTAGACCAGCCTGGTACCCAGTACCCATCGTGCAGGGGATGAAGGGGAAAGCGCTGTATATACTAGACCAACCTGGTACCCACCGTACAGGGGAGGAAGGGGAAAGCGCTGTATATACTAGACCAACCTGGTACCCACCGTACAGGGGATGAAGGGGAAAGAGCTATATATACTAGACCAACCTGGTACCCACCGTACAGGGGATGAAGTGGAAAGCGCTGTATATACTAGACCAACCTGGTACCCACCGTACAGGGGAGGAAGGGGAAAGCGCTGTATATACTAGACCAACCTGGTACCCACCGTACAGGGGATGAAAGGGAAAGCGTTGTATATACTAGACCAACCTGGTACCCACCGTACAGGGGATGAAGGGGAAAGCGCTGTATATATTAGACCAACCTGGTACCCACGGTACAGGGGAGGAAGGGGAAAGCGCTGTATATACTAGACCAACCTGGTACCCACCGTACAGGGAGGAAGGGGAAAGAGCTGTATATACTAGACCAACCTGGTACCCACCGTACAGGGTCGGAGTCTGGAATACTCACGGAAGCCAGACAAGGACAGCATCGCTACAGCACAGCAGCGCGTGCTGGTGCCGCTGCAGACGCGCAAGTCCAGAACCCACAGTTCAGACTCGATGGGCTGGAGGAAGAAGGAATGTTGCACCATGCCGCTGTAAGTGTTGTTGAAGGCTTCGGGGATCACGGGTGTGTCTTCGTCCAGAAAGTGACCCACGGGACCGCTTCGTGGTAAAGGAAATGCTCCGACTCCGTCAGTTGCTCGGCCTGCCAATCAGTCAAACATCAGTGTTTTAGACGCGCGGGTCAGCGCTGGTGAGAGTCCACTCTGGACACAGTGTTGATGATGTACCGAAGTTTGAGATCTAGGAACGACGCTTTTGGTCTGGATAGTTGGCGGCACAAGGTTAACACAGTACTGACTATGTGCAGAAGTTAGGGAGCTTATAACCTACCACTTTTGGACTGGGTGTTTTCTTATGATTATTGGGCTTCTGGGTAGCTTATGTCAAAGACCTCTGGCAAGAGGAATGGAACTCGCAGACGGGTCACAATTTGTTTAGAATCTGTCCAAACCAGAAAGATGTTTTAACCATGTTACCGAGGCGGCCGTGTTACGTCATGTTTTCTCACCTGTCACGTTTTCTCACCTGATGAGAAAACGTGACGGGTGTATCCTCACGTTTTCTCACTCGTCGCGTTTTCCTTATTCATCAAAAGAGACTTTTTTTTAAAGCAAAATTCTCTCTCTCTCTCTCTTCTCTCTCTCTCTCTCTCTTCTCTCTCTCTCTCCTCTCTCTCTCTCTCTCTCTCTCTCTCTCTCTCTCTCTCTCGTTGAATTCGATGTGATTCTGAGTTTGAGTGTGCGTATGTTTAGGTGAACGCTCGCGCGCGCGGGTGTGTGTGTGTGTCTGTTTGTGCATGTGTGTGTGTGGCGGTATGGGAGAGAGAGAGAGAGAGAGAGAGAGAGAGAGAGAGAGAGAGAGAGAGAGAGAGAGAGAGAGAGAGAGAGAACACAAGGAGTGAGAAAACGTGACGGGTGAGAAAACGTGATGCCACACCCGACACGTTTTCTCACCTGGTGAGAAAACGTGAGAGGTGAGAAATCGTGACGATGTACCCGTCACGTTTTCTCACCAGGTGAGAAGACGTGACGGTACAGTCCGCAACGAAGAAACAGTTTTGTGCTGTTGCCATACAGACCACTCCTTTTACACCCATTCTCATCTTTTAACAGGTGAAGAAGCTCCGTGGCGCATTTCATGTCATGTACCACTCACAGTAACACATGTTCTTTCAGAGCGTTGGGACCTGCATAATTGTGAGACATAAACACTTTACAGCAGACTCCATCAAAACCTTGTTCAGAGATGTCCCAACGAATGTGATCTTTGAATTTCTGAAAGATATTCACATTTGTTTTTATCTGATCTAAGATTTACGGAGGAAAGTTTTTTTTTTAACAAGTTGTCAGTGTGTTTTTTAGAAGTGTGTTTTTAAAGAGTTGTGTGGATGAGGCTTTTTGTTTCTTTTTTTTCTTGTTTCTTTTTCTTTTTTTTCTTTTTTTTTTTTTTGGGGGGGGGGGGGTTCTTTCAATGACTTGTGGGTTGACCTCGACGTGGTGACAGTCCTGATAGGGCCCTTTTCGATAGCCCGGGCTATAAGCAACGTTACCTTTCCAAACTTCATTACCAGACTGTTGATTTGTTGCATTGCTAGACATCGTTCACAATATCTGCAAAGCCTGCTATTGCATGACCATTTTAGGACCCCAGTTTGGATATTGTGGCTTAAGATCCTAAGTGTTTTGTCTCTTGTGCTTGCTGGTTCTTCTTCTTTTCCTGAGTTGGGGAATATTTTTCTTTTCTTTTACTCCTGGAGGTTGGGAGCCTAAAAGGAACTATACCTCAAACTATTGAAGACACCCTGGAGCTAGTTTTGGCTTTTGTTATAACTCAATCAAGTCTTGTCGGAAGCGGGTTTCCGACACTGTTCACATCGCTTGAAAGCGTGTCGGACGCATACTTCCGACAGAGTTTGACGATCTCTAAATCATAACGCCTTTTATCAAAAAGCAATAAATCTCGTTTCGGGGACAGCTTAAGGCCGTTTTTTGCAGTTGCTTCCCTTAGACCGTTCTTCGTGTATTCTGTAGTAGTTTTATAGAGATTTGAATTGTCCTACTCT
>CM031626.1:27588943-27593943 GCA_018398815.1 Conus ventricosus | reverse complement strand
TGTAGGCGTGACTGTCATGATTTGAATATCCAATGGAATTAGAGGGAGATAACTTCGGGGTGTCAGGGGTAAAAATACTGACCAATGGTACTCGCCCTTGTTGGACAGTTCGGAACGAATAAGAAGGATGTGAGAGGGAGAGAACGGGAGAACGAGGGGAGAACGAACAGAGAGACAGAGAGAGAGAGAGGTCTGAGTGTAATCTCGGAGGAGAGAAAAGCAGAGAGATGAGGGGAGGAGAGAAGAGAACCAAGTTGAGAGATTAGCATGAGATAGTCTGCAGAGGAAGGACTGAGGAGAGATGTGGAGAGAGAGAGAGAGTTGCTGACTAATGAAGAAGAAAGAAAGAAAAGAAAAAAGAAAAGAAAAGCAACCATGTCCATTTGATAAGAGCAAGACTAGAAGAGAGAGAGAGAGAGAGAGAGAGTAATGCGTTAATGCAGGAAGAAAGAAAGGAGAACAGATCGATGTTGATAGTCACTGTTCTATCCTCACTGGGGTTCGACCTCATACTTGGCCAGCGCCGCTTTCATCGCAGTCCACAGACCAACGCCGGTGCCAGCAGACCAACACCATGCCAGCAGTTGTGCCGATGTTGTGAAAGTGACAGTGAAAAGAAAAAGAAAGAAAAGAAAAGACAGTGATTCGTGAATAGTTAAGATCACCTGGCCAGTAAAGTAGAAATCTATTTATACCCGGGTTAGAGTTATGATGTTTTAGACAAATGATTTTGTGAAGTTCAGGAAAGAGAGAATGTTTTATTTCATTTGATTCCATATGCATTGATGTTTCGTCTATGAACATGTGTAGTAAAGTTATAGACTTTACTAGTGGTTTGATGTGACGAATGCATGATATATGAATGAGATCGTAAGCAACGTGAGTGTGTTGGGCTGTGCGCTAGTCCTTCCTCCATCAACATCACCCGAGGTTTGACAATTTATTGGCGAGCTTGCCAGATATTCTGGCCCATTTATTATAATTGTTCAACTTCTCAGAGGAAGCTGGGTGGGATTCAAGTATTGTAATCTAAGACAAGGGTTGTCTTACTGTATGTTCCCAAGATAGTTAAATACTAGGCTTGCATTGCTTCCAAGATAGTTAATACTAGCTTGGCATTTCAGCCCCAGAGTACTTATTTCGCACAGATTGCCTATAATTCGCTCTCATAGTTGGGTCAGGCGCTGGCGTCTTGTAAAAACTAACTACGTTGTCCCAAGCTAATATCATCATTCATAGGATTGTGCTATTACGTCACTCGTGTCGGTAACCACCAGTTTGGCTGTCGTAGTAGTAAAGTCTTGTTCAAAAAAAAAAAAAAGAAGAGATATAATGGCGGAAGAAAAGAACACCCCCATTGAAAAACTTGTGAGCGTCGCTCGTGATTTAGGCTACTCTGGAGATGAGTTGCGTGCATTCGTGGAAAACCAACAAAACATGGAAAGAGATGAACGCGCGGAAAGACGCGTGTTGCAGTAGAAATAGCAGAGCAGGAAAGGACTAAAGCTAGCGCAGAGCAGGAAACAGAAAGATTAAGGATTCAGGCTAATGATAATCAGGCTAGGAAAAGCAGGAAACAGAAAGACTAAAGGTTCAATTAAGCTAGAGAAAGTGAGAATACAAAGGGAGACCACCGAGGATGGGAGTTCAGTTTCAGTGACTCTGTGCGCAGTTACGCTCCCCGACCCAAGTTGCAAAATTCTCGGAAGGAACCGATTCGATGATGCATAATCAGTCGTTTCGAAACGTTTGCGACCAGTCAGGGTTGGCCTCCAGAAGAGTGGGCAGTCATTTGTCGGCGTTACTGACGGGTAAGGCATTACAAATTTTCACTGCGTTGCCAGCAGAACAACAGTCTGATTTGGTGCTGTGAAGGAATCATTGATGAAAGGATTTGACCTCACAGAGGAAGGATTCAGAAAGAAATTTCGTTCAGCTAGATTGCAAGCAGGGGAGAACGTACACTCATTTGGTGCACGTCTAGATCACTATTTTGAGAAATGGTTAGAGTTGAGTGGTACGAAGAAGGAGTTCGCTGAATTGAAAGAGCTAGTTATGAAAGAACAGATTTTGTCAGTTGCGGCCCTGGATTAACCATACATTTGAAAGAGAGACAGCCAGAGACAGCAGGAGAGTTGTTGAAGTTCGCAGAGGTGTATAGAGAGCACGTTTGGGCACGAAGGTGCAGGAGAAACAGGTGCTAGGCACAGGTGAGAAGAGTGCAAGGAGACCAGGGGAGTTTTCTGCAAAGTCTGCAAACCCAGTGGTGGGCAGAAGGAAGGGCAAAGGGACATTAGGTGTTCATTTGTCACAAGAAGGGACATGTGGCGAGGATTGTCGCATGAGGTTCCAGAAGGCAGCAGCCTGCAAGAGGTGGATAAGGGTCGTCAAGGGAAACGACCTGCAGTGGAACCAAAAGGGATTCAGTCTGAAGAGGTGAGTGCAGCCTATGCTAACACTGGACAGCAGTCAGTGTCAGGGATGGAGGGCACTAGCTGAGTGGTTCGTTACCAGTGGAAGAAGGGTGGATTGGCCAGCAGAGGGTGAAAGTGTTACGAGACACTGGTTGTTCATGCGGTGTAGTTACGAACAACGCTGGTCGAGAAAGGGATTTGACAGGGCAAATCCAGACCTGACTCTAATCGATGGCACTGTGAGGGAGTTTCCAGTTGCTAAGATAGAATACGTACCCTTACTTCTCAGGCGAGTTTGTCTGCGTTGGTGATGGAGAAACCCCTTCATGATTTGATCATCGGAAATATTCCAGGTGCAAGGGATCCAGGGATCCTGAGTTGTTGACTGCTACAGGGGCAGCAGTTCAGACACGGAGCAAGAAGGAGGAAAAGGTTGATAAACCGTTAGTTGTTCCAGCAAGAAGGTCAGGCATAGATGTGTCGCCTGATGAGTTTAGGGCAGCGCAGGAACAAGACCCTTCGCTCGTGAAGTCTTGGGAGTTGGCAAGAGGTGGAGAGAAACAGGAGGTTAGAGGAGGTGAGACAGAATTTCTTGTGAAAGGCGGGCTGTTGTACCGAGTGTTCACCAAGGGGAAGACAAGTAAGGTGACCACTCAGTTAGAGGTACCAGCAGGTTATCGTGACACTGTCATGTCAGTGGGTCACGAGTCGCTCATGGCGGGTCATCTCGGCACCAGCAAAACCGCTGACCGAATCTTTGATGACTTTCATTGGCCAGGAGCAATGGCAGACATCAAGCGTTTCTGCATGTCATGTGACGTGTGTCAAAGGTCAGCCACAAGAGGGGTGAAGAGGAAGGCACCTCTTAAACATCCCCCTTTAATTGACACACCGTTCAGGAGAGTGGCTGTTGATACTGATTGCCCAGTCTCGCCCTGTTCCAAAGGTGGGCACAGGTATGAGACATGTAAGGTTGCAAGGAAGGTTTGCAGGAGGCTAGGGTCGGTCAGAAGAAGCAATATGACAGGAAGGTGAGGAAGCAATCCCGCAAGGTGGAGATCAAGTCCTGGTACTGCTTCCCACGGGTCACAACAAGCTGCTGATGCATTGGAAAGGACCATTCACCATCACTGAAAGGGTCGGTCGGATTACCGAATTGATGTGAATGGGAAACCAAAACTTTTCCATGCAAATTTCCTCCGCAAATATATTCAGCGTGAGACTCAGCACATAGGCGCAGCAGCAATCATGGATGAGGTAAAGGAGACCCAGCAGAAGAAGGGGAGATTTTGTTGCCTAAGTTTCCAGAAGAGTCATACAGGGATGTGTCACTGTATGAAGGGCTAGACAGTAGAGTTCCTAGGTTTTGTTGTCGGAGGCGACACAAAGCACCGGAAGAGGAAAGGTGGAGAAGATGATGAATTCAGAGAGACCAAAGACCAAAACAGAAGTCAGGAGTCTGCTAGGTTTTATTGGGTTCTATAGGGAGTTTGTCCAAATTTTGCTGCAATCACGAGTCCTCTCAGTGATTTGGTCAAGGCAGGGAAACCGGCAGTGGTCGAGTGTCAGACGCTGCAGAGCAAGCACTGCAGACAGTGTTGGAAAGACTAGGTTCCCGTCCCATCTTGAAGCTAACCAGAATGTCCAAACCATTTTTGTTGCGGACAGATGCATCAGGTGGTGGGATAGGTGCAGTATTGTTACAGGAGCATGAAGGGGTCGGTTTCCTGTGAGATATGCTGCAGGAAGTTGACAAAGTGTGGAAGAAGGGTACGCAACGGTGGAGAAGGAGTGTTTAGCTGTCGTGTGGGCCGTGCAGAAGTTCCACAAATACTTGTATGGGAAAGAGTTCGTGATAGAGACAGATCACCAACCACTCAAATTCTGCAGGAGGCACAGCTGAAAAACAGCAGGGTTCTGCGTTGGGCAATGGCACTGCAGCCCTACAGGTATCGAGTGCAGTACACCCAGGTCGACAGAATGTCGGAGCTGACTATTTAAGCCGTGTAGTCTAGCAAGCTGCAACTCAGAGGAAGTCAGTCATATCCGGGGTGCTTTGTTGATCATATGTGTTGATGACAGTTATGTTGATTGGATATGGGTTCATTCCCAGTTGGCTATGGTTCATATTTTTGTGTGAGACTTGTTCATATTTTCTTGTGAGACTTGTTCATGTGGATGTAGTTATGCTTGGAGCATACAGTCGCTTGTGTAGTAATGCATTATTTGCAATAAGTGAGGATGGAGATTCCTCAGTGAAGTGTCATGATCGTGATCATATTATAATTGTGCTTTTCATAGGAATTGTGAAGAGAAGATGTGGCAAATCCGCAGGTAGGGGAATTGCATAAGTGCGCACAGAGGTCGTTATAAAATGAGTCGAAATAACGCAAGAGTGCACGTCAATGACAACTCATTGGAGTGGTATTCACTAATGATATATGTTATAATTTGTAAACCGTTGTTGTAAAGTATTTTCAAACTTTGCACGTGTAGCTGTGGGTCAGCAAATTCGGTTGTTGTCCTTTTTGTACCGTTGTTTTGAGACAATGCGGAGCATGGTCTTTTGCAAGGGGGAAATTGTCA
>CM031626.1:27561443-27581443 GCA_018398815.1 Conus ventricosus | reverse complement strand
CACTTCGCTCACACTTCTGCAGGAACTTAAAGTGTGGAGAATTCTCCTGTCTGTTGGGTTTTGACTTCTATCAAATAAACAACACTTCACACCTTGTTTTCTCCCTTCGTTTGTATTTCTTCCTCCTTGTTTCAAGTTTGTTTGCAGTCTTGTTTTGTTCTCTCTTCAGGTCATAATTGAACACACGAGGAAAGATTATTAACCCCCCAAAAAAGAAAAAGAACAGTTAGATAAATTGTATGAATGTGGTGTCACACGAAAAGCTGTGATCATTGTTGCCGACAGTTCTTTCAAAAAAACGACAATGGGTCTACCATCTAAACGAAGATTCCAAACTCCAAATTTAAAAATAAAATATCACTAGAAACAGTTTCGTTCCCGGTTCCATTGAACTCCTGAATCAAAACTGAACTTTCTAAAAGATCCGGTTCAGAAAGCTTGTTTGTATACGTATGTGTATGTATATATATTCTCTGTGTGTGTGTGTGTGTGTGTGTGTGTGTGTGTGTGTGTGTGGGTGGGTGGGTGTGTGGGTGGGTGTGTGGTGGGTGGGTGGGTGTGGTGGGTGGGTGGGTGGGTGGGTGGGTGGGTGGTGGGTGGGTGTGTGGGTGGGTGTGTGGGTGGGTGGGTGGGTGTGTGGGTGGGTGTGTGGGTGGGTGTGTGGGTGGGTGTGTGGTGGGTGTGTGGTGGGTGGGTGGGTGTGTGGGTGTGTGGGTGTGTGTGTGTGTGGGTGGGTGGGTGGGTGTGTGGGTGCGTGGGTGTGTGGGTGCGTGGGTGTGTGGGTGCGTGGGTGGGTGGGTGGGTGTGTGTGTGGGTGGGTGTGTGGGTGCGTGGGTGCGTGGGTGGGTGGGTGGGTGGGTGGGTGGGTGTGTGGGTGTGTGGGTGGGTGTGTGGGTGGGTGGGTGGGTGGATGGGTGGATGGGTGGGTGGGTGTGATTTGTGATTAGTTAAACATAGATCCATAGACGTGTTTCTTTTTGTAAGGCCACTGCTAATTCCTCTTCGAAGATAATCAAGTGTTCTTGACTTGACTTGACTTGCATACTGACCCACTTCCTCCAGCTTGTAGCTGACCGTCAGTTCGTCGCTGGCACTCAACCCACTGCACTGAAAGAGGTCCCAGTTCTGCAGGTCTTGTGACTCCACCACCACTGAGGGGGGAGTTGACTGGCTGTCCACCGAGACTTGATATCCGGCTGTGAATGAACACGTGCCACTCGTGCATGTCAGCAAAGAGTCGGGCCGCACAGAGCTACTGAGTAGGGAGCAGCTGGACAGCTCTTGTAGCCCATGGAACCGCAGTTCAAACTCCGCCCCCTTGACGACTGTTATGTTGATGTGGGTGTCGGGACAGTTGCCTGGAAGCTGAAGACCTGGGGGAGACAAAAAAAAAAAAAAAAAAAAAAAGAAGGATCATCAGACAATGACCATTACCAGAATGGCCGGCATTCAGATCTTCTTCAGCTGTGCGCTGCATGCTACTGTCTGTTGCTGTGTGTGTGTGTGTGTGTGTGTGTGTGTGTGTGTGTGTGTGTGTGTGTGTGTGTGTGTGTGTGTGTGTGTGTGTTGTTGTCGTCGGTTTAATGTCCTTCCACTACAGTGATTCAGACAGTTTTATGTGTGTGTGAATGAAGTATGTAAGTGATTGAGTGTATTAATACGTTAATGATAGAATATGACATCCCTTCCTCCCCCTCCCCTCTATCCCTCTTCCATTTAATTACAACAAAATAATGTAATTGAGTAGAGATAAGATCTAAAGATAAAGGCCAATTGAACTACTTAACAAACTTTTGCAAACTGACTCAAGAACACAAGAACTGTTTAAAATGCTTCGTAAAGGTAAGGAAGTCGATCCATCAGTGTAACCATCAATACCCGAATTTGTAAAGAGTTCTCTTGCTCTTGGCATTGAATTAGTAAATGACTGATACTTAAGGTTTCCCCACACATACATTTAACGTTATGACAATATTTTGTTTTCAATGCGTTCAAACGAAATCTATGGACTAAGCTTTCAATCTCCCTAGACGAGAAAGAGACTTGTTTGTACGTTTTCCTCTTGTACCCATCACTAAGTTTACACAGTTGTGATAATATTGGACGTCTGAGTTCATCAGTAATGTTTTATTTTTTTTCTCTTGACGTTGAATTTATAATCGAAAAACATTCTTTCAAATCTAAAGGAATGTTAAGTGGTATTGCGTAATTGATATTTTGAGCTGCTTTTCTTGCAAGTTGATCTACGCGCTCGTTGAGTACAATACCACAATGAGAGGGGATCCAACAAAAAGTAACAGTAATACCTTTCATGGATAAAAGATGAATGAAATGATGAATTTCAAATACGATATCAAGACGAATTGAAGGACATGCAGACTTAATCGAGTGGATTGCTGCTTTCGAATCAACACCTATCATAATTTGGGAATTATTTATTGGAAATTTAGGATGAAATCTAACGACTTAAGTATAGCAATTAATTCGGCACTAAATATCGATAACTGTCTACCCAGACAGAAGAGCTTTTCTATTTTGAAACTGGGGATTATGAAGGCTGCTCCCGCGTTATCATTTTCAAGCACTGAGCCATCTGTAAAAATTTTCAAATGGTGATTGTAGTTACTTTCTAAATGAGCGTAAACAGATGTCCTTAAGGTATGTGGACAACCCTTTTTTGATATATCTGTATAATCTATATCAAAGAAGGCTTTTACTTTGTTCCCATTTTTGAATAGGTGAATACGTGGGCTTTCGGGCAATGTTGTTTTTATCTATTTTGGTATCCTTTAGAAGATAGGAGGAAAACGAGTAAATAGACCTTGTTGACAGCATATTTTGGGCACGTTTTCCGAAATCCTCCTCTGATTTTAAACATACTTCTTCTGAGCTAAAATTGTTTTTGAAGTAGAAGCTTTCCGAAGTTCTGCAAGAGGTAAGATTCCTACTTCATTATACGTCCCTAAGTTAGATGTATGTGTGGGAACCCCAAGGGCAATTTTATAAGCTTTGCAATCAGTACTCTGAAGTTTATTTAGCAGGTATTGAGGAGCATTAAAGAATACTTCTTGAGCACAAGTTAGTCTTGAGCGTATAAGGGCAGTTGCTAAGATGGTTAATGATTTCGAGTCCTGTCCCCAAGGTTGTTTGCTAATTATTTTTAGGAAATTCAAGCTCTTTCTTGCTTTGTTTAAAATATATTCAATATGAGCGTTCCAAGACAACTTACTACTTAAGATAACACCCAAAAATTTGACGCTTTTTGCATAGTTTAAAACAATGCCATCCAACGTGAAAGTAGGAAGTTGTCCAGGATCGTAACCAGCATTAAAGAAATTGTTTTGTGTTTATATCTGTTGACGGTTCATTATGGATGATTTTGATAAATATGTTCAACAAGCGGAACGCTTGGGTTTTGATGGAGAAAAACTTACTAACTATGTGCAACAATGCATAGATAGGGCAGACAGGCTAAGAGAGAGAGAAGAAAATAGACTACAGAGGGAAGCTGAAGAAAATCAAAGGAAACTAGAAAGTGAAGAAAGAAGACTACAGAGGGAAGCTGAAATTGAAGAAAAAAGACTACAGAGGGAAGCTGAAGAAAATAGACTACAGAGGGAAGCTGAAGATAAAGAACGTCAATTTAAGTTGAGGCAGTTAGAACTAGAGACTGATGCTGAAATTAAAAGATTACAGGCATCGAGAGAACCTCCACCAGCTCCACCAGTTGGTTCCGCAAGCGCGCCTCAACCAAAAGCGGCATATATTCCAAAGTTACCACCTTTCGAGGAAAAAAACGGATGACATAGATAGTTTTCTTTTCCGATTTGAAGTCACGCAACGTCTTGTGGTTGGCCAAAGGAAAAGTGGACATTGTATATTGCGTCGTTGTTTAAGGGTAGCGCTTTGACACTGTACCACACACTTGCAGCGAAACAAAATTTAACTTGGGATCAGTTGAAAGAAGAACTCCTCAAGAAATTTCAATGTTCTGCTGATCGTTTTCGCGAACGTTTCCGTTCTGTGCGCCCTGACAAAGGAGAATCGTTTCCGTCGTTTCTAATCCGTATGAGTCATTGTTTAGATCGATGGATCGATTTATCAAAAACGAACAAAACTTTTCAATCACTGCGAGATCTCCTTCTTAGAGAACAACTTTTCCAGAGCGTGAGCAAAGATCTGGCCACTTTCCTTAAAGAAAGGCAATTTGAAAGCGTTGAGGAAATGTGTCAGATGGCTGATCAGTATTGTATCGCTCACCCAGATAAGGGCGTGGCTAGGAAAGGAGAATTTTCCATCTTTGAGTCTCATGCGTCATGTACTATCCCATCAGGACAGGGAAGTTACAGGAAAGGAAATCGTGGGTCATTTCTGAGTCCTCAAGGATATACCTATCCTAGGAACGGACAGGGATCTTTCCGCGGTTCGAGTGACTTTCGTCAATACCAGTACTCACCGCCGGAAAAACCCGTTGCTCCTCAGCAAACGTTCCGAGGTCGTGGACAACGACCACAGCGTAGACCTTTTGGGCCAGTTCGTGGACAGAACCGAAGTTCACAAAGTCAGTCAGCTGCCGATCAGACAATGCGATGTTTTTCTGTGATGGCAAGTTCCATTTGAAAACGAATTGCCCTTTTAAACCAAATGATTCAAAATCCGCATTAGTCTCCACTGATTGTGAAGAAGGCCTTGTGTTGGCACCACATCAATCTGTTGATGGACTGGTGTTAGAAAACGGAGCCATCAACGGATTGCAGGCTTTGGTTTTGCGAGACACTGGGTGCACCACTGCTGGTGTAAGAAAATCTTTCGTGCTTCGAAACCAGTATCTGGACACTGTCCAAAAGTGTAGGTCGTTTGGAGGCAAGATTGAAACGTTTTCCGCTGGCGAAAATTTCGGTCGATACATCGTACTACTCTGGATTTCTCACCGCTTGTGTTATCGATAACCCAGTCTGCGACTTGATCTTGGGCAATTTGCCAGGTGTCGCTACAGTACATGGTGGTTCTGGAGGATCGTTTGTTCCTTGTCTTGTGAGTACTAGGTCAAACATCATAGAGCAGGGAAAGGCTACAAAGCCGCTAAAAGTCTCAAAACTGGATGAACTCCAGATTACCCCAGATGATCTAAAAGAAATGCAGGGAAAAGACGAGACGCTGACGACAATACTTTCTGCTGCTAAACAGACTATCACTGACACACCAACGGACAAACAGTCAGCTGATAGAAAAACAGGTGTGTACAAGGTCTTTGCAGACAGAAAAGCAAAGGCACGTTCCTTCAGCGTTGGGGAAAAAAGTCCTTGTACTACTCACTGATGAACATAACAAGCTTCGTGTTATGTGGAAGGGTCCTTTTCAGGTGGTCGAAAAACTTTCTACAGTTAATTATAAGATCAAAATGGCAAACACTGAGAAGGTATTTCATGTGAACATGTTGAAGAAGTATGTTGAACGTACAAATGTTGCCATCAACCAGTCAGTTGAATGGATATGTCCTGTGTCAGAAACTGATGTCGACATGACAGGCATTATCAGTGATGAATTTGTACCCAATCTAACGTACAGGGACAGATCAAAGGTTGTGAAAACAGCAAATGTAGGAGTGTTAACATCTACCAGTGCAGATGATGTTGTACCCCTTCCTATTCTGTCTATCAAAGGTGAAACCTATGAGGAGGTGGTTCTGTCGAATGATTTGTCTACAAGTCAAACAGAAACAGCTCAAAGACATTTTGAAAGACTTTCAGGATGTGTTGACAGATACCCCAGGTACAGTAACCGGTATTGAACCCCATAGTATTCAGTTAACTTCTGAAATACCAGTGCGAACCAGACCATACCCCCTCCCATTTGCAAAAAAAGAGGTGGTCGAGAGAGAAATCAAAGTAATGCTGGATTTAAATGTCATAGAACCTTCTACATCTCCGTACAGCTCACCAGTTGTATTGGTGGACAAACCTGACGGTTCGGTGCGTTTCTGCATCGATTACAGGAAATTAAATAAGATCACTGTGTTCGATGCCGAGCCCATCCCAGACATTGAAGAACTTCTGTGTCAGCTCTCAGAAGGAAATTATTTTGTGAAAGTAGACTTGACTAAAGGATACTGGCAGATTCCAATGGCTGAAGCTGATAAGGAAAAGACAGCATTTCAGACACCTTTTGGTCTTTTCCAATGGACAAAAATGCCATTCGGTTTGCAAAATGCCCCAGCTTCTTTTGCCAGAATGATGCGAGCCCTGAAACTCCATGAATGTGGTGCAGTCAGTTTTTTGATGACATTTTGTTGGCTGCAAAGTCATGGAGTGACCTCCTTTCTAACTTACGAGCTGTTTTTTCCAGACTCAGAAGTTTTGGTTTGACTGCGAGACCATCCAAAATTCGTGCCGGTTTTCAAACTCTCGAGTTTTTGGGTCATACTATTTCAGTGGGAAAATGATGCCAGAAGGAAAGAAAGTGGAAAAGATTTTATCTTTACACAAGCCCACTACAAAGAAACAGATCAGGTCACTCATCGGATTGTTGTCTTACTATAGACGATATGTACCCCACTTTGCGTCCCTGACGGCCCCTTTGACTGAACTGACGAAAGGGACGAAGAACAAAAGTATTGTGTGGTCTGATGAGTGCCAGAAGGCTTTGGAGTGTGTTCAGAACACCCTCAACTCATTTCCTGTCCTTTTGTTACCCTCCCTCTCAGAAGACTTTATTTTGAGAACTGATGCCAGTTCTAAAGGAATGGGAGCGGTACTGTTGCAGGGAAAAAGTGCTTTGTTACATCCAGTGCAATACGCCAGTAAGAAGTTCTCAAAGACACAAGAGAAATACTCCACTATTGAGAGAGAGTGCTTGGCTATTGTATTGGCATGTGAGAAGTTCGCCAGGTTCTTGACTGGAAGAAAGTTTCGGTTACAGACTGACCACAGGCCATTGACTTTCTTGAAATCGTCAAAGACTAAGAACAGCAGATTATTAAGATGGTCTTTGGCATTGCAGGAATTCCATTTTACCATTGAACCAGTGCCTGGAACACAAAATGTCATGGCAGATTATTGTCACGTGTATGAATATTCATGGACAAATGTAACTGTCTTCAAGGGAAAGACTATTCCTGTTTTTTGTCTTTCTTTATGATTGCGGTGTGCTCACATTTGACAGTGCATTGTATGCTACTGACTATTTAAATCAAGTGGTATTTATGCTTAATTTGCTTGTTGAAGTGACTGTATGTTTTACAAGCAAAACCTACTTGATGTTGATGTATTACATATCTATTCTTTGCTTTATTCTTTCGTAAAGAATGGAAAAATCATCATGTACTATTTAAGTCTAACTTGCTTGTGAAGGTGAATATATATGTATGTGTCATGAGCAAATAACTCTTTAGAAATGTATATACACATGTTTTAATTGTGCGGTGAGACAAAACTATTGTTTTCATTAGTTCATTGTCAACAATGGAAAATATGTTTCACTTTTCAATGGACTATAACATTACATGTGGGAAAAAAAACTATGTTTAAACTATGTTTATTTTGTTTACATGTCTATTGAGAAACACTTACACTTAGAAATATTCTCATTTTCATGAGGGTTTTGAAACATGATGTGAGACAAAGATCAAGGGAAGAAATGTGCTTCATATCGTAATATATAAACACAATTTGTGCTTTGAATTAATATCCCTAATTGTTTTATCCATGTAATTTTTGAAATGTATTTGTGAGATGTGGTGATCAATTATGAATTTTGTTTTTTTTAGAAAGACTGAAAGTTTGAAATATGCTATTTATGGTGGATCATGATGATTGATTCTATACGTTGATTATTAATTTGGTGAATCATGTGTGATGGTTACACATTTTGAGATTCATGGCTGAAGATGTGTTTTAAGTGAAGTTGTATATCCTTTAAAAAAAAATTTTCTGGAGAAAATTTTTTTTCACCCCAGGATGGGGGGTGTCATGTGACGTAGCCTCACATCAAGGCATGTGACGCTCCATCGCATGTAGTTAGTGATATGAATCATTTCCCCATGCCACAACTGAAAAGGAAGAATATTTATGTGGCTTGACTAGTGTAGCGGGCGTCCCCAAAATAATTGTGAGATATACTCATTAAAGAAAGAAGCGTGGTCATTGGGTGAAAGTGACCACTGAGAGATAGTTTACTAGGGGCTGGTAAGGTGCTGGTCATGTGTTTTGAACACTGAGTATGCACTCACTAGGAGGAGGGAGGAAAGAATCAGTTTTAGCCCAGCAGATGGCCTAGAGACTCGAACCTGTCAGGACGTTGGTCCTCTCTGCTGACCAGTCATTACCAGGTGAGCCATAGGAAGGAATTCTGTTTTACGTCTCGTCACACATATAGGTGATTGCAGACGTCTAAATAACATAGTGTTTACAATTTTAGACTATTATCATAAAAGAAAAGAGGACGATGTGGTTACATAGAACAAAAATAAAGGATAGATGAATTGTAGGACAGTAACTATGAAAAATTAGAGAAAAATAACTAAACTATTCTAACTTACGATTATGATTATAAAATGTTCCTTAATGGACTTCCCAAAAGGTTACTCGTTAATTTAACAAGAGAAACAACTGGCAACGAATCTAAAATGTCAAACACATTAACATGTCCAGTGTCAGCACTTGGTATAACACCATTCAAAAAGGGTTTCGTTAGTTCACAATCAAAAATCACATGTTGAACTGAAAGATCCCCACGACATACGCACTTAACAGTCTGGCAATACTTGGTTCGTAGGGAATTACATAAAAGTCTAAAAGTCAGGCTTGAAACCGGTCGGCTAATCGACACAAAGTTTGACAGAGTTTGCTGACGAGGTTTTGATGAGGAACTGTATTGACTCAAGAAATCCCTCTCGATTATATGACTAATTTCCTTACGTTGGTCCTCTCTGCTGACCAGTCATTACCAGGTGAGCCATAGATAGTTGGGGAAAGCTACAGGGGGAGAACCTAAAGAAAAGAGAAAGAAAGAATTCATGTTAAATTGGGAAGCAGGTTACTTACACGAACCTTATTCGTGTTTCAGCCCTTCACCCTTCACCCTTCACCCTTCGCCCTTCGCCCTTCACCTTTCACCCCGTGAGGTGATTAAAGATGGCCATGGTGTGGGGAACACACCAGTAGTTCAGCCCCAGCAAGTACCAACTCCATGGAGAGGAGTTGGAACTCGTCAGTTCTCAAGGGACAGAAGAAGTCGAGGAAGAGAAGGCGAAACTCATATCTCCAGTGACGAGAGAGTTCAAGGGGCCAATCCGATCTCTAAGAAAGACAGGGAATCGGGAAAGTATGGAAGCTTTTACTTGATGCAGGCAGGGCATCAGTGAGTACAGGAGCTATTTATTCTCCTGGTCTGGTTTTTTTGGGGCTAATGTAATGTGAAGGCCATGGCTTTATAGAAGCTGGACTGGATTATTTTATCTCTCAGTGTAAAGAGAGATACATGTGTAAAGATTAATTTATCTCTCAGTGTAAGGAGAGATACAGGTGTAAAATCTGTTTATAAGTTGTTGATGTGATTTAGTAAAGTGTTTTCCCTGAAGGAGAGGGGGAGAAGAAAAAAACAGTCAGTAGTGCGCCTTTTGGTTGATTGGAAAGATTGCGTGTGCGTATGGAGTAAATGCTGTCATGAATGCGGGTATACAAAAGTGACAGTGTGACAATCATATTAGTTTTTTCTGGGGAAAGAGAAAGACCATTTACATTTAAAAAATCATTGATCTTATTTAATTCAAGTTGATACTTTATTTTGATGTAATTTAGTGATCTTGATGGTGTATTTCTTTTCATTGTCACTTTTGTCCACAGGCATATATCATCAGCAAATTGAGCCACTTCAGTATCTTTAGAAAGACCTTTAGGGAGATCAGAGATAAAAATATTAAATAATATTAGGGAAATTACTGAACCTTGGGGTAAACCCATTTGTAAAGGTCTTGGGTTGGAATACGTATTTCCTATTTTTGCTTGAATGTGCCTACCTTGTAGAAAATCTTGAATAAAATTGTACATGTTCCCACTGATTCCGATATTCTTTATTTTGTACATTAGTCGTTTGTGCCACACTTGTTCATAGGCTTTATGAATGTAAAAAAAAAAATAGCGAGGATGTTCTTACGACGTGCAAATGGATGTTTTACGTGTGTTGTAAGTTTTACTAAGTGCTCAATTATAGATCTGCCTGCTTGGAATGCAGCTTGGTTGATAGGAATGATGCAGTTTTTATTGCAGTGTGTGTGTGTGTGTGTGTGTGTGTGTGTGTGTGTGTGTGTGTGTGTGTGTGTGTGTGTGTGTGTGTGTGTGCAACCTTGTACACGCTCAGTGCGTAGAGTACGCACCATCATAATCATATTATTATTATTATTATTATTATTATTATTATTATCATTATTGTCATTATTTTTTTTATTATCATTACTATTATTTTTATCATTATCATTATCATCACTATTATCATTGTTATCATTATTATTATTATTATCATTATTATATTACTGCAACTGTTTTTAGTATTACTATAACATCATGATCTTCATGATTCTATCATTATGATCATATGTCCCCTGTGGCTTTCCCCACTCAGCCAACAAGACCACCTCCATCATCACTTGTCTGCAACAGAGTGTTGCACCCGGCCAGTCTCAATGTCACCTCTTTCTTCTTCTTCTGCTACGCAGGCTGATACTCCTGCGGACACTGCCTATATAGACAGGAAAGTATGAATCCCATCTGCCCAACAAAGGGAGTGGAGTTTTGTGTGCATGACCGTTTTCTTTTCATCCCGCCATAAAGGCAGCCATACTCCTATCTTCGGGGAAGATGCATGCTATGTGTAACGTGTCATCCATACCAACGGCCACACTGGCCTTCTCTTCCGAAAGTTGGTGATGGGATTTTACGTGCGTACAAGATGTTATGCATGCGCTCACACACGAAACCTCGGTTTATAGTATCATTCGAAGGACTGTCTGGGAAATGGAGTCAGAACCGATGTTAACTCCGAGGGAAAAATCCCTTTGTACCGAAACGGCCCGGCGGAGATTCAAACCCGCAACCCTTGGATTACGAGTCCGGCACTCTACCAACTGAGCTATTCCGGCCCCCAATGTCACCTCCAATACCACTCTCTCCATCGCCTGTCTACACCAGGGGTTGTTCCCCTTTGCCAGCATCAAACAATTGCAAGGGGAAAAAATCGCCGGTTTTTGTTGTTGTTTGTTTGTTAGTTTGTTTTTTGTTTTGTTTTGTTTTTTTTTTTCTTCATTCCTGCGTGCATTCATTCGTTCATGTATCTTTGTCTCTACACTTACATATTCACGGGTGCGTCCTTTACGATTGCACCGGTTTCTATAGTCGCAGCTGCGGGTAGGCTACCGCTGATTTCCCATGGTGCGAGGCAGACACAGCAAGTATTGGGGCGTTTCTGCCTTTATTGAATACTTTCACTAAGGAGCTACTTTTTAACCAACCTGCACCAGTTTGTTTGTTTGTTTGTTCGCCTGCTTGTTTGTTTGTTTGTTTGTTTGTTTGTTTCGTCTGTCTGTCAACAGGATTATTCAGACACTACTACTGAACACGTTTGAACGCAGCTTGAAAGGTCCAATGTGAGCCAAAGACGAACTTGTTAAAGCTGGTGCAGATCCTTCGCCTGTGCCCAGATCAAATGGACGGATCCACGAGAGGGGATGGGATGTGGCTCTACGATGAATACATTAGTGTCTGGCTGCGGATCCGGATTGAAAAGAAGATGCATGTCGGCGGAGCTCTGCCGTCTCCCTAGTGTCGTTCTAGTTTAATAAATTAGTCGATTTTGGTGTGTTTGCGTGTTTGTTTGTTTGTTTGTTGTTCATGTGTTTGTTTGTGTTGTTTGTTTGTTCATGTGTTTGTTTGTTTGTTTGTTTGTTTGTTCATGTGTTTGTTTGTTTGTTTGTTTGTTTGTTTGTTTGTTCATGTGTTGTTTGTTTGTGTTGTTTGTTCATGTGTTTGTTTGTTTGTTGTTTGTTTGTTTTGTTTGTTCATTGTTGTTTGTTTGTTTGTTTGTTCATGTGTTTGTTTGTTTGTTTGTTTGTTTGTTCATGTGTTTGTTTGTTTGTTTGTTGTTGTTCATGTGTGTTGTTGTTTGTTTGTTGTTCTTGTTTGTCTCAGCCCTGATCATCAATAAGCGAAGAGCCTACAACATGAACGTGTTTGTTTCCAAGTCACGGCCATGGCGAATGCGATCCACAGCAAAAGGGTTATCTGTTGTTTGTTCATGAGTTTTTGTTGTTGTTGTTGTTGTTGTTGTTGTTGTTGATTTATTTGTTTGATTTTTTTTTTAACTTATTCTTTCATCCATTTAAATCCTCTGCGACACCGGTTATGTGGTTAAACAGAAACCCCATTACCTATGGTCCCTTTTTGGGTCAAAGGATCGATCCATGATATTTTTTTTTTAACTTGCTAAACATTTGCGAAATAGGACGTCGTTCGACATTTGCATAAATCTCCCCCTCCCTGCCCCTCCCACCCACCCACCCCCAAAAAAAAGGGGGGGGGGGCAGCATGCAATACAATAGAGAGGAGGGGATACGGTGGGAGGCGGGGAGAGAGGGGTGGGGGTGGGGTGGGGCTTGTTCGATGTATGTACTGTATACGCGAACTTGTAAGACTGTTCAAATTCGGAATGCCACTCGAGAAGAGAAAAAAAAAAAAAATAGACGCACGCGAAAGAGCGGGTGGCACCCAGAAAAGTGCTTCCCTCAACTGCCGAACAAACCAGCTGGGAGCAATCCTGCACCACCCTTGGAAGCCTGCGCTGTGTTCAGCATAGATTGCAGGCACGCACAGGGCATTCCATGAAGACGTCAAGGGACATAAATGCTCCATGGCAGAGGCCGTTGTGTAATGGCCACTGGATGTGAAACGACAAAACCTCCACGGGAGCGTTCCCATAATTATTTCATGACTGCAGAAGCCAATGGTAAAAAAAAAAAAAAAAAAAAAAAAAAAACGCCACCGTCAAGTAAATGAGGTGTGCATCCGGCAGTATCACTCGTTGCTGTTCCGCTGACAGGTGAAGACTGTACAACTCCAGACATGGCCAAGCCTTTGCCATGAGGTCTCACGTGCCCTCTGAAGAAGAATCCCGGGCTACAGTCTTTCCCGCTGTCAACAGGGTTTTCCCAGCGGTCAGTGAGTCTCTCTCCTCACCGTTCATGGGGTCGTTCCCCAGAGTCGGCCAAACGGCGCAGACAAGAAAAAGATAGACCCGAAGGTGCGGCTTGGACCCAGAGAAGTACTGGCCTCAACTGCCCAACAAGCCAGCTGAGAGCGATCCTGCACCAGCCTTATACAATGTGTATTGTATCCACGAATTCGTAAGATTCTGTTCAAATTCCAAATGCAGCCTGAACCCCACCGTGATGAAAGGAATGCTCGTGAGAGATTGTGAGGGCCCTGACCAGGGAGGAGAAGGAAGGCGGAAGAAGGAGGTGGGAAGCCCGGAGCAGGAAGGAGAAGGAAGGCGGGGAAGGAGGTGGGAAGCCCTGAGCAGGAAGGAGGGAGAAGGAGGTGGGACGCTCTGAGCAGGAAGGAGAAGGAAGGCGGGGGAAGGAGGTGGGAAGCTCTGAGCAGGAAGGAGAAGGAAGGCGGGGAAGGAGGTGGAAAGCTCTGAGCAGGTAGGAGGGAGAAGGAGGTGGGAAGCCCTGAACAGGAAGGAGAAGGAAGGCGAGGGAAGGAGGTGGGAAGCTCTGAGCAGGAAGGAGAAGGAAGGCGGGGAAGGAGGTGAGAAGCCCGGAGCAGGAAGGAGAAGGAAGGTGGGGGAAGGAGGTGGGAAGTCCTGAGCAGGAAGGAGAAGGAAGGCGGGGGAAGGAGGTGGGAAGCTCTGAGCAGGAAGGAGAAGGAAGGCGGGGAAGGAGGTGAGAAGCCCGGAGCAGGAAGGAGAAGGAAGGCGGGGGAAGGAGGTGGGAAGCTCTGAGCAGGAAGGAGAAAGAAGGCGGGGGAAGGAGGTGGGAAGCCCTGAGCAGGAAGGAGAAGGAAGGCGGGTGAAGGAGGTGGGAAGCCCTGAGCAGGAAGGAGGGAGAAGGAGGTGGGAAGTCCTGAGCAGGAAGGATGGAGAAGGAGGTGGGAAGCCCTGAAAAGGAAGGAGAAGGAAGGCGGGGGAAGGAGATGAGAAGCCCTGACGAGGAAGGAGAAGGAAGGCGGGAGAAGGAGGTGAGGGCCCTGAACAGGAAGGAGAAGGAAGGCGGGGGAAGAGGCCCTGAGGGAAGGAGATGGAAGTCGGGTGAAGGAGGTGGGAAGCCCTGAGGGAAGGAGAAGGAAGGCGGGTGAAGGAGGTGAGAAGCCCTGAGGGAAGGAGAAGGAAGGCGGGTGAAGGAGGTGGGAAGCCCTGAGGGAAGGAGAAGGAAGGCGGGTGAAGGAGGTGGGAAGCCCTGAGCAGGAAGGAGAAGGAAGGCGGGGGAAGGAGGTGAGGGTCTGAACAGGAAGGAGAAGGAAGGCGGAGGAAGGAGGTGGGAAGAGAGTGGTAGGGAGAAGGGGGGGGGGGGGGGGGGGGAGGCGGAAGGCGGGAAAAGGGAGGGGAGGGTTGCTTGACCTCGCGCCGTTCTGCTCTTCTAGTTCATTTATTTATTCATGTATTCATCTTTTTTTTTTTGCAGTTCATTTGTTTTCGGATATATAATTATACATGTTCCCCGGCATGAACACTACAGGGCTCTTAAGTCACAGCCAGAAGATTGTCACTATCCACAAGGGCTGTACAAGAGACCATCATCCCCCTCTTTTGATTAGGGGCTTATTTATTTTCTCATTCTGTTTTTGTTTTTTTGTGGGGTTTTTATTCTTCTTCATTCAGGAAGAAGATTGTGTGTCTCTTCAACAATTCACAGGAACCCAAATTCACATCCCAAATATTTACCAGCCATTCATATCAGAAGGAAGTCACAACATTCACCCGCAGTAGGGAACAATTTTCGAATAATTTGAATCATGAAAAAAAAAAAAAAAGAAAAAAACAGAAGAAAGTATGGGAGATTTATCTGTATATGTATATACAGATATTATTATTCCCTCTCACCCCCCCCCCCCCCCCCCCCCCCCCCCCCCCCCCCCCACCCCCCCCACACTCCCCTAAGGCGGGCATATGCCCCAATCGCAATCTCAGTACTCACACAACTAACAAACATGCTTTACTACATGGCAAATAAACATACTTTACGAAAAAAAAAAAAAAATGACACGTACTATTGACGCAAACTGTAGTTAATAGAGCAGAGCAATTGTTTATACCCGACAACGTGGTTTTTGTTGTTGTTGTTGTTGTTTTTTTGTTGTTTTTGTCTTGTAGCAAAACATGTCACATTTTCAAGCCTATGAGTTGTTGTCAGTGTTTATTTTAACAAAGAACAGGCACAGAGCTGCCTCGATCGCGTCTCTCTTCTTATTTGTTTCTTTTTAATCTGCCTTTTGTGCGTTTGTCGTCGTTGTCCGAAGACTTGTTTGTTTATTGCATTGTAATGATTCATTCCTTATCCGGTGTTGGTTCTTTTATTTTCCCATTGTTTTTTTGTCAAATGAATCACGGCTGCGGTGAAAAAGTGATCAACGAGAATGAACTTGAAGTACGTGGCATAACCATGGGCTTGATCTGCTCACATGTCTACTCATTTATTTACTGCAATGTTTCGTAAAATAGACAAATAAATAAATAAAAAAAATTTTAAAAAAACTAAAACAGAAAAAAAAATCGTACGGCTACGTAAAGTTTGGCTTGATGTATTCTTGACATACATTTTTTTTTCATCATTTACTGCTGTTTCGTGAATAAAGTTTTGTTTGAACTGAAAAAAAAAATTTAAAAACAAATCGTACTACTGCCTGTACGCACGCCCCTTACCTGTTTCCAGAGTCACAGCGCTGACGTCAGTGGCACAGCAGCAGCAGCAGAGGAGCAGTGCCAACAACAGACACCCTGCCATCCTGACTGAGGAAGAAGAAGAAGAAGAAGAAGAAGAAGAAGAAGAAGAAGAAGAAGAGGATGGCCAAACAGTGCAGACTACACACGGAGATACCACGTCCCGTCAACCTCCAGTCCTTCTCACTGTGTACGATAGAACTGTGGAACAGACTTTAAAAATTAAAAAATAAAAAATTAAAAATTAAAAAAAATTACTGTACTGCAGAAAACCTAAAGAATCAAACAAATTACAAGACAACACACGACGCGTTTCTACCTCTTTGGTCTTCTTCAGGCAAGCACATCCACTTGTGTGTGTGTGTGTGTGTGTGTGTGTGGTGTGTGTGTGTGTGTGTGTGTGTGTGTGTGTGTGTGTGTGTGTGTTGTGTGTGTGTGTGCGTGTGTGTGTGTGTACGCGCGCAAGCGCACGCGCGCCCAATTTAAGGAGATTAAAACGATTGTACGTGTTTCGTTGGTTTTTTTTTTTTCCTTCTCTCCAATGTCGTCTGTCTTGCCTGAAGAAGACCAAAGAGGTCGAAACGCGTCGTGTTTTGTCTTGTTCGGTGGTACACTAAAATGTTTCCGTTGCAGTTAGTTTCAGTTTCCGCCTGCAGTTTAGTCACCTCACTGTAAAACTAACTGTACGACGGACCAGTCCGTCCCTGCGTCGCTCTGAACCAGCGCAAGTGTTTGGTGGTGGTGGTGGTGGTGTCGCTAGCTACTCCAGGCGCTCCGTGGCCCTCTTCTCTATCCCACGCCCCCCACCCCGACCTCCCCTCCACCCCCCACCCCCCATTTTTTTTTTTTGTGACACTGGTCCTTATCCGCTCCTTTCACCATTTTTCTTCTTTTTTCTTCTTCTTCTACTTACGTTTTTTTTTTTCTTTTTTTTTCTTTTTAAGTGACAGCGGATACATTTGAAAAGCTCCTTTCAGAGCTTTTGGGTGGGGTTTGCTTGCTCTGTCTGTCAGCCTGTCTGTCTGTCAGCCTGTCTGTCTGTCTGTCTGTCTGTCTGTCTGTCTGTCTCTCTCTCTCTCTCTCTCTCTCTCTCTCTCTCTCTCTCTCTCTCTCTCTCTCTCTCTCTCTCTGTATGTGTGTGTGTGTGTGTGTGTGTGTGTGTGTGTGTGTGTGTGTGTGTGTGTGTGTGTGTGTGTGTGTGTCTGTCTGTCTGTCTGTCTGTCTGTCTGCCTGTCTGTCTGTGTCTATGTCTGTGTGTCTCCAACACATGTGTTCCCCCCTATGAGACTTGTCCTTTTCGGCTCCTTACTCAATATTCTTATTCGTGAGAGGATGCCAAAGGACCTTTCTGAGTGTGGGAGTGGGGTTCGCTCTCTCTCTCTCTCTCTCTCTCTCTCTCTCTCTCTCTCTCTCTCTCTCTCTCTCTCTCTCTCTCTCTCTCTCTCTCTCTCTCTCTTGTGTGTGTGTGTGTGTGTGTGTGTGTGTGTGTGTGTGTGTGTGTGTGTGTGTGTGTGTGCGTGCGTCTCTGTCCATCTGTCTCTGCCTCTGTGTGTGTATGTGTGTGTGTATGTGTGTGTGTGTGTGTGTGTGTGTGTGTGTGTGTGTGTGTGTGTGTGTGTGTGTGTTTCTATCTCAGTCTCAGTCTGTCCATCTGTCCGCCTGTCTGCCTATCTGCCTGCCTGTATCTGTCTTCTGTGTCTCTGTCTGTCTGTCTGTCTGTCTGTCTGTCTGTCTGTCTGTCTCTCTCTCTCTCTCTCTCTCTCTCTCTCTCTCTCTCTCTCTCTCTCTCTCTCTCTCCCTCCCTCTCTGGACGATTTACGAATGATGTGTTAGAATTATTTATCCTACTTTTGGCAGATGACGTGGTTTTGGTTTCAGAAACAATAGTTGGCTTACAACGTCAGCTATATAATCTGAGCACGGTTGCATCCTCATTAGAGTTAAAAGTTAACATGAGT
Source organism: Conus ventricosus (assembly GCA_018398815.1). Classification (NCBI taxonomy): domain Eukaryota; kingdom Metazoa; phylum Mollusca; class Gastropoda; order Neogastropoda; family Conidae; genus Conus; species Conus ventricosus. The sequence continues at coordinate 27,563,561 of CM031626.1, read as the reverse complement.
AAAAGCAACATCGTGGTGTTTAGAAAGGGAGGTTATTTGGCGGCAAGAGAAAGATGGAAGTATGATGGACTTATTATACCTGTGCTGAATGTTTATGAATACTTGTGGATGTACTTTTCTACACACCTAAGTTTTACCTTTGCTTGTAAAGACCTTGCAAAGAATGCTTTGATATGTGTATCAAAAAGATTGCATGCTTTGAATAATAATTCGCTTGAATTATTCTTAAAAATATTTGATTCCCAGATACAGCCTATGTTGATGTATGGGGCTGAAATTGGGGGGTTAGATAGTGCCGTTGTTCATTGTGAGGCTGTGCATTTATTTGCTTTAAAGAGGTTTCTAGGTCTCGACAGGCGTATCTCTAATGATTTGGTGTATGGAGAGTCCAATAGATATGCACTGTTCATTGGTTCAGCCGTTCAATGTGTGCGGTATTGGTTAAAGCTCTTACACATGGATCATTATAGATTGCCTCGTAAGTCTTATGAGATGCTGTTTGAATTGGATGTAAAGGGAAAAACGAACTGGGTTTCAAATACGCGTTTGTTTCTGTGTAGGCATGGATTTGGGGGTGTTTGGCTGGCTCAGGGTGTTGGAAATCAAAAGCAGTTTATTCGTGCTTTTCGACAAAGGTTGACTGACTGTAGATGGCAAATGTGGGACGACCTTATCCAAACTAGTGAACGGTATGATTTCTACAGAAATTATTCTAGTTTTCAATATGTTCAGCCTTATCTAAAACCGGATATGGACATGCGTTTGAAAAGATTAATTGCTAAATTTAGAGTTGGTGTTTCTGAAATAAGGATCATTACTTTAAGATACAGGAAACATACACCAAATGACTTGGTTTGTCCATTGTGTATGCAAGGTGAGGAAAATGAAATGCATTTGATGTTCCTTTGCCCAGCTTTAGAAGATCTTGACCGAAAATTTATCCCACAGAAATATTATAGGTGCTCGTGTATGTTTCGATCACAGTTACTACTTAGCTCTAACAGTTATAAGGTAATCAGGGATTTAGGTGTGCTTTTGTGTAAGGCGTCTCAGATCAGAGAAATAATGACGTCTTAGTTGATGTTCTTATTGGTATAGGGTTTGGGTTTTTTTCGTGACTAGTGATTTTGTTTCTTACACATTATAATGTGAATGATTGTGCCATTCCCCTTCAAATGGGCCGATGGCCTTATTGAATAAAAATCTGAAGTCTGAAGTCTGAAGTCTCCCTCTGTCTGTCTGTCTGTCTGTCTGTCTGTCTGTCAGTGAAAGAGTAGATCAGTTTAAAGTAAGAAATAAGGAGCGACTGAGGGGGGAGTGGGGTGGGGAGTGGGTGGGTGGGCGGGTGTGGCAGGGTGAAAGCAGAGAGAGAGAGAGAGAGAGAGAGAAGAGAGAGAGAGAGAGAGAGAGAGAGAGAGAGAGAGAGAGAGAGAGAGAGGAGAGAGAGCTCATATCAAGAGATGTCAGTCTGGAATTAATTTTGAAGATGCACACCACTCCGGGAGTGGAGATGGATGGGAGGAAGAGAGAAGAGTACAAAGATAATCGGACTGGAGGAGGGGGGAGGTGGGGTGGACTGGGAGGAGAGTGGTGGACTTTGGGGAAGGTGGGGGGGGGGAAGATAGCGACGATGACGTAAATTTGGGACGCTCACGGTGACAGAAGAGAAGGCTTTACATAGAGGGCGTTCAAGAAGGAAAGGGAGATTCGGATTCGGATGGTTTAATCATTCGTAGGCTTTGGCCCCTGATGAAGGGGGTGTGAGTACATTATACACAATTAACCTACGAAAAAGAAACACAAAACACAAAAAAGACCTGCATTTAACTGAAATTATTGACAATAATGAGATTAATATGAGCATATCATTTGGATTATGAAGCAGATCATTCTCTAACCTTAACATGCCTTGTATAGTTCTAAACAAGGAGAAATTTTTAACATCTCGGGCAGAGGATGACGACATCAACAAAACCAGTTTAAATTAGGATGGTGTGCCTATAATATTTTTACCTGATACATTCAGCTCGAATACTCCTGTAAGCAGGACAACAAAGGACAAAATGTTCTTCATTCTCCTGTGATTCTTTGCACAGTGGACATGACATCCCATTACTA
>CM031626.1:27556443-27558943 GCA_018398815.1 Conus ventricosus | reverse complement strand
CGCCATCATTGTCAGCATTCCCTGCTGGTCCAGCAGTCTCTGTTGACAGGTCATTTGTCTTACATGGTGTGCATACAGACTGGTTCTCCTGCTGTAAGGATTGGGCCTACTCACGTGAACACAGACTGGATCGTAGAGAGAAGAACTTTCCCTTTGGGGGTTTTATTCCGTCGAAGTTCTGTGTGTCTCAGCTGTTTTCTTGTCTTTCGATATCTTCGAAAAAAAAAACTTCCGACAGACAACAGTTTCTGTTTCAGATTCATCAAGGAGGTGTCACTGCATGCGGACTAAAGCGTGTTCCCTACACTTTGGAGAAGTTGGTTCATAATTATATTTAAGCACTTGTACGCTCACACACACACGCACTCTACCTTGCCAGGCCAGTCAAGTACGCTGGCTTGGGGGTTTCGTCAGGATTTTTTCCAAGCCCTTCAATGGCACCAACTGCCAAGTCCCTGTCGGGGTCTGTCAGCCATTCACGCTGTCAGTGTCGTCAACGGCTATTCGGTCGCTGTGCTAGGGCTAAATTGTCTCCTATCAACTGTAGGCCCTAGCACTAGGAGGATGACAGACAGACAGACAGACAGACAGAGAAAGAAACAGAGCAATAGCCTGCAGCGACGAACAAAGTACTCGTAGTAAAGGATATACGAGAGGAGTACCTAGCACTTACTCCCACCCGGCCAGAAGAGCATCGATTGAAAAGGAACGCTTTCGGCTGTGGTTTGAAAGAGCCCACTGACGTGGATGATGAAAGAACATGTGCGGGAAAGGTAGGACCCAACCAGCTCCCCACCTCCCTCACCCCCCTGGTTGTATAGCTAGGTGATGGGAGTGCTGGGATCGTCGACGTAGAAGGGACTGTGTGTATGTCGGTCGTTCTCTTTTCTTCACCCTTTTTTCAGTCGATTTCTATTCTCTGAGTTAGTGGGGAACCTAGTCTCACCACACCAAAGGCCACACAGACCTACATGCAACAAGTACAACAAAAGCTTCTGCTTGTTTTGCCTCAGAGAGAGAGAGAGAGAGAGAGAGAGGAGAGAGAGAGAGAGAGAGAGAGAGAGAAGAGAGAGAGAAAGAGAGAAGAGAGAGAGAGAGAGAGAGAGAGAGAGAGAGGGAGGGAGGGAGGGAGGGAGAGATAGATAGACAGACAGACAGAGACAGAGAGACAGAAAGACAGACAGACAGAGACATACACACATATATACAGACAGGCAGAAACAGACGGGCAGGAGAGAGAGCGAGAGAGACAGAGGGGGAGTGGAGAAAGAGAGAGGGGGTGTAGAGAGAGAGAGGGGGGTGTGATAGGAGGAAGACTAAACAGAAGATAAAGAAGGCGTGAAGAAGAAGAAATGGGGAGGAGGGTGAGTGGAGGAGAAGGGAGGAGGAGGAGAAGGAGGGGGAGGGGAGGAGGAGAAGGAGGATGAGGAGAAGGAGAAGAAGGAGGAGGAGAAGGATGAGGAAGACGAGGAGGAGGAGGAAAAGGAGGAGGAGGAGGAGAAAGATGAGGAGAAGGAGGAGGAGAAGGAGCAGAAGAAGGAGAAGGAGGAGAACAAGGAGGAGGAAAAGGAGGAGAAGGGGGAGGACAAGAAGGAGGAGGAGGAGGAGGACAAGAAGGAGGAGGAGGAGAAGAAGGAGGAGGAGGAGAAGAAGGAGGAGAAGGAGGAGAAGGAGGAGGACAAGAAGGAGGAGGAGGAGAAGGAGGAGGACAAGAAGCAGGAGGAGGAGAAGGAGGAGAACAAGAAGGAGGAGGAGAAGAAGGAGGAGGACAAGAAGGAGGAGGAGGAGGAGAACAAGAAGGAGGAGGAGAAGGAGGAGGACAAGAAGGAGGAGGAGGAGAAGGAGGAGGAGGAGGAGAAGAAGGAGGAGGAGGAGGAGGAGGAGGAGGAGAAGAAGGAGGAGGAGGAGGAGGAGGAGAAGGAGAGGACAAGAAGGAGGAGGAGGAGAACAAGGAAGGAGGAGGAGAAGGAGGAGGACAAGAAGGAGGAGGAGGAGAAGGAGGAGGAGGACAAGAAGGAGGAGGAGGACAGGAAGGACGAGGAGAAAAAGGAGGAGGACAAGAAGGAGGAGGAGGGGAGGAGAACAAGAAGGAGGAGGAGAAGGAGGAGGACAAGAAGGAGGAGGAGAAGAAGGAGGAGGAGGAGAAGGAGGAGGACAGGAAGGAGGAGGAGAAGGAGGAGAACAAGAAGGAGGAGGAGAAGGAGGAGACAAGAAGGAGGAGGACAAGAAGGAGGAGGAGGAGAAGGAGGAGGACAGGAAGAGGAGGAGAAGAAGGAGGGGGAGGAGGAGGAGGAGGAGAAGGAGGGGGAGGAGGAGGAGGAGAAGGAGGAGGACAAGTTTGGAGGAGGACAAGGTGGAGGAGGAGGAGAAGGAGAAGGAGGAGGACAAGATGGAGGAGGACAAGGTGGAGGAGGAGGAGAACGAGAAGGAGGAGGAGAAGGAGGAAAAGGGAAGAAGGAGAAGGACAAGAAGGAGGGGGAGAAGGAGGAGGAGGAGACGG
>CM031626.1:27546339-27551343 GCA_018398815.1 Conus ventricosus | reverse complement strand
GATCCTAGGAAGATTCCCTTCCTCCACCCCTTGAACGAACATTCTTCCCCTCAACTTTCACTCCCTCCATACATTTTTTTTTTCCGAAGGGGAAGGAGAGGGTTCTCTTTGTCTGTACATACTTAATTAGCTTTCTGGTCAAGATCCCTTCTGAATTTTTTTCTTTGTTTATTTGTACTATAATAATAATTTTAAAAAATTCAGTTCAGTTCAGTTCAGTTCAGTGATTTATTTAATGTCTTTTCACCGCCAGATGATACTAGACACAGAAGAAAAAAACAACACCAACTACTTTTTCTTGAAATATTGATCTTTCTTTGTACATGATTCATTCACATCTTAACTAAAACTCCTTTTCTTGAAATAAGGTTCTTCATCTATGCATCAAATTTTCACTTTCCACCTGAAATCTTTTCTCTGAAAAATAATTGTCTTCGTCCATTCATAGTGAATTTGCTATCCAGCTGAGACTGTTTTGGGTGAAATAATTTGTCTTTGTAAGTAGGTAAGTTTACGTTCCAAAGAAAACTTCTTTAACAACAGGGAAAAAAAATTGAAGATACTGACTTGACCCAACAACAGTGCAGTATCTCCTCTGGTGGGTTGTCCCCAGGACAACCTGACACTGTTTGTTCTGCATGGAATCTCTGTACTGAGGTTGCAACAGACGACCTGGATACAGCTGTGCATGGCAGGGGCAGAATGAGCGGTGTGCGAATGAGACCACATAATTATGAGAGAAGAGGAGACACCTCCCATCCCACCTCTCTCCAGGCATATGTGTTTCTTTATTGGTTTTTTGTTTTGTTTTTGTTCCTTTTGTCTTATGTATCTTTCTTTTTTTCTCCTTTTTTTCTTTCTTTTTTTCATGTATGTGCCACCTCAGTGGCATTGCACCCATGCTGCTCATCTCAACTCCCCTCATCCACAGTCACAGCCACAGCCTGGCCCGGTACGGGCAATCCACAGGGAAACAGTCAATGTCAAGTCGTCAAGAGGCAACCCACTGGAGGAGACACTGCATTGTTGGTAGACTCATTTCGTCTGTCTTCAGTGGGTCTCTGTTCTGATCCAACATATGCAGGACACCACCTACTTAGCCCCCAACTGACGACAGTAATAGCTTGTTAGTCGCAGAGCCAGTGTGAGTGAACATCCCCCCCCCCCCCCCCCTCAACCCCTTTGGAGAGCTCAACCATGTCCATCCAGCGACAGTGCCCAAGATCTCGCCGAAACCGATGACCTCAATACAAGTCCACCAGCACTCTACAAGAGCTGGAGAACACGGCACTATACATCACAAGGACCGGACTGACCGTGTAGACCAAGGCGTTGCCAAGAAGAAGAAGAAGAAGAAGAAGAAGAAGAAGAAGAAGAAGAAGAAGAAGAAGAAGAAGAAGAAGAAGAATACAAGTCCACTGAGGGCACAGACTGACGTGGCGAGGAAGTCAAAACTGAGGTCACCATGAGGGCAGGAGATGAAATCTAATACTTTTTTGTACTCCCAGTTCTTATAGAACAGGGAGTACTTTACAATGGGAACGAAGAAATGCTGTCTGTGTGTCTGTCTGTGTGTCTGTATGTCTGTATGTCTGTCCGCCCGTGGTCAAAATGTGTTCCACTCGCTCCAGACAAAACTACTGGGCACGATCTTTCTGAAAATTTGTAGGTATGTTCATTATGGGTCAAGGATGATGCCCGATGTTTTATTTTACCGGAATAGCCGTTACTAACGGCTATAAATGATAATTCAAATAAATCAAGTCCGATAAGGAAAATAACCACCGCACTGTCGAATTTTTTCTTCCACTAACTGGAAGTTGTCTCCCCTGTCTGTCACTGTCCTAGGAGTACGTTTATATGCTTTGCATCTTGTTTTTTTTTATTTGTTTTTTTTTCCCTCTTCTTTTCTGAATCCTGATTGATGAGAATGTAATGTAATGTAAAAGGATATTTATAGAGCGCTTTACCTCGCAAGAGCCCAAAGCGCATATTACAGAGAAACATGATAAAAATTATAATTATAATTCAAAGCGCGCGCAAGCACACCACACACACACACACACACACACACACACACACACACACACACACACACACACACACACACACACCGCCGGGAAAAAAACCCCCAAAAAACAAAAAACTCTCACACACAGACAGACGACGATGACAGAAAACCAGACAGCCGCTTCCTCCCCCTTTCCCCCTCCCTTACCCCTTCCCTTACCCCCCCCCCCCTCCCCTGCCGCATCCCCACTCCCCCGCCCCGTACTCCACCCTACCCCAAGTATGTTTTTTTTTCTTTATGTTTGTTGCTGTCTTCCAGAGGATCTCGTGGGACCTTATGTGGAACCGGAGCTGGTCTCTGCTCTTGGAAACGCTTCAGAGATGGGTGAGTTAGTGATCGTGGTGCTGTGCTGGGTGGTCATGATCATACCTGCTTTGGCTGTCGGAGAAAAACAAAATAAACACAGAGAGAGAGAGAAGAGAGAGAGAGAGAGAGAGAGAGAGAGAGAGAGAGAGAGAGAGAGAGAGAGAGAGAAGAGAGAGAGAGAGAGAGAGAGAGAGGAGAGACAGAGAGAGAGAGAGAGAGAGAGAGAGAGAGAGAGAGAGAGAGAGAGAGAGAGAGAGAGCAGTGAGCTACAGAGAGAGAAGAGGGTGAGAGGAGTAGGGAGGTGTGTGTGTGTGTGTGTGTGTGTGTGTGTGTGTGTGTGTGTGTGTGTGTGTGTGTGTGTGTGTGTGTGTGTGTATGTACGTATGTGTGTGTGTGTGTGTGTGTGTGTGTTTGTGTGCGTGTGCGTGTGCGTGTGTGTGTGTGTGTGTGTGTGTGTGTGTGTGTGTGTGTGCGAGCGTGCGAATGTGTGTATGTGCATGCGTCCATGTGTGTGTGTGTGTGTGGTGTGTGTGTGTGTGTGTGTGTGTGTTGTTGTTGTTGTTGTTGTTGTTGTTGTTGTTGTTGTTGCTGCTGCTGCTGCTGTTGTTGCTGCTGTTGTTGTTGATTGATCCTGAAGAAAACGGTGTCCTTGTGATATGGTATTGATATTGAGAAGCTAAAATGTGCTATTGTGAGTAATGATAACATAATCTCTATTTTTATGTACTTTGTATTGTAAGAGATTTCGTATGAGCAATAAATACAAAGACTAGAATTTTTTTTTTAAACAAACAGAAAAAACATACTCTGCATCGGTCTTTTTGCTACAAACCACCCTCCAGCTACACTGGTCTATTTTTTATATTTAATTCTTATGACATGATGCTAAGCGTTTGCATTTCACTCGTGTGCCCCATTCAGGCTCGCTACACTTCACCAAACATAACGGCGTGGACGAACTGCCCTCGGGCTCCATGAGTAAGTTTGTCATCTTCGGTGCCCGCAGCTTCTCCCTGCGACAGCTCCCTGACCTTGACCTGACCTATGACAGCGGAAGTGACCTGGAGCTGCGCATGGCCCAGAGGGCGCAGGGGTCTTCAACTGCCCGGCGGGGAAAAGTTACACTGTGGTGACCTACGACTCTGACCTGAGCTCTGCTACCATGGTAATGTGGGGCGAAGGGGGGGGGGGGGGGTGTGTGGAGGAGGGTGTGTGTGTGTGTGTGTGTGTGTGTGTGTGTGTGTGTGTGTGTGTGTTCTGTGAATGTGTGTGTGTGTGTGTGTGTGTGTGTGTGTCTGTGTGTGTGTGTGTGTGTGTGTGTGTGTGTGCGTGCGTGCGCGCGCGCGAGCCTGCCTGCGTGCGTGTATGGTAGCCACAATTCGTCTTCAGGAATGACGTCATAATGCAACACCAATGTGCACGTGTTATATTTTTCTGTCATCCAGCCCACAGACGCAAGATGGTCTGCTGTTCGTTTTTTTCCTCAAGCATGCTTTCGTCACACACTGTATCTCGTCTTCCAGTATCATCCGAAGGACTATGAGGGCACTGTGGTGCTGTGGAGACGTTAAGCTGGCGTCAACCAGGCCCGAGAGATACAGGTACCTGCAGTGTTGAAGTAACCCTCTCAGAGACGCATCCATTAGGTGGATGAAACTTGACTGCGTGGTCCCAGTCTTCCCAACTGAGGCCGTAGCAAACTATACTCCTGGTAGGAGCAGGTCGGAGCAGAAAAATCCCACATGGCTCTGATGGGAATCGAACCCACGACCTCCCATCCATTCCGCGACGCTAACCACTTCGCCACGGCATCCAGTGATACCGCAGTGCTGGTCACAAAATTTGAACTACACTCTGAGAGATGCATCCACAACACACACACACACACACACACACACACCACACACACACACACACACACACACACACACACACACACAATCTAGCTCTCTAAGAACAGATAACTCTTGTGATTCCACACGTCAGGGCCCTGAACCCACCAAGGTGACCACGGGGCGGCTGGGTGCCCTCCCCTTGCTGATGGTAGGGTTAGGCAACCCTGGGGGAGTGCTCCTGTACTCCCTGGACCAGCACTCCCTGAAGCCCGTCTTCCGGTCCCACTGGCTGGGCGTGGAGAACTACCGGAAGTCCTGGGGCCAACTGTACGCCGGGGGACGACTGGGTGGAATCCACGTTACAGACCTCATGTCAGTATGGCTAAGAGGGGGGGTGGGGGGGGGGGGGGGGGTGGGGGTGGGGGTGGGGGCGGGAGGTAGGGGTTGGAGGAGGAACGGAAGGGGGGGGGGTCAAAATAGAGAGGGGGGGGGAATGGAAGCAACATGGAGAATGGGACGTGGTGGTGCCCTCCGGAGGGAGAGCTCACTCACTGCTGGCTCCGTGACTACTCAAGCCTCATATCATCTTGACTTTCTGCTCCGTGACTAATCAAGCCTTATAATCATCTTGACTTTCTGCTCCGTGACTAATCAAGCCTTATAATCATCTTGACTTTCTGCTCCGTGACTAATCAAGCCTAATAATCATCTTGACTTTCTGCTCCGTGACTAATCAAGCCTAATATCATCTTGGCTTTCTGCTCCGTGACTAATCAAGCCTCATATCATCTT
>CM031626.1:27533839-27536339 GCA_018398815.1 Conus ventricosus | reverse complement strand
ATGTTGTGTGGTTGGGAATGTGTAGTGTTCACTCAGCTCATGTTGTTGTGTGGTTGGGAATGTGTGGTGTTCACTCAGCTCATCTTGTTGTGTGGTGGGGAATGTGTAGTGTTCACTCAGCTCATGTTGTTGTGTGGTTGGGAATGTGTGGTGTTCACTGAGCTCATGTTGTTGTGTGGTGGGGAATGTGTAGTGTTCACTCAGCTCATGTTGTTGTGTGGTTGGGAATGTGTAGTGTTCACTCAGTTCATGTTGTTGTGTGGTTGGGAATACGTAGTGTTCACTCAGTTCATGTTGTTGTGTGGTTGGGAATACGTAGTGTTCACTCAGCTCATGTTGTTGTGTGGATGGGAATACGTAGTGTTCACTCAGCTCATGGTGTTGTGTGGTTGGGAATACGTAGTGTTCACTCAGTTCATGTTGTTGTGTGGTGGGGAATACGTAGTGTTCACTCAGCCCATGTTGTTGTGTGGTTGGGAATACGTAGTGTTCACTCAGTTCAGGCTGTGTGAAGAATGGCGTGAACAGGCTGTGTGAAGAATCTCCCTATTAGCCAGTGAAAATGGCGTGAACAGGCTGTGTGAAGAATCTCCCTATTAGCCAGTGAAAATGGCGTGAACAGGCTGTGTGAAGAATGGCGTGAACAGGCTGTGTGAACAATTTCACTATCCACGCATGAAACCAGCGTGGGGGATAAAAAAAACCCCATCTGGAAATCATACTCCCGTCACATCATTCCTTACTAAAAGAAAAAAAAATGAAAAAAGGAGAAAGAACAAGATGCGAAGCATATAAACGTACTCCCAGTTTTCCAAACCGCTTATAAATCGGCCAAGTGCTTTGTGAGATACGAAATAAAGGCAAAATAACGGTTTTAACGGTTATTTAACCGATTTACACTTTTGAAACTGGTATTTTAGTCCTCACTGGGCTAAAGCCTGTGTACATACCAAATTTCATCCAAATCGGACAATATGTCAAGAATAACGGTTTTTAACGGTCAGATTTTGAAACACTGCATGGAAGTGCCATTTGTGTGTGATGACCTTTCTATATACAAAATTGCATTAAAATCCACCAATATATAAAAAATAACGGCAAAATAACGGTTTATCGGTTATATAACCGATATATACTTTTGAAACCGGTATTTTAGTCCTCACTGGGCTAACGCCTGTGTACATACCAAATTTCATCCAAATCGGACAATATGTCAAGAATAACGGTTTTTAACGGTCAGATTTTGAAACACTGCATGGAAGTGCCATTTGTGTGTGATAACCTTTCTATATACAAAATTTCATAAAAACCCACCAATAATATAAAAAAAATAACGGCAAAATAACGGTTTTTTACGGTTATATAACCGATATGCACTTTTGAAACCGGTATTTTAGTTCTCACTAGGCTAAAGCCTGTGTACATATCAAATTTCATCCAAATTGGACAATATGTCAAGAATAACGGTTTTTAACGGTCAGATTTTGAAACACTATATGGAAGTGCCATTTGTGTGTGAAAACCTTTCTATATACCAAATTTCATTAAAATCCACCTATATATAAGAAATAACTGCAGAATAGCGGTTTTTAACGGTTGTTTAATCCATTTTCAGCATTACATCACTTACATATGGACAGAGGATCCGATTTGTCACAAGATCATCCAAACCGCTTATAAATTGGCCAAGTACTTTCTGAGATATTCCATAAAGAAGAAAAACCGTTACAGACCGTGACACCGTTAGTAACGGCTATAACGGGGCAAACTAAAACATCAGGCATCATCCGTGACCCATAATGAACATACCTGCTAATTTTCATAAAGGTCGGCCAAGTACTTTCTGAGATATTCCATAAAGAAGAAAAACCGTTACAGGCCGTTACAGCCGTTAGTAACGGTTATAACGGTAAACTAAAACATCGGGCATTATTCGTGACCCATAATGAACATACCTACAAATTTTCAGAAAGATCGGCCAAGTACTTTCTGAGATATTCCATAAAGAAGAAAAAGCGTTACAGGCCGTTACAGCCGTTAGTAACGGCTGTAACGGTAAACTAAAACATCGGGCATCATCCTTGATCCACAGTGAACATACCTACAAATTTTCAGAAAGATCGGCCCAGTAGTTTTGTCTGGAGCGAGTGGAACACATTTTGACCACGGACACACACACACACACACACACACACACACGGATATCAAACTCATGATCACACCTGGCAACCTAACCATCTCCACCTCAGTCCACTACAAGAACACAGACCCTCATTCCTACCTTCTCTACTCTTCAAGCCATCCAACTGCCACCAAACGCGCCATTCCATTCTCCCAGTTCCTCCGCCTCAGACGCTTGTGTAGCAACGAGGAAGACTTCCACACCCAGGCAGCCCAGATGATCAGCTTCTTCAAAAGAAGAGGATACCCCGATGAGCTGATCAAACAGGCACTGAACCAGGTCAAGGACATCCCCAGAGAGCAGGCCTTAACACCAAAA
>CM031626.1:27518839-27531339 GCA_018398815.1 Conus ventricosus | reverse complement strand
TACTGTGTTCTTCTCTGGTCCCAGAGTGCTTTTGTCAGAATACTGTTTATTTCAAGAACCGAATAAGGAATATCACATACAACTGTATTCGATTTGCACATTGAAGCCTCTTTTGCACAGGTATCAGCCAGTTCGTTCCCTCGAAGATTGCAGTGCCCGGGGTACCCATAATAATGTTATTTTAGAACCTCGCATCATTACTTGGTGAATTGAAAATAAAATTTCACTGACGAGATCAGGACGACTTGATGTATTTTGAATGTGTAAAGCCGTTAAAGCGGACTTGGAATCTGACAAAATCAGTATTCTTTCTGGTAAGACTTGCATATCAAGAATGAAATTAATAGCTTTCATAAGAGCAAATAACTCAGTGGTGAAAATAGAACAACCTTTGGTAATATGAAATCTTTTTTCAATGTTAAGGGAAGGTATCACGAAAGCAGCACCAACCTCAGATGTACACGAAACTGAACCATCAGTGAAAATATGCAGATAAGATTCATATTCAGTGTAAATCAATTTTTAACAAGAGAAGCAAGCAAAAGTGGATTCTCATTTTTAGTAATATTACCATAGGAATAGAAAAAAATCTGCTTGCTTCATCAACCAAAGGGGGAAAGGATATTTGGTAATTTTAACAATGTTGTCAAGCGAAAAGTCGCATGCATGTAAAAGAGGAGATACATAATCAGACAATGAAGTATATGCTTTTTTATTCCGTATCTCTCTAGAAACGTAGGTGCTTTCATCAAGTTCAGAAGTAACTGAGTTAGGGACTGTTCTTGCTCGTGCAGAGTAGCTACAAGCACAGAGCATCCTATGTTCATTTAAAGGTAAAACTCCTGCCTCTCTGTAAGTCATATCAATTGATGCCCATCTTGTAAGCCCCAAAGCAATTTTAAGTGCTAAGGAATCAATACTAGTTAACTTATGTAAATCTGTCTTTGGTGCAGTAAAAAATACTTCTTGACCATAACTTACAATCGAACGAATTGTCCCTAAGGCGACATGGATAAGATTAGATCCATAATTTATTAGAGGGATTCCAGTTAGGACTCGCAGTAACGCAATTTTCTTTCTTGCCTTTTCCACGAGATGATTTATATGTTTACACCAAAATAATTTATAGTGAAAAATAACGCCTAGAAATTTTACTTGCTTACTTGGGAAAATGAAAGAATCACCTATTTTTACTTTTACAGCGTCCCTACCTTCAAAATCGATATTTTTCTTTGTAAATATAATAAAAACCGATTTGTCCGTTGATAAGTTAAAACCGTTTGAATTCAAATAATTAACAAGTTTACTGACCACAAATTGAAACTGTTCAACAATTTTATTATGCTTGATTTTGTTTTTTGTAAAATTACAATTTACATTTTTCCACATTGCAATATCATCTGCGTAAGCAGCTAAAGTTGCCCCTTTCGTGTCAATCTGGTTAAGATCATAAAGCATCAATGAGAAGAGGATTGGAGAAATTACACTTCCTTGAGGGACACCCATGTTAACATATCTTGTACTTGACAGCACACCATTTAGTTTTACTTGTAGCGTTCTTCAAGATAAAAATGATTGTAAAAACATGTGGAACGACCTTTAATCCCAATTCCATGAGCCTTGGACAATAATTTGAAATGCCAAACGGAATCGTACGCTCTATGAATATAAAAAAAACGTGGCTAAAGTGGAGTGTCGCTTAGCCAAGGCTTTTTTGATGTGTGAAGCTAAAAGACTAACATGATCAGTGACACCCCTCCTTTCTGAAACCAGCTTGAAATATTGGCAAAATCCCATTCTTTTCAAGGAAATGTTCTAATCTGAATTTCATTATCCTCTCAAAACGTTTTCCAATGTGAGGAGTCAAAGAAATGGGTCGAAAATTAGAAGATTTTCTTTTTTAATTTTCCTTGTTTACGGATAGGTACAACTATTGCTTTCTTCGAAGCCATTGGCAGCTTTCCAGAATTCCAGCATAATTGGAAGAACTCTAATAATTTTTCAGAAAGCATTGTGGAAAATGCTTTTATCATGTTGTAAGAAATGGGATCAAATCCTGTCGCAATTTTACCAGATTTTAGACGGCGAAGTGAGTACAGAAGCTCCTCCATTGGTATAACGTGTTGTCATTGTCATGTGGTTCAATGTTTCTCCCTTCGTTTTCAACATTTCTTCTTCGTTCTTGCTCTTCTTTAGGCAGATGTTCAGTCTGACTCATTGCTGCGAAAGTGTCAGCAAATAATTCAACTTTCTCCTCGTTTGTTTTACAGATTTTATCGTTTTCGATCAAGACAGATCTGCGAGATGAAAAGAACCTTTAGATTTTTCTAATTTCCTTCCAAAGTAAAGCGCTATCGTTTAAGTGTTTGGAACAGTTGATGACTAAGTTTTTGTAATATTGCTGCTTTGCAAAAGCAACAACTTTGTTACTATTGGTGTTAGCTTTTTGTATTCAGCGTGTAACTGTTCCACTCTACTTTTAGGCTGCCTATGACGGCTTATCATCCAGCTTTTGAAGGCCTTAGTTTTCGCACCCACGGCGACTTCACACGCAATATTCCACCATGGGTTTGATGCTTTCTTTGGATGATTCTTTAATTTGACTTTTGGGATTGCAGAATCTGCAGCCTTAAGGATAAATTTTCTTAATTCAAAATAACAATTTTCCAAACCTCCCTCTAACACTGTATTTTGATTGAAATTTAGAAAAGACGAACCTGCTTCAAAATTTGATTGAAAAGCGCCCAATTAGCCTTATCTTCATTATATTTAGTGCATTCAGAATTGTAGATTGTTTTTTCAGGGCTCACTAGAAGTTGGATTTCAATGGGAAGATGATCACTGCCTAACGGTATTTGATGAACCTGCCAAGTACACAAAGGGTTTATGTCTGGGGAAACTAAAGACAAATCTATCGATGAGCAACGTTGATCTGATCGATCAGCAATTCTTGTTATAGAGCCGTCATTTAAAATGGTTAAATTTGCGTTGATTATTGTACTGGCAAGGTATTCGTTGTTGTTAACAATATTATTGGGATTTTCGGACCACAAAGCGTGATGGGAATTAAAATCGCCAAGAATAACCCATTGTCTAGAGCAGTCTAAAATCCATTATCCAGTCAGCTTCACCTTTAGACACTCCATCTGGATAATAACAGTTCAAAATGATAAGGACATTGGATACAAGGGTGCCAAATGGATGTAATGTTAAGACAAATTTGTAACAACCCTATCCAGATTTACCTGTAAACAACATTGATGAATTGCAGAAAATTTATATGTATATTTTTCAGGTGACAGTTCTTGTATGCCATGCACAGTCACAGACAGGACTATAGTCGCATTTTCATTGTGATTTATGGAGCGTGTTGTTATGTTTTTGGAGTACATTAGTTACTGTATAACTACACACAGACACACACACAACTTGCACCCCTCCCTCCCCCCACCCCCCTTTTTTGTTCCCTTGTTGATGACATCACACATTATGATGTCAGAAAGTGCGTAAGATATTTATGACGTCAATTCTTTGCCCTGACCAGCCACCGAAGATGGACATTACATAGTTGCATTGTTTTTTGTTTTTTTCTCTTGAAAAGGGCCACGTGGCCGAAAATTAGATGAGTGGTATTGTGAATTTTCTATACTGTTTTCTTCCCTTTGGAGGACTATTGCTTTTGTGTCAAAATGTTAAAGTTTTTTTTTTTTTTTTTTTTTTTTTTTGCTGTCCCACTCTCTGCGCCACCTCAGAGGCAGTGCACCCACGCCGCTCATTCCGACACCCCGTCCACAGCCACAGGCCGGTCGGCCCCGCCGCAGCCCCGGCACCGGCAATCCACAGGAAGCAGTCAATGTCAAGTCGTCAAGAGGCAACCCACCGGAGGAGACACTGCACTGCTGCCGAGTCACTTCGGTGGTGTTCAGTGGCGCCTGTTCTGATCTAACATACGCAGGACACCACCTACTAAGCCCCCTACTGACGACAATAATTGCTTAGTCGCGGAGCCGGCGTGAGTGAGCTCTCCCTTCGGAGGGCGCCACCACGTCCGTCCAACGACAGCCCCCATGGACTCGCCGATACCGGTGACCTCGACGGAAGCAAACCAAGGTCACAGACGTGGAGAGGACATCGAAATTGAGGTCACCATGAGAGCAGGGCATGAAGGGCCACAGAATTTGAGACACTTTTTTTATGCTGATCGATGAGAATGAGGATGATTAAGATGATGCTACGGATTTCCGTTTCGGTCTGAGACTACATGACAGGGCTGTACTCTACGCTTCCTTTCATAATATATCCCAGCGTCAACCAGGCCCGAGAGATACAGGCACCTGCAGTGTTGGTCATGAAATTTGAGCAACACTCTCAGAAACGCATCCATTAAGTGGATGAAACTCGACTGTGTGGTCCCAGTCTTCCCAACTGAGTCCGCAGCAAACTCAACTCTGGGTAGGAGCCGGTGGGGGCAGAAAAAACCCACATGACTTCTGATGGGATTCGAACCCAAGACCTCCCAGCCGGGAGTCCGCGACGTTAACCACTTCGTCACGGCGGCTGGTAATGTTAAAGTATTTACCATCAACCTTAATTTCTATACAGCAAGAATATAAACGCTTATCTATTGAAGAACATGGTGTTTTGCATGGTTGATACATTAGATTGCAAGCTACATATGTAGCAACTTTTATTTTAACGTTGGCTTTTACCTCATCTATAACAGGTGGGTAGAAAAATCCGTTTAACTTGGGTAAGTCATTTTTGTGGCAATTCAATGACTGAAGCACAACCACGTCAAAAGAACGCTTCTGCAATTTTTTTTCCAAATATACAAAATTGCACTTACTTCTACAGTTCAATTGTAGAAACGAGCAAATACCAGTAGGTTTGACTTGTTCAGGCCTCGTACACATCATGTTATTCGTAAGGAAAAGGACTATAACTGAGAATACCAGCAACAGAGAACACCAAAAACGGATAAAGTTTGACAGAAATTCTCTTTGTACGTTCATTTGGAGTTCAGACAGGCACTGGACAGAATTGTTTTCAATTCAATGATTGACGAAGTCATGACATCAGAAATTTTTGTTAGGATGGTCAGAAATTTCACTGAGAGATTTTCAAGCTACATTAAAATCTTTTCAATATCAAAATTTACAGATTGTTTTTTGAACGAACTTGAAGAGTCAGACTTTTCTTTAAGAGTACTTGGCACAGATGTTTTCGAAATTTTTGATGTCTGTCCTATACTTGTCTGATTTGTGACAGCAATACTAGTTTGATTTGAACTGTCAGTATGAGTTGGTAAAATACGTGTGCCCCAGATTGAAGGGGGGCTAGAATCCAAAGAAGTGGGCACCGGGTTTTGTTCATTAGCCTTCATCATTCCTTGACTTAAAACCGAGGAATAAGACCTGCTGTGGTTGCTCAAATTGCCCAGACCACTCAGTGTGGCAGATCCTTTTTTTCATATCGTCCACAAGTACTGGAAAGCGAAAGGAGAATGATTTCTTTTGAGAAAAGTTGGGGTTTGTGGAAGACGTGTTCACATCAACAGTTGCTGGGATAGGGGATGATGATGCGGACGAATTTACGCATGATACATCTGGCGATAAAACAAAGCAAGATTGTGACGATTTTGCTGTTTTTTAAAGAGGTATCAACAGCACATTCTTCTTCAGGACAACTGTTTTTTCTCTCACCAAGCTTAGATTTTATTCTATTAATAAGATGCTTTTTCTTGCCATGTTTAGGAAGATTATTTTCAACTAAGATTCTTTTAAGTTGTGAAACTTTGAGATCATTCAGACAACCAAATTCCTTTTCATTTAATAACTGCACTGAGCTTGGAGACGCCATGCAGATCCATTTTTGCTGTTGTTGTTGTGGGAAAAAAAAAGAAACTAGCGGAGGGGGCCCCCCCCCCCCCCCCCACAGGGAGGGAGGGAGGCCCCCCCCCCCCCCCCCCACCCCCCCACACACACACCGTTAGTTTAGGATTTTTGGAAAGAGACAGGACTTTTCAAATCATCCAGACACAGACTGTCGACTTTAAAGTAAATACTGCTTAGATTTAATTTTTTTTTTAAATTATCAATTAGACAAATTGAATACCGCAGCAATGACCTGTATCCCGACTATATGAAAATATTCAAGCCTTCAAGCCAATTTAACAGGCCTGAGAGCCGTCGGTGACTCTAATTCTAGTGTCAGAAACACAATTTGGATTTTAAATTAAAAAGTAGAAGAGGTGGGAAAAGCAAGACGAAACCGCGCACTGACTTGATTGTAGACTGGAGAATCCAGGAGCTTATTCACGTGTGGCAAGAAAAACGAAGGCAAACACGACAGCACACGCAAATTTTGCTGTGTTAATGACGTCATGATCGGTGAGAGGCAGACAAAACAAAAAAGACGTCACAAAAAAGAAGCAGGATTGAAACTCCAGCAGGCAGTCTAAGTAGGTCCTACGCAGCCACAAACCACGCAAGACCCACCCGCAGCACAGCAGTCAGCGGAGGACGCGGAACGGCGCCGCCACCCCAACGGCAGAAGAGGATGAGGCCGATTCCCCTTCCATCAGCCGGACGGACGGTGTTGCCAAGGCAACAAAACCCAGTCCGGCTTCTCGGGGAGAAAACGCCGACGACCCAAAACAATCCACGGCGACGCAGCAACGATGGTGCACAGACCGACCACCGGAGACCCCCGCAATCCCAACGGAACAGCCCCGGACCGTTTAACAGTCCAGAAAGGACCACAGACAATAACGCCGGACCACCACCACCTCAAGGCCACGGCAACAAGACGAAGACCGTCCCGCACAAGACACAAAACGATCAACCCAAACGAAACGACGGAACGAAAACCAAAACGCCGCCTCCCTCAGACAGGCACCACACAAACCAGGTAGGACCACAACTTCCAGATGGAAACACGGTGCAGCTCCGACACAGTGAAACAAAAAACACAGAGCATACACCACCAAGACTTCTCTTCGGTTGATAGAAAATGACGACACGACACACACACACACACATACACACACGTACGCACACGCACGCACACACACACACACACACACACACACACACACACAGACATACATATACACGCGCGCGAGCGGGATCCTGCTTACAAACACGGGAGAGAGAGAGAGAGACGCTTTGGCGCTTTAACGATGTATAGCCTTTCAGCCATTATGGCATGGCTTTGGGGAGAGACAGACAGACAGAGCCAGACTGTTACAATTTAAAAGGGAGACAAGAGAGGAGGAACTTTACGAAAGACGTCATAGCAATGACTAGTTGCAAGCCTCCTTTTACTTACCGCTTTTAGATCTTTGTATCTTCGGTCAGTGTAGTGCTATTGTTGGTTTATTTAAAACATTTGGAAAGTGAACGCATGCCTAATTGTTCAATATCGCTTTTGGATCGATTGCTAATGCGATTGGAATATTCAAGATTATGTGAGAATGTTCACCAGGTTTCGGTAAGTTGCTAGTGCATTACCAAAGATTCGAGAATGTTGTAGAAGCTGACCGAATTACATTTGCATACGCTCGTCACGATTTCACTGGTTAATCTTATTGATGTGAAGAATATTCTAGAAAAGAATAATCGAGTATGTTGAAGAATGTTGTTTAGATAACATATGAAAGAGAGAGAGAGAGAGAGAGAGAGAGAGAGAGAGAGAGAAATGAGATTTGTGACCCGTCATGACAAAACCAGGGTTAAGTTGAAATTTTGGGGTATGGAGATATGTATATCATTGGAAAGCTAATTTAATTCTCTTTCATTTGGTATAAGAATTGTTACTCTAGCTTAAGAAATAAAAAAGTTATGCCCTTTTGAAAAATGAAGGTGTCGACAGACTAGTTTTGGTGTTGCAATGACTGCAAGAAATATTGAATTATAAACAAAGCTTGCCCTTATGTCTTAGATTGAAGAAATAGGGGGAGATAAGCATTCATATCTGCAGTGGTAGATGATTCTGCCTAACTAACAGTATCATGTATGCGCTTGATGGGTGAATGGGGGGAAAAAATGCTTCTCACAATGAACCTTCAGCAAGCTTACACCAGCCTTTTCTGGGATTGCATTCTTCTTAAAACTGAAAAGGTAGAGGAATCAAATTACCACTTTCCGCGGTCACTGAGGAGAAACCACCAAGTTTCGAAATATTGGTATATGACCAGGAGTTATATGTTAGTGAGTTTCCCTCCCTATTGGAGGGTGTCTCCCCCTTGGAGACTATAAGCTTGCTGAAGGTTCATTGTGAGAAGCATTCCCCCCCCCCCCCATTCCCCCACTCAAGCGCATACTGTTAGTTAGGCAGAATCATCTACCACTGCAGATATGAATGCTTATCTCCCCCTATTTCTTCAATCTAAGACATAAGGGCAAGCTTTGTTTATAATTCAATATTTCTTGCAGTCATTGCAACACCAAGCTGCTCTGTAAGTTGCTGGAACGGTGCTCGGTACTTATCCTTGGAATTTATTAGTTTCTTGTATTTTAGTCCCTTGCGGATTCATTCCAAGAACTGGCCCTCAGCACTTGTGTCTTAAGAGGATATTTTTTTATATTTTCTACTTTTCACAAGAATATGTAGCTTGTTTTGCTCTTTCATCATTTTTTTTTGCTTCTTAGGTGGCACCTTTGGTTGTTTTTTTGAGAACTCAACAAACATACTACGATATTGCACACCAGCCTTTTCTGGGATTGCATTCTTCTTACAACTGAAAAGGCAGAGGAATCAAATTACCACTTTCCGCAGTCACTGAGGAGAAACCACCAAGTTTCGAAATATCGGTATATGACCAGGAGTTATATGTTAGTGAGTTTCCCTCCCTATTGGAGGGTGTCTCCCCCTTGGAGACTATAATCTTGATGAAGGTTCATTGTGAGAAGCATTTTCCCCCCCCATTCACCCACTCAAGCGCATACTGTTAGTTAGGCAGAATCATCTACCACTGCAGATATGAATGCTTATCTCCCCCTATTTCTTCAATCTAAGACATAAGGGCAAGCTTTGTTTATAATTCAATATTTCTTGCAGTCATTGCAACACCAAGCTGCTCTGTAAGTTGCTGGAACGGTGCTCGGTACTTATCCTTGGAATTTATTAGTTTCTTGTATTTTAGTCCCTTGCGGATTCATTCCAAGAACTGGCCCTCAGCACTTGTGTCTTAAGAGGATATCTTTTTATATTTTCTACTTTTCACAAGAATATGTGGCTTGTTTTGCTCTTTCATCATTTTCTTTTGCTTCTTAGGTGGCACCTTTGGTTGTTTTTTTGAAAACTCAACAAACATACTACGGTATTGCACACCAGCCTTTTCTGGGATTGCATTCTTCTTAAAACTGAAAAGGCAGAGGAATCAAATTACCACTTTCCGCGGTCACTGAGGAGAAACCACCAAGTTTCAAAATATCGGTATATGACCAGGAGTTATATGTTAGTGAGTTTCCCTCCCTATTGGAGGGTGTCTCCCCCTTGGAGACTATAAGCTTGCTGAAGGTTCATTGTGAGAAGCATCCCCCCCCCCCCCCATTCACCCACTCAAGCGCATCCTGTTAGGCAGAATCATCTACCACTGCAGATATGAATGCTTATTTCCCCCTATTTCTTCAATCTAAGACATAAGGGCAAGCTTTGTTTATAATTCAATATATATATATATATATATTTTTTTTTTCCCCTAAAAGTTCACATCTTTGCCAAGTCATTACTATAATGACTGAAGAATTGTTAGCCTGCACTTGTTTTCCCCCACTACTTAATTGTTCCATTTTACTACCCTTCGCTGGCTGCTTTGGGGGTGCTGTTGGATTCTTTTTTGAACCCTTGGTGGTGAGAACATCACAGAATTATGGACTGTGGTGTGTCTCTATTTGACACCAAGAGCACAGACACAATCAGCCATGTCTCTCTGATGAGTCCGACCCAGCGGACAAAAGGCCTAGGAGCAGGCAATACAAAATAGATCTGCCTTCGAGAGGAATTACGATTGTTACCTCAGGCAGCTAGTGAAGGGTTTCTCATATTTTTTTTTATATGTTCCCCCCATTTTCTTCATCTTCAATTTTCCCCTTCTTATTTTTTCTAAAAGTTCACATCTTTGCCAAGTCATTACTATAATGACTGAAGAATTGTTAGCCTGCACTTGTTTTCCCCCACTACTTAATTGTTCAGCATTATATTGTTTGGACGATCAGTGGGAGATTGCATCTCTTAGGAGATCCAAGTAAAGGTTGTTCTGCACAATTCTTAGCCACTGACAATGCTTGGGTTATTGAACAGCAGAACTGACCACTCACACTGTTCGATATCTTTTGATCTCCCTTGCATCCTTGAATGGATCCTCAAGCATAGGCTCAAAGATTGTCCCCTACATTTTATACTGTGTGCATAATGCTTTTAGTTTTTCAACAACTTTTTTTTCCTCTGCACACTTTCGTTTAGTTCCATTTTACTACCCTTCGCTGGCTGCTTTGGGGGTGCTGTTGGATTCTTTTTTGAGCCCTTGGTGGTGAGAACACCACAGAATTATGGACTGTGGTGGGTCTCCATTTGACACCAAGAGCACAGACACAATCAGCCATGTCTCCCTGATGAGTCCGACCCAGCGGACGAAAGGCCTAGGTGCAGGCAATACAAAATAGATCTGCCTTCGAGAGGAATTACGATGGTTACTTCAGGCAGCTAGTGAAGGGTTTCTCATATTTGTTGTATATTCCCCCCCATTTTCTTCATCTTCAATTCCCCCCCCCCCCTTTTTTTTTCCTAAAAGTTCACATCTTTGTCAAGTCATTACTATAATGACTGAAGAATTGTTAGCCTGCCCTTGTTTTCCCCCACTACTTAATTGTTCAGCATTATATATATATATATATATATATATATATATATATATATATATATATATATTGTGTGTGTGTGTGTGTGTGTGTGTGTGTGTATGTGTGTGAGAGAGAGAGAGAACATGAACCAAAGAAGTTATTCTTTGGCATTAAAAGAATCATGTCAAGGATTTCGGTAATGTCCACCCCTTAGTTAGCTCATTCTTAATGACTCCTCTCGAGCATGGAGAGGAGTCATTAAGAATGAGCTAACTAAGGGGTGGACATTATCTGAGGAGATTTTAGAAAGAGACATTGTGTGCGTTTGTTTTTGCTTTGGAAGATTTTTTTTTATTTCCCTTGAAAAATCTTACAGTGATTTTTGATTGAGTTTCGATTTGAGGAGTGTGGCTAAAAGCTCCACGATGCATTAGGCGTGTACTTCAAATGATTATTGTGCAGCACTTCAAACGCGTTTCTGCTTGTGCCCTCTCGCCCATACCCCACTCCCCTTTGGACTTAAAATACATTGTAACACTCATGTGCATTTAGTCTTTCGAGTCGCACGGACAGTCTCTCTCCATGCCCTTCTGGTGGTGAAGGTGTGAGAGGCATGATTCAACAGGTGATGTATTGACGGTGTATGCACGGACAGTGTCTCTCCATGCCCTTCTGGTGGTGAAGGTGTGAGAGACATGATTCAACAGGTGATTTATTGACGGTGTATGCACGGACAGTGTCTCTCCATGCCCTTCTGGTGGTGAAAGTGAGAGAGACATGATTCAACAGGTGATTTATTGACGGTGTATGCACGCAGGGTCTCTCCATGCCCTTCTGGTGGTGAAGGTGTCAGAGACATGATTCAACAGGTGATATATTGACGGTGTGTGCAGAATTTTGCGGTTCGTTTTGTGTTGCATGTCGCTGTCCGTGGAGTAGGCTGTGCACAGTGACCATGTCTGTTCGTATTCTCTACCGTCGCCCACTGGATTGCTCTGTCCCCATACACAGACCTTCATCAAGCCTGACAGAGATCGATAACTCCATTTGTCTCGATGTACTGCTACTGGAGAAAAGCTCATAATCATGTCCTGATTCAGTTAAAAAAGAAAGAAAAAAAGGAAAAAAAGAAAAAGAAAAAAAAAGAAAGAAAAAAAGCAAAAACGAAAGAAAATTCAGAATATCATTTCTGACTGGAAAGTGAAAAGAAATGCCACTCTGTTCTGCCAAAGCTTCTAACATTCATTTTCATTCCAGTATTATTGATCAGTCGCTATCTTTTTTTCCCAACAGAATAAGAGCATACACACTGCATAAAATTAGCATGCACAATCTTAAAACAAAACCTAAGCATATGCATGTGTCTCTACTGGACATCAGCATTCATAACCTTTACAGGAAAAAAAATCAGAACAAAAGTGACAAAAATACTCTATTGATATTGTTTGTTTGTTTGTTGGTTTGTTTTCATGTTCTGTTCATCAAAACAAGTCATGGAAGATGAATGTTCCTAGTCCTTTATTGCCCAAAGCCTCCTCTCCGCTCAAACCACTTTTCACAAAGAACACATAGCTGACATAGACTCTGCAGATAAAAGAAGCACTGTTCATTTACCGAAGAAGCACATTCTACACTGCTCAATTAATCACCATCTAC
>CM031626.1:27499630-27511239 GCA_018398815.1 Conus ventricosus | reverse complement strand
ATGATCTTCCACACAATTTTCTACCCTCCTCTTTCCTCCACCCCTCTCTCTCTCTCTCTCTCTCTCTCTCTCTCTCTCTCTCTCTCTCTCTCTCTCTCTCTCTCTCTCTATTTTCCCCCAATTCCCTTGCCACGTATCCCTCCAAGAAAAAGAGATAAAAAAAAAAGAAAAAAAAAAAAAGAAAGGAAAAACGATTCATCAAAGTGCAAACATTTCCTTCCTATCTCTTAAATCTGAGATGGAGACTCTCTCTCTCTCTCTCTCTCTCTCTCTCTCTCTCTCTCTCTCTCTCTCTCTCTCTCTCTCTCTCTCTCTCTCTCTCAATGAATAAACCGTGTGTGTGTGTGTGTGTGTGTGTGTGTGTGTGTGTGTGTGTGTGTGTGTGTGTGTGTGTGTGTGTGTGTGACACATAGCGAGAGAGAGAGAGAGAGAGAGAGAGAGAGGAGAGAGAGAGAGGAGAGAGAGAGAGACAGACAGACAGACAGACAGACAGACAAAACTACAAATGGACAGATGGACAGACAGACAGACAGAGAGAGGGGGGGGGGGGGGGGCGGGTTATCGGATATTTGTGTACATTCAAACCGTTACAAGATCGTAATTTTACATGTCTCCTCTCTCATGAAGTTGATGAAAATAAAGTTCATTTTGTTCTGTCTTTTCTTGAACTACAACGTGTTAGGCAGCACGTAATCCCACTTGAATACCGAAGAAAACCTTGTTCCCTCAAACTGATTATGTTAATGGCATCATCGAACGAAAACACTATTAAACAATTCGCTTTGTGTTTTGACATAAAGCATTCAGAATGTGAAATGATGTGTCAAGATAATAAATGAAGTGTTAAGCTAGTTCAATGAATTACGCCGTTTGATATTCAATTATCCCCCTTCCAATGGGCTAAGGCCTTTATGAATTAACATCTGCGTCTGCATCTGCGTCTGTGTGTGTGTGTGTGTGTGTGTGTGTGTGTGTGTGTGTGTGTGTGTGTGTGTGTGCGCGTGTGTGTGTGTGTGTGTGTGTGTGTGTGTGTGTGTGTGTGTGTGTGTGTGTGTGTGTGTGTGTGTGTGTGTGTGTGTGTGTGACTTCCCTTGTCAGGCTACCAGAAAGACTCCTTTCACTACCGCTCCTCAGCAATCTTGCCTGTCATTTCAAGAAAACTATCCCACCATGCCTTTTGATGCTCTCTCTCTCTCTCTCTCTCTCTCTCTCTTCTCTCTCTCTCTCTCTCTCTCTCTCTCTCTCTATATTTATATTATATATATATAATATATATATATATCTCCCTCTCTCTCTCTCTCTACTTAACCTTAGATGTAGACAGGCACTAAAAAATGTAGCAGCAAAATTCAGATTAGGAATATCTGGATTAGCCATCCATCATTTTAGATATCGATCATGTAATGATTACGATTTGTTTTGTCCTTTACGTAAAGAGTCAAGGAAACCGAACTGCACTCCGTACTGTCTTGTCCAGCTCTCATGAGCATTAGAGAAAAGTTTATTAACCCCAAATACTACAGACAGCCATCATTGTATAAACTGAGCCTACTCTGTTCTTCCACTTCTGCTGAAGCTGTTGAAAATTTTCATTGTTGTTGTTCGTTCAAATCCTTTAAATATAGAGAAATTTACACTTCTTAGACCCCCCCCCCCCCCCCCCCCTGAAGTAGTCGTGTTTTGTTTAGTAATCTAATTCCATTGTTTACGACTATGGTGCCATGAATGTCCACACCACCCCTTCATTAGGGGCCTTGGTCTATTGTGTGAATATAAATCATCTGAATCTGAATCTGACCCTCTCTCTCTCTCTCTCTCTCTCTCTCTGGAGTGAGTTCGTGATCAAGCTGCCGACAAGACGCATTTTTGAAGCGCTCCCGATCTTTTGTTTATTGTGTATTGTTTATTCGGTTTTGGACTCTGTGAAGTTTAGAATATGGATTCGAAGGATAAAACTGAACACGAGGAACCAAATCTACAAAGAATTTTGGAAAATCAAAGAATGGAATACGAAAAATCTCTGGATAAAGTTTTGAATGATCGACTTAGTGCAGTGACTCAGCAAGTTTCATTCGATTTGGACAGGGTCGCGCGTGAACTCAAGACCGAGTTTCACGAGCTTCAAAGCAAAACGAATAGGCTAGAACAAACCGTTGCCACATCAGTGGATGAAATCAGCAAAACAAAACACTATGTGACTCAGCTGGAAGTGAAATTGAAACAGGCAATTGCAACACTGGATGAAAAGACAGAAAAATTAGAAATGTTCATCAGACGTGACAACCTGCGATTTTTCAATGTGCCCCGGCCCTCCTCCACTGGATCACACGAAGAATGTGTCAAATCTGTTTTAAGTGTTCTAGAGGGGTCAGTGACTGGGAAAACTTGGACCCCAGATGATATTATACGTGCGCAACGCTTGGGACGCAACAACGATTCTGATGGTCGCCCCCCGCCCATGATAGTAAAATTTGCGCGCTGGTCCGACAGAATGTCGGTTCTCAGCGAGGGCAGGGTGGCACTTCGGAAGATGGTGGTGGAGGAGCAGAACCAACAGCGCTACCCACGCCCGCCATGGAGACGAGGCCCGGTGAGCCATGACACCCGCTACAGGAACAGCTACGCTGGTAAACAACTACAGCGACTACAGAAGCGGCAATTACGCTGGCGACAGCAGCAACGACTCCCGCTACTTCTGGAGGAATGACAGACGCTTACACTATGAAGGCACCCGCATTGAAAACCACGCATCCAATGTCGACAGAGACAGTGAGTACACGGACATGAGACAGTGTGATGAGGGCAGTGGTCTTCAAAACTGGCAATACAACTTCCAACCGTACCCCACCAAGTTCGATGTATCATTTTCCGCATTTGACTACAACACGGACGTCTAATAGTAATGTTCTGCAGAACATGAACAACACCTGTAACACTGTTAACACTCAGGGTACGACAGAGAATGACATGACAGATCGATGTGAAGACACAGACCACGTTGTGTATGATACAAACGGTGTTACTTGCACAGACAAAAGTAAACAGAGGGACTCAAGTCAAGTTGATATCGGCACAGAGGAAGAACAGAACAATGCCGACATGGACAGTGTGACAGGAAAGAACTCAAATCTGGTTGAAGTCGGTGTAGAGAAAGTTCAGAATTATGTCACTTCAGACACTGGGGTGATGAGTGATATGAATCGTGTTGAAGACAGTACGAAAGATCTACGAAATGACTGTGAAGAAACGAACTTAACAAGAGAGGGATATCGGAAATCGTACAGATGACAGTGCGTGTGTGTTACATAGTACCGACAGTGTAGCCAACATGACAGGGGAAAACGGACTAAACACGGCTGACCTTCACACAGTGACAGAGACTGCTGACAGTGAGGGAATCAATGAATCCACATATAACCTGATCACCGACTCCACTGACATACACAGATCGAATTGAACTCCAACATACAACACATAACCCAGACGATGACAAATCGACGGCACTGCGGACGGCCAAGGACACAAGAACAATTGTAAATAAACCAAACAATAAGGCTGACTCTACCAAACCCACAAAACCACATACAGTGCGACCAAACACGGACCAGAGGAACGATGACAAAACCACAAAGAAGTGTGAGAGACGCAGTTCCACGGGCAAAGCTTCACAGCCTGCAACCCGATCAAGAAGCGCCTCCTGCACCAACTCTGCCTCCAAACGGCAAACCACCATTCATGAAGTGGCAGGTGGAAATGCCAAGCAGGCCAGCTTATAGGGACACGGCCGGACCCATGTCACGAAAAACATCAAGTTCGTAACTTATAATATTGATGGTCTTTCCCGTGTGTTTGACCATGAAATACGCTCTTATTTAAAAGACTTTGATTTTTGTTTACTCGTAGAAACTTTTTCCACCCGTTTTCCAGATCACTTTTTTCCGAACTATGACACTTTTATTGTACCAGGTATCAAACTGTCCGATGGCATTACAGCAAGGTTATCGGGAGGTTTAGCACTCCTTGTCAAGAAACAGTTTTCACAGTACGTTGAACAAGTGAAGACTGAATATGATAATATAATTGTGTTGAAACTGTCCAAAGATGTTTTTGGCACAGACACACCAGTGATGCTAGTCGGTGCATATGTACCTCCTAGCTCTTCTGACTATTACCGCAACACGGATTTATCTAATGGTATTACGATTATAGAACAATGTATAATGGATTTGTTTGAATCATTTGGAAATGTGCCTTTTCTCTTGATTGGGGATTTCAATGCACGCACTGGGGGGTTGAATGGGAAAGAAGGGGATGATGATGTTAGTGAAGGTGTGCCACTGAAAGATGACGACGAACGGGAAGTGAGCCGTACTTCAAAAGATAAAGTGATAAATGATTTTGGTAACTGTTTATTGAATGTTTGTGGCTGTTTTGATCTATTTATTTTGAATGGCGCTGTCAAGAATGATAAGGATTTTGGTCACTTTACATATGTGTCACCAGGCGGATGTAGTATTATTGACTATGCTATTGTGTCACGATGTTTGTTGAAGTTTTGTGTTTCACTGAATGTTCGTCCCAAAATTGAATCAAAACACATGCCTGTTGAAGTTGTGTTTAACTCACAGGTTAACGTTTGATGAGGAAACAAATGTAAACGTGAGCAGTTTTAAGATTGAAAAAATTGTCTGGGACCAAAGCAAATTTGAAGATTTTAAGAAGAATATTACATCCAATGAATTTAAAAAACAGTTTAGGGACAGCATCCTCTTTAATAAATACTGACATTAACGAAGCTCTTCAGATATTTAACGAAGCGTTGCTCAGTGCTTGTTTATGTATGAAGAAAACGATAACAGTAGGAAAGGAATATCAGACCCATGGTTCGACCAAGAATGTGGTCAATGCAGAAAAGAACTTAGATGTGATTTGAGACAGTATTACAGACATGGGGATGACGATGTTTTAAGAACTGCATATAACGAGAAACGAAGAGAATATAAAGAGCTCCTGAGGATTAAAAAGAAAAATCACCGTACGTCGACATTGCAGGCATTACATGCAAATATTAATAATCCGACAGGATTCTGGAATAAGTTGTGATCTTGTATTTCTAAAAAGTCTGTAGTAAATAACATTAGTAAAGAGCAGTGGTACACACATTTTTCCCAAGTATTTCAGTCAAATTCTGACAACGTTTCAAATACAGTGGACAGTGAAAGTAATGAAGAGGATGATAACGGCCAGCGGACCGAGGATGACGGTCAGCACGTAAACACAGATTCTCTTGAGTCAGATATAACAGAGAATGAAGTTTTTGCTGCCGTGCGTTCGTTAAAAAATGGCAAGGCAGCAGGTCCTGATGGGATCACAGGCGAAGTATTTAAAAATTCTATCACCATAATTGTTCCTTTTTTAGTTGCATTATTTAATGTAATGTTTACCACAGGAACCTATCCGTTACAGTGGTCTGAAGCCTTTATACAGCCTCTCTTCAAAAAAGGCGATCGGAGCTTACCTGATAATTATCGCGGTATTTCGTTATTGAATGTCTGCAGTAAGCTATACAGTCATATATTAAATGAAAGATTATCAAAATGGATTGAACATAATAATGTGATAAACGATTGTCAAGCAGGCTTCAGAAAAAAATACAGCACTGTTGATCATATTTTTACGTTGTTTGCCATGGTGCAGAAAACAATTATTGTTACACAAAAAATTATATGTTGGATTTATAGATTTTAGAAAAGCTTTTGATTCTGTCGTTCGCTTGAAGTTATGGGCTGTCATGAAGAAAAGGGGTATTCGAGGGAAAATGTACCAGGCTATAACTAGTATTTATAACATTGTTAAAGCAAAAGTTAGAGTTGAAGGCGATCTGACTGAAGCATTCACGTGTCCCATTGGTTTAAAACAGGGAGAAAAAATGCAGTCTGTCCTGTTTTCTCTGTTCATAAATGAATTGGCGGAAGAAATCATCCAAAGAGGAAGACATGGAATTCAGCTTATTTCCCGATGTTTTGGAAATTCTTATTCTTATGTTTGCCGACGATATTATTCTAGTTTCTGATTCGATCACAGGCTTGCAAACCAATTTAATGTGTTGCATGAGATGACAAAAAGGCTTGGTTTAATCGTGAATTTAGATAAGTCAAATATTGTCATCTTCAGAAATGGCGGCTATGTCTCTGAACATGAGGTATGGTATTATGGACGGAATAAAGTATCAGTTGTTAATATGTATAAATATCTTGGTGTCATTATGTCGACTAGGCTGTCATTTACTCACTGTTTGAACGATTTAGCCAGTCGAGCGAAAAAAGGGGTCATTAACATCTTTAAGTTGCTTTGGTCATTAGGAGAAAAATCTCCAGTCATATTCTTTAAACTTTTTGATGCTCAGATCCAGCCTATGCTTAGTTATGGAGCCGAAGTTTGGGGCATCATAGGAAATCTTGATATAGTAGAAAAGTGCACTTGTTCTCACTAAAAAGATTTCTAAATGTTAGCATAAGAACTCCTAATGTGATGATATACGGTGAGTTAGGACGTTTTCCATTATATGTAAACTTGCACCTCAAAAGTGTTAGATATGGTTAAGAATTTTGAAGATGCCATTTCATCGTTTGCCTCACAAGTCGTATAGAATGCTACTACATTTTCATAATAACAATAAGAATACATGGGCATCGGCAATTTGTTTCTTCTTGTACAAATATGGATATGGAGAGGTTTGGGAGAATCAGGGGGTTGAGGATGAGAAGGCATTTTTGAGAGCATTAAAATATAGTGTTATTAATGATTACAAGATGCAATGGTCTCATGACATGGAACAAAGTGATCGTTTCTTGTTGTATCGAACGTTCAAGAGTGAATTGATTCTATCTCCCTATTTGAATGTACTTAATCATTTGCGAGCAAGAATCAGTTTGATTAGGTTACGGTTAGGTGTCTCACAGCTGAACGTGCACAAGCTACGCTTCCGTAGAAATATAACGGAAAAACGATATGTCATGTCCATTCTGTGTTTCGCAGGTGGAGACCGAAGTTCACTTTGTTTTACATTGTCCGCGGTATCAGGATTTAAGAGAAAAGTATATTCCTCATAAATACTACAACCAACCTTCGCAGTTCAAACTAACAATGCTTCTGGCGTCTGAGAATAAATCGCAATAGTTCGACTCGCTATCTATCTTGAAAAAGCATTCAAACTGCGCGGTAGTTCACTCGAATGAGTAATGAAGTGGAAATGTACATTGTACGGTGTGTTTGTAGTATTATTACAGAATGTATAAAATGTGTTTTCTACACTTATACAAATTCATTCTGTTTGTAACCACTCCCAATGACATGGGTCTATGGCCTATTCATTAAAATTTTCAGTTTCAGAGTTCAGAGTTCTCTCTCTCTCCTCTCTCTCTTCTCTCTCTTCTCTCTCTCTCTCTCTCTCTCTCTCTCTCTGGAAAATATGCTGAACTCAGTGTTGAAAAACAAGCAAAAAACGACACTGTCTTCGTGCCACACCAAAGGCAGAGGGAAACCTGCTGTCATGCTGCTGAACTCAACAACGACAACCGATCAACCCCTGCCATAGAAATTCAAGACACAGCTGCGTTTTGACGAAATGTCCTTCATGAGTCAGCAAGGACGACAAGAAGGCTACAGAGCGAGACGTACAGACGGAGTCAGGAAGGCTACAGAGCAGAGACGTCCAGAGTCAGGAAGGCTACAGAGCAGAGACGTACAGAGTCAGGAAGGCTACAGAGCAGAGACGTACAGACGGAGTCAGGAAGGCTACAGACCAGAGACGTACAGACGGAGTCAGGAAGGCTACAGACCAGAGACGTACAGAGTCAGGAAGGCTACAGAGCAGAGACGTACAGAGTCAGAAGGCTACAGACCAGAGACGTACAGAGTCAGGAAGGCTACAGACCAGAACGTACAGACAGAGTCAGGAAGGCTACAGAGCATAGACGTACAGACGGAGTCAGGAAGGCTACAGAGCAGAGACGTACAGAGTCAGGAAGGCTACAGAGCAGAGACGTACAGACGGAGTCAGGAAGGCTACAGACCAGAGACGTACAGAGTCAGGAAGGTACAGAGCAGAGACGTACAGAGTCAGAAAGGCTACAGACCGAGACGTACAGAGTCAGGAAGGCTACAGACCAGAGACGTACAGACAGAGTCAGGAAGGCTACAGAGCATAGCGTACAGACGGAGTCAGGAAGGCTACAGACCAGAGACGCTCAGACGGAGTCAGGAAGGCTACAGAGCATAGACGTACAGACGGAGTCAGGAAGGCTACAGAGCAGAGACGTACAGACGGAGTCAGGAAGGCTACAGAGCAGAGACGTACAGAGTCAGGAAGGCTACAGAGCATAGACGTACAGACGGAGTCAGGAAGGCTACAGAGCAGAGACGTACAGAGTCAGGAAGGCTACAGAGCAGAGACGTACAGACGGAGTCAGGAAGGCTACAGACCAGAGACGCACAGACGGAGTCAGGAAGGCTATAGAGCAGAGACGTACAGAGTCAGGAAGGCTACAAAGCAGAGACGTACAGACGGAGTCAGGAAGGCTATAGAGCAGAGATGTACAGAGTCAGGAAGGCTACAAAGCAGATACGTACAGACGGAGTCAGGAAGGCTATAGAGCAGAGATGTACAGAGTCAGGAAGGCTACAAAGCAGAGACGTACAGACGGAGTCAGGAAGGCTACAGAGCAGAGACCTACAGACGGAGTCAGGAAGGCTACAGAGCATAGACGTACAGACGGAGTCAGGAAGGCTACAGACCAGAGTACGTAGAGTCAGGAAGGCTACAGACCAGAGACGTACAGACGGAGTCAGGAAGGCTACAGAGCAGAGACGTACAGACGGGAGTCAGGAAGGCTACAGATTACAGACCACAGACGGAGTCAGGAAGGCTACAGAGCAGAGACGTACAGACGGAGTCAGAAGGCTACAGACCAGAGACGTACAGAGTCAGGAAGGCTACAGACCAGAGACGTACAGACGGAGTCAGGAAGGCTACAGAGCAGAGACGTACAGACGGAGTCAGGAAGGCTACAGATCACAGACCCACAGACGGAGTCAGGAAGGCTACAGAGCAGAGACGTACAGAGTCAGGAAGGCTACAGAGCAGAGACGTATAGACGGAGTCAGGAAGGCTACAGAGCAGAGACGTACAGACGGAGTCAGGAAGGCTACAGAGCAGAGACGTATAGACGGAGTCAGGAAGGCTACAGACCAGAGACGTATAGACGGAGTCAGGAAGGCTACAGACCAGAGACGTATAGACGGAGTCAGGAAGGCTACAGACCAGAGACGTACAGATGGAGTCAGGAAGGCTACAGAGCAGACACTACAGAGTCAGGAAGGCTACAGACCAGAGACGTACAGATGGAGTCAGGAAGGCTACAGAGCAGACACGTACAGAGTCAGGAAGGCTACAGAGCGAGACGTACAGACGGAGTCAGGAAGGCTACAGAGCAGAGACGTCAGACGGAGTCAGGAAGGCTACAGAGCAGAGAGTACAGACGGAGGGGAGGAATACTACAGAGCAGAGGGCGTATAAAACACAGTCAGGAAGGCTACAGAGCAGAGAGGTACAGACGGAGTCAGGAAGGCTACAGAGCAGAGATGTACAGAGTCAGGAAGGCTACAGACCAGAGACGTACATAAGACGTCAGGAAGGCTACAGAGCAAGACGTACAGACGGAGTCAGGAAGGCTACAGAGCAGAGACGTACAGGTCAGGAAGGCTACAGACCAGAGACGTACAGATGGAGTCAGGAAGGCTACAGAGCAGACACGTACAGAGTCAGAAAGGGAAAAGAGCAAGACGTTACAGACGGAGTCAGGAGGGGTACAGAGCAGAGACGTACAGAGTCGGAAGGCTACAGAGCAGAGACGTACAGACGGAGTCAGGAAAGGGTACAGAGCAGAGACGTACGACGGTGTGAGGAAGGCTACAGAGCAGAGACGTATAAACACAGTCAGGAAGGCAAAAAGAGCAGAGTGGTAAAAGACGGAGTCAAGAAGGCTCAGAGCAGAGATGACAGAGTCAGGAAGGCTACGACCAGAGACGTACAGACAGAGCAGGAAGGCTACAGAGCATAGACGTAAAAGACGGAGTCAGGAAGGCTACAGACCAGAGACGCACAGACGGAGTCAGGAAGGCTACAAAAGCATAGACGTACAGACGGAGTCCAGGAAGGCTACAGAGCAGAGACGTACAGACGGAGTCAGGAAGGCTACAGAGCAGAGACGTACAGACGGAGTCAGGAAGGCTACAAGCATAGACTTTCAGACGGAGTCAGGAAGGCTACAGAGCAGAGACGTACAGAGTCAGGAAGGCTACAGAGCAGAGACGTACAGACGGAAATCAGGGAAAAGGGTACAGACCAGAGACCGCACAGACAGAGTCAGGAAGGCTATAGAGCAGAGGACTACAGAGTCAGAAGGCTACAAAGCAGAGACGTACAGACGGAGTCAGGAAGGCTATAGAGCAGGACGTACAGAGTCAGGAAGGCTACAAAGCAGAGACGTAAAGACGGAGTCAGGAAGGCTACAGAGCAGAGACCTACAGACGGAGTCAGGAAGGCTACAGAGCATAGACGTACAGACGGAGTCAGGAAGGCTACAGACAGAGACGTACAGAGTCAGGAAGGCTACAGACCAGAGACGTACAGACGGAGTCAGGAAGGCTACAGAGCAGAGACGTACAGACGGAGTCAGGAAGGCTACAGATTACAGACCCACAGACGGAGTCAGGAAGGCTACAGAGCAGAGACGTACAGACGGAGTCAGGAAGGCTACAGACCAGAGACGTACAGAGTCAGGAAGGCTACAGACCAGAGACGTACAGACGGAGTCAGGAAGGCTACAGAGCAGAGACGTACAGACGGAGCCAGGAAGGCTACAGATCACAGACCCACAGACGGAGTCAGGAAGGCTACAGAGCAGAGACGTACAGAGTCAGGAAGGCTACAGAGCAGAGACGTATAGACGGAGTCAGGAAGGCTACAGAGCAGAGACGTACGACGGAGTCAGGAAGGCTACAGAGCAGAGAGTATAGACGGAGTCAGGAGGCTACAGACAGAGACGTATAGACGGAGCCAGAAGGCTACAGACCAGAGACGTATAGACGGAGTCAGGAAGGCTACAGACCAGAGACATACAGACGGAGTCAGGAAAGGCTACAGAGCAGAGACGTACAGAGTCAGGAAGGCTACAGACCAGAGACGTACAGATGGAGTCAGGAAGGCTACAGAGCAGACACGTACAGAGTCAGGAAGGCTACAGAGCAGAGACGTACAGACGGAGTCAGGAAGGCTACAGAGCAGAGACGTACAGACGGAGTCAGGAAGGCTACAGAGCAGAGACGTACAGACGGAGTGAGGAAGACTACAGAGCAGAGACGTATAAACACAGTCAGGAAGGCTACAGAGCAGAGAGGTACAGACGGAGTCAGGAAGGCTACAGTCCAGAGATGTACAGAGTCAGGAAGGCTACAGACCAGAGTCGTACAGACGACGTCAGGAAGGCTACAGAGCAGAGACGTACAGACGGAGTCAGGAAGGCTACAGAGCAGAGAGTACAGAGTCA
>CM031626.1:27495765-27499530 GCA_018398815.1 Conus ventricosus | reverse complement strand
GGAAGGCTACAGACCAGAGACGTACAGATGGAGTCAGGAAGGCTACAGAGCAGACACGTACAGAGTCAGAAGGCTACAGAGGAGAGACGTACAGACGGAGTCAGGAAGGCTACAGAGCAGAGACGTACAGAGTCAGGAAGGCTACAGAGCAGAGACGTACAGACGGAGTCAGGAAGGCTACAGAGCAGAGGACGTACAGACGGAGTCAGGGAAGGCTACAGAGCAGAGACGTATAAACACAGTCAGGAAGGCTACAGAGCAGAGAGGTACAGACGGAGTCAGGAAGGCTACAGAGCAGAGATGTACAGAGTCAGGAAGGCTACAGAGCAGAGACGTACAGACGACGTCAGAAGGCTACAGAGCAGAGACGTACAGACGGAGTCAGGAAGGCTACAGAGCAGAGACGTACAGACGACGTCAGGAAGGCTACAGAGCAGAGACGTACAGACGACGTCAGGAAGGCTACAGAGCATAGACGTACAGACGACGTCAGGAAGGCTACAGAGCAGAGACGTACAGACGACGTCAGGAAGGCTACAGAGCAGAGACGTACAGACGGAGTCAGGAAGGCTACAGAGCAGAGACGTACAGAGTCAGGAAGGCTATAGAGCAGAGACGTACAGACGGAGTCAGGAAGGCCACAGAGCAGAGACGTACAGAGTGAGGAAGGCTACAGAGCAGAGACGTACAGACGGAGTCAGGAAGGTACAGAGCATAGACGTACAGACGACGTCAGGAAGGCTACAGAGCAGAGACGTACAGACGACGTCAGGAAGGCTACAGAGCAGAGACGTACAGACGGAGTCAGGAAGGCTACAGAGCAGAGACTACAGACGGAGTCAGGAAGGCTACAGAGCAGAGACGTACAGACAGAGTCAGGAAGGCTACAGAGCAGAGACGTTACAGACGGAGTCAGGAAGGCTACAGAGCAGAGACGTACAGAGTCAGGAAGGCTACAGTAGCAGAGACGACAGACGGAGTCAGGAAGGCTACAGAGCAGAGACGTACAGACGGAGTCAGGAAGGCTACAGAGCAGAGACGTACAGACGGAGTCAGGAAGGCCACAGAGCAGAGACGTACAGACAGAACCAGCAAAAGAAGGGAAGATATATTTTTCACTTTCTCCATCGGTCTGATTTTTCAAACCTCCACCTAGCCTATTTTATGACTAGTTGCAAAGTGAGGCGACTGCAGGCGGAAATCTAAACAAATTTAAATGTAATAATAACGAACCGGACAGAAAAAAACGTAGATAAACGAATCACAAGACAAAACACGACGCGTTTCGACCTCATAGGTCTTCTTCAGGCAAGATGCAAAACACCCAGGACAACGAAAATGAACGAGCAATCACTTATTTTTATTCACTCGTTCATTTACGTTGTCTTGAGTGTTTTGTGTCTTGCCTGAAGAAGACCTCAGAGGTCGAAACGCGTCGTGGTCTCTCCGCCCCTTCCTCCTGGCTCACCACACCAACAGAACTCTTCAGTTTCACGGCACAGTCATCCCCGTGTTGATGACTATCACTCTGCACAGCGACGACAACGACGACGACGACGACGACGACGACGACGACGACGACGACGACGACGACGAAGAGGTGTCAGGACACGCAAACATTTGACACTTCACTGAGGTTTTCATGCACGTATTCTTACTAGGGTACTGACTGAAAAAAGAGCAAGCTTCTGTGACAACGATAGAGACGACAGATCGTGAGGTCAGTCGACAATTGGGGTCACTGTGACAACGATAGAGACGACAGATCGTGAGGTCAGTCGACAATTGGGGTCACTGTGACAACGATAGAGACGACAGATCGTGAGGTCAGTCGACAATTGGGGTCACTGTGACAACGATAGAGACGACAGATCGTGAGGTCAGTCGACAATTGGGGTCACTGTGACAACGATAGAGACGACAGATCGTGAGGTCAGTCGACAATTGGGGTCACT
Source organism: Conus ventricosus (assembly GCA_018398815.1). Classification (NCBI taxonomy): domain Eukaryota; kingdom Metazoa; phylum Mollusca; class Gastropoda; order Neogastropoda; family Conidae; genus Conus; species Conus ventricosus. The sequence continues at coordinate 27,497,575 of CM031626.1, read as the reverse complement.
GTACAACGATAGAGACGACAGATCGTGAGGTCAGTCGACAATTGGGGTCACTGTGACAACGATAGAGACGACAGATCGTGAGGTCAGTCGACAATTGGGGTCACTGTGACAACGATAGAGACGACAGATCGTGAGGTCAGTCGACAATTGGGGTCACTGTGACAACGATAGAGACGACAGATCGTGAGGTCAGTCGACAATTGGGGTCACTGTGACAACGATAGAGACGACAGATCGTGAGGTCAGTCGACAATTGGGGTCACTGTGACAACGATAGAGACGACAGATCGTGAGGTCAGTCGACAATTGGGGTCACTGTGACAACGATAGAGACGACAGATCGTGAGGTCAGTCGACAATTGGGGTCACTGAGATCGACAGTGTGTCCGAGAGTACTTTTCAAAATTGTTTGTGTGACAGAGTCTGTGTACTGTTTACCAGTTGCTATGTTTAACAGTCGCTGTGTATGTATGTCCGTGCACAACAGAGCCTGTGACTTTCTTACAGCTCCGCTGATGAGTTTATCTCCAGCTTCAATTGTGACCGGACATCTGTTTTAAACACTTCACCACCTTCGATTGTTTTCTTCTCGACAAAAATGTAATGACGTACCAATTTCAGTTCCGGAACATGTGTTTACAGTAACAGCCTTTATAATGGTTGTAGCTCTCCTGATGTGTTTATCTTGAACTTCAATTTCCACCGAATGTGTATTTCAGACACACACCACAGATTGTTTTCTAACAGATGATAGGAGCTGACATACCTTTGATTCAGTTCCAGACCGTATGTTTACAGTAACAGCTTCTGCATTGTTGAGTTTTGACCGAAGCTCTGTTTCAGACACTTCACCACTATAGATCGTTTTCTACGAGACAGAAGGCGTTGACTCACCTGTATTTCAGATCCAGACCCGGTGTTTACCCCAACAGCTTCTACAGTGTTGAGTGTGGACTGAATGTCTGGTTGAGACACTTCACCACCATCACAGACTGTCTTCTACGAGGCAATAGACATTGACGTACCTGTATTTCAGTTCCAGACTGTATGTTTACAGTGACAGCTTTTACATGGTTGTAACTCTCCTGATGTGTTTCTCTTGAACTTCATTTTGACCTAATTTCTGATTCAGACAATTTCACCTCTACAGACTGCTTTCTACTAGACGAAGATGTGCACGCACCCGCATTTCAGGTTTAGACCGTGTGTTTACAGTAACAGCTTCTACGTTGTTTAGTTTTGACCGAATCTCTGCTTACAAAGCCTCTTCACCACCATAGATTGTTTTCTACCAGACCAAAATGTATTGGCGTGCCTGTAATTTAGTTCCAGACCGTGTGTTTACACTGGCAGCTTTTACATGGTTGTAACTCTCCTCATGGGGTTTACCTTGAACTTACAATTTTGACCGAATTTCTGCTTTAAATACTTCCCCACCACAGATTGTTTTCTACCAGACAAAAATGTATTGAAGTAGCTATATTTCAGTTCCAGACCGTGTGTTTACAGTAACAGCTTTTACATGGTTGTAACTCTCCTGATGTGTTTATCTTGAACTTCAATGTTCATCGAATGTGTATTTCAGACACTTCACCACCATGACAGATTGTTTTCTAACAGATAATACCAACTGACGTAGCTATAGTTCAGTTCCAGACCGTGTGTTTACAGTAACAGCTTCTACATTGTTCAGTTTTGACCGACTCTCTGTTTCAGACACCTCACCACCATCACAGACTGTTTCCACCCGATGACGTACCTGTATTTCAGTTCCAGACCATGTGTAAATAGCGACTGCTTCCACGCACAC
>CM031626.1:27473265-27488265 GCA_018398815.1 Conus ventricosus | reverse complement strand
GGTTATGCCTCTTACTTTCATCAGCTAACGTTGTAACGAGGCGAAACTTGTCAATATACGTGTAAAAAGCCTTTGCGAGACGCGCCGTCATCATTAGCTAGATGTTCAATGTGGCACTTTGCATTGTACCTGTATATATATGAACTTACACTGTGTATGATTACCACTTTGTAACTGTATGGTGATTGAGGCCCCATCAGAATGGGCCAATGGCCTTCTGATAAAAAGTATTCAAAATGGAGTGACTGACGGCGGCGAACGAAGCAAAATTTAGAAATAGAGTTTGTTACTTACCGCCAATGACATTGATAAACAAAGCACATGACAAGACACGATGCATTTCAACCACTTGGGTCTTCTTCAGGCGAAAAAATAAATCACATTTAACATTTGGGACAGTACAAACAAAGAACGAAAAATGACTCATCTGTTGTTGTCCATGTGGTGGGGAGAATAGCCGGTAGGCGGAAATGACATGGGGGATTATGGGAGGGGAAAAGGGGGGGGGGGGGGGGGGTTGCGTAGGGGAGGTGTGTGTGTGATATGATAGGGTTGTGTGTCTAGTTTATGGGGTGGTGTGATATCTTTGTGACGGTTGTGGTAATGGTGGATTGATGATAATGGTAAGGGGGAAAGGGGGGGGGGGGGGTGGAGGGAAACTGGGGAAATTAAAACAAAAAAAAAACATAAATAAAAAGGTTTAGGTGAATAAAATAAATGATTTCGTTGGGTGATGAAAGAGGTAGTGGTAGTTATGCGTGGGTAGTTGTGAAGGTGTGTGGGTAATGTTAGGGAGGGAAAGGGATGGAAGATAAATGGGTGATAAGGTATGATCGGGGGTGGGGGTGGGGGGGGTTGAGGTGGGAAAAAAGGGGGGAATGGGGGGGAGGGTAATGTGTTGGGGGGGGGGGGGGGAGGGGAGGGGAAGGGGGCAAGAGAAGGAGAGCTTATATCTCTTCATCCACTATGGGGTGGGGGTTGGGGTGGGAGGTTTCATATAAATGGTGTTGTTTTAAAAAAGTGAACAATGCTGTGGGATGATGTTCATTGTAACAGGTGAAATAATGTGTTGGCATCAATATGCTGATGTTTGTTGAGAGAAGATAGCAGTGATCAATGAAAAACAGGGTGTCATGTGTTGCACACACACACACACAACACACACACACACACACACAACACAAAGGGTTGGGGGATGGGGACCACATATAAACATTGTTCTGGGTGAGTTAAGATCATGTGAGCATAGTGAGACTAACTGTGGAGAGTTTTCACACACATATTTACTCACACATACACTCATTCCACACACACCCCACACACACACACACATATTTAAAAAAAATTATTGTCATCAATCAGTCACTGATAGGTGATGATCATATGAAATCAATGGTAGTGTAGGAAGAGATTCTTCTCCGTTCCCTTAGGCAAGAATGGTGGAGGTACTGGCAAGGGCTTCTGTAGGGTGAAGGCTCTCCAGTGGTCAATAAAATTATCCATCAGATTGAAATCATGGCTCTGTTATAGCAAAACATGAGATTATAAACAGCGCTATGTTTAAATACGGAATTCGTTTTCCTTTAATGTAACAACTCACCGAATTTTTACCGAATACCAGGATACTTGTCTCCCGAGTCCTCAACTGTCAGTAAGAAGTTACTTCCCTTGTCCTTGTTTTCACCCCCCTCGGGGCAAGAATTACGTCCCATATGTATGACATGACAGTCATTTAGTGTATGACATGACAGACATTTACTGTATGACATGACAGTCATTTAGTGTATATGGATCAGAGGAAGTTACTATCGCCGGTACAGGAACAAAAGATTAGTAATGGCAGTGTTTAGCTGGAACAGATTTCCTTTCTCCCCTCTGTCTCATAATCAACACTGTCTTCTTTGTATCGGGCATCAAGTAATTAAGTTATAAAAGCAAGACGCTAAATCAGACCAGGTTGTTAAAACACTGTCTTTGTTATTCATTTCTGTCTATTTTGTCTCTGTATGTTATGCATAATTTTGAGTCTGCGATTCGCCTAATGTCTAATATTAAGGGGAAAAACATCTGTTGCATTTCCTTTCTAGGCACTATCCCCTCCCCTCCCCCCCCCCCCCCCCCCAAAAAAAAAAAAAAAAAAAAAAAACCCCCAATTACCCCGTGTGTTTTTTTTTTTTTTTTTCCGCAAATTTTGTATCTTTTAAAATTTTGATTTTTCCCCCCTTTTTTGGTTTATTTTGCACACTGTTTTGGGGGGGGGGGCCCCAACCAATTTTTTTTTTTTTTAAAAAAAATTTCAAAAAGCGAAAAAAAAAAAAACCACCGCAAAAAAAGCCTTACCTTGCCTTCGAAATTAAAAACCCATTGCGCATTTTGGGTTAAAAAAGGGGAACGGAAAATTTTATACAACAAAGGGGGGGGAAAAAGGCTTTTTGAGGCAGACCCGGGGATTTCCCCAAGAGGGCGGTGTTTTTTTTTTTGTTTTTTTTTTTTTGTCCCCGGGGGGTTGAGGTCCATTGGTGGGCGGGGGGTGGGGGGGGGGGGGGGGGGGGGGGGGGGGGGGTTTTTGGGGGGGGGGGGGGGGGGGGGGGGGGGGGGGGGGGGGGGGGAAAAGGGGGGGGGGGGGGGGGGGGGGGGGGGGGGGGGGGGGGGGGGGGGGGGGGGGGGGGGGCCGGGGGGGGGGGGGGGGGGGGAAGGGGGGGGGGGGGGGGGGGGGGGGGGGGGGGGGGGGGGGGGGGGGGGGGGGGGGGGGGGGGGGGGGGGGGGGGGGGGGGGGGGGGGGGGGGGGGGGGGGGGGGGGGGGGGGGGGGGAAGTTGGGGAAAAAATTTTTTTTTTGGGGCCCCGAAAAAGGGGGGGGGGGGGGGGGGGCAACCCCTATTTCCCATTTTTTTTTTTTTTCCCTTTTTTAAAATTTTCCTCCTTTTTTTTGGGTCCAGTTTTGGGGGGGGGCCCCCCCCCTTTGACCCCTCACCCCCCTGCCCGGGAACAGTCTGACCCCATTAAAATTTCTTCCCATGCGGACCTTTTTTGAGGCCCGTTTCAGGGGGGGAAAAAAAAAAAACCCCCCCCCCTTTTAAAAAATTTTTTCCCCAAAAAGGTTTTTAAATTTTAAATTTTCCCCAATTTTTTTTCATATCCCCCAAAAAATTTTCCTCAAGTTTTTAAAAAAATTTAAAAAAAAAATGGGGAAAAAATTTTTTTTTGCCTTTTTTTTTTTTTTTAAAAAAAAAAAAAATTTTTTCCCTTTTTTGGGGGGGGGGGGGGAAAAATTTTCCCCCGGGGAAAAAACCGGAATTTTTTAAAAGGGAAAAATTGTGGCCCGTTTTAAAAGGTCCATGTGACTTCCAAAACCCCCCCCAAAACCCCCCCCCCCCCCCCCCCCCCCCCACCCCAAAAATCACCCCCCCAAAACCCCCCCCCCCCCCCCCCCCCCCCCCCCCCCCAAAAAAAAAAAAAAAAAAAAAAAAAAAAAAAACCAAGGGAAATAATTGGGGGGAATTGTTTTTTTGGATCAATTACCAGTTTCACAAAAATTTTTAAATTTTGCCCCCCCAAAAACGCTGACTGGAAAAAAAATAAAAAGAAACCCGGGTGGGGGGGCCCAGAGAAGCACTGTCTTCACCTGCCTTTAGAGGACTGTTTTTTAAAAGGGCCCGAAACGCTGCTAAAAAAAAAAATTAGGGCCTAAAAAATTTTTGTGGGAACCCCTTCTTTTTTTTTTTTTGTTTTTTTTGTTTGTTTTTTGGTAATCACCCCCCCCCCCTTGGGGGATTACCCCCCCTTTCTTCCAGCCCCCTCCATCATTTCCCCGTTTTCCCCCTCCCTCGACTCGGATTTACTCCCGTACTGTTCTTCTTCACCTTTTTGGGGTTTTTTCCCTGGCTGTGTTTGGGGGGGTTTGGTTGGCCGTGTCTGAACCCCCCCTGTTCGCTGACAGTAACCTTTACCCCCCGGGGGGCATGCCAAAAACAGACAAACAGGGCAATGGCAGCCCCCTGCGATTTTTTGTGTCTTTTGTGTGTCAGGCCCAGGGGAAAAATCAAAGCGGGGGTTGGAGGGACGTGGGGCGCCCCCCGGCGGAAATCTCACTCACGCCGGCTCCGCGACTAAGCAATTATTGCTCATAGGGGGCTTTTAGGGTGGGTCCTGCGTAGTCAGATCAGAACAGGCGCCCCTGAACCCACCGAAATGACCGGGGCAAAGGCATGTCTCCTCCCGGGGGGTTTTCCTCTTGAGACTTAACATGACTGCTCCAGTAAATTTTCCCCGGGGCGGGGCTGCGGCGGAAAGGCCCCCGGGTGTTTCTGTGAACGGGGGAAGGGGGGGGGGGGGGGGGGGGGGGGGGAAAATGTGGGGGTGGGTTTTCGTGCCCCCAAAGGCACAGAGATGGTAGAGCAAAAGAAAAAAAGGGTTTGGGGGGGTGGACGCCCACGTTTTTTTTGGGACCAAGGGAATTGTCCCCCGTTTCTAAAGCGTTGCCCCTGTCCCCGTTGTCTGTGGGGTCTCCTGGCATTGTTGGGGGCAGTAACTTTATTGATTAGTTGACTTTTATCGCTGTAACTGGGCCGCTGCCATAGAGCATAATCAAAGTCATGTTCCCAGCTAAATTTGTGTAACCTTCGAAAAAGAAAGGGCCCCTGGTAGGAGACGGGTTTTCCCCAAACACCTGCTAACTTGAAAGGCCTTCTGAAAGACTTTGGCTGAAAGGCTTTAGAATCGAAATCGCAATCAACGTGACCATACCTTGGTTTTGCAGTCAAAATGCTTACTGGAGTCTTTAAAATATAACGGTACACAAAGACGAAAGAAAACTAGAATGAGCGCGCTGCACGGTGTGTGTAATGTTTCTTTGTTTCTTTGTGTGCGCGCGCGCGCGCGCGCGCGCGCGCGCCGCGCTTTTGTGGGGGTGTGTGTGTGTTGTGTTTGTTGGGGGTGTGGTGCGTGCGTGGGCGTGCGTGTGTTTTTTGTTGTATGTGGTATGGTGTTGGGATGTGTGTGTGTGGGTGGGGTTTTTGCCATGCATAGTACGTTAGAAGTGTGGTGCGTGGTGCGTGCGTGCGTGCGTGTGTGTTGTTGTGTGTGTTTGTGGTGTGTGTGTGTGGTGGTGGTGGTGTGGTTGTGTGGCTTTGTGCGTGCACGCGTACGTGGGCGTGCGTGCGTGCCTGTTGGTTGTGTGGTTGGGGGGGGGTGTGGGTGTGTGGTTGTGGTGGGTCTGTGCGGCATGTGGTGTGGTGGTGTGTGTGTGGGTGTGTGTGTGTGTGCGGGGTGTGTTGTGTGTGTGTGTGTGTGTTGTGTGTTGTGTGTGTGGTGGTGTGTGTGTGTGTGTGGTTGCGTGTGTCCCGTGCCGTTGCGCAGTTTCGCGCGCACGGGTGTGTGTGTGTGGGTTGGTGTGGTGTGGGGGATCGTTGTGCGGGCGTGCCTGTATGTGTGTGTGTTGGGGGCCTGATGGTGGTGTGTGTTGGGGGGTGTGGGTGTGTGGGTTTTGTGTGGGTGTGGGGGGTGGGGTTTTTGTGGTGGGTGTTTGCTGTTCTCTGTGCGTTGCATGTGTGTGGGGTGTGTGTTGGGGGTGTGGGTGTGTGTGTGTGTGTGTGTGTGGGTGTGCGTGGCGCGCTTGCCACGTGCGTGCGTGCGTGCGGCGTTGCTGTGTATGTGGTGGTGTGTGTTGTGCCCGGGCGCGCGCCTTGCACACGTGCGTCTGCATGTTTGGGGGTTGGTGGTGTGTGTGTGTTTTGTGGTTTTTGTGTGTGGTGGTGTATAAAAAGAGAGAGGAAGAGGGGAGAGAGAGAGAGAGAGAGAGAGGAAGAGAGAGAGAGAGAGACAAAACCCACAGAGACAGACAGAAGACAGACAGACAGAAGAGGCTCACGCTCAGACCTAAAACCCATTTGAGTTGGGACAAAAACCCTCCTCCGGGTGTATAAACACAGCATGATAGGCACACATTTGGGGAAAAAAGAAAGACGGGTGGTGGTGTGCTTCAACCGTCACTGATACTATGAACCCCCCCCCCCCCCCCCCCCCCCCCCCCCCCCCCACATCCTTTACGCGTACTTCTCATCCTCGTTGCTGTTGCCCCCTCCATACAGACCCTTTTCAGAAAGGAAACCCGGGTTTCCAAAACTTTCATCGACGTGACTTGCAAATCGTTTCGCTTCCAATCAGACCCCCTATTGTGGGCCTAGGGGCCCATCCCCCCCCCCCACCCCACCCCCCACCCCACCATGAAAATCCCACCAAATTTTCCCCCCCCCGCCCTCCCCCCCCTCTCCCCACCCCCCCGGCGCCCCCCCCCCCTCCCCCCCCCCCTCCCCTCCTCCCCTCCTCTGCTTCGAAGTCGTCGTTTTCTTTCCTTTAAAAAAAATCAAAGGGAAAACCTTTTTTTTTTTTTTTCCCCCACACGTCATTCTGTGTTTTTTTTTCTTCGCTTGGTGTGGAGGCGTTACTGTCTTTTTTTGGGTGAAATCGTTTTCATGACAAAGAGTCAGTGAGTTCCGTTTTTGTCAATGCATGATGTGCTTTTCACTTATGATGTGTTGTGTGTGTGTGTGGTGGGTGGGTTGTGGTGTTGTGTGGGGTGTGTGTGGGACCCCATAGCCAATGTTTTTGTATTTGTGTTTTGACAATACAACCCTTTTGTTTTTTACAGAAATCGAATGAATTTTTTTCTGTTTAAAAAATCCAAACCTTTTAAGAGTGTGTGTGGTGGGGGGGGGGGGGGGGGGGGGGGGGGGGGGGGGGGGGGGGGGGGGGGGGGGGGGGGGGGGGGGGAGGGGGGGTGTATGGGGTGTGGGTTTTGGTTGGGTGGTGTGTGTGTGTGCGTGTGTTGTGTGTGTGTGTGTGTGTGTGGGTGTGTGTGTGTGTGTGGTGTGTGTGTGGGGGTGGGGGTGTGGTGTGTGTTTGTGGGGGGGTGTGTGTGTGTGTGTGTGGGGGGTGGTGGGTGATGGTTTGTGGGCGGGGGGTGTGGGGGTGTGTGTGTGTGTGTGGGGTTTTGGGTGGTGGTGGTGGTGTGGGGGGTGGGGTGGGGGTTGGGGGGTGGGGGGGGTGGGGGTGGGTTGTGTGTGTGTGTGTGTGGGGTGTGTGTGTGTGTGTGTGTTCAGAAAAAAATCATAGAAATGTAGATTAAGTTACATAATAAATTTTTCAAAAAATGAAACCATTCCTAAACTACAAAGAAGAAAAAAACCCCCAGTTTTAAAAATTTTTTTCTAAAGAACAAGAAAGCAACAAAAAGAACCCCCCACCTCCCACCCCACGCCCCCGACCCCCACCCCTCCCCCCCCCCCCCCCCCCCCCCCCCCCCCCCCCCCCCCCCCCCCCCCCCCCCCCCCCACCTGTATTTTTGACCAAAAAGTAAAAACCCCATTTTGGGGAGGTTTCCCAGGGCCTTCCCCCCCGCCCCCCCCCCCCCAATTTTTGGCCGCCCGGGGGGGGGGGGGGGGGGGGGGGGGGGGGGGGGGGGGGGGGGGGGGGGGGGGGCCCCCTTCCCCGTTGCCCCCCCCCCCCCCCCCCCCCCCCCCCCCCCCCCCCCCCCCCCCCCCCCCCCCCCCCCCAAACACACAACGAAATGTCCCTCAACCCCAAACAAAAACCCACAAAACCCCCCCCCCCAACAACAAAGGGGGGGGGTTTTTTTTTTTTTTTTGTTATTTTTTTTTTAATTTTTTTTTTTTTTTTTTTTTTTTTTTTTTTTTTTTTTTTTTTTTTTTTTTTTTTTTTTTTCCGCCCCCCCCCCCAGCGTTCCTTTTGTTTTTTTTTACAATTTTTTTTTTAAAAATTTGAAAACCAGCGTGTCCTCTCCCTAAAGTGGACCGCAGGCAAATTCCTCGGAGGCTGTAATTGACTCAAGGGCCAGTCATGCGTGTCGCTACGTTCTTGACTTTTCGATTGCCTTCACTTTGTTTTTCAAGCAGCGTCTGTATGGGAATTTTTTTTTAACTTCAAAAGCACGTAACAACCATTTGCCTGGTTGTTGCTTCGTTGGCCTGAAAAGCACGTAACAACCATTTGCTTGGTTGTTGCTTCGTTGGCCTGAAAAGCACGTAACACCATTTGCTGCCCCCCCCCCCCCCCCCCCCTCCCCCCCCCCCCCCCCCCCCCCCCCCCCCCCCCCCCCCCCCCCCTCCACTATTAGATTGTTCGTGTTTGTATTTGTCTGACTTTATATTCAAGTTTAAAAGGCTGTGCCAGTCTGGAATCAAAGTTAGTCTGTGTTAGGTTTTCTTATGGGAGCAAAAGTTACCCCACTTGTTTACTGTTTATTGTTTACTGTTCCCTGCCTCACTTCTTTCTCAATTTCATTACTACGAGGTTTTGTTGTTGTTGTTGTTGTTGTTGTTTTACTTTTTTTTTTCACCTTGGCTGTGAATCCTCTTTTCTCTGACTCGTTCGACTTGGCTGTGTGTGTGTGTGTGTGTGTGTGTGTGTGTGTGTGTGTGTGTGTGTGTGTGTGTGTGTGTGTGTGTGTGTGTGGTGTGTGTGTGTGTTTTTGCGTGTTTGCGTGTGTGTGTGTGTGTGTGTGTGTGTGTGTGTGTGTGTGTGTGTGTGTGTGTGTGTGTGTGTGGCTAAATTTGCTAAATCTTATCTCTCTCTCTCTCTCTAATGTCGTCCACTGCCGGACATTCTTTGTATTCTATTCGATTGTCTTTGTTTTCTACATATTTCCCTTTTATTCACAGGTTGTAACATCCAAGGTTGTTTGCTGTTACTGTTGTTGGCATTGTTGATGTAATCTGTCAACTAGGTAACGAAAATGTCAACAAGCTTCCAAGGGAATATCAGATTGTGCATTCAATGCTGCTGCGTCTGTGTCAAATCAAACAATGCGTGCCTGCCTATAGTCCAGTCGACTGCGTGGGGTCTCTGTTGGGGCTGTCATCTTGACAAAGGCGATTCTCTGCACATTCGTTAAGACAGCTTATAAAAAACAACAACAATTTTTATGATAAAACCGGCGATTATGCGTAGCAGTCTTTCTTCAGTAGAATCTTTGACCTGATGACAAAAAATGTTTTATCATGTCTTTCAGGAACTCAAGTAATGACAGGAACTCAAGTAATGACATCAGCTGGAACATCTCTGAACATGACCCAAATTGATCTTGGTTCATATTTGAGTAGTACCCATAGACTCATTATTAGCTATCTCTTGTTATCATTATGATTATGATTATTGTTGTTGTTGTTATTATTATTATTATTATTATTATTATTATTATTATCATAATTATCTTTATTATAATTACAATTATGATGAACACTTATGTAGCACCTGTCCTCGGCTAGCCATCAAGCGCTCAGCACTTTACAATCTACACTCGTTTACACAACGGGCTGCCTACCTGGGTAGTGCCGACTGAAGAGCTGCCAGCTGACACTTCCTTCAGTCGTTTCCCGTGTCATCCAGTCAATGTCATCCAATGTCGATCACTCATTTTCCTTACTTCATTCTTTCCATTTCTCACGCAGGGTGCATGCTATGTGTAACGTGTTATCCATACCAACGGCCAAACTGGCCTTTTCCTCCGAAAGTTGGTGATGGAATTTTACATGTGTGCAAGATGTTATGCTTGCATTCACACACGGAACCATGGTTCATAGTCTCATTCGAAGGACTTTGGGGGAAATGGAGTCAGAACCAATGTGAACTCCAAGTGGAAAATCCCTCTGTACTGAAACCGCCCGGCGGAGATTCGAACCCGCAACCCCAGGATCACCAAGATTACGAGTCCGGCGCTCTACCAACTGAGCTATTCTGGCCCCTTTATTCCTTTTATTAATGTGGAAATGGTAAAGGGAATAACTGACGCCCTCAACACGGCCCCGTGTTACTTCCCTTCTTGATGCCAGTAGTTCAGCCATTACGTCATGAATCGTTGTCAGTCCTTTCTCTCGTATATACTGCGGTGTTGTTAGTTTTTTTTTCTTTTTCTTTCTTTTTTTAAAATTTATATTATTGTCTTTTATTTCATTTCATTTCATTTTGTTTTGTTTTATTCTATTTTAATTCATTTTATTTAATTATTTTTTGGTGTGTTTTTTCTTTCGGGACAGGCATTTTTTGTTCAAAGATTTGGGCACGGCTGAGAAGTGTGTGTGTGTGTGTGTGTGTGTGTGTGTGTGTGTGGTCAGCAGGTGATAATACAACCGAAATGGAAATGAAGGTCAAACATGATCTCCATGAAAACAGATAGTTGTGATTCGTGAACACACGTCAAAAAATATATGCGCCAAGGCTTTGCTTAAGGAGTTAAGTTTTTATATAGACAGGCACAATTAGATTGGTTTTTTTGTTTTTTAATTTTTAGAATTTTCATGGTGTCTGAAAGTTGATTCCCTTTTTTTTTCAAGCCCATCAAATTGCAGGCCAGGTGGTTCCAAGCAGACAGATTGAAACCAAAGGAATGGGAGTATTTTAGGGACCTCCCCCCCCCCCCCCCTGGCAAAAAGACTGGGTCACGGGTGAGTGCGAAGTCCTGACATGTCACCTCAGGTATGGGGTAGCTCATGTATTTCCAGATTGTGAATGACGTCATCGGGAGAAATCCCTACAAACAAATGACATGATTGGCGAGAGGGGTGGGTTGTAAGTTGATCTGCTATCATTTTAGCATCAGTTTCTGGCTCAAATTGATGCTACAGCTCACAACGCTTACATGGATGATGTAGTGATTTAGTGCAAGACCTTAACTGTGCCGTATGGCCTGCCGTGCTTAAAGCTCCAATGGCGGAAGTGGGAACTGACTCCCATAACTGTTTTCAGCGTCCAAAGCTCATCTGCGTCATCAAGATTTCTTTCCCCATGACTCATGGCTTCGTGTTTCAACATCGTCAGAATGAACGTGCAAATAGGGTAACGCTTGCTTCCATAATGAAACAGAGACGCCCTAACTCCAAACAAACGTATCTCCTTGCTAGATCCGTGTGTTCTGTGTGTTGTCATTTCTGTTAGGCGATACGGTGTCGTAAGCAGCATTCACTTGAAGTGATAGGCGTCTCTTTATGTCGTCATGGGAGTGAGTGTTATCCTATTTGTAGCTTGAATTAATTGCTGTTGACTGTTCCCTGCCTCATTCAAGATTTCCTTTCAGCGGCAGAATAGGTTACAATTATCTGGATGCGTGGGACAGCGCTGACATTCCTTTGAGGTTGAACATTGATGTTTTGGTGGTGGTGTTTTTTTTAATACAAAAACGTACACACAGAGCAGTGGAGGCTTCCTGAAGATCAGCGGGTGGGGCAGGGGGGGGGGGGGGAGTGGCGGAAGGTGGAGGGGGAGGGGGAGGGGGGGGGGCTATGTCTTTAGAAACAACAACAGGGGAAAAAAAAAAAGAAGCAACAACAAGGAGACAAACAACTTTTTTTTCCAGATTGACAACAAAATAAACCGTTAATTGTGAACTTTTTTTTTCCCAAAAAGATTGACAACAATAAACCGTTGATTGTGAACATGATTTTTTCCCCAAACAGATTGACAGTAATACACCGTTGATTGTGAACATGATTTTTTTTCCCCAAAAAAGATTGACAACAATAAACCGTTGATTGTAAACATGATTGTTTTTCAAACAGATTGACAACAATAAACAGTTGATTGTGAACATGATTTTTTTTCCAAACAGATTGACAACAATAAACCGTTGATTGTGAACATGATTTTTTTTTCAAACAGATTGACAACAATAAACCTTTGATTGTAAACATGATTTTGTTTCCAAACAGATTGACAACAATAAACCGTTAGCTCATAGGTGTGAACTTTTTTTTTTTCAAATTCCATAACATAAACAAAACGTTGGCTTGGTAAGACCAAAATGCAAAGATGGTCGACATCGTTTCTCGTTATAATGATTGATTCAAATCGCTGTTTTTCCACACAGACAATGAAATACGCGAGTTATGCTCTAGGCTAAATGAAAACTGACTACATTATTAAAACTAAAGGTGACAACAAGGCCAAACTCGGATGAAAAGCTTGCACCAGAGGGTTATGCCATTGATTTAGGATCAAGTCTAGTATTCTGTATTTTTCCTTCTTTTCTTTCTTTCTTTCTTTCTTTCTTTCTTTCTATGGTTGTTTTTCTTTTCTTTCTGTTTTTTAAAAATTTTCTTTGTCTTTCTTGATGGTTTTTTTTCTTTCTTTCTATCTTTTTTTTTTCTTTCTTTCTATCTTTTTCTTTCCTTCTTTCTTTCTCTCCTTTCTTTCTTTCTTTCTGTGTAGTTTCTGTCTTTCTTTCTTTCTCTGTGTATGTGTGACTTTCTCTCTTTCTTTCTTTCTTTCTTTCTTTCTTTCTTTCCTCCTTCTATTCTCTTTTTCTTCCCACACAGAGTGAATTTGTCACCACACCGAACAAGAGAACATATATAAACCCTGACGCTTTGTATCAAACGCCCAAACATCAAAAGTCTCCTAGAGAATGTCCTTTAGTAACAGAACATACAGACTGAATTTGTCACCACACCGAACAATAGAACATTAATAAGCCCTGACTTTTTGTATCAAACGCCCAAACATCAAAAGTCTCCTAGAGAATGTCCTTTACTAATAGAACATACAGACTTGCAAGATGCACAAAAGTTGTATTTATTAAAACAAAAAATAAAATAAAATAAAAGTGGAGGGGAAAAAGGGGAAAATGGAAGCCCCACCTTTAAACCCCACCCCCCCCCCCCCCCCCCCCCCCCCCCCCCCCCCCCCCCCCCCCCCCCCAAAAAAAAAAAAAAAATGAAAAAGAAAAAAAATTAAGAAAGAGTAAAAAAAAACCAACTGATTGTGGAAAGCATAAATAGAAGGTTGGAGGATCACAACCCAATAACAAAGCAACACAACCCCTGCAATGTCCACCTTTTGATCCACTGCCGCACCAGAGGTCCACTCCAGCATCCAGTGACGTCGGCCCTGCGCCACGTAGGTCCCTTCTTTTGACGAAATTGTGGATGAAAAGGGATACGTAGATTTTGCATCATCCTGCTAAGGGACGAACAACTCAAGAAACCGACAGACAGTTGGAAACAAGACCTACCTGACCTGGCTGATCTAAACATTAATCGGAGCTGTTAACTGCAAATCCCCCACAAATCACCCACAAATCACCCATGAATCCCCCACAAATTACCAACGAATCCCCCACAAAATACCCATGAATCACCCACAAATCCCCACAAACCACCCACGAATCCACCACAAATCCCCCAGAAATCACCACAAATCCCCCACTAATCACCAACGAGTCCCCACACAAATCCCCCACAAACCACCCACGAATTCCCACAAATCCCCAGAAATCACCCACAAAATCACCCACGAATCCCCACAAATCACCACAATTCCCCACAAATCCCCTTCAAATCACCCAAATCACCTACAAATCCCCCACAAATCACCCAAATGCACCAAACGATGCATATCTTTTCCATTTCTTCTTTGCCTCGCCACCCCCCTCCCCCCCTCCCCCCTTCCCACTTCCCTCACCCCCTCCCTTCGCCCTTCATCTGTCCAGCAAATAGCCAGAGGAAGGTTTATGGCTCAAAGCATCGGACAGACTGGTTCAACTGATTGTCATTCCTGCAATGCCTAATACAATATGTTGCACTTTGGTTTTCATCAGAAATAATTGTTTTCGTGTGCAAATCTCTTCTCATGTGAACATTCATTGTCTTACGTCAAAAATGTTTGCTGTTGTAGTTTTGGTAATAATAAATTCTTCTAGTTTTCTTCATCCTCAAAAACGGGGGTTATGACCTTTTTATTGTTTACTGTGATGACAATTCCTTTCCTCGTCGTGAAAGTAGTGAACATGACTTTTTAAAAGCAGTCAACTGCCAATCGTCCGCTCTACTTCAAAATAATGCGCAAAAAAAAGAAGAAGAAAGAAAAAGACAAACACAAATGTAAGCCAAAAATACGACAAAAAAGGAAAATATATACAACAATAAAAGAAATGTGAACGAATAATTACGGGAATTCCCGAAATGGATGCCAGGTTGACTGCAATGTTTAAAGGGAAAGAAAGATCATAATAGATGATGGCAAATCTTGTCAACGACGAACATTTGAGTCTAGCGCTTTCAAGTTCACAATGTAACACCCCTTATATATCAACATGAATATCAACACACCTCTCTCTCTCTCTCTCTCTCTCTCTCTCTCTCTCTCTCTCTCTCTCTCTCTCTCTCTATATATATATATATATATATATATATATATATATATATATATATATATATATATATATATATATATATATAATGCTAAACAATTAAGTAGTGGGGGAAAACAAGTGCAGGTTAACAATTCTTCAGTCATTATAGTAATGACTTGGCAAAGATTTGAACTTTTAGGGAAAAAAAATGAAGATGAAGAAAACGGGGGGAATATATTATAAATATGAGAAACCTTTCACTAGCTGCCTGAGGGAACCATCGTAATCCCTCTCGAAGACACATTTATTCGTATTGCCTGCTCCTAGGCCTTTCGCGCGCTGGATCGGACTCATCAGGGAGACACTGCTGATTGTGTCTGCGCTCCTGGTGTCAAATAGAGACACACACAGTCCATAATTCTGTGGTGTTCTCACCACCAAGAGTTTCAAAAAAGAATCCAACAGCACCCCCAAAGCAGCCAGGGAAGGATAGTAAAATGGAATAAAACGAAAGTGGAAAGGAAAAAAGTTGCTGAAAAACTAAAAACATTATGCAAACAGTATAACCCAATACACACACACACACACACACACACACACACACACACACACACACACACACACACACACACACACTGATATATCTTACATGCATATGTTCCCGTGCAGAAAGAAAAACAGACAAAAAACAAAACAATAAAAAGCCATGACTAACAGTGATGAACAAACAGAGACAAACACATGAAGAGTGTGGCCAGAAAAGTATACATCTAGAAAGAATTACAATACCCACCCTGTACATACTATTTTTCAGATGTGACGATAGCAAATAAATGTAATAGTGTGTCTCAACGAGTGATGA
>CM031626.1:27460765-27463265 GCA_018398815.1 Conus ventricosus | reverse complement strand
GGAAAATGAAGAGTTAGAAAGAGAAGGAGAAACAGGCGGGAATCAACAACAAAAAAGGGAAAAGAAAAAAGAGGAAAAAAAGGGAAGCAAAAGAAGAAGGAGGAATAGGAAGAGGAGAAGGGAGGAGGAGAAGAATCCAAATAGTTAGTGGAAGTGCTAGCAGTAGCCACAAAGCAGCAGTAAGTGAAGAAAGAAGAAGAAGAAGAAGAAGAAGAAGAAGAAGAAGAGAAAAAGAAGAAGAAAAAGAAGAAGAGCAAGAACAGGAACAAGAACAAGAGGAGGAGAAGGAGAAGGAAAAGGAGGAGGAGGAGGAGGAGGAGAGGAAGAACAAGAACAAGAGCAAGAGGAGGAGGCGGAGGAAAGGAGAAAGAGGAGAAGAGAAGAAGAAGAAGAAGAAGAAAGAGAGGAGGAGGAGGAACAAGAACAAGAAAGAAAAGAAGAACAACACGAACAAGAACAATTCACACAACAGCAGTAGGCCTACGCCGAGAGAGAGAGAGAGAGAGAGAGAGAGAGGAGGAGAGAGAGAGAGAGAGAGAGAGAGAGAGAGAGAGACAGAACTGAAACTTTAAAAAAAAGAAAAAAAAAAAGAAAATAAAAGAAAAGAAAGAAGAAGAGCAAGGAGACACAGAGGTTTGTTAAGACAAGCCACGTACTGACGGACTGAATCTGCTCAGCCGCCAACCAACCAACGAAAGAAAGAAAATCCTCTCCGCCATTGTCAAGCCGTGTGCGTCTCCAACGTACACCAACCACCACCTCCCTCCTCCTCGTCCTCCTCGTATGCTATTCTGAGCCATTGGCCATCAACACAACTCCATCTGAGCGTTGTTTCGGAGAAACTTCGTCTCACACACACACACACACATACACAGCAAAGCAACGTCTCTAACCAAATCATTTCACAAACGTGCTTTTTTGTGTGTTCTTTTTGACAAGCTTCTTTGTCTTACATATTATTCAGATATATATGACAAGACACAAGGAGTAAATAACGTGGTGGGAAGAAGATTTCATTGGTCTAGTGTGTGGTGTTTTGAATTTTTTGTTTCTTAAATTTTTTTTTTTTAATCTCGATCTGGATCTGGATATATACGTCGCAGGAGCCAATCAACAGCTATTAAACACCACAAAGAGTTTTGGGCTTCGGAGTGAAGACATTTCATAAAGATTTTCATCGTTGAGGACGTGTAGGGCAGGTGTGTGTGTGTGTGTGTGTGTGTGTCGCTCAGGAGACAAATGTGGACATAATGTACTTGTTCACAATGTGGAGTGTCGTGAGAGATAGAGGGCTGTTCTTCTTCTTGGGCTTATTCTTCATGGCTCGTGCTGGCTGCCTATATGGTGAGTATTTTCTGTTTGTCTGTCTGTCTCTGTCTGTGTATCTGTCTATCTATCTGTCTCTGCCTCTGTTTATCTGTCTGTCTGTCTGTCTCTCTCTAGGTCTCTGTCTCGCGTCCTCTTTCTCTCTATCTCTGTCTCTCTACCGGTATCTCTCTTTCTCTGTCTCTGTCTCTCTCTCTCTCATTTACTCTCTGTCTGTCTCTGTCTCTCTTTCTCTCTCTTTCTCTCTGTCTCTGTGTTTCTGTCTCTCTCTGTCTCTCTATGTCTCTTGCTGTCCTTTTCCCCCTCCTCTCTCTCTCTCTCTCTCTCTGTCTCTGTTTTTCTGTCTTTTCTCTCTCTATCATTTCCCGTCTCTCTGTCTGGCTGGCTGGCTGTCTGTCTGTCTGTCTCTCTCTCTCTCTCTCTCTCTCTCTCTCTCTCTCTCTCTCTCTTCTCACACACACACACCCCACACACACACACACACCACACACATAATCCACCACCCTCAAACACCACACTCAAACACACACTCTGACTGAAACCCATTTAGTGCCAGATTAGCTCATAGTTGTGCTGACATTTAAGAAAACGTCATGAACAGAATATCAACATGTTTCATTTAAAGAAAAAAACAAATTAATTCACACACACACCACACACACACACACACACACACACACACACACACACACAACACACACACACGTCTCCATACGAACACACCCACACCATCACATACTGACAAACATACATATGCGCGCGCAGACACACACACACACACACACACACACCACACACACACACACACACACACACACACACACACACACACACACACACACATAAACACATGTACGCAAGGACGCGCGCACGCGGGCGGAAAAGAAGACATTAAACATTTTTGTTTAATTAAAAAAAAAGGAAAAAGGAATTTTTCCCGTTATATATTCAGTCTTGTATCCCGTTGCATCTTTCACACACACACACACACACACACACACACACACACACACACACACACACACACCCCAACACACAACACGCACGCACGCACGCACGCACGCATGCAAACACACACGCACACACACATACGCACGGAAGCATGCATTCACACACACACACACACACACACACACCACACAACACATACACACACACACACACACACACACAC
>CM031626.1:27455765-27458265 GCA_018398815.1 Conus ventricosus | reverse complement strand
ATAGCACATACAAAACACAATATACCCCTAACACAGCATGTACTAAACACTATACTACCCTAATACAGCACATGTAAAACACTATACTGCCATAAAACAGCACATGTAAAACACTATACTCCCCTAGTACAACGCATGCAAAACACTATATTCCCTAATACAGCACATGTAAAACACTATACTCCCCTAATACAGCACATGCAAAACACTATACTCACATAATACAGCACATGCAAACACTATACTCCCCTAATACAGCACATGAAAACACTATACTCCCCTAATACAACATGTACTAAACACTATACTGCCCTAATACATCACATGTACTAAACACTATACTCCCCAAATACAACATGTACTAAACATTATACTGCCCTAATACAGCACATGTACTAAACACTATACTGCCCTAATACAGCACATATACTAAACACTATACTGCCCTAATACAGCACATACAAAACACTATACTGCCCTAATACAGCACATGCAAAACACTATAACTGCCCTAACACAGCACATGTACTAAACACTATACTCCCTGCACATATAAACATGCACATGCATAAACATTATATTGCACTAATTTCACACATATCCAAAACACATTAAACATACTCCCTAATACAGCACATGTACTTAAACACTATACTGCCCTAATCAGCACATGTACTAAACACTATACTGCCCCCAATACAGCACATGTACTAAACACTATACTCCCTAATACAGCACATGCAAAACACTATACTCCCCTAAATACAGCACATGCAAAACACTATACTCCCTAATACAGCACATGAAAACACTATACTCCCCTAATACACACATGTACTAAAACATACTAATTAACACTATATGCCCTAATACATCACCATGTACTAAACACTAATACTCCCCAAATACAACATGTACTAAACATATACTGCCCTAATACAGCCATGTACTAAACACTATACTCCCTAATACAGCACATATACTAAACACTATACTGCCCTAATACAGCACATACAAAACACTATACTGCCCTAATACAGCACATGCAAAACACTATACTGCCCTAACACAGCACATGTACTAAACACTATACTCCCCTAATACAGCACATGTACTAAACACTATACTGCCCTAATACAACATGTACTAAACACTATACTCCCCTAATGCAGCACATGTACTAAACACTATACTCCCCTAATACAGCACATGTACTAAACACAATACTCCCCTAATACAGCACATGTACTTAACACTATACTGCCCTAATACAGCACATGTACTAAACACTATACTGCCCTAATACAGCACATGTACTAGACACTATACTGCCCTAATACAGCACATGCAAAACACTATACTCCCCTAATACAGCACATGTGCTAAACACTATACTACCCTAATACAGCACATGCAAAACACTATACTCCCCTAATACAGCACATGTACTAAACACTATACTCCCCTAATACAACATGTACTAAACACTATACTGCCCTAATACATGTACTAAACACTATACTCCCCTAACACAGCACATGTACGAAACACTATACTCCCCTAATACAACATGTACTAAACACTATACTGCCCTAATACAGCCCAGTACTAAACACTATACTTCCCTAATACAGCACATGTACTAAACACTATACTCCCGTAATACAGCACATGCAAAACACTATACTGCCCTAACATAGCCCATGCAAAACACTATACTGCCCTAAAACAGCACATGTACTAAACACTATACTGCCCTAATACAACACATGCAAAACACTATACTCCTATAACACAGACATGTACTAAACACTATACTGCCCTAATACAACAATGCAAAACACTATACTGCCCTAATACAGCACATGTACAAAACACTATAACTCCCCAAATACAGCACATGTACTAAACACTATACTCCCCTATACAGCACATGTACTAAACACTATACTGCCCAATACAGCACATGTGCTAAACACTATACTCCCTAATACAACATGTACTAAACACTATACTCCCTCT
Organism: Conus ventricosus; assembly: GCA_018398815.1. Taxonomy (NCBI): domain Eukaryota; kingdom Metazoa; phylum Mollusca; class Gastropoda; order Neogastropoda; family Conidae; genus Conus; species Conus ventricosus. The sequence continues at coordinate 27,456,243 of CM031626.1, read as the reverse complement.
AATGCAGCACATGTACTAAACACTATACTCCCCTAATACAGCACATGCAAAAACATATACTCCCCTAAAACAGCACATGTACTAAACACTATACTGCCCTAATACAGCACATGCAAAACCTATACTCCCCTAATCAGCATGTACTAAACACTATACTGCCCTAATAAAGCACATGCAAAACAGTATACTCCCCTAATACAACATATACAAAACACTATACTCCAATAATACAGCACATGTAAAACACTACAGTCCCCTAATACAGCATATGTAAAACACTATACTTCCATAATATAGGACATGTAAAACAGCTACAGTCCCATAATGCAGCACATGTAAAACACTATACTCCCTAATACAGCACATTCGAAACACTGAATTTCCCTAATACAGCACATGTAAAACACTAAATTCCCCTAATACAGCACATGCAAAACACTGAATTCCCCTAATACAGCACATGTAAATCACTAGATTC
>CM031626.1:27443265-27445765 GCA_018398815.1 Conus ventricosus | reverse complement strand
TTGCCCTGTGTGAGATGCAGCATAGCTATGACTAGCCCGGGACTATGTACTTGCCCAGTGTGAGACCCAACACAGGTCTGAGAAACTTGAGACTGTACACTGGCCCACTGTGAGACGCGCATAGGTGTGACTAACATGAGACTGTTTACACCCGCCCAGTGTTATAACCACCATAGGTATGACTGACTTGAGACTATACTCTGGTTAGGTGTGAGACCTAGCATAGGTATGACTGACTTGGGACTATACTCTGGATAGGTGTGCGACATAGCATAGGTATGACTGACTTGAGACCTAGCATAGGTATGACTGACTTGAGACCTAGCATAGTATGACTGACTTGAGACCTAGCATAGGTATGACTGACTTGAGACCTAGCATAGGTATGACTGACTTGGGACTATACTCTGGTTAGGTGTGAGACCTAGCATAGGCATGACTGACTTGGGACTATACTCTGGCTAGGTGTGAGACCTAGCATAGGTATGACTGACTTGAGACTATACTCTGGCTAGGTGTGAGACCTAGCATAGGTATGACTATCTTGAGACTATACTCTGGCTAGGGGTGCGACATAGCATATGTATGACTGACTTGAGACCTAGCATATGTATGACTGACTTGAGACATAGCATAGGTATGACTGACTTGAGACATAGCATAGGTATGACTGACTTGAGACAATAATTTGGCTATGTGAGATTATACTTTGGCATATGTGAGACTATACTCTGGCTAGGTGTGAGACATAGCATAGGCATGACTGACTTGAGACTATACTCTGGCTAGATGTGAGATCTAGCATAGGTATGACTGACTTGAGACCTAGCATAGGTATGACTGACTTGAGACTATACACTGGCTAGGTGTGAGACATAGCATAGGCATGACTGACTTGAGACTATACTCTGGCTAGGTGTGCGACATAGCATATGTATGACTGACTTGAGACCTAGCATAGGTATGACTGATTTGAGACTATACTCTGGCTAGGTGTGCGACATAGCATATGTATGACTGACTTGAGACTATACTCTGGCTAGATGTGAGATCTAGCATAGGTATGACTGACTTGAGACCTAGCATACGTATGACTGACTTGAGACTATACTCTGGCTAGGTGTGAGACCTAGCATAGGTATGACTGACTTGAGACCTAGCATAGGTATGACTGACTTGAGACTATACTCTGGCTAGGTGTGAGACCTAGCTAAGGTATGACTGACTTGAGACTATACTCTGGCTAGGTGTGAGACCTAGCTAAGGTATGACTGACTTGAGACTATACTCTGGCTAGGTGTGAGACCTAGCTAAGGTATGACTGACTTGAGACCTAGCATAGGTATGACTGACTTGAGACCTAGCATAGGTATGACTGACTTGAGACCTAGCATAGGTATGACTGACTTGAGACCTAGCATAGGTATGACTGACTTGGGACTATACTCTGGTTAGGTGTGAGACCTAGCATAGGCATGACTGACTTGGGACTATACTCTGGCTAGGTGTGAGACCTAGCATAGGTATGACTGACTTGAGACTATACTCTGGCTAGGTGTGAGACCTAGCATAGGTATGACTATCTTGAGACTATACTCTGGCTAGGGGTGCGACATAGCATATGTATGACTGACTTGAGACCTAGCATATGTATGACTGACTTGAGACAATAATTTGGCTATGTGAGATTATACTTTGGCATATGTGAGACTATACTCTGGCTAGGTGTGAGACATAGCATAGGCATGACTGACTTGAGACTATACTCTGGCTAGATGTGAGATCTAGCATAGGTATGACTGACTTGAGACCTAGCATAGGTATGACTGACTTGAGACTATACACTGGCTAGGTGTGAGACATAGCATAGGCATGACTGACTTGAGACTATACTCTGGCTAGGTGTGCGACATAGCATATGTATGACTGACTTGAGACCTAGCATAGGTATGACTGATTTGAGACTATACTCTGGCTAGGTGTGCGACATAGCATATGTATGACTGACTTGAGACTATACTCTGGCTAGATGTGAGATCTAGCATAGGTATGACTGACTTGAGACCTAGCATACGTATGACTGACTTGAGACTATACTCTGGCTAGGTGTGAGACCTAGCATAGGTATGACTGACTTGAGACCTAGCATAGGTATGACTGACTTGAGACTATACTCTGGCTAGGTGTGAGACCTAGCTAAGGTATGACTGACTTGAGACTATACTCTGGCTAGGTGTGAGACCTAGCTAAGGTATGACTGACTTGAGACTATACTCTGGCTAGGTGTGAGACCTAGCTAAGGTATGACTGACTTGAGACCTAGCATAGGTATGACTGACTTGAGACTATACTCTGGCTAGGTGTGAGACCTAGCTAAGGTATGACTGACTTGAGACCTAGCATAGGTATGACTGACTTGAGACTATACTCTGGCCGTTTGTCAGACCCAGTGTATAGGTATGACTAACTTAAGACTATACACAGGCTAGGTGTGAGACCT
>CM031626.1:27430765-27435765 GCA_018398815.1 Conus ventricosus | reverse complement strand
GTTTGTGTGTTTGTCTGTCTGTCTGTCTGTCTATTCGTTTTATTGCTAAGTCAGCATGCAGACGTGGCAGGAAATGTTCTCTACTTAGTATAACGTGGGTTGGGCAGGGACGTTTGTTTGTTTGTTTGTCTGTCTGTCTGTCTGTCTGTCTATTCGTTTCAGTGCTAAGTCAGCATGCAGACGTGGCAAGGAAATGTTCACTTACGTATATAGCGTGGGCTGGGCAGGGACGTTTGTTTGTCTGTTGTCTGTCTGTCTGTTTTGCCTGTCTGTTTGCTCGTTTTGTTGCTAAGTCAGCATCGACCTGGTCAGGAACTGTTTCCGACTTGATATAGCGTGGGTTGGGCAGAGACGTTTGTTTGTCTGTCTGTCTGTCTGTCTGTCTGTCTGTGTTTGCCTGTCTGTTTGCTCGTTTTGTTGCTAAGTCAGCATACGGACCTGGTCAGGAACTGTTCCGACTTGATATAGCGTGGGTTGGGCAGGGACGTTTGTTTGTCTGTCGTCTGTCTGTCTGTCTGTCTGTTCGTTTTGTGTCGCAAAGTCAGCATGCCGACGTGGCAAGGAAATGTTCTCTACCTGATATAATGTGGGTTGGGCAATGATGTTCGTTCGTTTGTATGTTTATTTGTTTGTTTCGTTGTTTGTCTGTCTGTCGGTCTGTCTGTTCGTTTTGTGTCGCTAAGTCAGCATGTGGACGTGGCAAGGAAATGTTCTCTACCTGATATAACGTGGGTGGGACAAGGGAGTGTGTTTGTTTGTTTTTTTTTTTTTTTTTTTGGTTTGGTTCTTTGCTTGTTTGCTTGATCTCTTATCATATTGCTACCTGAAGTTAGACCTAGCCTCCCAACAAAAGAAAACGCGCTGCTCACTCGTAGCTTTCAACAGCCATCGGAGCCATCTTCCTCAGCGATGCTGTTGCTTTACTGATTCGGTCACGTGACTTGGGCATGTCCCATGGTCACGTGATCTGAATCGAGAGTTCACGCAGTCAGCAACAGCATCGCTGAGGAAGATGGCCGGATGGCTGTCGAAAGCTACGAGTGAGTAGCGCATTTTCTTTTGTTGGGAGACTAGGTCTAACTTCAGGTAGCAATATGTCTACACCCCCCCCCCCTCCTCCCAACTGTTGAAACTTCCCCCAGATCTCTTATCAGTTTGATTATATCAGTTTTTGGCTGAGATATATGCTGCACATCAAAGTGCTTACATAGATTGTCCAGGGAATTGGTGCAGCACCCTAATAGAGGCGTGTGGCCTGTTGCGTTTCAGTCAAACCTGGGACACTGCGCGCAGAGAAGTCATCCTGCCCCTTCGTCGTCGCCGAAGGTCAGGACATCAGCTGCAGATGTCGCTACCCCAGCGCCTCTAAACCTTTCCCCCCTGCCTTGCTGACATGGGTCAACACCACCGGCGCGCGCTCGGACGTACTGGAGCTGCACACGTCAGTCGAGAGCTGAGCGGACGAGTCCATGAGTGTGTCTCCCGGTGGGGAGCAGGTGGTGAATGGATGGCAACTGTCAGCTACGCCGTGGAAGTCGTGTGTGAGTGTTTGTCGTTGAGGTGGTGATGGTGTTAGTTATGTTGGCTTGTCGGTCCAGTAGTTCTTTTCATTCTCGTCACTGTCGTTATCTGTTTGTCAAGATTGTTGTCGTTGATGTGAATGTCGTCGACGTGTAGCCGTATTCGTTATCTTCTTTATCATGATCACCATTACATCATCATAAATCATCATCATCATCATCATCATCATCATCATCATCAACAACAATAACAACAACAACAACAACATCAACAACCACAACAACTCCTTCAGCTTGTTCCTTGATTTTGATATGTTGGCGGGTTATCGTCATGACATTGACACCTGCAGCTTGTTCTGTATCATCATCATCATCATCATCATTGTCAAGGAGCGTGAAACCTCTCACAAAAGGCATTAGACGCTTGGAGACAAAGGGACATTGTACGTGGTATACAAATAGGTAATAGGCCAATTAACCAGGGTACCTTACCCAACGCACACGGCCGAACTGTGTGAAGGAGGCCGAAATGGCCAGGTGACAGATGACACCTAGGAGAGAGTTCGGACCTGCCCGGTGGCGAAAGGGGGGAGGGATGTAACCACTACGACCTCGGCGCTCCAAGTGAGTGCTAAATGCTCAGTCAGCTGATTTCTTGTGTAAACAGTCAAGTGAAGAGCAGGTGTCTTGGATTCATTCGGATGGTATTGCCGTGGTCATTGTGTTGGTTCTATTGTCAGGCTGGTTGAATGCGTGTGGAGGTTGTAGTAGCCCTCCTTAAGATAATTACTGTGTTAAGTAACCACCGAAGTCGCGGGAATTTTCGATGTCCATCTGGTGCTATGTGTGTGTTTGCTAATCAATTAGGTGGGGGTGTGTGTAAATGCTGATGTGTGGAGAATGCAGCGAGTGAGAATTCAGGGTACTTGTGAACTAGGGGTTTGAGAAGAAGGGGGGACAAAGGCATGGCCCGAAGGGAATCCTTTGTTTCCCTCCCTATATAAACTGAGGGAGAACAACGTGTCGAAGAACAACACCAGGAGAGGGAGAGAGAAGGCAGAGGAGAGAGAGAGAGAGAGAGAGTGAGCAGACAGAGAAAGGGTCGAGAGAAACGTGGTCTGGGAGATAGAAGAGACAGCAAGGTCTTAGAGTTAAAGACAAGCTGGAAGAGAAGGAAACTAAGTTTGAAGCCCAGAGGTGGTGAAGACAGACAAACTGAATTTGAACCCAGAGGTGGGTGAAGAAGACGAAGAAGAAGAGTTCGACGTCGAGATCCCAGAGACGACCACGAAGACCCAGTCCTGAAACCTGGAGCCAGTCAACCAAGGCGTCACCATCAAGCAGTGCGGAAGAAGACGTGAAGAACTTTTCAAGAACTGTGGTTGTGGTGTGAAAGCGTGGTTGTGTGTGTGAAAACCTGGCCAGGTAAGAAGTCATTTTATTATAACCCGGGATTAGGAAGTATTGATCTTTTAATGTGTTGATTTATTCATTGTGTGGTTTCATGATTAATTATAAGTAGCATAGAAATTGTATTCTTGTTCTCAGTCGTGTTGGGAAAGAAACGAATGCGTGACATCCCATTCCCAGAGAGGGGTGAATGTTTGGTGGGTGCATGAGTGTGCATATGCGTGTATGAGTGCAAAGATAACCTTGGTGTGTTAAGCCTGACTAATAATACATCAACTTAGTGCACTTAAGCAATACCATCCCGATTTCCCCGTCCTGGACAAAGTGGCGAGCCTGCCAGGATTGCATGGCCCAAATTAGTTTCAGGAGGAAACAAAGTGAGTACTAGAGTAGTACTGGGCGAAGCGTCCACTAAAGGCAGTTTTAATTAGCTCTTCTAATTATTTCCTTTAGTTCTTTGAGTGTTGAGTGTTGACTTGTGTGTAGGTTGTTGTATTAATCAAAGGTCGTTCAGGAAAACGAAGAACGAGGTTCTAGTCTTAACTCTCACAGAAGCTGTGGTTTAAGATTAAGGCTCCTTTGTGTTAGGAACACTACCATTGGCTGGTGTACTCGTAACGTTTAGTAGAAAAACTGTGTACCAACTTTACCGGGTTTATAAGCGTAACTGTTTTAGTGGTGCTAAAACATATAAGAAAAGAAAATGGCTGAAGAAAGTTTTACTCCCATTGAGAAACTGATTAGTTTAGGGGAGAAACTAGGCTATACAGGAGATGAACTGCGTAGATTCATTGAAACCCCAGCAGAAGACTGAGAGAGATGAAAGGGCTGAAAGGAGGAAATTTGAAAAGGAACGTATAGAGGCAGAAACCACTGCGTCAAAGGCTAAAGCAGATGCAGAGTGTGCAGCAGCCAAAGCGAGAGCAGATGCAGAGAGTGCAGCTGCCAGAGCTAGAGCAGATGCAGAGACAGCTGCCAGAGCGAGAGCAGAAGCGGAATCTGAGATTTTAGCCAAACAAATTGAGTTGGAAAGAATAAAATCTGAAAATCGTAGTGAAATCGACACCAGTTCTGAATCAGTAGGGCCGCAGACTAATTGCGCACCTAGACCAAACTCCCACTGTTCAAAAGAAACTGATTCGATCGATGCCTATATCAGTCGGTTTGAATCGTTTGCCGAGCACGAGGGCTGGCCCGAAGATGACTGGGCAATAAACCTGTCTGCCTTGTTGACAGGTCGTGCGTTACACACAGTATCCACCCTACCCAAAGGTGATCAGAGAGATTTTGACAAGGTGAAACAGGGCGTGCTAAAGGCGTATGATTTGACTGAAGAAGGTTTTAGGCGTAAGTTCGTGAGGCGAGAATCGAACAGGTGAGACATACACACAGTTCGGAGTTAGACTGGACCACTATTTCAACAAATGGGAGAACTTAGTGGAGTAGACAGTGATTTTGAAGGCCTCAAGACGCTGGTGATGAAGGAACAGATACTTGATGGTTGTGGGACGGCCTTACCATCCACATTAAGGGAAAAAGGTGCAACCACAATAGCTGAGGTACTTCAGACGGCAGAGACTTACCGGGAAGCGAGGCGTGATTTGCCTGAACAAGGGGAAACCCTGAAGCATATTCAGAGGACAGCAGGCCAGCACATGACTCACACGACGAGTCAGTAGTACCACACCCGTAGGCCCACAGCGTCACGTGAGCAAACAAGGGTGAAAACCAATAGCCACGTGGCTAGGAATGAGCGTAACCTGTTTTCTGTGTGATAAGACAGGACACTTGGCTAGAGACTGCCGATTTAGACCTCAGAAAGCAGCAGCAATGAGGATCAGGCCAAGAGAGAGGCAGATAGAAAAAGATGAACAAGATGACAGTGTTATTTTGTCTGGATTGTGCTGTGTGTTCGCAGATTCAGGCGATAGCATGGATGTGCACAAAGGCAGAGTAGGGAAAATGTGGTTAATGTCATTAGAGACTCTGGGTGCACGGGTGTCAGGGTGAAGGAGTCCCTGGTTGAGAAGGACAATTCACAGGTAAAACACAGGTGTAGACAAATAGATG
>CM031626.1:27412043-27422265 GCA_018398815.1 Conus ventricosus | reverse complement strand
TTTTTCAAAATGCCCAAGGAGTTTTTTTTTTGGATAATTACCTCTTCCCCCAAAAACATTAAAAAAACCTTTTTAAAAAAAAGCCCAAAGGGGGACCATTTGTAGTTTTTTTTGTTTTACAAATTTAAGGAAAAATAAAAGGCAAAATTAACCAGGGTTAAAAAAAAAACCATTAAAACCGGGCCCCAAACGCCCGGCCGAACTGTGTGAAGGGGGCCGAATGGCCAGGTGAAAGATACACCTAGGAGAGAGTTGGGCCTGCCCGGTGGCGAAAGGGGGGGGATGTAACCACCACCCGGCGCTCCAAGTGAGTGCAAAAGCCACCCGCTGATTTTCTTGTGAAAACATCAATGAAGGCAGGTTTTTGGGGATTCATTCGGATGGTATGCCGTGGGTCATTTTTTTTTTGGGTTCTATTTCAGGCTGTTAAAATGCGTGTGGGATTTTGTATACCCCCTTAAGATAATTACGGTTAAGTAACCCCCGAAGTGGGGGGGGGAATTTTCGATGCCATCGGTGCTATTGTGTTTTTTGCAAATCAATTGGGTGGGGGGTTGGGAAATCTGAGTTGGGGAATGCAGCGAGGGAGAATTCAGGGTACTTGTGAACTAGGGTTTGAGAAAGCGGGGACAAAGGCAGCCCAAGGGGAATCCTTTTTTCCCTCCTTATATAAATGAGGAAAACAACGTGTCAAAACAACCCCAGGAGAGGGAAGGGGAAAAGGGCAGGGGAAGAAGAGAAGGAGAGGAGTGAGCAGGGCAGAGAAAGGGTCAAGAAACTGGTCTGGGAGATAGAAGAGACGCAAAATCTTAGAGTTAAAGACAAGGTGGAAGAGAAGAAACTAATTTGAACCCAGGGTGGGGAAACAGACAAACTGAATTTGAACCCCGAGGTGGGTGAAAAGACGAAAAAGAAGAATTCACGCGAATCCCCGAGACACCCCGAAGACCCAGTCCTGAAAACCCGGGGCCAGTCAACCCGGGCGTCACCATAAACAGGGGGGAAGAAACGTAAAACTTTTTCAAGAACTGTGGGTGGTGTGAAAGCGGGGGTTGTGTGTGTGAAAACCGGCCAGGTAAGAATCATTTTATTAAACCCGGGGTTAGGAAAATTGATCTTTTAATGGTTGATTTATTCATTGTGTTGTTCATGATTAATTAAATAGCAAAAAATTTTATTCTTGTTCCAGTCGGTTAAAAGAAACGAATGCGTGACATCCCATTCCCAGAGAGAGGTAATGTTTGGGGGGTGCATGGGGTGTGCATATGCGTGTATGAGTGCAAAGAAACCCTTTTGTTTAAACCGCTAATAATACATCAACAGTGCACTTAAGGGAATACCCTCCCCGATTTCCCCCGTCCGGACAAAGTGGCGAGCCTGCCAGGGTTTCATGGGGGCCCCAAAATTTGTTTCAGGAGGGAAAAAAAAAGGATACTAATAGTACGGGGGGGGAAGCGTCCCTAAAGGCAGTTTTAAAATTTCCTTCTAATTTTTTCCTTTAGTTCTTTTAGTGTTGAGTGTTGACTTGTGTGTGGGTTGTTGTATTAACAAAGGTCGTTCAGAGAAACGAAGAACGAGTTTTTAGTCTTAACTCTCAAGAAGCTGTGGTTTAAAATTAAGGCTCCTTTGGTTAGGAACACACCATTGGCTGGTGTACTCGAACGTTTTGTAGAAAAACTGTGTACCCACCTTTAAAAATCGGGGGCTGGCGGCGGGGTCCATGGTGTGTTCCCGGTGGGGAGGGAGGTGGGGGGGGTGAATGGGGTGGCAAAATGTCAGCTACCCCCTTGGGGAAATCGTGTTGTGGGTGTTTGTCGTTGAGGTGGTGATGGTTTTTTAGTTATGTTGGTTGTCGGTCCAGTAGTTCTTTTTTATTTTTCGTCCTGTGTTTTTTCTGTTTTTTTCAAGATTTTTTTGTCGTTGGGTGTGAATGTCGTCGAGTGTACCGTATTCGGTTTTTCTTTTTTTATCATGGTCACCCTTAACCCCATAAACTCATCTATCTTCAAACATCATCATCTCATCATCAAAAAAAACATTTAAAAAACATACAAAACAACACAACCAAAACCCCAAACAACTCCCTTTTGCTTGTTCCTTGATTTTGATATGTTTTGGGGGGGATCGTCATGCATTGACAACCCCGCAGCTTGTTCTGTATCATTCATTTACATCATCATCATTTAAAAGGGGCGGGGAAAAACCCCTTTTCAAAAGGCATTTTGACGCTTGGAGACAAAGGGGGCATTGTAAGGTTGGGGTTTTCAAATTTGGTAAAAAGGCCCCTTAACCCGGGTACCTTACCCCAACGCACACGGCCGAACTGGGGTGAAAGGGGGCCGAAAAAAGGCCGGGGGGAAAGATGGGCACCTTTTGGGAGGGGAGTTCGGGGCCTGCCCGGTGGCGAAAGGGGGGGGGAGGGAATGTAAAACCCCCCCACGACCCCCGGCCCCTCCAAGTGAGTGCTTTAAATGCTCGTAGTGTTGTTTTGTTTTAAAAAAATGTCGTTTAAAAAGAAAGGGGTTTGGATTCATTTGGATGGTTTTTGCCGTGGGGGCATTGTGTTTGGGTTTTATTGTCGGCTGGGTTGGGGAAAGCGTGTGGAGGTTTTTAGTTAAACCCTCCCCTTTTTATAATTACTTTTGTTAAGTAACCAAACCCAAGTCGGCGGGAATTTTCGATGTCCAATTGGTTTCTTTGTGTGTGTTTGCTAAACAATTAGGTAGGGGTGTGTGTAAAAAGTGATGTGTGGGAGGGGAATTTCAGGGGAGTGGAGGAAAATTTAGTGGGGACTTGTGAACAGGGGTTTTGGAAAAAAGAAGCGGGGGGGCAAAGGCATGGCCCCCCCCGGGAAGGGGGAATCCTTTTTTTCCCTCAAAATAAACTGGGGGGGAGAACAAAAAAGTGAAGAACAACCAAAGGGGAGGGAGAAGGGGAAGGGAGAGGGGAGAGAGAGAGAGGAGGGAATTGGAGCAGGACGAGAAAGGGTCGGAGAAAAAAGTGGTCTGGGGGATGAAGGGGGAAGGGAAGGCTTTTAATTGTTAAAGACAAACTTGGGAAAAAGAGGAAACTAAGTTTGAAGCCCCGAGGGGGGGGGGTGAAGACAGACCAAAAATTTAATTTTTTAACCAAAAAGGTTTGGGGGGAAAAAGGCGGGGAAACAAAAAGAAGGGTTCGACGTCGGGGATCCCCGGGCGAAAACGAAGACCCAATTTTCCCGAAACTGGAGCCGTAACCCAAGGGGGTCACCATCAAGCAGGGGGGAAAAAGGAAAAAGACGTGAAGAGACTTTTTCAAGAACTGGGTGTGGTGTGAAAAGGTGGTTGTGTGTGTGAAAACCCGGCCCGGTTAAAAAAGTCCTTTTTTTTATTTTTTCCCGGGGGTTAGGGAAGTATTTTATCTTTTAATGTTTTTGATTTATTCTTTTTGGGTTTTTGGTTTTATGATTAATTAAAGTAGCATTGAAATTTTTTGGGTTTTTTTGTTTCAGTTTGGGGGTTTTGGAAAAAAACGAATGCGTGGGCATCCCAAATTTCCCGGGAGGGAAATTTTTTTGGGGGGGGGCGGGTGCCCCGAGTTTTGCTTATTTGGGTCGGTTTTAAAGAAATGCAAAGGGAAAATTGGGTGTGTTAAGCCCGCTAATAATACATAAAATTTGTTTCACTTAAGCAAATACCATCCCCATTTCCCCCGTCCTGGAAAAGTGGCCCAGCCGGCCGGATTGCATGGCCCAAAAAAATTTGTTTCAAGGGAGGGAAACAAAGTGGGGGTACTTGGGTAGTACTGGGGCGATGGGGTCCACCCAAAAGGGAGGTTTTATTTTTTTTGCCCCTTTTTAAAATTTTTTTTTTAGTTCTTTTTTGGGGGGGTTTAAATGTTTTTTCTTGTGTTGTAGGGTTGTTGGGATTAATCAAAAGGGCGTTTAGAGAAAAAGGAAAAAACGAGGGTTTTTAGTCTTAACTCTCCAGAAAACTGTTTGGTTTTAAAATTAAGGGCCCCCCTTTTTTGTTAGGAACACTTCCATTGGTGGTTGTATCGTAAACCCTTTGTAAAAAACTTTTTTTTGTACCAACTTTTTCCGGGGTTTTTAAGGTAACTGTTTTAGTGGGGCCTTAAAAAAATTAAAAAGGAAAAAAGAAATGGAAAAAGGAAAAAAAGTTTTACTCCCCCTTGAGAAACTGATTAGTTTAGGGGGAGAAAACTTGGGTTTTTCCGGAGTTTGGGAAATGCGGGAGATTCATTGAAATCAGGGGAGAAAAAACTGAAGAGAGATGAAAAGGGCGGGAAAAAAGGGGAATTTTGAAAAGGAAAAGTTTTTTGAGGCAAAAGGGAAAACCCCGGGTCAAAAACCCAAAGCAGATGCAGAGTGTGCAGAGCCCAAAGCGGGGAGGGAAAATGCAGAGAGTGCAGCGCCCGAGCCCGAGAGATGCCAAAAGGACAGCCCGCCAGAGCGGAGCGAAGCGGGGGAAAAAATTTAGAAATTTTTGCCCAAAAAAAATTGAAATTTGGGAAAAAATTAAAAAATTTAAAATCGTAGTTTAAATCGACCACCCGTTTGAGTCCGTAGGCCGCGACCCAAGTTGCGCACCTAGGGCCTAAACTCCCCCTGTTAAGGAAAAGAAACTGATTCGATCGTGCCTTTTATTTTTGGTCGGTTTTTAAATCGTTTTTCCCGGGAGAGGGTGGGGCCCGGAAAAAATGTCCCGGGCAATAAAACCCGTCTGCCTTGTTGGGCAGGGCGTGCGTTAACACAAATATCCCCCTTAAACCCCCAAAGGGGTCAGAGAGGGTTTTGACAAAGGTTGAAACAGGCCCGGGGCTAAAAAGGGGTTTTGATTTGACTGAAGAAAAGGTTTTTTTTGGGTAAAATTTGTTTAGGGAGAAAGAAATGGGTTTAGGACTTTCACCCCAGTTCGGAGTTTGGAATGGGGCCACTTTTCAACAAAAGGGTAGAAAATTGTGGAGTAGACGTGATTTTGAAGGGCCCCAAAAACGGGTGGTGATAAGGGAAAAAGATACTTGATGGTTGTGGGGGGCCTTACCATTTCCCCAATTTAAAGGAAAAAAAAGGGGCAAAACCCCAAAAGAAAGGGGGGACTTTGACCCGGGAGAAAACTTACGGGAAAAGCGAGGGGTGATTTGCCCCCTGAACAAGAGGGAAAACCTGGGAAACATATTAGGGGGACAGCAGGCCGCACATGCTCACACGAGAGTCAGGGAGTACACACCCCTAGGCCCCCCAGCGTCACGTGAGCCCAAAAAAGGGTTTAAAACCCAAAAGCCACGTGGCTAGGAATGGCTTTCCTGTTTTCTGTGTGAATTTTGACAGGACAAATTGGCTTGAGACTGCCCATTTAGACCCCGGAAAAAAACCCGGGAATGAGGATAAAGGGCCAAAAAAGGGGGGCAGATAGAAAAAGTTTAAAAAAGATGACCCGTGTTATTTTTTGGGGGTTTGGCTGTGTGGGGTTTGCAGGGTTCAGGCGATAGATTTGGGTTTTGCACAAAGGCAAAAAGGGTTAAAAAAAAGGGGAAAAAGTGGTTAAAAGTCATTAGAGCTCTGGGTGCATGGTTTTGCAAAGGTGAAGGAGTCCTGGGTTAGAAAGGGACAATTTTCCCGGTTTTTAAAAAAAGGTGTAGAAAAATAGTGGAACGTAGCAGAATTCCCAAAACGGCCCCCGGTGTTTTTTTGCTCCCATTTTTAGTGGAAGGGGTACAGGCTTTGGCCCGTTCGAAGCCGCCATTAAAGATTTTGGTAATCGGGAAAATCCCCGGGCACGTGGGTACGGAGACCCCAGACCGGGGTTTTTTGTGTTGGAAAACTGGGAAAAGGAAAAATTTTCCCCTGAGGGAAAAAAACCCGGCCCCGGCAGTCAAACACTCCAGAAAACATTGGGGGCGTTGGGCCCGTGGGGGACCCACCGCACTCACTTAGGGGGGAGAACAAAAGGGCGAAATTTCTGCTCAGAAAATTTATTTTGGGTTTTTCTCACGAGGGCAAAAAAGGAAAAAAAGTTTTTTAAAGGGGGGGTTTCAACGGGTTTGAGATAAAAGGAGGGGTTTTTTACCCAACTTTCACTCCTTGAGTTTCGGGGAAAAAAAAGAAAATGGGGAGATTTGTTGTTGGCCCACGAAACGCGAAGTCGGTGATATCCGAAAAAACCATTTTGGGCGTCAGCCTCGGGCCATCTCGGTAAGAAGGGGGGGAAAAGAAAATGGTTTTACGCGGGGGAGTATATGGCCCCGGTTTTTCCTTTGGGGATATCAGGCGTTTTTTTGTGGGGCATTGCCAAAAAATCTCGCGGGGGGGTTTTTTGACAACGTGGGGGGTTAGTGAGTTTAAGAAAGAGGGGACGGGTCCCCTTTGGGGCCAAAATTTGAGGGGCGGGCCCAGAAATAAAGGGAGTGGGTGCGTGTTTTTCTTTTTCGGGGGTCGTGTATGCTTGGGCGGTGCCCTGGTTGAAAGGGCCCCGGTTTGAAGGAAGGGGGGGGGAATTTTCCCTTTGAAACATAAAAGGGTTTTTGGCCAACGGGCTTTGAGCTGGTGGAGATTTCAGATTTATGTTGACATTTGCTTTTATTGTGGTAAAGTTTTGATTTTTTTCATAATTTTTTTTTGCAAGGGCAAATCTTGGGGTGGTTCTCTGGTGTAAGTGGCTTTTTTAGAGGCCGATTTTAGACTGGGGTTTTTTGGGGGAAAAATTTTGGGTTTAAACTCCTTTTAAAGTTAAGTTTTTGCCAATGAGGGCCATTGGGTTTTGAGTGGGGGGGACTTTTTTTGGCAAGGAGCGGTTTGTGGGAAAACCCCTTTACAAAAAAATGGGGGATTAGACGCTTGGGGAAAAAAGGGGGCATTTGTAGTGGTTATACAAATTTTGGGAAAAGGCCCTTTTAAAAAAGGGTACCTTTCCCAACGCCCCCGGGCCGAACCCGTTTGAAGGAGGCCGAAATTTGGAAAGGGGACAGATGACACCAAAAGGGGAGGGGGTTTTGGACCTGCCCTTTGGGGAAAGGGGGGGGGGGATGTTAAACCCCTACAAACCTTTAGCGCTCCAAGTGGTGCTAAATGTCCCGTCAGGGATGTTCTTTTGGGGTAAACAAATCAAAATGAAGAGCAGGAGTCTTGGATTCATTCGGATGGGATTCGTGGGTCTTGTGTTGGTTCTATTGTAGGCTGGTTGAATTTTTTGGGGTGGGTTTTTTGTAGTAGCCCTCCTTAAGATAATTTTCTGTGTTTAAAAACCCCCGAAGTCGGCGGGGGAAATTTTTGTTTTATCTGGTGCTATGTGTTTTGTTTGCTAATCAAAAATTTGGTAGGGGTGTGTTGGGAAAAGCTGATGTGTGGGAGAATGAAGCGGTGGAGAATTCAGGGTACTTTTGAAACTTAGGGGGGTTTTAGAAGAAGCGGGGGCAAAAAGGGAAGGGCCCGGGAAGGGGGTTTTTTTGTTTCCCCCCCTATATAAATGAGGGAGAAAAACGTGTCGAAGGAAAAACACCAAAGGGGGGGAGGGGAGAAAAAAAGGAAGGGGAGGAGAAGGAATGGGGGGGAGAGGGGGAGAGGAGGGGAGCGGAAGAGGAAGAAAGGGTTTGAGGAAAAAAACGTGGTTTTGGGGAGATTGGAAAAGACAGCCCAAGGGGCTTTGAGGTTTTTAAAAACAAGCTGGGGAAGGGGAAAGGAAAAATAAGTTTTAAGCCCAGAGGGGGGGTGAAAAAACAACAACTGAAATTTTTAAACCCCGAGGTGGGTGAAGAAAACGAAGAAAAAGAGTTCGACGTTTGAGATCCCCAAAAGAAATTCCCCGAAGACCCAGTCCGAAAACCCGGAGCCAGTCAACCAAGGGCCCTCACCCCAAGCAAAGTGCGGAAGAAGAAGTTTAGAAAAGGGGCCCCTTTCAAGAACTTTTTGTGTGGGTAAAGCGTGGTTGTTTTGTGTGGGGAAAACCTGGCCCCGGTAAGAAATCATTTTATTATAACCCCGGGGTTAGGGAAAGTATTGATTTTTAATGTGTTGATTTTTTAATTGTGTGTGTTCATGATAAGGGAGCTTTGAAATTGTTTTTCTTTTTTCAGTGGTTTTTTAGGAAAGAAAAGAATGGTGACATTTTCCCTTTTTCCCCGAGGAGGTGAATGGTTTTTGGGGGGTGCATGAAGGGTGCTTTGCTTTTTGGGAGGGTGCAAAAAAACCCTTTGGGGTGTTTAAACCTAAAATAATAAAAATTTAAAATTTGGACTTAAGGGATTTTCAATCACGAATTTTCCCGGTCCGGGGCAATCATGATCATCTTTCATCTTTCATCCCTCATCATCATCGTATCACCCAAAATCACCCTCCCATCCCATAAACATCATCATCCCCTACTAATTAAACTTACGCATTTTGTTAAAGGGTCACCGTCTCTTTATCATCATTTTCATTCAAACATCCATCTTTTATCTTCATCCTCGTCATCATCTTCTTCTTTCATCATTCATCATATTTATTTTATCCTTTTATCATCAAAATTTTTTCCTCTTTATCACCCTCACCATCTCTCATCAAACCCTAATTAATTCCCTCACCCCCATCTCATTTTTTGCAGTTTGATCTGGATCCCTGTGACCCCTTTCCCTTCTATCAACGTACCTCCTCCCCCCCCCCCCCCCCCCCCCCCCCCCTTCCCCCTGGGGTCATCATCATCACACCCTTTATCGTCCGTCGTCGTTTGTCGTCGTTCGTTTGTCGTCCTTTTTTTCATGGTCATCACCATCTTTTGTAGTAGAAGGGATTGTAGTTTTTTTTTTTAGTAACTATTTGGGTTTTTTTATCATTATTATTATTATTTAATTTTCATTTTTTTAATTTTTTGATCTTTTTTATTAATACTTTTATCATTTATTTATTATTTTTTTTATTATTTTTATCCTTTTTTACCATTCCCCGTCTTCTTCATCATTATTTTTCACTTTTATTATTATTTTTTTTATTTCATCATTTATCATCATCTCATCTTCCCCATTTTTCATTAAAGTTTTTTCAATAAGATATCATTATTTTTATTTTTTATTATTTAAATTTTTTTTATTATTATTATTATTTTTGTTTTTTGTTTTTTGGTTTTTGTTGTTATCATTGTTGTTGTGATGGGGTTGTTTTTTTTTGTTGCTTTTTGTTGTTGTGCTGTTTTTGTTTGTTATTTTTGTTTTTGTTTTTTTTAATTTTTTTATAATAAATTTTATATAAAATATTTATATATATTTTATATATTTTTTTATGTTGGGTGTGTGTGTGAGAAAACAACGAGAGAAAAATAAATGCAAACAAAAAAAAAGTACAAAAAGGAAGATCAAAAAAAAAAGCAAAAAGCAAAAACGCCGTGAAAATTGATTATTTTCTTTGCCCGGGAAAAAAAAAAAAAAAAAAAAAAATCAAAGGTTTCTTCCTTGCGTTTCGGTGACCCCAGTTCAGATGTGGTTTTTTTCATTCCCGCTCTCCCGGATTGTAAAAATGCTGCGTTTGCCAAACCCCCCCTTTTCAGTCCTTACCAGCATTGTGACAACTGTGTTGGTATTAGGGTTTGGGAAAAAGAGTTCGTTCCCCTTTTTTGCTCTGTGCCGTGTTTTGGGAACGGCTAAAACCCCCATATTGGGATTTTCACTAAATTGGGTGTTTTAGTATAAACCTGCAAACGTTTTTTAGCACCCAAAACCAACCCCCAAAATTGTTTTAAACTTTAAAAACAGATTTAAAAATAGCAAACCCACCAAAAAATTTCCCCCTGCCTCCAAAGGGGGTTTTTTCCGGCAAATTCTTACAAACTAGAAATTCATGGGGTACCCCTTTTCCCGACGACGTCCATGTCCCGGCCCTTTGCACCAAAACGTGACTTATCTGGTGCCAGAGGGGTTTTCCCCCCATTGTCCCCGTTCCTTTCATGTTTAAACTGGGTGCCCTTTGGGAAAAATTGGAAAGTACCTTGCGGGATGTGATAGAAAGGAAGGGTAAAACAGTTTCAGACGCGTGAATTAAAAAATTCTCAAAACCGTCTGGTTTGTACCTGTCTACAAAAACTCGATTTTTTAAGCAAAGGGCCCTTTTCGCTTTGTGGTGTGTGTGTGTGGGTGTGTGTGGGTGTGTGTGTTCGCGCGCGCCTGTGGGCAGCCACAAGAAGAATGGAAAAGTAGAGGATAATTTCTCGTAGTAGTTTTTCGAGAGTACCAGCTATGCTTTTAGCTACTGTAATAC
>CM031626.1:27407043-27409543 GCA_018398815.1 Conus ventricosus | reverse complement strand
CTCTCTCTCTCTTCTCTTCTCTTTTTCTCTCTCTCTCTTTTCTCTCTCTCCTCTCTCTCCTCTCCTCCTTTCTCTCTCTCTCTCTCTCTCTCTCTCTCTCTCTCTCTCTCTCTCTCTTAAACGTTGTAATGCTTTGTTGTTTTCTTTCAGAAAATTCCAGCAAGCCGTCGAAGAATTCAAATAATAATTCCAGGAATGATAATGATGGTGAGTGTCCTTAGAACTCTGTGTGCATTTTCCGTTGAATGCTATGAACACCTCTGTACTGCTGTACACTTCTGCACTGTGAGAGAAAACACGGCGGCGCTTTGAAGACAAACATTTTCCTGGAATTACGCATGCTCATACAGAGGAACTCATGTAAAAACGGAACTCATGCCGTCTGTGAGTCTGTCTTTTTGTCTGTGGTGTCTGTCTGTCTGTCTGTCTCTCTCTCTCTCTAGGTGTCTCTCTCGCGCGCGCTTATTTGTGTGCGTGTTTGCAGGCAGTGTCAAAGAACCAGGAGTGGAAGAATTTGTATTCCACCAGATTACATCTGTACTTCCTCGAAAGTGCGCACATAGGCCTATCTATGTATGTCAGATACTGTAATGTGTTTGTATGATCTTAATCATTATGGTGAGTCACAGTTTTTGCCGGGCCAATATCGTTTCGCCTGGTACTTAGTGCAAAATAGTTTTTGAATTTGACATTGATTCATTTCTGCCTTTTGATCAAGAGTTCCGTTTCTTTTTTTCTCTCTCTCCTTTCTCCTTCTTCTTCTTCTTCTTCTTCTTCTTGTCTTATATGAATATAGTCTTTGGAAAAAAAGTTGTTGGTTACAAACAGTTCGGGTTTCCCTTCCCTTTCTATATTTCATTGTTTATTATTGCGTATTATATTTGTGCTTGCCTGTTATTTCTTTGTTTTCCTCTTTTGTTTTGTTACTGTACCATGCAAGTAACACGAAACGAGTGGCCATCTGCTGATGGCATACGAGTAGGTTTTGTGAATGTTTGTCATTTACAAAATAAGCTTAATGATGTATCTGATATTCTTTTCAATCATGGTAAAAGCTTCCACATTTTCGGCTTTTCGGAAACAAGGTTATCTCACCAAGTGTCCGATTCAGAACTAACAATACCAGGCTATAATGTAGTGCGCAAAGACCCATCCAAATTTAGAGAAACGGGTCTTATTATATATATTCATCAAAGTTTAAACTTTAAGCAAATCTCCTCTCTAGAAAAATACCAAGTAGAATCGTTATGGATCGCAATACAGCTGAAAAAATCGAAACCTATTCTTATAAGCTTTATATATAGAAACCCGGCGGAGCGAACTGATTGGATAGATGAATTCTCTTTAATGATGGAGGAAGCATCCTTATTCTCTTATGAAAATATACTACTAGGTGATTTGAATATTGATTTACTAAAATCGAACAAGATAATTACCTACAGAAACTTTTCAAAATTTGACAATGACTCCTTTCAGCGGGATTTAATGAACTCATTCCTTTCCACGGTCTATCAATTCACAGACCCCGACGAGGCTTTAGAAGTCTGGTATCATAGTTTCCTTAATGTTTATAATAGGCATGCCCCATTTAAAACAATGCGTGTTAGTAACAATCCTAAAAAACCCTGGATAACTAAAGATATAGACACTGCTACCGACTTAAGAGAGTCGCTGTTAGTATCAGAGAGTCGAGATTCCTATAAAAAACAAAGAAACTTAGTCAATTACCTAAAACGATCGTCAAAGAAAAAGTATTTTCAAAGTCTTATTTCTTCCAAAGCAGATAACAGATCTATTTGGAAAGCGATAAACGAGCTTACTAATAAAAATGTTAAAGGTCATACTACCTCGCCAAAAGATTTATCATCTGATGTCTTGAATTCACATTTTTGTGAGCTAGCTAACTCAACAATAAAAATAAACAGAACGTCAGAAAATATATTGGATATTCTTCAGGACTTTTGCAATTCTAGAAATATATCCTCTCTTTCAAATATACCATTTATGGGTGTGCATGAAGTGTATAAATCTCTTAGTAGCCTAAAACAAAGTAACACAAGTGGTCTTGATGGCATTGATGGGAAAATCTTAAAATTGTCAGCCCCAGTAATCGCCGAAACGCTTATCTACATCTACAACCTATGCCTTGCAAAAAATTATATTCCAAAAGCTTTTAAAGTTGCTAAAGTTATACCCATCTATAAATCAGGTGACTATGCTGATCCCTCAAATTATAGACCCATCTCCATCTTGTCTATTCTCTCTAAACCTTTGGAAGATCACATAAACAAACACATTCTTAATCATTTCAACTCCTTCGAACTGTTTCATCCAAACCAGTCCGGATTCAGGGCCAACCATTCTTGTCACACAGCATTAACTAGTCTTGTTGACCAGTGGCTTACTAACATAAACAATAATAAAATCACAGGTGTTCTAGTAGTAGACTTTATGAAAGCATTTGATGTCGTCGACCACAGTCTTCTACTTGAGAATTAAA
>CM031626.1:27381273-27406943 GCA_018398815.1 Conus ventricosus | reverse complement strand
GAAGAAGAAGTAGGTTACTATTTTGATAAAGAGCTAGCTAAAATGTTAGGCTTTGGAGATGACACTCAGAGATTTAGAGTTACACCAGACAAAACTACTTATGAGGGGGAAAGTCCGCTCAATCTTGCATTACATTCATTACTCTATGTTCATTTGGATGAGCTGAGCACTGATGAAAACTTATATGATGGAAGGCCCTCAACTGTTTTAAGAGCTCTTCCGTCAGGGAAAGCTGCATATTGCGATTATGAAATTATACAATTCCCTAATTTACAGTTTAAAAGATTAGCTTGTGGGAGGGTCAGATCATTTAATGTAAAAATCACAGACAAAACAGGGAAAGTCGTAAAATGTGATAACCTGCACATTGTTTTGGAAATAAAATAATAAGTTGTACTAAAAAATAATGTCGCGCGGACCAGAAGAATCGGAGTTACATTAGCGCCTGTGAGGTGTATAACTTTAGAATTAAAGACCTTGCGGACGTTGCGGACTTTGAACAAAACGGTGAGATAGGCGCTTTGTATGGTTTTGAGTACACTAAAGATGGTGATTATAAACGCAAAGAGGTTGGCGACAACAAAAAGTTTCCTAAACTAGAACAACTGCGCAATCTAGAAGCAAATAATGTTGGCCAGTATGAATATAAAATAGTTCGAAAACCTGACCTCAAATGGCACTTAGAACCATATTTAGAATGGGACATAAAATTTGAATTCATAAGCCCATTTACATTTTTTAGCCGTCAAAAAAGTTTCAGAAAGCATTCAATTCTGGCCCTTTACATGTAAGTCTTATGCCGGACGACAATAGTCGGAAAGAGATTGAAATAACGCCGTATGGGAAAAAACAGTACATCCTCCACAGAAGAGAAACGGTTTAAAGAAAGCTTCTACAAAAATTACAGTTCTTTCCAAGCAGAAAATTAGGAGACCACGTTCACAATAATATTTGAAATTTCTGTCTTTAAAGATGTGGAGAGGGATAGGGTTGTGGGCGTTAGTGACGTCCTTATAAAAGGAATTAATATTAGCTGGCAAAACTTAGACGTTAAACGTCTTAAAGTTACCATCGTCGTTCTTAACAACGGTGAGGATATTAAGCTCATAACAACAAGCAACAAAATCAATGTTGACTTAAATAGAAACAATCTTACAGAACTGAATTGGATTAATCTTACACATTTAGGCCTCATAGGATTTTATTATACTGAACAAGTTCTAACAGAGAGTATGATAAACATAATAACTGGATTAGATTAAATTCTGTTATAAACTATGGAGCAGTTAAACTTTATGACAAAAACCCCTCATTGTTCATTGATTTGTGGACAAACTGGTTGTGGGAAAACAATATTTGTCCTAGACCTATTACAAACAGTTTATCGCTATAATTTTGATTATATTGCAATTTTCTGTACAACACTTGAATTTAAAAAAAGCATATCATAATAGAAGGTTTATATGGACAGATGATGACATATATTTAGTTGATCCTAGCAATAACCTGAGTGAGTGTCTAGAACACTTTTATAGACTGTTTGAGGAACGCAGACACTATTTATTATAGATGACTGTTCGGCAGAAAGAGACATAGTTAAAAAAAGAAACACTTTGTCAAAACTGGCTTTCAGTGGAAGACATGCTGGGGTAATGTGTGGATTTATGTCAGAAATATAACTCGGTTTTAAAAGACTTTAGAGAACAGTTAAAGACTGTAGTTTTTTTTTCACATGAAAGACAGAGACGCATTTGATGAATGTATGCGTGAAAATGATGTTATTGAAAATGATCAGGAAAAACACAGGATTAAGCAAAAACTGAAATCTGAAAAGTTTAGTAATTAGTAATGAAAACGGACAATCCTACACAGTATGTATGTTTGTAGATAATCGTTATTTTTTTGTTATTGAAAGAGAATGTGTGATGGATTATCATTTTTAATTCATTGTTGAAGTCTTACTTGTCAGAGAACGGGGGAAATATTCATTCTGGCGTCATCCGCTCAAAACTGACTTCGCCTCTGACCAACCAGAGCCTCTCATTTTGGCTTCTTCAGCAGCCACATTCAAACTGTGTAAGCAGTTGGTCGCCCAACCAGGTTTTAAAAGTCATTATGAGAAAGATAGTCTGTTGTTTAGTGAGACCCAGCTTCTAGATTTTCTTCATTTATTGTACATAGTCGATTAAAACAGCTAACATTACTTTAACTGGCGGGTCTATTGTTAGTTTACCCGGAATTGAGAAATAGCATGAGAAAACACTTGCTTGTCGTTTGCTGGATCAAGACTTCTAAAAATATCATTTAAAGCTTTTTTTTAAAATTCTTCCTTACGCATTGCTTCAAACAATTCGTCTGGACCTTTCATATATTTTTATCCATGCTGAGTTTCTTTTTCTAACTCAAAATATTTATTTAAATTAAAAAAAAAAAAAATTTTAATCAGAATCAATATCAACGGTTTTTTTGTGCTTGGACTCATAAACTAAAGTATAAACACCCTTTGGCGTTGTTAATGTGAGCTGTTTAAAACAGAGTTTAATGTTTCGTTTACTTTTTTAAAATTCCTTTTTTATCTGCTCGGTGTTGGCGTTGAGAAAAAGTTGTCCTTGCCTTTCTTTGAAGATAAAAACTTTGTCTTTTGTAGTCATCAAAATGGGCCCTGTAAACGACTAAATTTTCATCTGTGATGTTTGAGTCAGTAGTGCTTTATTTATTATCAGCTTGAAGGAACTAAGTTTAGCTGTTATTAGTTGAACTATAGCTGTGTGCTTTTGGGAGTTTTATTTTTTAATTTTTTGCTAGCAGCACTTACGGTAATGGCACAGGCCGAGAGTTAAAGACAAAACCGCCTAGAGGTTAAAGTTTGCGGTGCACCAAACACTTTTGCTAAGAGACTACGCTTGTTCCTGCGATGCAGCAGTAATAGTCGATGCTCCAGTTTTAAAACATATGCAACAGCATTAAAAGCGCAGAATACCTTCGTTTGGCTTTGCTGTATTTGAAAGGTCCTGCTCTAGTTTTTGTTGCTTTTGTGTAATGTTTGTTAATCTGAAGGTTTTATGTCAGGGTTTTTATATCCTTCTTTTGGCGACTCTGGGGGTTGTTGGCGCTTTTGGATAATCTGAACATTCATGTTTTTTAAAATAAAAATAATTTTGTAATGTATATCTTTTAATCTGTTATCTTGAATATTCAGCTGCGCATCTTTATTAAAAACAAATGTACATTAAATGGGTTTATCGACACTTTTTCTTTATCAATTTGAATGTTTATTACGTCTTTTAACCGTTCTCCCCTTCCATGCAACTGTTTTTCCTCTGTTGACCTTAGGTCAATCCATAAACCGTATTTTGTTGTTAAATAATCATCAAACCTTAACACTGTGAAGGTGTAGTCTTTAGAACAAGGTCTGCTGTTGGACTTCTACACCTCCCACCCCAAAAAAATTTCTTATTTGTCAAAAAGCTGATAAGGTCTAAGCCCGCTAGCGTAGATTTGGTTAGGACTACCCTCAATCGAACATTGTACTTTCGTTATTTTTGGATAATAAATTTTTACTTGCTCTTGT
This sequence comes from Conus ventricosus, assembly GCA_018398815.1. NCBI lineage: Eukaryota > Metazoa > Mollusca > Gastropoda > Neogastropoda > Conidae > Conus > Conus ventricosus. The sequence goes on along the minus strand of CM031626.1, from coordinate 27,403,372 downwards.
GAATGGTTCTTCATCTTCAACAGCAATTAAAATACCTTTAAGCGATCTTTCTGCGACACTAAGATTAAAATTCCATTAGCGTCTGCCTTGCTTTTGGGATATGTTGTATGATGAATCACTCTTTCGTAATATATTTGCTAATTTTTGACTGATATGTTGCTCAATCAGCCTTGCTGGAATTAGGTTGCTAACAACGTCAAACTCTAACGAGATGTCAGAAATGCTATACTTTGCTTCGGGTCTTCAGATATAATAACACGTTTGTATTCATTAAAAGTTAGTTCGTATGACAATCTGTCTTTTAATGCTCCTTGAAAGTATGGTGCATGCGCTTTTAACAACTCAAATCTAAGGAATAGAAAAGGTTTTCCCAACGCATAACTTACAGCTACATATTTTTTGCCGTCTTTAACATCTGCGGCGCCTATTCTGTGTTTTAGTGCTTCATTATTTTTATTCCTTGAAACGCAAGATCGGCCTTTCATTCGCAGTTAGCCATAAATCAAAAATAGATTAAAAATATGTCTGCATTATGTAAAGAAAATATTTCTGGCCCCTCAAGTTTTATAGAAATTTTCTTAACGATTGCCGTCCCAGATTCTGGACAACTGTTCTGTTTGCATTTGTTGAAGCGAGTGCTATTTGAAAGTAAGTTGCGCAGAGCCTGGCACAATCACTTCATCCGCTCCTAGGTCTGGAAATTTGACAGTAAGAATTTGATCTGCATCAATAGTAGATGGATTATTTGGAACAGTAATATTCCGTTTATTTCCCTTCACGCCAAGGGTTCTTTCAGTCTTCTATGCGGGTCAAGAATCGAGCCATATGCTTGTGACATTTTTATAAACAAAATAAAAAGTTATTATTTAAAAACATGGCGGAAATTGAAGGTGAAGAAGATTATGATGTTTTTGATCGTGGAGACGACATGAGTGAAATGACCCCTTTGACACAGCATCACTCGGCGCTCTCATTGCATGAAGAATAGTAGAAGGGCGGCAAAGGCGTGAATTAACAGAAAGTAAGGTTAGATCATTATACCAAAGTTTAGGACTAGAACCTCCCGAAACTATATACCCTGATGATTTTGAACTAAAAGATAAACATTTGTATGTGAAAAACGACAAAGGAGAACGTGTTCCGCTTACGTTTAAACGAGACCATCAAGGTTTGTAGGCATGGGTACAATTAATCAAAAGCTCAGTGCAAGCGAGCGGAATCGCCTTGGCTTTACTAAACCAAAATTAGACAGGGAGGCAGTTGCTAAACTTCAAAACATACAACAAGAACTCCCAACAGGTAACCAAATACAAAACATGGAACTTAAAGATTTAAGTCAAACACAACAGTCAAAATAATAAATGCAATAGAAGCAGAAACCACTGAAGAAGAATAAAACAGCATTAAAACTATATATGATCCGCCGCTGCCCAAGCAGAAATAAAGGCGCCTATAAGAGAATTAGAAGCCCTTGATCGTACTTTAAGAACCTTCCGAGGGGAATTAATAAACAATTTAGCAAACTGAGGTGAACTAAAGGAGCGTATAGAAAAAGAAATAGAAAAACTCGCTGATGCTGACGACGCCAACTTAGGGCTGATGTTAAGAAAGAATAGAACAAAGACTACATGAACTTAATCTAGAAAGATTATCAAGACTAGATGTGTTGTATATTAACCGAAAAGAATTACAACTCAAGTGAACAGAATAAAGAAACTATCGAAAAAATTTTACATGAAGACACAACGCTAGCAGAACGAATAAGAACACTGTTTAGAGAGCAAGGCATCACATTAGAAAGTGTTATAACAGCCTTAGGATTTGCAATAATTTACACTGGCATTGGCTATTACAGGCGGCGGTGGTCAAAGTCTAGTGCCTCCACCGCCATCGCCTCCATCGCCGCCTGATAAATCATGGGTAAAAAAACAGCTTGATCATCTTGCGAGTTTATTAAAAAAATTAGCCGGTAAAGCTATAGACTCTTTACCTGGTATATTAGGGAGTATCGTTAGCTGGCTTTTGTCTACTGCAAGCAAAGTAGCTGGCTTTATGGCCGAGCACTTATGGGCATTAGTTGTCTTAATAGTTGGGTTACTATTTAGTAAGATAAAGAAGGAGTAATCCTAGGCCAGTTAATCCAACAGCAAGTGCTGTCTTTTCATATTCATGGTCATTATTATTATTTTTTTCGCGGTCTTCAACGGTCTTTGGGCTTTGGACCTCGGGATTGGATGACTTAATCTTGGGGGGTCATCTTGTTTTTTTTATTGTTTGTAATATTACTGGCTCAGAATTTATGTCGTTTTTTTCCGACCTTCTGTTCATTGCCTGCCACAAGGATTTCATTATTGTAGTTTATTATTGTGCCTATCTGGAGTCTGAGGTCGAAGGCAGCATGTATAAACCAGTGCCAACAGCAAAGTCTACTTTCGATCTTGCGAATTGTAAAACATTTTGGACCTTTTTATACTTAAAGGGTAAATCAACTGTAAATTAATGGCGTCCCTCTAAATTTGCTAAGTATTGTTTTGCGCGTCAAAGCCAGTAGAAGGATCAGTTATGCTCGATCTCGCCTGTGCTTGCGAACCTAGCAAACACCAAACGTAAGTACGAATAGAGTCGTTTATTCGTTCTATTCCTGCTTTAGTTAGGCCCTTAGAAGTGTCTAAGATAAATGTTGTCCATGCTGTTTTATGCTCTTGCTCTATGGACCCGAGGTGAACAGTTGTGCCGAAGAAAAAGATGTGTAAGGAGGATTCCAGTCATAGTTATACTTTCTGTGCACGCCCCAAAAATAAGGGGTGCCTAAGCCATGATTGCGGTCCAACTTTTGTCTAAAGTTTTCCTTAACATTAATATTAAATTCGTTACAGATCCTTTCAAAAGCCTTCATGTCTATTCGGTTGCTGAATGGATTAAACGGTTTGTCATTTGGTAATGGCGCTGCAGTTCAGACAAAATACGTCTGAAGGTGTAATAAAAATGAAATCTATACACTGACCTCACCAAAGGATCAGGATGATTTAAATGATCAGCATACGACACTCCACACCCAGTTGTTGCACAAAACACAGCAAAGTTTAACTGGTTCTGATAAAACTGCATCGGATGACTAAACCACACTTTGGCCAATGAGTACTCCCCTTACTTGAAAGGCGTCAGACTGAGTCACAGAAATGTCGAGGGTGTCAGTTGTTATATTTTTAAGATTGTAGTGCGGCCCAACAGAATATTTTTGCATTAGTATATTTGAACGCACTCATTTTTATTTCGTTTAAAAAATGTTTGTAACAATAACAACCCAAGACCGTCCTTCGTTTTTAGAACATGCTGTTGAGAACGATTGCGGAACCAAATGGTCGCACTCCATGAAATTTTTTACAAAGTCGTATGGTTTAATATAAGTAAATCCAAGAAGAATAAAAAGATTCTAAAAATTGACAAAACAGGGGCAAAGTTAGCCAGTTAACAATACCTGATGGTTATTACGGGGTTTTGCTCACTAAAAGAAGCAATGAGTAACTTCAACATTACTCTCAAACTTAACAATGCAAATCTAAAAACAATGTTAACATTCAAGCTAGAAGAAGTAGCTTACTATTTTGATAGAGAGCTAGCTAAAATGTTAGGCTTTACAACTGCCAATCTACCCTCATAGTTTTAGTGTTGCGCCAGACAAAACTACTTATGAGGGGGAAAGTCCGCTCGATCTTGCATTACATTCATTACTCTATGTTCATTTAGATGAGCTAAGCACTGATGAAAACTTATATGATGGAAGGCCCTCAACGTTTTTAAGAGCTCTTCCGTCGGGGAAAGCTGCATATTGCGATTATGAAATTATACAATTCCCTAATTTTACAGTTTAAAAAAATTAGCTTTTGGGAGGGTCAGATCATTTAATATAAAAATCACAGACAAAACGGGGAAAGTCGTAAAATGTGATAACCTGCACATTGTTTTGGAAATAAAAATAAGTTGTACTAAAAATAATGTCACGTGGGCCAGGAGAATCAGGAGTTACATTAGCACCTGTAAGGTGTATAACTTTAGAATTAAAAGACCTTGCAGACGTTGTGGACTTTGAACAGAATGGTGAGATAGGCGCTTTGTATGGTTTTGAGTACACTAAAGATGGTGATTATAAACGCAAGGAGGTTAGCGACACCAAAAGGTTTCCTAAACTAGAACAACTACGCAATCTAGAAGCAAATAATGCTGGCCAGTATGAATATAAAAATAGTTCGGAAAACTGACAGTAAAATGGCACTTAGAACCATATTTAGAATGGGACATAAAATTTGAATTCGTAAGCCCCGTTACATTTTTTGACCGTCAAAGAAGTTTCAGAAAAGCTTTCAACTCTGGTCCTTTGCACGTAAGTCTTATGCCAGAGGACAATAGTCGGGAAAAAGATCGAAATAACGCAGTATCGGAACAAACAGTACATCCTCCACAGAAGAGAAACGGTTTTAAAGAAAGCTTCTACAAAACTACAGTTCATTCCGCGCACAAAATTAGGAGACACGTTCACAATGATATTTGAAATTTCTGTCTTAAAAGATGAGACAAGTAATGGAGCTGTGGGGGTCAGTGACAATCTTATGAAAGGAATTCTTATTAGCTGGCAAAACTTAGATGTTGAAAAACTTAAAGTTACTGTCGTCGTTCTTCACAACGGTGAGGATATTAAGGTTATAACAACCAGCGACAAAATTAATATTAGTCTAAATAGAAACGATCTTACAGAACTGAATTGGATTAATCTTACACATTTAGGCCTTATAGGATTTTATTATACTGAACAAGTTCTGACAGAGAGTATGATAAACATAATAACTGGATTAGATTAAATTCTGTTATAAAACTATGGAGCAGTTAAACTTTATATGACAAAAACCCCTCATTGTTCATTGATTTGTGGACAGACTGGTTGTGGGAAAACAATATTTTTCCTCGACCTGTTACAAACAGTTTATCGTTATAATTTTGATCATATTGTGATTTTCTGCCCAACACTTAAATGGAACAAAGCATATCACGATAGAAGGTTTAAAGGATAGATGATAACATATTTTTAGTTGATCCCAGCAATAAACTGAGTGAGTGTCTAGAACACTTTAATAAATTGTTTGAGGGAACGCAGACACTATTTATTATAGATGACTGTTCGCAGAAAGAGACACAGTTAAAAAAGAAAAACTTGTCAAAACTAGCTTTTAGTGGAAGACATGCTGGGATAAGTGTGTGGATTTATGTCAAAAATATAACTCGGTTTTAAAAGACTTTAGAGAACAGTTAAAGACTGTAGTTCTATTTCACATGAAAGACAGAGACGCATTTGATGAATGTATGCGTGAAAATGATGTTATTGAGAATGATCAGGAAAAACGCAGGATTAAGCAAAAACTGAAATCTGAAAAGTTTAGTAAATTAGTATTGAAAACGGATAATCCTACACAGTATGTATGTTTGTAGATAATCGTTATTTTTTTGGTTATTGAAGTCTTACTTGTCAGAGAACAGTAAAATGCCAATCCTAGGGTCAGCCACCCCGAAACTGGTTGAGGGGTGGCTGAGCTAGGATTGGCATTGTACTGTTCTCTGCTCTGAATCTGATTTCCCCGTTATTGCTTGGTGCTCCTTAATATATATATATATATATATATATATAATAATATATATATATATATATATATATATATATTTAAAAAAATCAAATTTTGAAAGCAAAAGAAAAACTGAAGAGCACTGGAATTTCCTTAGGGAAGAATTTCTCACCAGCTGTCCATGAAGGAAGACGAAGGCTTAATCCATTTCTGGTTAAAAAAAAAGGCCAGAAATGAGGGCAAACAGGTGCTCCTGATTTACGACCATTAAATTTTGCTTATTAATGGCAAAACGTTTGCTGTGGATGCACACGACTCCCTGAGAGAAGTGGAATAGGGTGTTGGCCCCCTCATCATACATAATGATTTCATAGAGGGAGCAGTTTTCAGGGGGGGTACAAATGTTTTGCTGACATCTAAACATTCCCTCTTTTGCTTATGCATTCGCTTCGTGGCACCGAGAGGAGCACGTGCAAATCAGGCGTTCGTGGTCCCAGTGGAAAAATCACAAGTTATGAATTCAGATTCCTTTTCACATGTTTTGGTTTCTCGTACCTCGTTTGGTGTCACGGAGAGAGTGGGAGGAGGCCTTCTTCCAAATGAATATATGCAAAACACTGTTTAGAGAATGTAAATATGCGGGTTCAAGCTCACCCATCTTATTTTGCACGAAAACCCCCCTTTTCACAAACAAATCACGTCCTTCTCATGTTGATTTTTGCCAAAATTAACACCTGTTTTACAACCAAACTTAACATGCAAAAACTGCAAAAATTGACATAATCGGTACATTAAAATGGGGGCTTACATGCAAGATTAAGATTTGGTGATCGTGAACCGCATATTTACATTCTCTCCAGGGGCATAAAATCATTTATAAAAAGTGCAAAACTCTTCGCATCTGGCCACATTGCTGATCACCCCTGGGTCTAACTTGAGACCCTATGGCATAAAAATTAAGGGTTTACAGTACGCTCTTCTACTTCCAGCACCATTAATAAATCAGAACAAACAACTGGCTCTCCATTTTGGTTAGTTATTTTTAATCTAATGAATTTATAGGCCCATTAATTATTCTTTAAATTCACTGTTTTTTCCAACTGAGATTAATCGATAATCGCAAAACCCTGCCCTAGTTGATGGCAAAACCTTTAGAACTGTAGACGGATAGCCATCAAACAAATTAGCATCTGTTTTTAACTGTTGTAAATGGACATACAACATTGGGTTCACGAGAAAATCAGAAGGTTTATTACATTCAAATTGATAAAACATCTTCTCTTGTACTAAATCTATAAGCTCTGTCACTACTGTGAAAGCCTAAGATTTTAGCTAGGCCTTTAGGAAAAGTGTACTCTCTTCTTTCTTCTAGTGGAAAATGTATAGTAATTCTGAGGTTTGCTTCGTTTATTTTTAACAATATGCCAAATTCGCTAAGTACTTCTTTTAAAAAGCAAAAGTTGTAGTAACCATCAGGTACTTTTACATGAGTTATTTGATTGCCCACCTCGTTACTAATATTGATCCAGTTATTTTGAGCTCCTTCAGATATGTTAACCCACATAACTTTAAAGCCAATTTCTTTAAGGGCAATCCTACAACTCCCGCGCCAATTGACAATTGGATACGTTAAGAACACACGCTCGTTTTGCTTGGTTATATAGATGTACATCTTTTTTTATAACTATTTTAAAAACTATTTAAAAAATGGAACCTTTTAATATAACGAAAAGTGCCACTTACGATGTAGGAGCGTTTTATAACCCCAAATCTTTGGACTTCAGTTTACTAACCATTGCAGTAGATGAATCATATGGCTTCCAAGTCAGACTTGTAAACCCACTAACTAAATATTTAAATCCGCCAATAAGGAGTGATAGAGTGCCATCAGCATGGTTATCCCACCCTATGACGTTTTTACCAGAATCAGTTAAATTTTGCCATTTACTGCGCAACTACTGGCTGCGGTGTTTCATATGCAAACCATTTAAACCATCCTAACCTTTTAGTAAGGTCAGTATATAACTTTCATGTTTATTACCAGTACAGACGAATGCTAACTGAACTAAAAGTGGCCCCTCCCTAACGACAACGCGTTTAATCAATTTCTCAGCCCAATGGACACTAATGCATATGAAAGAATTTGCAATGAATTTAACATTAAACCCTCAACTAACTTTAGACAAAAGTTAGACCGCAATCATGGGTTAGGCACATTGTATTTGTGGGGCGAACGTAGAGAATATAATTATGACTACTGGCCTGGCCATACCTCTTTTCAACCAAACAAACAAGTTCGATTGGGATCCATAGAACAAAAAACCCTAATGCCTGGACAACATTTATCTTAGATGAAAGTAAAGGCCTAACAATGCCAGGAGTGCAAAGACTTAATGACTCCATAAGGACATACGTTTGGTGTCTATTAGGAGCACAAGCACAGACCAAGTCTAGCATAGTGAATCAATCTACAGGCTTTGATGCCAGAAAACAATTTCTAGCCAATTTAGAAGATGCTATTAACTCTGCTGTTGATTTGCCTGCCAGCATACAAAGGTATCAAGACGTTCTTGCACATGCTAGGTCAAAGGTTGACTTTGTTGTAGGCCATGGATTATACATGCTACCCTCTGACCTTAGACTACAGATTGGCATGATACAGAATTATAATAATGAAATCCTCATAGCTGGAGACGACCAAAACTTAGGGCACAATCAAGGTTTAAACACAAGGCCTGCACCATCCATTTTAAAAAAAGTACCTAGCCCTGAAGAAAGCGATCCAGTTATAAGCGCCCCACAACCAGAAAGCACGCCACCTGTTGATCTGCCTCGCACTGACAGTCATACTAGCGAAAAGACAGCCCTTGTTGTATTTTTTAACTTTTACTGGATTAGCCATACTTTATTTCACTAAAAATTAATCCAGCAGCTAGCACTCCTAATGTCCACAGATGGTCAGCCATATAACCAGCTACCTTACCTATAGTAGACAAAACCCAACTAACAATACTACCTATTATGCCAGGCAGAGCATCAAGCGCTTTGGCTGCTAACTTCTTTAATAAGTTTGCTAGATGATGTAATTGTTTTCTAATCCAATTTTTACCAGGCTGAGGTGTCGGAGGCGCTACTGGCCCTGTTGGCGCACTGCCAGTTAAAGCATAAACGAGTGTAGAGATAGCAAACCCAACAGCCGTTTATATGCTAACTATTGTAATCCCCTGTTCCCTGAACAGAGTCCTTATTCTTTCTGCTAGCGTAGTGTTTTCATAAAGTATTTTGTTTATAGTTTCTTTAATTCTGCTTGTTTGTGATGCTAGCTGCGCTCTGTTAGTAGACAGCGCTTCTAACCTGGCTTTCCTTAGCAACCTTAAATCTTGTATTTTCTGCTGTATTCTAGCCTTTTCTTCTCGCCCTAAATTGTTATCGTCTGCATCAGCCAGTTTATTTTTTTCTTCTTCTATCTCTCTATCTAGCTCACCAAGTTTTGCCAAATTGTTTTCTAGTTTGCCCCTTATTGACTTTAGACGATCATTAAGCCCCAGGATTTCACGCAATGGGCAATGGAGAATCGCCAATTGTTTTTAATTGTGTCTCCTCATTAAAGCTCGTTTCAATTTCTGCTATTAGTTCATCTGCTTGTTGAGTTAAATCTTGAAGAGGTATGTTTTGCATTTTAGATTTTTTTGACAACTCTTGCCCAAGTTCTGTAAACGACTAACGGCTTCGGCTCTAAGCTCTAAAAGGTTTAATTGTTCTGCCTTAGCAATAGGGAGTTTTCGCCTTATTGTGCTTAGTTTTAAAAACTTGTTTGGGTTTTGCGTTGAAGTAGCTTTTACACGGCCCCCTGCACCAGTTCTTATATACAAATGCCCACCATCTTCCTCAAAATCGTTAGGATCAAGCACCCTTTTAGCTCTCGTCCTAAGCTTCTATAGAATGATTGAATTCTTTCTTGCAATAGTTCTTGACGGTGTCTAGGGAGTAAAGAACCCGCTCCTTCAAGCTCTTCTTGCAATGAAGGGCCCAGTTCTGTTTCATCTTTTTCTTCTTCTTCAATAGGATTAATCGCGTCAAAATCTTCATCCATATTTTTTATTTATATTCTTTTTTGTTTTCTAAAAAATGAACTCGTATGGTTGTGACCTCGATCCATACAGAAAAGAGAAGGAACCCCATGGCGTAAAAGGTATAAGGCAGACTGTAATTAGTGTAAATACCCCATCAACAGTTCAGCCTGAACAAACTTTAATAGTCAAGTTCCCTGATCTTGGCGCTGGCGATGTTATAATGCCAGGCACTGCTAAACTATCATTCAAAATAGATATTAAATCGACAGATCCTAATGCTACTGTTGCTAATTTAGGCAGGGCCATCGTTAACATATGGCAATCAAACTGGAGGGTAGAGAAGTCTTTGTACTAAGCGAGGCAGACATTTTTGCCCTCTATTCTGACCTATGGCTGCCTAAAAAAGAAGAAAAGAGAAAGTTTATCAGGGAATACAAGGCCCAAACGGTCTCAAGCACAGGCTTAAAGCGGAGGATGCAAAGCATGATGTTAAAGATGAGGCAGTAGGAGAAGCATTTGGCAACAGATTCTGCATCCCTCTAGATTTTGAACTGTTAAAGACGCATATGCCATATTACCAAGGCGCACTAAAAGAAAAACTTACTTATGAACTGACATTTAATCCTAGCGATTCTGTTGTTCTGTCTGTAGACCCTTTAGCTAAATACACAGTCAGCGACATTTCTCTGAGTTTGATGTTGTTACTAACCCCGAACTGGCCAGAACAATCTTAACCCAGTATAAAAATAAAACAGTTATTTATTATGAAAGAGTTATACACTCCACTACAGAAAATAGAAACAAGCGAGACACTCTTTGGAACATACATCTAAATCAGTCTCTGAAGTCTTTAAAAGGAATTTTGTTCTTGTTTACTGAAGGAACAACTCATTTTCATAGAGAATCAGAAGCGTTTTATAATCCAAAAATTGAGAAGGTTGACTGTGCAATAAATGGCAAGTCTGATCAGTTGTATTCGGGTCGCGGACTTTTACCTCACCAACACTTTGATGAAATAAGAAAGTTGTTCGCTGGAGGTAGGCAAAGGGATCCTGCAGTTGATCGTGTATGTAAAAAACTTCGCTTTTATGATGTAAGTCTCGAAGACTACTTAATAACTAAATATGGGCTGTGGCTGGATTTTAGATCCACATTTGACAACAGATTGTTTGGAAGTGGAGAAAGGGTAGGGCAAGATGGTATAAAAATAAATATTCACAAGAAAGCAGACGAACCCCCCAACAAAGCATGTTTTTAGGGTTTAAATGTCTCACTAAACATTGAAGAAAACAGCTAAAAGCGGGCTTATTAAAATGTAGAAGAAAAATCTAAAAAAAACAATGATAGCTTAAAGTTTCTCCAAAAACCCCATTTTCCTTGTCTGCGGATTACTTTGGGGGGAAAACTGTCTTCATATTGATTTGTTAAAACAATTACTTTTATTAGATACATTTTTATATTCTGCAAAAACCTTTAAAGCAAAACAATCTTACAAAGAAAGGAAGTTTTTTTTGGACAGACGATAATTATTTCTAGTTGATCTAGCGACAGCAAAACACTTTTTAAAATTTTTACTAAGACTATTGAGGGAACTGAAACACTTTTTTATTGATGAGTTCACTAATGAACTTGTTCAACATTTGGTTTTAGAGCAAATAACTGACTTAAAAAGGAAAAGAAACGACTTGGATAAGTATAGGGTACTAGGAAAAAATCAAAATTTTAAATACTCTTTTTTTAATTACTGGCTAAAAGCTTAGTTTCGTAAGGCTGGGTTAGTGTTGCTGTTTAGTAGGGGGGTTGGAGCCCCCTTTTTGCAAGGGGTTGTTTAGGTTTAGCGCTTTTTTCTATGTTTTGTAAGTGCGTTTAAAAAAAAAATAACCCCTAAATTACAAAAGCACACTGCCATTGTACCCTATCAGAAAAACTTTTGTTCATTGGTTAAACAAGAAAATCATTACAGGAGAAACATTTACAGACGAAAATTTAGAAGCTTTTGTGATGGTGAGGATTTATGTTTGGCAAAAATTGAATTTCAAAAAGTGGAGAAAGACTTTTTATTCACAACGGTAGACATGATGCAACTAACAGAACATTAAAAAACAAACACATGATATTTTAAACCAAAAAACCCAAAAAACTAAGTTTAACAAAAAAATTAGTTTAGCAAAAATTAATACTTTTTTTTTTGTTAACTCAGTGGTTTGGGGCACGCATTTCGACGCGGGCATTAAGTCGCTTGAGTAAAATTTCTTCAAATGTGGGACGGAAAACAAAAGTAACAAATTGGTTCGCGCGCAGCCAACAAGGGTCTGTTAATGTCAGGCTAGCGTCGGGTATCTGAAACCAGAGTGTTGGGATAAGGGCCAAGGCCTTGTACAAAAGGTTTTGGAGAATACGAACTTACACAACGCTTTGGGGGTTTCCGCCAAAACTGAATTTTACACAACGCTGCCCCCGGGAGGATTACACCGAGAACAGATGTTTTTTGTCCACAAACAAACAACTTGTGACCCCTTGCGAAGGGACTTCGCAAAGATACGCCCACTGGCACAATCTGCTTACACATACCGAATTTTACACATACAGAACGACCCTATTTTGTTTCGGGGAGGTTTTTGGGGGGGGGTTTACGCCGACAAAACACAAAACAACCCACCATGCACACATGCGGCGCACCACAATTTTTAAAAAGAAATTCCGTAATACCTTATTGATTTTTAACTTTAGTGTGGGTTTGGGTTTGGGAATTTGACGTTAATGGAAAAAAACAAACAAAAAACAAGAAAGGCTTGACGAAAAACGTTGAAACCAAAATGAGGTGTGTGGTTGGTTGTTTTTTGTTATGTTTGTGTTTGGGGTGTGTGTTTTTTGTTGGGGTGGTTTGCTGGTTTTGGTGCGTCGGTGCTGTGAAGGGGAGAGGAGAGAGAGAGGGGAGAAGAGAAAAGGGAGAGAGGGGGAGAGAGAAAAACGGAAGGGGGAGGAGAATGGTGGAAACATGATACAAAGAACGGGGAGACGAGAATTTACCTTTAAAACAATAGGGGGGAAAAATCCCAGTGTCCCCCGATGCAAAACGAGGAGGGGAAAGAGTGAAGAGAGGGGAATTAGAGAGAGAGGGGGGAGAGAGGAGAGGCTGAACAAGAAGAAGGAAGGGAGATGGGGGGGGGAGGATGACGAAAATAAGAACATAAAGAAAAACGCCGATCCCTTTACAAAAATAAATTAAAAGTGAGAGAGAGAGAGGAGAGGAGGAGGGGGGTTGATTTGGGGGAAAAACTGATAAAATACATATTGAAGAACTGGACATGCACGGATAGCTTTGTAATGAACAAAATCTTAAAAGATAGAGAGAAATGTTTTCAAGGGGGAAAGGGGAAATATAGAGTGAAATTTTTTCTTTAAAACTTCCGTCCCTTTTCACTCTCCTCTTTTCCCACTTCTTTTGAAAACCTTGCCTTTCACGCTTCTTCTCTTACTGCATCTCTCTCTCTCCCACCCCCCTTCCCTTCCCTCCCTCTCTACACTAACCATCCCCCTTCTCTCTCCTTCCCTCCACCCTCATCTCTCTTCTCTCTTTCCTCCCCCCTTCTCATCCCACACAACACACAACACCTCCTCTCTCTCTCTCACACACAACAAACAACACACACACACACACAACACAAAACCACACACACACAACACTAAAAAATTCATATACAACGGCACACGGCATACGAGTCTGAGAAGAATAGAGAGGGGGAAGAAGAGAGAAGAGAGAGAAGAGGGATTAGAGAGAGAGAGAGAGAAGAGAAACGAACTGAAACTGACGTTGCATGCATGATTTTCCCCCAACAAACAGATATCACCACACACAAAACACACAAACACACACACACACACACAAAACACACACACAACACACACACAAAATTAACGGCAACGGCATACGAGACTGGGGTGGGTCGGGGAAGGGAGGGAGGGAGGGGGAGAGAGACGAGAGAGAGAGGGGGGGGGGGAAGGGAGGAGAGAGAGAGAGAGAGAGAGGAAAAGGAAGAGGGAGAGGAGAGAGAGAGAGAAGAAAACTGAACTGAAAACTGACGTGCATGCATGACTTCACAGAACAAAACAGATATACAACAAAACACCACACCACACACACACCAACACACACACACAAAAAATTCCCGGGGAAAAACGGCATACGAGATGAGGGGCGGGGAAGGGAGGGAGGGAGAGGGGGGAAAAACAGAGAGAGAGAGGGGGGGGGGAGGAAGAGAGAGAAAAGAGAGAGAGAAAGAGAGAGAGAGAGAAGAGAGAGAGAAAGCTGAATAAAACTGACGTGATGATGATTAACAGAAAAAAAGATCACACACACACACACACACCAACACACACACACCACACACACACACAAAACCCACTGACTCAACACACACACACACACCCCAAAACACACCACACACACACACACACACCAAAACGCACAACACACGCACGCACCACGCAGCACGCACGCACGCACGCACGCACCACACACACACACATGTGTACTCAACGCCCCTTTGTAGGAAAGCGTTGTGTGTCAATATCCCTTCTCATCAAAATATTCACTATCACTTTAACCAACACAAACTGTCTTGTTGCACATGTCTCGTGGTTGTTACACTCCAATCAGCGTTGTTTCAGAATAGTGTGACACTGACAGGCTTTGCGTTGTCCCTCCCCTCTTCAACCCGGGCCCCCCCCCAAACCCATCCCCACCCCACACTTAACACGAAATTCACTTTCCCCCGTTTGAAAAAAAATCAAAACAAAAACTATATTTTGAGTCAGAGTTACTCTTTTCATTTTCTTTAATAATTTAAAACCAATATTTATCAATATATGCAATCTTGGAAAAAAAGGGTCAATTTTCTACTATTATATACCCCTTTCAAACAGCAATCAACTTGTATCAGTGAACATATGTCAACTTGAAATAACATTATAATGTTTCTTACTTTATAGGATATTAGTAAAACAATTATTTTGTTCAATTTGGATAGTACTTATTATGCTTTTTCATTTTAAACAATATCTTACTATATGAATTTTCATACTTTCTCCTCTTCCCTTTTGAAATGGATGATCTGCAAAAGTCTGCCGGGAAACATATACTTAGAATTTTGTTCAGTGACAAAATAAAGATGCTTAGGGAAAGAATGTACAAATGACAATTACAAACGTTTCCCCGTAATCATGCTGTGTTTTTTTTCTCACGTGGTGGCAGTATCAGGCCATGAAATCTGTGGTGCCACCGTGTCAGATGCTCTGTGAGCAGGACTTTGAGCTGTTGCTGTTTGTTTTTCAAGCCCCAACTCTTTCAAACAGTGCATTATTGTGGCGTGGTCTCCTCGCCTCCTTGCTCTCCCAGCAGTGCCACTCCTGTCCCCCCGTGTCTGATCCAGGAACACAGTGATTTTCCAACAGATGTTGTTTGGAATGATGGCAGTCTTGGGAAACTTTTCTCTGTAAAAGGCATGTACCGCTTAATGGATGTTTTAATATCTTCAATCTCATCATCACAGAGGCTCTTTGATGCGATATGCGCCGATGAACATCAGAGAAGGGGCATTTTAGCTCAGTGAACTTGTCACAATGTTTCTGGATGTATTTAGTATGGGACCAGCGATTTGGAATTCTCCTGCTTTTCTGCAACACTCTGACAGATGTTTTTGTACACCGGTTCTTTCAGATACTTGTTGCAATGGTTCCAACAAAGGCCCCGGAATGATAAGCCTGTGGGGAAAATTTTTGTTTGCCCCCAGAACATCTTCTAGATTTGCTGTGATTGGCCCAGAACGGAATAGCAATGAAGTGGCTGTAGATTCATTTTCTCCACTTCTTCCTTGGTTCTTTTTGTTTCTTCAAGTTCCTTTGTAGTTTTACTTTTGGCCTTGGGATGGAGTTGTCTCAGCAGTTTCTTTTTCTTTTCCAATGGCTTATGCTCTTTACATGCTGCTGAAACTGTACTGAGAAATACTCCAATTGTCAAGAGTGATGTCATCAAGTGAAGCATAATGTCTTGCCAGCCGTTCATCAAGAGCATGGCACTCATCTTCAAGCAGGTCATGGTGTTTTTTGACAACACCCAGCAAGATGTGAAGGTAGGGAGGTGTTTACCTGCTTCAGTTCTATGTCTAAAACTGGTTTTTCTGATGACATTGTTGAATTTGTTTTTGGGTTTTGATTTTATTTTTCCTGCACGCTTTTACTTCTGATAGTCCTCTTTATCTGACTGACGTTCTCTTGCTGATGTTTCCTTCATTGTTCTCCGGGGCAGCTGCATCTGTGTCTCGTTGTTGTGCAGTACAGACACGGGTGGATCCCCTGTGCACCTGACAGTCCATACATTTTAGTTAAAAAGTCATAGTCTCCAAAGAGAAAAAGGCGAGTTTGTTTGCCTTCCATTCCATGCTTTCAAGGTCTTCAATTTGTCTTTGTAAGGGTCCAACAGTCTTCTTAGGTTTTCAGGGGTGTCCTTACATTCAGCAAAGGTCATAATGCATGTGTTATGCTTTGAATTAGCGTTCACCAGGTTTGCTATTTGAAGCATCATTTTAAAAGATCCGCCTCCATGGTCACCGCCAATCTTGATCCAGATTTCGTTCTCTGGAATACTCTCATCATGCCATGTAAAACGCCCCTTGATGTCATAAGCATCCAGCAGTTTGGTGACAAATGCTGGGGACATCCTTAATGCCTGCAGAAGGTGTTGGAACCCTTTTCCCTAATCCCATCCATCTCATTCCAGACCTCCACACTTCTCATCTGACATTTCTAAATTGCACACTGTGCTTTGACTTGTTCTTTCCTTTTTTCTGTTCACTGGCAAACTGTACCCGAGCCTCTATAGAACTGTTTGTGCGTCTGTACTTTGTCAAACTGAGGCCAAGTGCGCACGAAGGGCAGGACCTTGTTTTGCAGTTACAGATACTTGACCACATTTCGCTTCTTAAGAACCAGCTGTTTGCGTACTTTGCTTGCCGTCTTCAGTTCTGTGCCCTGCTGTTTGGCCGCATCTTGTTCAGTGTCTCCTGATACATTCAAACGAATTTTGTTCATTTCTTTTGCTCGCTTCTTCCTGAGTGGTGTTCGAGTTCACTTGATGCTTTCGAGGTTTTGTAATTTTTTTTCAGCACCAATCGGGGTGTCCACCAGTTTGGCTGTGACAGTCATTTTATCACTGGACTGTGAGAGCTTAATGCGGGCAAGGGTTTTTTTTGAAATAAGTTCTTCTGTGTTTGTCAGTTTGGGGCCTCAGCTGACTCAAAGGCCTGAGGATTTTTTTCTGAATGGAGACAATGCTTTGTCAATGCCAGTTGGAACGGTTGCACTGTGCGCCTCTTGAAAACTTTGGGTGGAGTTTATGTGGCATCAGATGTGACACAAAGGAAACTTGTTTTTTTTGGGGGGAGATAATGCTTCATTGATTGCAGCTGGGACAGTCTGCATGATACAGTTCTAGGGACTTTTGCCGGGGTTGATGTGGCTTCGATGAACAGAAAATGAAATATCACTATCAAGATCAGAGTTTGATTGCATTTCGTTTTGCTGGTTGGGAATACTGTTTGAGAAAGGCAGATTTCTTTATCTTTTTCTCTGGTCTCCCCCCTTTACTCTGCTGTTGAAAGTGAGTGCATAGGCACACTGACTGACAGATAAATGGGGTCAAACAGGGCCCTAAATTTTTAGGCTTTTTCAAATTCTGCCCAAAGCACGGGTCTTTGCTGTAGTTGAATGTTTTGCGGGTTTTTCAGATTTTTCAAAGTGTTTGCACAAAACACACAAACTATTTTTGAATGTACTTCCTCCCTATCTTCCAGAACATTCACATTGAAGATTACGTTTATTTCAGAAGCAACACTCAAACACGTTACTATGATTTGTTTTTATCTTTCTTTGATCTCTTAGACCTTTTCCCACACAGTCTACACAAGACCTTTAACGTTCAGAATGTTCAGTGAGAGAGTGACGTTTTTGTTCCATAATCCTTTCGGCCCTCCCCCCCCCCCCCTCTCTCTCTCTCTCTTCTCACCAACACACACACACACCACACACGCAGCACGCACCCGCACCCACGCACGCATGCACACACACACGCACACACCCACGCGCACACACACACACACACACCACACACACCCCACACACACACACACACACAACACACACACAAAGCACCTAATGGTACTTCCAACAATACACTTTAAATTTGAAATTTTCCGATAGAAATAGTAGTAGTGACTGGAAATGAAGTATTATTTTAATTATAATATTCACTTATTATTGTTATGCCTACTACCATTATGTTATCAGTAGTATTATTTTGCTTGTAGTAAAAATGGTTTTCCTCTACGTTTCCCTTTAAATTAGGCCTACATTGCTCTACAGCAACCATAGTACATATAAAAAGCAGCAACAATGAAGAATATGTATATATACAACGGTGTAAATACGGCCCCTTTACAAATGCTAACTAAATTTTCATTCACAAAGATTTTTGCCAACGCCAGGCTGGCCTACTTCGGCCAAAGATAGTTCGCGCCCCTCATCCCCCGTCTTTGCTTCGGCTTACCAGGCCACGCACGGCGCGCGCAGCACAGCCGGTCCGCAAAGTTCTGTCAGAAAGTTTTTAAAAACGAACTTAATTATGGTACTCACAGAGAAAAGAAAAAGCCAGCTTTTGTCACACTCTCAAGTACTCACTGCGCCATTGTTTTCATACAGAAATTATAGTTAAAAAACTTCTGTACAGTAAATATAACTTAAAGATGTAGCACCAGTCTCGAAGGTCCAAACACACACAGGTCTGGCCGTGCGGTGGCTGACTCGCTTCGGCCTCGCCAGAGTCAAAAGGCAAAGCGTTGAGCGCACTGAATGCAGTGGCTCTGAGTGTGGCGGCGCCGCCGTGCGGGACAACTTGCAGCTCTTCATGAACAAAGGATCTTTTAGGGGCAGGCTTTTTAGAAGAGAGAGTCTCTCTTAAATAATACACGGGAGGGGTTGTTTTCATGATTATTTCAACTTCATATACATCTACGCTCCATATAGGATCTGTAGCTCTAATTCTAACATCACCTTCTGCCTCTCCAGGAGCATACAAGTATTTACTTTTAGTCCAAACGGCAAGAGTTTTTGAGTCCCTGAACATCTTCAGTAGTGCTATTTTTTTTAAAATTTGATTGCGTTTACTGGTTTAAGGCTGTTGCTTTAAATTCTTCATTGTTCATGGCACGTAAGACTGCTGGCAATCTCCTAACCCATTCTGTGTTGTGTTCTCTATCCATAATTTCTCTGTGGTATTGATAGGTAAACAGACGTTCAGCTAGATTCTTATTAAAGTTTTCTACTAGGGCTTGTGATCGATGGTTGCCTGGGATCTCTCTCTTAATTGTAACATATGTTTTAAAAACAGCTGGTTTACAGAGCCTTTAAACTCTTTTCCATCATCAACTTGAATCATCCTAGGATACTTTAATGGGCCTCGCATGCATATTTGTTGTAAAGCCGCAGCCACAGCAGTTGAGCTTTTATCTGTTAATGGCTCAGCGTCTTTGTATCTTGGAAGCCATGTCAACAACTGTCAGAGCATACTTAAACTTTTTTCTTCTAACTTTGTCATGTGGAAGATACAACAAGTCCATCTGGTGGGTGTCATTTGGAACTGAGTTAACAAATCTAGGCCTTATTATTCTTTTGGGGCAGGCAGATATATTTGCCAAATTGCCTGTTTTGAAAGCCAGTATTTCGCATCTGATTCAGACACTCTAGCAGCTTTACTCAGTTTTTCAATAGCAGTCTTTCCTTTCCAATACCCTTTAGGAGAATAATATATTTCATCCATATTTTAAGTGCATTTTATTTTGCACAAGAGAGTGAGCAACAAGAAAGACTGAGGTCATGCCAACTGCAATAAAAACTATCTCTGCAGTCTTCTGTTCCTTAGGTGGTTCATAAAGTCAAACAGTTGTGGCGGTGGCGATGTTAGAAACTTCTTTCCTGTCACTAAGTAATACTCATTCATTGCCTTCATCAACGTCTGTAAATGTGTGCTCTGCATGCCCCTGTTCTCTTAACTTTTTATTAATAAAGTCTAAGTGAGCAATTCGTTTTTTCTCGTAAGCGTCTCTTGCCTTAGCTAAATCTTCCATTGCCTTATTATGACGTTCTCTCTCTTCATCGGACCGCAATTTACTAAACATATAATTGCTGCTGGAGAAGGCTAATGCATCAACAATAGCTCCTCCCACCATCAGAACCAATCCAGACATCTTTTTAATAAATCAATATTTTCTAGATTAATCTTTCTATGCATTAATATTTTCTGGGATAATCCCCGGTGTAACAAGAAAGTCTTTTGACGCAATCCCTGCAGTAATTACAACTATAACCTTAACAACGGTCCTCAATGTCTAACCTTCCTAGATCCACCGGCTTCATTTTAACATGTTTTTTTGCTAACACACTATAGCCTATACTAAGACCGCTAATTACAGCAGAATGGTAAATCGTATTGAAAATCTTTTTTTCACTCATCTTTTTATTAACTAAAAAAATAATTAAAATAATCATAATACGAAAGACTGTCTATGTGCTTTTTAATCAGATAATCTTTTTTTGTTAAAGCTAAAAATAAGGTTGCAACTAGTTTTGGCGAATCTTCTATCTTTCCCATGTTTGGCGGTTTTATTCCTAACAAACATTTTGCAAGGGTTGAATAAACTATAACACCAACAACAGGCACTGCATAATTAACCAGCGTTAAACTCATGGTTTTAAAATATTATATTATTTTTTATTGCTTTTTAAAATGGATTGTGACGAACTATTAAAGTGTGAGGAGCAAGCAGATACTCCGTAGGCTACTCAGCAGACCACTGCCATAAAGAAAGATTATACTCTCTGGCTGCGTGTGGAAAAACTAGACAGTATTTAGGCACTGAACTAAGTGTTGAACATATTCAACAACTGTCTACTTCAGACGTTGAGAAGTACTACGCTAGGTACGAAGCACAGCTAGGGTCAAAATGGTTAGATCAGTGGGGCAGACAATGATTAGTTTATATGCTAAGTTAGTCAGTAAGATGGCGCCAGTTGATTCAGAAGAAGATTTAAAATATGACTTATCACAAGATCCGGTTTAAAACAAGTCACTAGAAACTCTTGCATGTAACATGCATTACAGATTTGGGACATTTTTATGTCCATTCATCATGGGATTAATTACTTTTAATCATATAATTTTGATCATATTAAATTTAATCGCAATAAAAAAAATGAGCGATCAGGAGAAAGACGTCGCAGGACAGTCTGCAGGAGCAGAATGTACCACAAGTGAGCCCACAAGTGAATGTACCACAGGTGAGTAATGTTACTAAGACTAAAATTCCTGGGCGTGTTGCGGCCGGCCATAGACTAGTTGAATGGCACAGACTGAGAAAAGCAAACCAATCAGCAAAACAAAAATTGTTAGATAGTAATACAACATCGTCGCCACCAACAACAACACAATTAACAACAACACAATCACAATCACAATCCAACGATAAGATGTATTATTATGTATTGGGAGCTGCTGTTGTTGGTGGTTTTTTAGGATACAGATACCTAACACCATACCTAGCAACAAAGTCACAAGCCCCACAGTAAAATAAGAAGAACCAGCTTCTGCAAAAAAGTGCAACCTCCGCTGTAGACCCATTTTCTATGGAATAGTTTTTCAATGAACTAGATAAGAACTAGATAAGTACAAGTTAAGTTAGTTATAGAAAGTACTTTTTAAGTTAAGTGCAAGTAAATTACAAGTTAAGTGCAAAAAAAAATTAAGTTCTAGTTTTAAGTACTAGTTAGGTTCTTGTTAAGTTCTTAAGTTAAGTTCTTGTTAAGTTCTTAAGTAAGTATAGTTAGGTTCTTAAGTTAAGTACAAGCCAAGTCAGTCAAGTTAATCTTTTAAAGTTCTCCAATGCCCTACAGCATATGAAAACTCAGGATTGACGTAAGTTCTCTTGTTATTGTTGGAGGCTAGTGATTTTTTGTTGACAGCAGTTGTGTTTAGAGAAGGTAAATATGGGGTTCAAGCTCACCCATCTTATTTTGCACGAAAACCCCCCTTTTCACATACAAATCACGTCCATCACATGTCAGTTTTAGCCAAAATTAACACCTGTTTTACAAAAAAATTAACACGCAAAACCGCCAAAAATTGACATAATTAACACATTGAAACGGGGGCTTACGTGCTAGATAAGATAGGGTGATCGTGAACAAACATATTTACATTCTCTCCAAGGACATAAAAATTAAGGGTTTAACTCACTGTGTTTGGCGGAACAACTTGCAGCTCTTCACGAACAAAGGATCTTTTAGGGGCAGGCTTTTTAGCAGAAA
>CM031626.1:27343773-27376273 GCA_018398815.1 Conus ventricosus | reverse complement strand
ATTTTTTAAAAAAATTTATGCCCCTTTTAAAAAAAAAAAAGGGGGAAATTTAAAAAAAAAAAAAAAAAAAATTTTTTTTTAAAAAAGGGGTTTTTAGGGAAAAACCCCCGGGGGAAAAATTTTTTTAAAAAAAAGAAATTTTTGGGGGAAAAAGGAACCCAAGGGGGGTTTTCCCCCGTTTTTAAAATTTAAAAAAAAAAAAATTTTTTGGGGGGGAAAAGCCCCCAAAAAAATTTTTAAAATTTTGGGGAAAAGGAAAAAAAAAAATTTTTTAAAAAAGGGGGGGAAAAAAAAAAATTTTTTTTTTTTAAAAAAAAAAAAAGGGTTAAAAAAAAAAGAAAAAAAAAAAAAAAATTTTTTTTTGGGGTTTGTTTTTTTTAAAAAAAAAAAATTTAAAAAAGGGGGGGGGGGGGAAAAAAATTTTAAAAAGATTTTTCTTTTTTTTAAAAAACCCCTTTTTTTTCCCCCAAAAAAATTTTCCCCCCCAAAATTAAAAAAAATTTTTTTTTTTTTTAAAAAAAACCCCCCAAAAAAAAAATTTACAAAAAAAAAAAATTTTTTTTTGGTTTGCCCCAAAACCAAAAACCCTTTTAAAAAAAAAATTTTTGGGGTTTCCCGGGTTTTTGTTTTTGGGTTTTAAACCAAAAAAAAAAAAAAAAAAAAAAACCCCCAAAAAAATTTTTTTTTTTTGGGGCCAAAAAAAAAAGGTTTTTTTTTTTTAAAAAAAAGGTTTTTTTTTTAAAAAAAAAAAAAATTTTAAAAAAAAAGGGGGAAAAAAAAAAAAAAAAAAAAAAAAAGGGTTTTTTTTTTTTTAAAAATTTTTTTCTTTTTTAAAAAAAAAAGTTTTTTTTTTAAAAAAATTGTTTAAAAAGGGGAAAAAAATTTAAAAAAAAAACCCCAAAAAACAAAAAATTTTTTTTTCCCCCTAAAAAACCAAAAAAAAAGGGAAAAAAAGGAAAAAAAAAAAATTTTTTTTAAAATTTGGGGGGGAAAAAAAAAAAAAAAAAAAGAAGAAATTTTTTCCGAATTTTTAAAAAATTTTCCCCCAAAAAAATTTTAAAAAAAAAAAAAAAAATTTTTAAAACGGTTTTTTTTTTCCCCCCCCCAAAAGAAAAAAAAAAAAATTTTAAAGGTTTTCCAAAAAAAACCCCAAGGGGGGGAAAAAAAAAAAGGGTTAAAAGGGGGGGGGGTTTTTTAAAAAAAAAATTTTTTTTTTTTTTGGGGGGGGGTTTTTTTTTCCCCCCAAAAAAAAAAAATTTTTTTTAAAAATTTTTCCCCCCCGGGGTTTTTTAAAAAATTTTGGGGGGGGAAAAAAAAAAAGGGAAACCCCTTTTTTAAAAAAAAAAAAAAAAAAGTTTTTTTTAAATTTTTTTAAAAAAAAAAAAAAAAATTTTTTTTTTTAAAAAAAAAAATTTTTTTTTTTTTTTAAAAAAAATTTTTTTAAAAAAAAAGGGGGGGAAAAAAAATTTTAAAAAAAAAAACGGATTAAAAAGGAAAAAAAAAAAAAAAAAACCCCCCCTTTTTTTAAAAATGGGGAAAAAAACCAAAAGGAAAAAAAAATTTTCCCCCGGGTTTCCCCCCTTTTTGGGGGGGTTTTTTTTTTGGGGTTTTTTTTTTAAAGGGGTTTTAAAAAATTTAAATTCCCCGGGGGGTTTTTTTTCCCCCAAAATTTTTTTTTTTTTAAAAAAAAAATTTAAAAAAAAAAAGGGGTTTTCAAACCCAAAATTTTTTTTTGGGGGAAAAAATTAAAAAAAAATTTAAAAAAATTAAAAATTGGCCGGGGGTTTAACAGAAAAAAAAAAAAATTGGGGGGGAAAAAAAAAAAAAATTTTTGGGGAAAAAAAAAAAAAAAAAAAAAAATTTTTTTCCCGGGGGGGAAAAAAAAAAAAAAGGGGGGGGGTTTTTTTTTTTTAAAATTTTTTTTAAAAAAACCCCCCAAAAAATTTTTTAAAAAAATTTTGGGGGAAATTTTTTTTAAAAAAGGGGTTTTTTCCCCCAAAAAAAAAATTTTCCCAAAAAGGTTTTTTTTTTTTCCCCCCCCCGGAAAAAATTTTTTAAATTTTTTTTTTAAACCCCGGCCCGTTTTTTCCCTTTCCATTTTTTATTTTTTTTTTTTTTTTTTAAAAAAGGTTTTTTTTTTTTTTTCCCCCCCCCAAAAAAAATCCCCCCCTTTTTTAAAAAATTTTTTTTGGGTTTTTTTTGGGGAAAAAACCCCCTTTTTTTAAAAATTTTTTTCCCCCCAAAATTTTTCCCTTTTTTAAGGAACAAATTTTTTTTAAAATTTTTTTTTTCCCCACCAAAACCTTTTTTAAAAAAATTTTTTCCCCTTCTTTTTTTTTTTCCCCAAACCCGGGAAAAAAACTTTTTTTCCCTTTTTTTAAAAAAGGAAAACTGGGGGAAAAATTTTTTTTTTTTCCCCCCCCTTTAAAAAAGGGGGCCCTTTTTTTTTAAAAAAAAAAAAGGGGCCCATTTTTTTGGGGGGCATTTTAAAATTTTTTTTTTTTTTTTTTTCCCCCCCAAAGAAAATTTTTTTTTAAAATTTTTTTTTAAATTTTTTTTTTTTAAGGAAATTTTTTTTCCCCCCAAAAAAAAATTTTTTTTTGGGTTTGGGAAAAAGGGGGCCCCCCCCCCAAAAAAATTTTTTTTTTTTTTAAAAAAATTTTAAAAAAGCCCTTTTGGGGAAATGAAAAATTTTTTTCCCTTTCCAAATTTTATTAATTTTTTTTTTCCCCTTTTTTGGTTTTTCCCTTTTTTTAAAAAAATTTTTTCCCCCGGGGGGTTTTTTTTGGGGGTTTTTTTTTTTTTTTTTTTCCCCCTTTTTAAAAAATTTTTTTTTCCCAAGGGGTTTTAAAAAAAATTTTTTAAAAAACCAATCCTTTTTTTTAAAATCCAAAACCCTTTTTTTTTTAAAAATTTTTTTTTTAAAAATTTTTTTAAAAAAAAAAAACTTTTTTTAACCTTAAAAATTTTTTTAAACCCCCCCCCCTTTTTTTTTTCCCCCCCCCCCCTTTTTTAAAAGGGTTTTTCAAAAAAAAACCCCCTTTAAAAAAAAAAAAAATTTTTTTTTTATTATTTTTTTTTTTTTTTTTTAAAAAAAATAAAAAAAAAAATTTTTAAATGGTTTTTTTTTTTTAAAAATTTTTTTTTAAAAAAAGGGAAAAAAAATTTTTTAATTTTCCTTTTTTTTCCCCCCTTTTTAAAAAAAAAAATTTTAAAAAAAAAAAAAAAAAAAACCCCCCAAAAAAAAAATTTTTTAAAAAAGTTTTTTTTTTTGGGGGGAAAAAATTTAAATTGGGGGAAAAAATTACCCCAAAAAACCCCAAAAAAAAAAAGGTTTTTTCCCCGGGGAAAAAAAATTTTTTAAAAAAAAAAAATTTTCCAAAAACGGGGAAAACCAAAAAAAGGGGGGGGGGGGGTTTTTTTGGGGGGGGGGGAAAAAGGGGAAAAATTTTTAAATTCCCCAAAAAAAGGGGGGTTTTGGAAAAAAAAAAAAAACCCCCCAAAAAAACCAAAAAACCCCCCTTTTTTCAAAGGGGGGGGCCCCATTTTTTAAAATTTTTTTTAAAATTTTTTTAAATTTTTTTAAAAAAAAAAAAAAAAAAAGGGGAGGGGGGGGGTTTTTAAAAAAAAAACCCGGGGAAAGGCCAAAAGTGGGGAATTTCCCCAAAAAACCCCCTTTGGGGGGAAAAAAAAAAAAAAAAAAAAACCCCAAAAAAAAAAATTATTAAAATACAACACCCTCAGAAAAAACCCCCCCCCCCCCAAAACACAATCAAAAAAAATTTTTTTTAAATTATGTATTTTTTTTTTTTGGGGGGGGGTTTTAAAAAATTTTAAAAACCCAAAAAGGAAAAAAACCCCCCCAAACCCAAAAAAAAAAAAAAATTTAAAAAAAGGGCCCCCTTTTCCCTTTTTCTAGGGAATTTTTTTAAAAAAAAATTAAAAAAAAAAAAAAAAAATTTTTGGGGGAAAAAAATTTTTTAATTTTAAAAAAAAAATTTTTAAAGGGGAAAAAAAAAAATTTTTTTTTTATTTTTTAAAAAATTTTTTTTTTTAAAAAAAATTTTTTTAAGTTTTTTTTAAAAAAAAAAAAAAATTTTTTAAAAAAAATTTTTTTCCAACCCCGAAAAAAAAAAAGGAAATTTTTTTTTTTTTTTAAAAAAATTTTTTTTAAAAATTTTTTAAAAAAGGGGAAAAAAAATTTTTTTTTTTTTTTTTTTTTTTTTGGGAATTTTTTTTTAAATTTTTTTTTTAACCTTTTTTTTAAAATTGGGGGAAACCCCCCCCAAAAAAAATTTTTTTAATTCCCCTTAATTTTTTTTTTCCCATTTTTTGGGGGTTTTTTGGATTTTTTTCCCAATTCGCCCCCCCTTTCCCCCTTTTTTTTAAATTTTTAAAAATTTTGGGGGGGGGAAAAAAAAAAAAAAAAGGGGTTTGTTTTTGGGCCCGGGTTTTTTAAAAAAAAAAAATTTAAAATTAAAAAAAAAAACCCAAAAAAAAAACCCCCCTTTTTTTTTTTTTTTTCCCCCCCCCCAAATTCCCCTTTTTTTTAAAAAAATTTTTGGGTTTTTTTAAAAAAAAATTTTTTTTCCCCCCAAATTTTTTTAAAAAAAACCCCCTTTTTAAAAAAAAAAAAACCCCTTTTGGGGTTTGGGTTTTTTTTTGGTTTTTTTTAAAATTTTTTAAAATTTTTTCCCAAAAAGGTTTAAACCGGGGTTTTAAAAAAAATTTTTAAAAAAAAATTTTTTTTTAAAAAAAAAGGGGGAAGGAAAGGGGGTTTTTAAATTTTCTTTTTTTTTTTTGGGTTTGGTTTTTTTGGGGAAATTAAAAAAATTTTTAAATTTTTTTTTGGGAAAAAAATTTTTTTAAAAAAAAAAATTTTTTTTTTAAAAAGTGGGGGTTTTTCCCCCGGGGGTTTTTCCCCCCCCCCCCTTTTTTTTTTTAAAAAAAAAAAGGGGGGGTTTTAAAAAATTAAAAAAATTTTTTGGGGTTTGGGGTTTTTTCCCCGAAACCCCCCCTTAAAAAAAAAAATTTTTCCCAAATTTTTTTTCCCTTAATTTTTTAAAAAAAAAAAAGGCCCCCCCCTTTGTAATGTGAGGGGAAAAATTTTTTTTTTTTTTTCCCCCCCCAAAACTTTCCTTTTGCCCATGATGGGCTTTGGGGAAAAGAGACACTTCCCCAAGCCCGGCCCCCATCCGGCCCTTCCCTGCCCCGTCCCCATCAGCGTAGGGCCAACCCTCCGGTCCATTCTTTGATGTTGTCCATTCCCCGCCTTTGGGTTGTGCCCCCTTTGTTAAAAAAGAGATTTTCCTGCATTGCATGTAGTCTAAATCTGAAAGCCCCTCTTTTAAAAACACTCACCAAAAAAAAATTTTTAACGTTATATCCCCTTTTTTTAAAAGTGTAATTCGTCCCCGGGTTTCTGTGCGGGATTCAAAGCAGGGATCATTTTTGTCTTTGCCCTAAGATAGAAAAAAAAAGCGCCTTTTTGGGGGGAAGCGGCTTCTTTAAACCCCCACATTTTTAAACAAAAAAAATTAAAACCCATTGCGCACTAAAGTGGTCAAAAATAATTTTTTAGGGTTTTTGGGTGTCTTGTAGAGAACCTGCTAACTTTTCTAAACTCCCCCCCAGTGTTGGGCAGGAATTCATAGAAGGGGTAAAGATTTAAAAAGTAAAATTAAAAAGAAATTTTCGAAGACTGGCCAAAGCAGGTAACCTCTTATATTCCCCTGACACTGCTTTCATTTTATGAAATGGAATCGAGCCTCGTAAGTTTTTGAAAAAAAGAAGGCAGTTTTTCCCTGTTTTTAGGGTCAACTTTAAAAGGGAAAATTCCAAAAATTTTGCGCGGCCCCCAAACTTCCAGTAAGTGATCGTGGGCCTTTCCGTGCGCCCAAAAATTTTCCCGTTACATATCCCCCAGGTTTAGAAAAGTCATAACCCTTCTTGATCTTCAGAATTTATAAACCCAAAATCTGAAAAAAATTTTGAGGGGAACCTGAATTTCGAAAATTTTTTTATCTGCTCTAAAAATCTACAAAATGCGTTGGGGGGCCCCCAAAAACATTTTAGGTGGACCCCATCTGACCCAACCCAAAAAAAAACGCAAAGAAAAGTCGATGGGGGTTAATAAGGTTGTTTTTTGTTCTTGTTGTTGTGGGCCGGGAGTACTCGGCAAAGCGTTCAAATTTGGCAAAAAAACTACGCACGGGCCCCATCTGCATTTTTGGTTAAAATTTTTTAAAAAATAAATTTTTGATCCAGGTTTAGGGGTGAGGAAAAATTTTGGGTTTTACAGTCTACAAAACTTTTACAAAGGGTTTTTGACTGGCAGCTGCCTTTGGAAAAGAGAAATGTTCCCTTCAAAAAACCCCCCGCCTAAAAAATAGTTAAAAAATAAATTTCAGGCCGGGGACTTAAAAATGGACAATTTTTCGTTTCTTTAAAAAGGGAAGGCTTTAACAAAGAATTAAAAATGTAATCCTTTTCACATTCTCTTTAATAACCAAAAAAAAACGACCCTACAAACAAACATACGTGTAGGATTATCCGTTTTTTAAAACCCAAATTTTCTAAAAATTTTTAGATTTTTTGTTTTTGTTTAAAAACCCGTGGGTTTTTTCCCGGTCATTTTCAATAAAACATTTCACGATACATTCATCAAATGCGTCTCTGTTTTCATTTGAAAAAAAATCCCGTCTTTAACTGTTCCTAAAGGGGCTTTAAAAAGGGAGTTTTTTTATTAAAAACCACCCCCCACATTTTCCCGCATTCCCCCCGGGTAGTTTTGACAAAAATTTTTTTTCTTTTTAAAATATGTCTTTTTCTTTCCGGGGCCGTCAAATATAAAAATTTGTGGCCCGCGTTTCCCCCAAACAAACTAAAAAAGGCTTTTTAAACACTCACTCAAATTTTTTGCTGGGGTCAACTAAAAAAATGGCAAATCCCTCCATTAAACCTTTTATCAAAAAATGTTTTTTCCATTTTAAATGTTGTTCGAAAATCACAAAAGGGGCAAAATTATAACCCATAAAAATGTTTTTGGGGGGAAAAAGGGGGGGGGGGGGTGAAAAATATTTTTTTTCCCACAACCCACCGTCCCCCAAAACAAGAAACCCCTGAGGGGTTTTTGTCATAAAAATTTAAAATGCTCCAAGTTTTTTAACAGGGAATTTTAAAAATAACCATTATTATTTTTTTCCCGGGTCCCGTTTTAAAAAAAATTTAGTATAATAAAAACCCATGGGCCCAAATCGTAAAATTTTTCCAATTTGTTTTTGTAAGAAATTTTTTCTATTTGTAATATTGATTTTTTTTTGCTTGTTTTTATGACCTTAAATCCTCACCATTGTGAAGGAAGGCGCGGTAACTTTTAAATTTTTCAAAGTCAAAATTTTGCCGCTAATTAGAATTCCTTTTAGAAGGACGTCAATAAAGCCCCCAACCCCATCCCTCCCCTTACCTTTTTAAAACAGAAATTTTAAAATCATTGTTTAAGGGGATCTCCTAATTTCATTTGCGGAAAGAACTGTAAATTTTTTAGAAGCATCCTTTTAAAAACCCTTTCTCTTTTGTGGGAGGATGACTGTTTAACCCCCTACGGCTTTTTTTTCCCAAACTCTTTCCGCCCAATTTTTCGTCTGGGATAAGACTTCCCTGGAAAAAACCAGAGTTGAATGCTTTTTGAAAATTTTTTGCCCGGGTTAAAAAAAGTAAATGGGCTTTTGAAAATTTAAATTTTAGTTTCCCCTTCTAAAATGGGTTTCCCCGTGCCAAATTTTAAAGGGCAGGTTTTCGAACTATTTTATTTTTCATAAAAGGCCCAAAATTATTTGCTTCTAGATTGCGCAGCTGTTTTTTTTAGGAAAATTTTTGCTGTCGCCCCCCTTTGGGGTTTATAATCACCCAAACTTTTTGTGTTTTCCCAAAACCATACAAAGGCCTATCTCCCCATTCTGGGTTTAAAGGGCTACAACGCTCAAGGTCTTTTTAAATTTTAAGGGGTTTTCCCCCTTAAAAGGCCTAAAGTAACTCCCCGGGTTTTTCTGGGGGCCCCCGACCCTTTTTTTTTTACAGTTTTTTTTATTTTCCCAAAAAAAAGTGCAGTTTATCACATTTTTCGACTTTCCCCCGTTTTTTCTGTGTCTTTTTAAATTTAAAAGATCCCAAACCCCCCCAAACAATCTTTTAAAATGTAAATTAGGGAATTGAAAAATTTCCTAACGCAATATGCAGCTTTCCCCCAAGGGAAAAGCTCTTAAAACCGTTGAGGGCCTTCCCTATGAAAGTTTTCATCAGTGCCCCAGCTATCCAAAAAGGGCA
Source organism: Conus ventricosus (assembly GCA_018398815.1). Lineage (NCBI taxonomy): Eukaryota > Metazoa > Mollusca > Gastropoda > Neogastropoda > Conidae > Conus > Conus ventricosus. The sequence goes on along the minus strand of CM031626.1, from coordinate 27,367,948 downwards.
TGCGTATTAATGAAAAGCAAGATCGAGCGGCCCTTTTTCCTTCTAAGTAGTTTTGCTTGGGTAACTCTAAATCTTTGATTGCCCCGCCGCAAAACCTAAAATTTTAGCTAGCTCTTATCAAAAATAGAAAACCCACTTCTTCTTCAGGGTTGAAATTTTAACCCTTTTTTCCGATTGCATTGTTTAAATTTGAGAGTAATGTCAAAAATTTTCTCATTTCTTCTTTTTGTGAGCAAAAACCGTAATAACCCCTCAGGGATGGTTAAAATGGGCTAACTTTGGTCCCTGTTTTGTCAAAAAAATCCTTAAAATTCTTCTTCGATTCACTTTTATTAAAACCATAACTTTGTAAAATTTTTTCATGAAGCGCAAAAACCCTTTTGGGTTTCCCCAATTTTTTCAAAAGCAAGTTTTTAAAAACGAAGGACGGTCTTGAGTTTTTTTTGTTACAAACAATTTTTTTAAAAAAAATAAAAAAGAGGGGGTTTTAAAAAATCCCGATGGGAAAAATTCTGTTGGGCCGCACTACCAAAACTTTAAAAAAATAAAACTGATACCTTGTTTATTTCTGGGACCCCGACTGACACCTTTCAAGTAAAGGTGAGTACTCCCTTTAAAAATTTCTTAAACCCCCCCATTAAAAAAGACTTCACCCAAAAATGGGTTCAGTCATTTGGGGCAGTTTTATCAGAACCAGTTAAACTTTGCTGTGTTTTGTGCCAAAAGCTGGGGTGGAGTGTCCCTTTTGCTGATACTTAAAAAAAAACCCGATCCTTTGGGGAGGTTTAGTGTAACCCGATTTCATTTTTTTTACACCTTCGACTATTTTGACTGGGAAATGCAAGCACCATTGCCAAAAGACAAAACGTTTTAAACCCTTTAGCAAAAGAATAGACATGAAAGGCCCTTTGAAAAAGGAAACTGTAACGGAAAACAATAATTTAATTTTTTAAGGAAAAGACTTTTGACAAAAGTTTGGGTCCCTTTTATGGCTTAGGACCCCTTATTTTTTTGGGGGGTTTCCCCAGAAAGTATAACTAAGACTGGAACCCCTTATACATCTTTTTTCTTCCCGGCACAAAAGTTCATTTTGGGGCCCTAGACAAAGCATAAAACAGCGTGGAAAAACATTTAAATTTTTGACCCCTTTAAGGGCCTAACTAAAAGCGGGGATAGAAAGAATAAAGAACTCTATTCGTTTTTTTTTTTTTTGGTGTTTTCTAGGTTTGCAAGCACCAAAAGGTCGAGCATAACTAATCCTTTTAATGGTTTTATGACAAAAACAATACTTAAACAAATTTTAAAGGGCGCCATTAAATTTTACAGTTGAAATTTCCTTCAAGTATTAAAAAGGACCAACATGTTTTACAATACGCAAGACGAAAGTAACTTTGCTGTTTTGGAAATGGTTTTTTACATGCCCACCCTTTTGACCCTTTGACTCCAGGTAGGAACAATAATAAAAATTTCAACAATGAAAACCTTGGGCAGGCAAAAGAACAGAAGGCGGAAAAAAACGATATAAATTCTGAGCCCGTTTAAAATTGCAAACAATAAAAAAAAACGTGACCCCCAAGGGAAAAGGGCATCCAATCCCCCCGGTCCAACGTCCAAAAGACCGTTGAAAAAACCCAAAAAAAATAATGACCATGAATTATGAAAAAAAAGCACTTGTTATTGGGTTAACTGGCCTAGGATTTCTCGGGCCCTTTTTCCCCACTAAATATTAACCCCAACTTTAAAAAAACTAATGCCCTTTGTGGGTCGGCCATAAAAACCAACTACTTTGGGCCCGCCGTAGACAAAAGCCAGCTAACGAAATCCCTAATTACCTGGTAAAGAGTCTATTAAACTTTACCGGTAATTTTTTTTAAAAAAACTCGCAAGATGATCAAGTTGTTTTTTTACCCCTTATTTATAGGAGAAGGCGATGGAGGCACTGAATTTTGGGCCCCCCACCACCACCTTTAAAAGCCCCTCAAACCCGTGTACTTTTTGCAAATCCAAGGGCCCTTATAAACCCCTTTCTAATGGCGCCTTGCTCTCTAAACAATGTTTTTTAAATTTGTTTTTGTAGCGTTTTCGTCTTCATATAAAAAATTTTTTTTTATAGTTTCTCTTATTCGTTCAAATTGGGTTCGTAATTTTTTCATTAGTTTGTCGTTAATTCGGGCTTGCTGACTTTCTTGTTCAAGATCTTTTAGTCTTTTTTTTATTCTTTTTTTAATATCAGGTTTCCCAAGGGTTTGGGGCGCAGGCCCCCCAACGATTTTTTTTTTTTTCCTTTTTTACGCCTCTGTTCCCCGGCTAATTTTTTTGTTAATTTGCCCTGTGGGTTTTAAAAATACGATCAAAGGGGAAAAAATTTTTCTCCCCGTAGCCGTGGTTTGTGTTTGTATTTAAAGCTGTTTCTTTCTTCAGTGAGTTCTGCCCCTACTGTATTTAATTCTTCGTCCACTTTTGAATTAAATCTTTGGTTGGGGTTTTTGAAATTTTGGGTACCGGGGGGGGGTTTTTGTAGTGTGTTTTTATGTTTTGCAATTTTGTCCCGGGTCTAATTTTGGTTTAGTAAAGCCAAGGCGATTTCGAACTTCCACCCGAAAAGGGTTTTTTGATTGTAACCCATGCCTACAAAATTTGATGATCCGTTTGCGTAAACTGAACAAGTTCCCTTTGTTTGGTTCCCAAAATTTGAAATGGTTTTTTTTAGTTCAAAAAAACAGGGTATATAGTTTTAGGAGGTTTTAGTTCTAAACTTTTTGGGAAATGAATTTACCAAAAATTTCCCGGGTTTTTCACGCCCTTTTTCTCCCCTTCGACAAAAAAAAAAAAAAAAAAAAAAAAAAAGGAAAAATAAAAAGAAAAAAAAAAAAAAAAAAAAAAAAAAAAAATTTCCCCCATGAAAAAAACCCATTTTTTTTGGTTTAAAAAAATCCCCAAAAATTTGGCCCCACTCTTAAAAGCAAAACCCATGAAAACCCCCCTGTTTTTAAAATAAAATCTTTTTTTTGTTTTTCCCCCCAAAAAATTCCATTTTTTACCCCCAAAGAAAAAAGGGGAAAAAGCCCTTTAAAAGGAATTTTACCCCAAAAACCTAGGGGGATGAAATTTTGGGGGAATTTTTTGGGCCCGGCCCTGCCGGCTTACTTTCAAAAAAGAAAACCCCTTTTAACAACAGACCCCAACAGGACATTTGTGCAGAATTTTTGGGGGGGGCAATCGTTTTAAAAAAAATTTCGTAAAATTGAGGGGGAAGAAATATTTTCTTAAAACAATTTCAAAACCAAAATTTTTTAAACCCATTTTGATTTTATGGCTAACCGAAATGAAAGGGCTGATCTTGGGGTTCAAGGAATCGAAAAAGATGGGCCCAAAAAAAGAAAAGACGCCGGAAATGCAAAACCCCGACGGTTTAAAAGCATTTAGCTGTAAATTTCGTAAGGAAATCGCTTTTCTATCCCTTTAAAATTTTGAGTTGTTAAAATTTTCATGGGGCCAAAACTTTTTAAAGGGCATTAAAAAACAGTTGTCATATGAACTAACTTTTAAAGAATACAAAAATGTTATCAAAAATCATCAGGGCACCGAAGCAAAAAATACACATTTCTGACATCCGTTTTGGTTTTTAGATGTTTTGCAACCCTAAATTTTGCAAGCGTTTGGGGAACATTTTCAGTTTACAAATTGTAAAAAAAAAATTACGAAAGAGTTATTAAATACAAAATATCCCAAAAGCAGGGGAGACACTTTGGGAATTTTTTGTTTTTGTAAACCAAAACAAAAAATCGTTTTAAAGGTATTTTATTGCTGGGGTGAAGTGAAACCCCCTTCAAAAGACAAATTTAAAGTTTATTAATTTCCCAAAATAAAGAAAGTACAATGTTCGATTGGGGGGGTTTGTCCTAACCAAATCTTCGCAGCGGGGTTAAAAAATTATCCCATTTGACGAAATAAGAAAAATTTCGGGGGTGGAAAGGGGTAGAAAACCAACCCGAAACCTTTTGTCTAAAGATCTGCACCCTTTACAAAGTTGGAAATCGATGATTATTTTAAAAAACGAAAACGGCTTATGGATTGACCTAAAGGTCGACAAGGATAATGAGTTACTTTAAAATGGGAAGAGGTTAAAGGGGGGGAATAAACAATTTAAATTTATAAAGAAAAAAAAGGGGTGATAAACCACTTTTAAAGCACATTTGTTTTAATAATGATGCGCACTGAAAATTTTTAAAATAACAGAAATTTGAAAGAATGTAAAAACTAAATTTTTTTTCATTTTTAAAAAAAAAATTCTGTTTAGGTTTATCCCAAAAATACCTAAAAAAGAATAGGGAGGCAACCCCTGCTGTTAAAAGAAAGGGAAAAACAACTCTAAGGTCGTCCCCCCTGCTGCGAAATAAAAACCTTTAGATTAACCAAAAATTACACAAATGCAACAAAAACAGAGCAAGACTTTCCCTCCCCCCCCAAAAAAAAAAAAAGGTATTCTGCTGTTTTTTAATGCTGTTAAATTATGTTAAAAATGGGGGCAAAACTATAAGGCCGCATTAAAAAAAAAAAAAAAAAAAAAAAAAAAAAGGGGGGAAAAAAAAAAAAAAAAAAAAAAAAAAAAAAATAAAAAAAAAAAAAAAAAAAAAAACAAAATTTGGTTCCCTTTTAGAAAAAATTTGGGAAACCCCCGCTTAAAAATCACGGTTTGGCTTTCTCTTTGGCCTTTTTATTTTATGACCCACAAAAAAAAAACTAAAAATTTCCCCCCGGGAAACAAATTTTTTCAAAAAAACAGCTAAAAAGGGGGTTTTAAAAATAAAAAACATTAAACCCCTTTCCAAACATCACATTAAAAATTTAAAGGGGGTTTAACTTTTTTTTTAAAGATTCCAAAAAAAAAAAGACCAAAGAAGGAATTTAAATTTTTTTTGGGGTTTAAAAAAAATTTTAAAAATAAAGAAAAAAACTCGCTTAAAAATAAATAAAACCCCAAAATGTTTTAACAATGGTAAAAAAAGAATTTTTAAGGATTAATTATTTTTTTATTTAAAAGTTTTAGAAAAACAAGGAAACCCCGCATTTTAAAAATAAGAAAAGGGCCCGAAGTTTAAGAATGGTTTGGAAAAAAATCCTTTTAAACACAAAAATGAAGAAAACCTTTAATCCGGGGAACTAAACAAACCAGGGGGTATTTTTCTCCAATAAATGACTTTAACCCGGTTAAAATAATGTTACCGTTTTAATTCCCCTAAAAACCAAAAAAGAAAAAAACCTGGTTGGGTTTAAAACCAAAGTACCCCAAGATTCAGTTTAAAAAGGTTAAAATTTTTTGGGGGGAAAACCGGAATTGGGTTTGGGAAGGGGGGTTAAAAAAATTCCGGTTTGCCCCAGTTGGTAAGGGGAAAAGGCCCCCGTTTAAAAAAACAAAATACAAAAAAAACAAAAATGTTTTATGTGGGTGTGTTCTCGCAAGGCTGCATTACGCCCGCAAAAAAGCAGAGAGAGTGCTAATAACCCCTTACATCAAAAGATCTTAATTCGATGGAATATCCTTTTTTTTTTTAGCGTGGACAAAAAATTTATCAGTTTGAAGAAAAAAAAACAAAACCCAAAAACCCGTTAAAAGTCTACAATGGGATTTAGGAAACCAAAAACTCCAAACCTTTAAAATGTCCCAAAAAAAAGCCCAAAATTGGGGAGCCAAAAAAAGCCATGTTGACTTAAATGCTGAGGTTTTTACCCGCGGGGCTACCGAATTAAAAATTATCCCAACCAAAGAGTAATTATTAGCGCTACTTCCCCAAAAAAACTAACAAACAAGAATTCTGCAGAAAATGTTTAACAAAGGGGTTCCCTTGTTCAAGCCGCAAGCGGGAAAATAAAAAACATTGTATCGGGCCCAAATTGGGCTGTAAAACAGAACTAATTTCGCCCCCGAAGGCCCGAAAAGTTTTAGTTTTAAGAACCCGGAAAGGGGTGCAAAATTCTCCATTGTTTGTTTTCGCCCGAACCCTTTGAATCACTCAATTTTTCCTTTGAAGGGCCAAAACCCCCCAGAGACTTCCCAAAAAAAGCCCCTTTTTGAGTAATCACAGATTTGTTAAATTTGGGTTTCATCTTTGTCAGGTCAGATGGGCCCATTTAACGCCCGAATTATTTAAAAGGACCAAAAGCGGTAGAAAAATTTTTTTCAGCGCCCTGCAGAATGCGTAATGATTTTTTCTAATAATCTGAATTTTTCTGAAAAACATGATGACGCCTGAAGATCAACAACAGTAAGACTCAGCCACACAATTTTTGGATTTTTTGGTTTAGAACTCAGTGAAGAAAACAGCGAAACCCAAAAGGGAAGAGCCCATGCACATTTGGGAAATTCCCAGGGCAGCGCACCGTAAAAAAGCAATCTTCAAAATAAAAATTTTTAAACCCAAAAAACATGGAAGCTGCCCCATAAATTTTTTCAAACCTTGCGAGGTTACGACCTCATCTTTTAATGAAACAGTAAAAACGCTTCAGGGTAAAATGCATTGCAAGTCATGGGGAAAAATCCATGTGTTTCAAATTTTAAAAACATGTTTTTTTTATGACTCTATGCAGGCACATGATGGGGTTTATTTTTGAGTCGCTGGGATGTCCTTAAAATTTCCCGCCCCAAAAACGGGGGGGAAAATTTTTACCCAAAATTTTTCTTAGGAAAGGGGGGTTTCCCCCTTTTGAATACCTGAACAATTGGGGAAAAATTTGATTTAAACTCCCTTCCCCAAAGGGGCCCCATTCTTTTTTTAAATCTCAGGGAAAAAGGGAAAACCGTGATTCTGTTACCAAAATGCTCAAGAAAGCGTGGGAGAAGTTAAGTTTTAAAACGTGGGAGGGCTATCAAGATGCATTTCTTGATGGGGTGATCATTTTTGTTGGGGGACGTCTTTTTAAAATTCAGAAAGACCTGCTGAAACCTTACAGTTTGGATCCCGGCATTAAATTTCTCGCCCGGGGTGAGCTGGGAAAGCTTTCTTAAAAATTTCTTTGGGGTACAGATTGATTTGTTTTCAACCTACCAATGTTCCCGCGATTGAAAAAAGGATTGCGTGGGGAATTAGTTTTGGGGGTCGCATCATTACTGTAAAGCAAACAACAAATACCTAATGTTATGAACCCAAATAAAAGGTCTAAAAATATCCATGTATTTAGATTCAAACAATCTGTATGGTTTTGGGGTATGGCGCCAAAACGCTTTCCCTTACGCAACTATAAAAAAAGTACCCCGGCCCCCCCCCCAAAATTTCCAAAAGGGGAAAAAAGTGGTTTTAAACAGTTTGACGGGGCCCGGGGGAACGCGGGATTTCATTCCAAAAAGTTGGGCTTAGAATTCCTCAGGAAATCCCTGACCTGCATTTGAAATATCCATTAAACAGGGAGAAAGCCTAAAGATGGCGAAAAAAAGAAAACCCCCAAATTGTGGGCCAAAACTTTGGGGCAAAAAAAAAATTTTGTCTTTTTATTACAGACTTCTGCAATTTTATTTAAAAGGGCCCGGGTTTTAAATTTACAGCTGTTTTAACGTAAATTGCTTTTTTTTCAAGAACAGTTCAAAAACCAAAACCCCCCCTGAAGCCCCCGCCTAAAAAACTAAATCCCCAGATGCCCTTCAGAAAAAAACTTTTTTAAGCTGAAGAACAAAAAAGTTGTTTCGGAAAGAAATATGGAGAATCCGCACAAACTAAAGCCCTCAGAATTTGGCCCCCAAAAGAACCCAAGCAATTAAAACTGACTTCAAAAACCCAAAATTTTCAGGACTTTAAAGATTTCATGATCAGCTTTTTGGTATAATATGAAAAAAAAAAAAAGTCAAATTAGACAAGCCCGGAAAATTTTTTGGGTTTACTGTTTTTTGAAAATTTTCAAAACTTTTTATGTTTTGAATTTCTTTATGAATTTAAGCCCCCTTTTCCTGAGTCCAGAGTCTTTTCCCCCATACAAAAGTTTTGTTATGATATCCCTATGAAAACATCTATAAAGACATGGAAAAAGAAGGGAGCTAAAGGGCAAGCCGGATGGTACGACACATCCGATTTTCCTAAAGATTCGCCTTTGCATTCAATTACTAACAAAAAGGTTTTTGGAAAGATGAAGGATGAATTATCGGGAAAGGTGATCAAGGAGTTTGTTGGTTAAGGTAAAAATGTACAGTATTTCGAGCCAGGAGAAAACCATTAAAAAAGCAAAGGGAATATCTCGCAGTGTTGTGCAGTCGAGCATATCACATGACAATACAAAGAAGCGTTGTTCAATAAACATACTTTTCATCATGACAACGTAAAACTACGATCTAATCTACATGAGATCAACACAATTGTTGTAACAAAGAAGTCATTGGATAGAACAAACACAAAACGAGTATTTGTTAATCCAGAGTTTTCACATGCAATCGGCACTGGAGAACAGTATAATTACATATTTTCTTCACCGAAGAGTTTATATTCGGGTTCATATCTTTCCTGAAATTTATTTAGAAGATCAATCGTATCATCTTCCAAATTATTCAAATTTTCTCTTATTTTTGCTTGACGTGCTCGAATTTTTTTTATTATTTCAAAATATTCTTTTCTCCATCTTTGATAGACAAAATTTGGGATTAGGGGCTGTAAGTGCTCTGGCTGCGATGCCCTGCGCCAAGGAATCCTCCTAGCTGTTTCTTCAACAGCAGAATACGTATCATTTGATTTTTGCATTAATTCCCTAATAGCAGAACACGCCTTAAATGATTCTCGTATTAATTCTAAGGCCTCTTTATTTATCATTCTTGCTTCCGTTCCACGTTCTTTCTTTTGGGCTTCCATTTTAAACTTAAATATATTTTATGTAAATTAATTAAAGCGGAACTGTGTCTGGTGGGATTATCTGCAGTTCTTCCTTTACAAAAGATCTTTGAGGAGCCGGTTGTTTTGTTGTATCAGTTTCTCGTAAATAATACACGGGCGGATTCATTTTTACAATTCTTTTTATTTCATATGGATCGACACTCCAAACTGGATCGGTTGCCCTGATGCGAGTGTCCCCTTCTGCTTCCCCCGGTAAATAAAGGTACCTTACTTTTAAACCAAACGGTAATAGTTTGATGGATGAAGACTCTCCTTCAACAGCATTTACTGTTTGTTTTTGATTGCTTGTACTGGTTTTAGACCCGTTAATTTAAATTATTCATTATTCATTGCGCGCAAAACTGAGGGCAGTCTTCTAACCCATTCTGTGTTGCGAGAATTGTCAATAAGCTCTCTGTGATACTGGTAGGAAAAAGTCTTTCAGCTAACTGTTTGTTAAGTTTTCAACTAAAGCCTGTGATCTGTGAACTCCTGGAATGCCTCTTTTAATGGTAACTCTATGTTTTAACAATAATTGATTCACTCGACCTTTAAATTCTTTTCCATCATCGACTTGAATCATGCGAGGATAAGTTAACGGGCCTCGTTGGTATATCAGTTGTATAGCGACAGCAACAGCAGAAGCACTCTTTTGTGTTAACGGTTCCGCATCTTTGTATCTTGAAGCTATGTCAATGACTGTGAGTGCGTACTTAAATCTTTTTCGTCTAATCGTGTCATGGGGTAAATATAGAAGGTCCATTTGATGGGTGTCGTTTGGCGTTGTGTTCACAAAGTGTGGTCTTTGTATTCGTTTAGGCGCTGGTAAATAAATTTGCCAAATCGCTTGTTTAGATAACCATTCCTTTGCTGTTTGTTCACTGACACCAGCTGCTTGGCTTAGCTTTTTGATTGCTGTGATTCCCTTCCAATATCCTTTTGGCGAATAATAGATTTTGTTCATTTTTTATTCAGCCAATATTATGCGCAACAAAATACACGATAGTCATACCAAAGACAATAAACGCGATTTCTTGCATCTTTTGTTTTTCTGATGGATGATAAAAGTCGCTAAATTTTGGTGGGGGCAATGTCTCGATTGGCTTGCCTGTTACAAGATAATATTCTTTTATCGCTTGATCAACATCTTTAAACGTGTAAGCTGCATGCCCCTGTTTTTTCAGTGTGTATTAATAAAATCTAACTGCTCAATTCTCTGCTTTTCATAGCGATCTTGTGCTGCAGCTAGTTGCTCCACAGCTTTGTTATGTCTTTTTCTCTCTCCATCATCCCGTAGTTTACTAAACGCGTAATTACTTCCGCTAAACGCAAGCGCATTCACTACTGCACCGCCTATCATCATTACGAGTGAAGCCATTTTTATAAATGTATTTTTTAATTTTACATATTTATATTCTCTGGAATTATATCTTGCTTAACTAGAAAATCTTTCGTAGCGAGCGAAGCTGCAATAATAGCAATCAGTTTTGCTGAATCCTCAAAGTCTAGTTTGCCAAGATCTGCTGGTTTTATTTTTAACAAGCTTTTACCAAGCATCGTGTATCCTACACTTAGGCCTCCAATAACAGCAGAATGGTATACGAGGTTGGCGACAGTTTTTTCGGTGCTCATTTTAAAAAATAAAATAATTATAATTAATAAAAAAACATGAACACCGATGATCTGCTAGAGCTACAGAGCGGCCTAAACCGTCTTGGACTTACAAATGAAGAAGTTGATGACCAAGCTATTATGCCCCAAAAGGAAAGGCTGTATTCTTTGGCAGCATGTGGGAAAACAAAACAGTTCCTCGGAACTGAATTCAGCATAGAACAGATTCAACAGATGTCGCCACAAGACATTTTAAAGTATCACAACAGGTATGAAGCGCAACTGGGTTCAAGAATGGTGAAAAGTGTTGGGCAAACGGTTCTTAGTTTGTACACTAAACTAGTTAGTAAATTTGCTCCCATTGATTCTGAACAAGACTTTATGTATGATTTAACGCAGGATCCAGTTTTAACAAAGTCATTAGAGTCTCTAAGCTGTGATCTATATTACAGATATGGAACATTGTTATCACCATTAATCATGGGATTAATTACTTTTAATCATATATATTTTATTTCCCTTCAAAATGACCGAGCCAGAAAATCAGCAGAATCAGAAAACACTGAATCAGGTGGAGAAAGTAACCAAGCCAGAAAATCAGCAGAATCAGAAAACACTGAATCAGGTGGAGACCAGTGAAAAGCATCCTCATCCTGGGCGTGTTAAAGCAGGAAAAAAATTAGCAGAGTGGAACAGACAAAAAAAATTAATGTTACAATCGCAGAATATAACTCATAATGAAAACATAACACCGGCAACGCCAGAACAAGTTGATTCAATGCCAGCTATAAAAACTCCATGCGATTCAAGGCCTACAGCACCAAAGTCTTCATGGAATATTGAACTTAAAACTGTTGCCATTTTTGGCGCCCTTGCTGCTGCTGGGGCGGTTATTACTGTTATAAAATATATAAACAATGGCAACAAGAACCAAAGCAGTCAAAAGAATCTGAACCACTAAATACAGAAGACAAAAGCATGCCAGAACCACCAACAACAAAAGATCATTTTGATCCATTTGAAATGTAATAATATTTTAAGAACTTAATTTTAAATTTTTTTGATAAAAATAGATCATGGCGTATTATAAAATGATGGAGTCAATAAATAAAGACATGGAGTCTATAAAAGACATTTCCATAGACCAGAATTGTAATCAATGTGGTTGCTTAGGATGTAAGAACTTCATTAAGATTTATGCTGACCGATCTCACGCCAAAAACGCTGAGCAAAACATCCTCAGCGATGACGCGTTTTTTGAGGCGTGTGTGTACTATATTAGACATCTACTATTTAAGATAAAAACATAGATTGTATTTTTTTTTATAATTATAAGATAACTTGAATAAGAACTTGGTTGTACTTAAAGGATGACTTGAGGACGACTTGAGGTGACTTGATCAAGAACTTATTAAGAACTTATTAAGAACTTGATGTAACTTAATTAAGAACTTAATTAAGAACTTAATTAAGAACTTGGGGTGACTTGATTAAAAACTTAATTAAGGACTTGGGGTAACTTAATCAAGAACTTAATTAAGGACTTAGGGTGACTTGGGGTGACTTGGGGTGACTTGGGGTGAAGGTGTCAAGTGTCTCAAAGTGGAACTGGGGCCACTTGCTTTGTGACTAAAGACCAGCAACTAGGTCAAACGACCCTACTGTGATCACTTGACCCAGTTTACTGCTGCGCTTTGCAGGTCAAGTGATCACAGTAGGGTCGTTTGGCCTAGTTTGCCGCTGTGCTCCTCTTTTCTCAACCAGGCTTGCAACTGGCTTTGGCAGAGTTACAGCAGTTATTGCTGTAGCCGAGCTTTTATGGCGGCTCTAATCGCCAGTAGTAGTACATCCGTCATTGTATATTTGGAGCATTTATATGGAGATAGTGCTGGCTACACACTACTCCTCTCCATACTGGTAGATGTACTAAGACCTACCTAACCCTATCTAGTTCGTTTGCCAGAACTTCCGAAAATCGCTATTTAGTTGCATAAGTCTAATAATGGTTTGGCGTTTGCTACACAGTTCATTTATACTGATTCCTAGCTTGTGAAATTTAGGATAGTTATAAAAACACACAGAAAGTTGAATAAGTTTTCTAGCATACGAATCAGCCATGTTCACCTCCGCCTTAAGAAATGAACGCCATGTTTGATGCGTTTTTTGTTTTTTAAACATGACTTTAGCTGTCTCAAGCCAGCGACCAACAATCAATGCGTGATGGATTGTTTTGCTTCGGCCAACTTTCAACAACACAGCGCCATTTATTAAATAAGGAACCATCTCATCGATAGTCAAACACGTATTGAAATCAGCTATATGTTGTTCAGCAATATTGCCTTCAGCGTTTTCATTTTCTTGAACCAACAAGCCTTTAAGATAGTCGTCCATTTCCAAAGCAGTCGGTTCGTTTTTTTCCTTTTCTGTTCCTTCCAAAAAAGCAATGCTTCTTTTCGGTTTAACTGGTAGAGAACATGCTTCGCCTAGTTCCTTTTTTGACAAATACTCTAACATGCAGTTAAAGTAAAACTTATGGTCTTGAATAGCGAGAGCCTGTTCTTCGGTAAACATGTTAGCCATTTTAAAATAACAAAAACACAATAGTCACTAAGCACAGTAAAACACGTCCTCCCTGGACCGCTCTCTGCAAAACTCTGTGAAAAGGGGGGGCGAAACCAGCCTTGCTGACTGTGTTACTATAAATAACCGTTCCCGCATGACATTCCTGGCCACGCTGGAGGTTGCCGTCAGCTAATTACTGTGTTACTATAAATAACCGTTCCCGCGTGACATTCCTGGCCACGCTGGAGGTTGCCGTCAGACACCAACAGGCGGGTTACCTGTAATTAGGTTTTGCAGGCACAGTGTCTCAGCCAAGTCGATTTCTAGTTGTTAGGATTTATGTTTGTTGCTGTTTACAAACAGAGGCGCATTTAATGTTATTAAAATGACCAGGAAAAACAAAAGATTAATAAAAAATAAAATCTGAAAAGTTTAGTAAATTAGTATTGAAAACGGATAATCCTACACAGTATGTTTGTTTGTAGGGTCGTTATTTTTTGGTTATTGAAAGAGAATGTGTAATGGATTATCATTTTTAATTCATTGTTAAAGCCTTACTTGTCAGAGAACAGAGAAATGTCCGTTCTAAGGTCACCCGCCTGAAACTAGTTTTAACTAGTTTTAGGCGGGTGAGTTAGAACGGACATTTCTCTGTTCTCTTGCTTCTATAGTGGGGATTCTGACCAAACATCTTCTACAAAGCCCTTGTTTAGCATGATCCTTTGATGTAAAAACCATAAGTCTGCTTATTGTTCTAATTAATACATAATGACTCTTTGTACTATCTGCAAACAGTATCAAGTCTACATGTTTGTCAAGTGATTCGCCTAAAGTAGGGGCGTTGGGAGAAATCCTTAGAGGCACTAGATTGACTTCTACAGACCATGTATATACGTTTACAGTGATTGGTTTGTTTTGCTCTTCAAACTGAGATATACTTTCTATACTTACTGGGAAGGTTATGTTATCAAAGTTCAGTTCTTGCTTATATGCTTCATAATTAGAAACTCTGTTTGCATGATTTTGACAGGATGCAAGTGCGCTAAAACACACCACATAAAACACATGTTGTCAGAATTATGTATGTTTAAAACTGCTCGTTTTAACTCTAACTCTTTTGGAAGAGAAATGTAAGAATTGCCGACTATAGGATAGAACTTTGTTTGCCTCAATTTGATTTCAAGGACTGTTCCTTCAGACCAGCCAGAACCCCTTAACTTTGCCTCCTCACTTGCATGATTAAACTGTGTAAGCATGTAGTCAGCCCAGCCAGAGTTAAAGTCGTGATAACTGATTACTTCTTTCTGTTTAGTTGAAACCCAGACTTCCATGTTACTATCTTCAGGTGTTATATAATCAATCAGAACAGCCAACAACACTTTTACTGGCGGTTCGCGTTGAAGAGACTCTGGAATTTTAGAGATAGCATGTGCTACGCTTTCATGAACGTTTGTAGGGTTAATGATGTCCATGTCTACTTCGCTAAACATATCGCTTAATTGTTTGTCACTACTGAATATTTCTTCCATCGTATATAGTTTTCTGTCCCCGGATTTACTTGTGGTCGTCATTTTAAAGCCAAAATATTTACGTAAATCAAAAAAATAAATGTATATAAAAGTAAGTAAAAACGCGCTTTTTATTATTCACCCAAGCGTTGCAACACGTCAAGACACGTTAACCTCACAATAACACCTGCTAATATTTTAGCTTTTTCTGAATCACTACAGTCAATGTTTATCACTTTGATTGCTTCGTTAAATAGTTCACTATTATCTTTTATTATATTGTCTACATCATTCTCAAACCCAAATTCACTAAAATCAATGTTTAATACTTTCATTGTTTCGTCAAATAGTTCATTACAATTCTTTAAATCAGATTCATTGAGTTCAGCAGCCATTTTTAAATCAAATAATATAAAAATAATTTTAAATTCAACTGTTATTCATAGTCTTTTCTAATCGTAAAACCTGATCTTGATTAAAATGAATAGCTACTCCTTTGGGAGTGGTAGAAACACTCAGATCAACATCTTCATGAGCTATATTATCAACTAATATGGCAAATAATTTTATAACTGGTTGGGGCCAAGAATCTGGTATTTTACTGATGATCTGCGTCACGCTTTCTCGCATATTTATACGCTCAAAAAGATCAGTAATTAATTCTTCAAACCTGTTCTTTAACTCTTCTATACTAACCTCCTCTCCCAATCCAACTCGTAAAGTATATTAATAAGCTCTGTAGCTACTTCGGCCTTCATTTTTTAAACCAAAATAAAAACGACAATTAAAAAAATAATTAATTCTATAAACCCTTAATTCTTATGTTCTCGGAGAGAATGTAAATATCTTCGTTCAAGATCACCCATCCTATTCTGCACGGAAACCCCCCGTTTCAATTTACTGATTACGTCAATATTTGGCAGTTTTGACGTGTTAATTTTGTTTAAAAACAGGTGTTAATTTTGGTCAAAACTGATATGTGATGGACGTGATTTGTATGTGAAAAAGGGGGTTTTTCGGGCAGAATAAGATGGGTGGTCTTGAACGAAGATATTTACATTCTCTATAGATAATAAATTCCCTGAAACACACACACACACACACCCACACACACACACCCACACACACACACACACACACACACACACACACACACACACACACACACACACACACAAGCGCGCGCGTGCACACTCGCTGATACGCATAGACCGCTCAAACCTGCCATGATTATTGGCAGCCTATATGCTCACGCGCTCATATTCATGTGTGTGGGTGTAGGTGTGGGTCATGGGGCGGCGTGTCAGAGTACTTTCATATGCGTGTGAATTGAGCACAGAGAGAGAGAGAGAGAGAGAGAGAGAGAGAGAGAGAGAGAGAGAGAGAGAGAGAGAGAAGAGACGAGAACGAACGAACGAACGAATGATGAGGAACGAACCCGAAAGAAAATTTTCAAAGACCTTGACTATTGAGGGAATTAGCCTTATGAAGTTCACTTTTGTTCCTCTTGACCAGATCCAGCTTGAACACCTCTCTGCCGCTTCTGCCATTGCTTTCAGGGCTCTGGTTTTTTCCTTCCCTGCAACTGAGAGCTGTTTCATGAGGCTGTATGCAGACGTTCCTACAAATCCCCTAGCTCCAATTTCTGCAGTGAGGACTTTGACCTGATAGCCTTCTCTCCTCAGGCTGTTTGCCAGATCAGCATACTTTTCAGTCTTGTAGATTTGAGCTGCCTCCATTCTGTTTTCATATGGCACCGTGAGCTCGATCATGATCAGCTGCTTGGTTGACTTAGAGTGGACTACTATGTCTGGTCTCATGCCACTCTTGCTGATGATTTCTGGGTGACTCTTCCATTCTGGGAGGTCTGCAGTGCACTCCCAGTCATCTGCCCCGTCCAGCAGACTCTGCCTGCATGTTTCGAGTGGCACTGTTGTTCTTGGCCATGATTTGCTGCCTCCTGCCGTGAAGAATGTTGCGGGTGCTTTTGGAGTCCTGATTCTCCCTTTTGTGGTGTTGGTACTGGCCCAGACTACTTGTACAATCTCTTTGAGCACTTGGTTATGCCTCCATGTGTACCTTCCTTGAGCCAGGGCTACTTTACATGAGCTTAGAACATGCTCCACTGTTTGTTTTTCATGGCAGAGGGGGCATGCAGGATCGTCTGTTTTCCCCCACTTCACCAGGTTTGCATTTGAGGGCAGAAGGTCATATGCAGATCTGAGAATGAAGCTGATCCTGAGAGGGGCCATGTGCCAAATGTCATTCCAAGTGAGACTTCTTTGGAGTGCATTCTCCCACGTTGTCCATTGCCCTTACTGGCTCTGCTGGACTGCTTTTTGGAGTCTTTTTTGGTCTTCTTCTTTTCTCATCTCCTGAATCATCATGTCTCTTTTGGCTTTTCCTTTGGCCTTTGACCACCATTCAGTTTTGGTCACCCCCAGTCCTTGTCTGTTGGTCTGTGTGTGTCCTGTTATTTCTCTGATCTTGAGACTTTCTTTTGCAGAATCCATCGCCTCTTGAACTTTCCATTTTCTGCCTGTCTTCAGCTGGGGCTTGATTGCTTCTACCACCTTGTCTCCTGAGTCTTCCAGCATGCTTTGAAGTCTGATCTTCCCTGCTTTGTATTCCTCCAGGATGGATTTCAGTGGTAGTTTGAGCTTTGCTTGGCGACAGTACAGCGCGATGTCAGTCAGACAGGGTGGGACACCAAGTCATTTCCTTGTGAACTTGTTGATTTTGGCTTCCATTGCCTCAACTGTGCTGGTGCAGATGTCGTATATCATCAGAGGCCATAGGAGCTTTGGTATCAGCATGAACTGCAGACACCAGACCTTGTATTTGCCAGGGAGCCCACACTGGTCAATGGTCTCCAAGCCTTCTTCCGCCATCTGCTTGGTTTCTTTTGCTCTTTGTGTGTCTTTCAGCGTATCATCATACCATCTTCCAAGGCTCTTGACTGGTTCTTCTGTGACTGTTGGAATGGCCTGGTTGGCAACACTGAAGACCACAGATTCGGCCACTTTTCCTTTCCTCAGTGAGAGACTCCGTGATTTCTTTGGCTTGAACTGCATTCTGTATGAGGCAACTATGTCGTCCAGCCTCTCCAGCACATGACGTGTCTCGTCTTCTCTGGATGAAATCACTGTAGTGTCATCCATGAAGGCCTTGAGAGGAGGCATCTTGTATCCATCGCCAAGGTCTGTTTGTCTCGCGTTGTTTATTGCTGCTTTCAAGATGAGTTCCATTGCCAGCACGAACAGTATTGGGGAAATTGCACAGCCCATTGCGATGCCCACTTCCAAGTTGATCCAATCTGTTGTGTACTCCTTGGTAGAGAACCGCATTGAGAAGCCATTGAAGTACTTCTTGAGCATGTCGCGGATGTTCTTTGGCACATGGTACATCTCAAGAGCCAACTGTATCATCTCATGGGCACAGATCCATATGCGTTTGCCAGATCAAGCCACACTACGTCCAGGTCTCTCTTTTCTGTTTTTGCTTTTTGGATTGCGTCCCAGATCATTGTGGCGTGTTCTACACAGCCAGCCACGCCTGGGATGCCACCTTTCTGGACTGACACATCCAAGTACTTGTTTTCCATCAGGTACTTGGTCAGCCTTGCTGCCATGACAGAGAAGAAGATTTTCCCTTCGACGTTCAGTAGTGATATTGGCCTGAACTGGCTGATGTCACTTGCGTTTTGCTCTTTGGGGATGTACACACCATCTGCCGTCATCCACTGGCCGCTGATCTTCTGGTTTCTCCAAGCCGATCGCAGCAACCTGTGGAGCCACTCCAGCACCTTGGGACATTTCTTGTAAAGCTGGTAAGGTATTCTGTTTGGCCCTGGTGATGATTTGGCTCTGGCTTTGTCGACCACCTTCTTGATTTCCGCCAACGTTGGAGGCTTGCCATTGAACTGTTCCTCAGGGTTGGTTGGCCACACCAGACCTTGAATGTCGAGTGGTGCTTTGCTCTGTGAGTCAGAGTATGTTTTCCTCAGATGCTGCTCAAGAACTCCTTTGTCCACACTTAGGGTCCCAGATTTTGGCTGCTCAAACAGTGTTCTGGCAAACTGGAAGGGGTCTCTGAAGAAGCGCTTTTGTGTCTTCTTCTTTTTGCTCTTCCTCTTTCTCGCAGATTCCGCTTTGCTGAGGGCGCTGTGGTTTTCTTTCAGGTCTTCCCACAGTTTTTCCAAGCCTTGTTTTTCAGCTGGCAGTGCAGTCTTCATTTGCTTCTTGAGGTTGTTCTTTTGGACTCTGATCTTGTCCATCTTTTCTTGGCGTCTGGATTTCTTTGGAGGTGTTTTCTCTTTGGGTAGTTTTACTCCATAGGCGTCTCTACATGTGGCATACACAATGTCCCCATATGTGGCTAGTTTGTGTTCAAGGGTGCTTTTCCCTATCAGTGCATCGAGTCTTTGGACGATTTTTGCATCCAGTTTCTCCCAATCTTCAGTTTCGTTTGCTCGTGGCATGTTGAGTTTCAGGCGCCTGGCATCGAGGGCCTGTGCAAATTCCTCATCCGAACCAACAGCGTGGATGTCCTTGGCACTGTGGTTTAAATCCTGGCCTTGGTCTTCCGACGTCTTATCTGCTGATGCAGTGCGCTGCTGCTCATTCAGATGAGTCTTCACACATCCCATCTTTATAGAATTATTAAAATGGTGTTTGCCTCTGGCAGGAAGTATTGAGCTAAACGCCACACTTGCCTGTGGAACGTTTTCAGAAGCAGGGTGACAAGATCATTCCACATATCTGGTGTGTTTAGGTCCAGAAGGGCATGAATTGATGCCAACATGGATAATTACATCTTTAATGTTAGGGGTAACTGGAACTAAACGAAGCCATCTGTGTAGGTCATTAATCGACATACCTGGTACACAAATCTTAAACATAGTACCACCTCTTGGTGCCAGCCTTTTTTAGGATTTATAAATCGAATGACAGAGTCACCGATTAACAACATTGTGGCTCTTTCGGGGATGGACATTTGGTTTAATGTTTCTTGAGGTGAGGATTTAGAAACGTTGTTAGTTGAATGTTTTTGTTTGTTTATATTTGGTGAACTCATCCCTAATGATTGTGACAGTGGCTGGGAACACTGATTGTCGTTCATGTCTGAGAGGACAGCAAAGGCATTGGAAGTCAGTACAGAGTACTCTTGTTTGTCATTGTCGGTGTCACAGTCATTTTCCGTAGGCCAATTCTCTGTTCTTGAAACTGGATTTCCACTTATTACCTCCTTGGTAGTATGGTCAGTCAACAGTACATTCATCATGTCGCGTTCTTTAGAACTTTCAGTGGAAACCCTCTCTCTCTCTCTTCACTCACTGTCTCAGCTGTGGTCTGTGTGGTAGTCTGTGCATTGTGTGATGCGATTACTTTCTGGTCATGGTGAGAGCTTTTAGCAGTTTGAGTTTCTACTAATATTTTTTCAGTTTGTGATTTTTTCATTTTTCTTGCCTCAGACTGGATACTACTTAACTGGGATTTGATTGATTGGTTTTCTTTTACAAGCTGTTTGTTTTTTTGCTTCAATAATTTCCAAAGCAGCTTGTAGATTACTGATTTCTGTTTTTAGATAATCAATTTTTTCGGAATATGCGCACGAAGTTCATTTTTGGCCGCCACTTTGGCGTCTTCAACCATGGCAGTAATAGTGTCTTGAATAGTGTCATCCAAAACACTCCAAGAGTTAACTGTCCGTTCCAGATAGCCAACCCTCCTTTTCAGGCCAGGGAGAGAGAGACAGACAGACAGACAGACAAACAGACAGACAGACAGACAGACAGACAGAGGCACAGAGAGACAGACACACTAATAGGCAGACAGAGAGAGAGTGAGAATGAAGGATAGTGAAGAAGACACTCGCATACAAACAGACGTAAACAGAGAGAGAGAGAGAGAGAGAGAGAGAGGTTCACATTCAGATTCAGATGATTTATTCATTTAGGCCTTAGCCCATAATGAAGGGGTATGTGAACATGTAAGGACAGTTAATCATAAGCAATCATATGATATGCATCAAAAGGAAATCGTTGTAACATATTCAAGAAGAAACAATTTCTCTTAGTTTAAAGGCTTTGTTCAGAAACAACGAAAAATATTTGACAATTTCAGCGGAAGTGGATGATAAAAGCAAATTTAGCTTAAACAAAGATGGCTGTCTATAATATTTGGGCTTAATAAACTTTTCTCTGATGCTTCTAAGAGCTGGACAGCACAGGACAAAATGTATTTCTGTTTCCTGTGATCTCTACACAGAGGACAAATCAAATCACAAGTACTATACGTTCGATATCTGAAATAATGGCAAGCTAATGCGGATATTCCTAATCTGAATTTTGCTGTCACATGCTTTAAATGTCTATTCAAATCTATGTCTAAGTAAATCTTCAAGTCATGAGAACATGAGAAATTCCTATAACAATCAAACCTGTCACTATTATGAATATGATCAGGCCATCTTTGCCATCTGCAATCAACCAATCGCTGGCGAAAGAGATGTAAAAAGACTTTTATATTTTCAACTCCCTGGTTCAACCAGACGAATCCAAATCCGTATTCAAACAAACAGAGGCGCACTTTGGTTACCCAATTATTTTTCCCTGTTGTATCTAGGTGACACAACATATTGTATGCTTTACGTGGTAATCTAGAATCTTCCATGTAACGCAGTTTCAGCCAATAACGAATACATTTAACGGCAGAAGCAATATAAATAGGGAATCGACCAGTTTCGCCATAAATAAGATCATTTGGAGTACGTCTGTCAACACCCAGGAACTTCTTCAAAGCAAAAACATGAACCGATTTGTAATGTCTACGTAAGTTAACCATGATTTGTATCAAAAGACATTAAATTAAGCCTCGTTCTGGGCAATGCCCCTGGAAACATAACAACGACAACGAAGCCCACGAACGATCTACGTGTTACTTTAGCTCTGTACATTTTTCAACTTAGTTTGCTTTATTAAACATTTTGAGCACACAAGCTGTGTTCGTAGATGTTGTGTGAATGCTCACATACGACTCTACATCTGGCGACGAGGATCTAAAAGCTTGAAAAAATGGCTACAGCTCTACCAAACTTCGAGAAATTTTCCGTCCACTCTGACGAAGCAACGGCCGGAATTCGATGGAGAAAATGGCTCAGAAGGTTTGTAAACTTGCTTGCTGCAATGAACGTGACCAGCAATTCAAGGAAAAAGGCACTTTTACTTCATTTTGCTGGTGAAGAAGTCTTTGATATTTTCGAATCTTTGCCTGAAAATGAACAAGGAGGAACAGATGGCTATGATACACTTGTTGAGTCTCTGAACAATTATTTCACCCCGAAGAAGAATATTGATTTTGAAACATTCAAATTTCGTCAATGTAAACAGGAAAGTGAAGAAACCATTGATAGTTACACCACACGCCTTCGTTTGTTGGCTGCACATTGTGAATTTCAAAATGTTGATTGTGAGATCAAGGCCCAAATCTTGCAAGGTAGCAATTCAAGTAGACTCAGAAGACGTGTTCTACGTGAACCAGATATGAACCTGACCAAACTTCTGGACATGGCACGAGCTTTAGAACTATCTGATGTTCAAGCAAAAGCCATTGAAGGTGAGGCAATCAGTGCTATTTCTTACAAGAAGAAAATGAACATCAACAAGTCAGCAAACAATCAGTCAAGTACACCATCAAGACCACCATATAACCAAAGACAAAATCAATTTCAAAACAAACATGCATGTAGATGGTGTGGAGGACTACAACATCCCCGGGAGAAGTGTCCAGCCAAAGACAAAACCTGTCATATTTGTGCAAAAACAGGACATTTTGCCAAAGTATGCCGTTCGGGAAAATGTTCAAAGAACTATCAACCTCAGTTCACCAGTGCTAAAGTCAATCAAATTCAACAGAGCAGTGACAGTTCAGATGAGGAGTATGTATTTGGTGTTTCAGATAAATCAAGCACTGCACCAAAAGTAGATATAAACATTTTTGGTTCATCTGTCACATTTCTGATTGATACCGGCGCATCAGTCAATGTCATTGATTATGAAGTTTTTCAAAGAATTGCACCACAGACCACTCTGAACCCCACATCAACTGCAATCTATGCATATGGCACACGCACACCTCTTACAGTTTGTGGAACATTTTCTACTGCTGTCAAATACAAAGATGTTGAAACAAAAGCATCATTCTTTGTTGTTTGTTCAAATCCTGATGTGCAAAGCAGCAATTTATTGAGTGCCACTACTGCCCAGCAACTTCAGCTCATCAATTTTGCATTTAGTGCAACACCGAAAACAACAGCTGAAATTCTCATGGAAGAAAACCAAATCTATTCCAAGGCATGGGAAAACTGAAAGATGTAAAAGTAAAGCTATATGTTGATGAGTAAGTCCAACCTACAGTTCAACCTCACCGAAGGATCCCATATCACATGCGGAAGAAGGTGGAAAAAGAACTTCAACGACTTGAAGAGCTGGACATAATAGAAAAAGTTGATGGACCAACCCCTTGGGTCTCACCCATAGTTGCGGCTCCCAAACCCAAGAAACCAGAGGAGATTGGAATCTGTGTTGATATGAGGCTACCAAACAAAGCAATGAAGAGACCCGTCACATCATGCCGACTATTGATGACATCCTGATGCAACTCAATCAGTCAAAAGTCTTCAGCAAACTGGATTTGAATTCAGGATATCACCAACTCGAGTTAGATGAAGAATCACGCAATATTACAAAATTTTCAACTCATGTTGGTCTCAGAAGGTACAAACGCCTAAATTTTGGAGTTACATCAGCAGCAGAAATTTTTCAGAATCACATTTCTGAACTACTTTGTGATATACCAGGATCTCTCAATACCAGTGACGACTTCCTAATCCACGGGAAAACCAAAGAAGAGCATGACATTGCTCTGAAGAAAGTCCTAGCTCGTTCAGTGAAAGAGGTCTCACACTAAACAAGACAAAGTGTGAATTCAACAAAGATTGCATTGAATTCTATGGTTTCATTTTTGGTGCCGATGGAATTTCACCTGACCCGAAGAAGATTGAAACAATTCAACAAGCAGCAACTCCAGTCAACGTCAAGGAAATTCGCAGTCTGCTTGGTCTGACAAACTATGTATCCAGGTTTATTCCAAAATATGCTGACATCACGAAACCACTCCGAGATTTGACACGGAAAGGTGTGGAATGGAGATGGACCGAGACAGAAGAAAATGCATTTCAAAAGCTGAAATCATGCCTGACAAATGATACAACTATGAAGTATTACAACCCTGACTTTGAAACTGAAGTAGTGGTTGATGCCAGTCCATACGGTTTAGGCGCAATCCTTGCCCAGCGAAACAAAGACAACATCTCACATGTTGTAGCATATGCCAGCAGAGCTCTCACTGATGTGGAATCCGCTACTCACAAACGGAAAGAGAGGCTCTCGCAGTAGTTTGGGCTTGCGAACATTTTCATCTTTACCTGTTTGGTCATCATTTCAGAGTCATCTCAGATCACAAACCATTGGAAGGGATTTACAACAATCCGACTTCTAGGACCTCAGCACGGATTGAAAGATGGAATCTGCGGCTACAGACCTACGATTTCATTCTCCAATACAAGCCAGGAGAAAACAACCCA
>CM031626.1:27316273-27338773 GCA_018398815.1 Conus ventricosus | reverse complement strand
TGTGTGAGTGTGTGTGGTGTGTGTGTGTGTGTGTGTGTGTGTGTGTGTGTGTGTGTGTTATATTTCAATTCATTCTACACAATTTGTCTTCTGTTGAAAACAAAAAGAAGAAAATTTTAGTATTTGACCAAATCATATTATATTTCCTCTCTTCTTCTAGCCTTGACCTTCTTGTTCAGGCGTTGCATCAGGCGCTGTATCTGGGTGTGTCTGCATTGTTCCAAAGCCACGCTCAGCATGTACAGAACGGGGTGCAGCACAATGGCCACAGGTAGGGTGAAGGCTGTCACAGCAGAGCGGGTTTCCTCAGGCACAGGCTGTTGAGCTGGCAGCAGCAACACCAGAACAGCCACCAGGAACCACCCACAGGCATCAGGTACAGACATGTGAATGGTGCGACGAGCCAGGTCCATATGGTGAGATCTCTGTGTGTTTACAACAAACACAATGGGATTACTGTGAATGACGACATAAATGTACGTCTGACCAGCCATTGTCAACACCATCAGTAGCATGTTCCATGCAATGAACGCATATGAAGCTCGATCATCTGCAGCTAGGGCATAATTCAAGAGCAGAGGGACACACAGACTGCTTTGATGTGGTAATGTCCAAGGAAAACTAAATGCTGCAACAGAGAGAGTGACACCAATGCCCCAACAAAGGACGCTGGAGATGACCACCTGTCTTCTCCCCCACACCTGTACGTCTGGCCTGGCCAGCTGAACACAGTGACCCACTGTCAGACATGCCAGGATCAAGGTGGACACCTGGGCAGAGAGCAGGTACAGACAGCTGAATAATGAACACCATGGACTGTGTCTCCACCACCTGTCTACCCACAGGTATTCACCCTGGTGAATCTGATCTGCCACACATATACCCAACAGATACACACCCATTGCCAGGCTGGATACAGACAGCTGGGAAACAAAACGGTCACTGTTTTTGTCTATGCTCCTTTGCATTCTGGCCCTGTGAAGGTAGACGTTTGCAGTATTTCCCAGTAAAGCCACAGCAGCCAGTATAGCAGTCACAGCACGTAGAGCGGACGATCCCAACAGATTGTAACAAGAGGAGAAACGAGAGGACGGGGAATGGCAGTGTTTGAGGTTAAAGCCTGCAGGCAAGTGTTGAGGGCAGCACAGAGCAGTGAAGTCTGTGTGTACAGTGTGCAACTTGGACAGATGGGTGAGCCAGTGACGGGGAAGGTGACGTAGGTCACAGCCTGTCACGTCTAGTGTCTGCAGCTGGGGTGTGGGCAGAACTCCACTCACCTTCTGCACGCCACTGTCTGACAGATTGAGGACCGTCAGTGCAGGGAACAGTGTGAACATCTGGGCTGACAGGTGAGGCATGGACACGTTAGACAGGTGAAGAATGTGAAGGGTGGGCAAGAAGCGTGACTGTAATGACTCACCACCGTCAAACACTCCAGTCAGTGGATTACCTGTCAGCAACAATACTTTCAGGTTCTTGGTCTGTGTCACCTGCTCGAAGCTTACTGTATGGATGGCATTGTAACTGACGTCCAAACTGATCAAATTTGACAGTTGGGGAAGATGGAGGGAGATGAGATTACAGCGCTGTTGGGCCAGAAACACCAACATGGCGTTGTTCCACAGACGTCCAAGTCTCAGTCCACTGTCACTGGCATCCAGGTAACGAACCTCAGGATAGTTCTCAATACTGATCTCCCTTTTACAATGAAAAGACATACCCTGGCACGTGCAGTCTGTTGGACATGAGTGATGGCAGAATCGTTCCTCATCTTGCTGCTCACAATGCAGGAAACCATCACACACATAGTTTGGATGCAAGCACACATGGGAACCACGGCACCGGTAATATCCTGGACATCTGAAGTGTTCACAGGCTGTTTCATCTTCATGACCCAGGCAGTCATATATGCCATTGCAGAGGACAAAGACAGGGAAACAGTAACCATTCCCAGGACACTGGAAGTGGGTCTGTGGGCACTGTGTTCTGCCAGTGGTGTCGCCGTTATCATTGTACGAAGACAGTGGTGTGAGGTAAGGTCTGCCAAGCAATTTCTGGTTAAAGTCAATAACAGCAGGAGGTAGTGGAGGCTTGTACTGCCACCATTCTATATACTCAAAATATGTCACTTGAAGATCACATGCGCGTTCGTCAGCAAAATTACGGCAGTTTTGCTCTGTGTTGCACCATTCGTGGAAATGAAAGCACTAAACAAAAAGACAACAACAAAAGGGGTGGGGGCATTTAGATTTTTGTCTGATATCTTCATCAGGTTGTACATGTTCTACAACATGCATGAAAAAGAAGTGTGTATCCTGTGTTTTCATCACCTCTCCCTCAGAATGGACTGTGTACAACGCATGCCCATCAATTGGGTTCTCTGTTTACACCGCAGCACAATTTTCTATCGCTGGGATTATTTTTTATTTACAGTTTGAGACAGTACATCATGGTAAATATGTGATTGATGCTGCCATAATCATGCACTAAGGCACCATCAGCACTGTAACAGATGTTCTACTCTACCATTTACTGTACAGAAACCACACAGATGTATACGTCAAAGAAAAAAAAAATGTTTGCATCCAGTTGACTTACACCACGTTCTTTCCTATCTTGGATCGTACATGGAGTTTGTCCATGCATACAATGAAATGCCTGAATTGGATACGTTATTGCAATGCTTAATCATAACTGAAGTAGATGACGAAAAAATGAAAGAGTGTTTGACAGATTTTGGAGTGAGAGAAGGATGGTTCTCTCTCTCTCTCTCCTCTCTCTCTCTCTCTCTCTCTCTCTCTCTCTCTCTCTCTCTCTCTCTCTCTCTCTCTCTCCTCTCTCTCTCTCTCTTCACGGAGTTTCATATACTTCAATGGCACCAGTCTGGAAAACAGTTGATGTCAATAAAGCATATCAGCATCCTCCTCTCTCTCTCTCTCTCTCTCTCTCTCTCTCTCTCTCTCTCTCTCTCTCTCTCTCTCGAATGTTTGTTAAAACAAAACAAAACAAGCTTACATCAGTTTTACAACGGAAGACTAGTTTGAACACTCTGGAAGCTTGTATGAAAGAAATACGGTGATAGAAGAAAAGTACGCAGTTGTTAATATAATCCCCGAAAAAGAGGATATAACTACTAACATAAATAATCCTCCATCTCGGGCAGGAGTACTGCTCACTATAAGAAAACTAAAGCTTCCAGACCCAGCAAGATTATTGGTGATATGATAAAAAAGAAGAAAAAAAGGGAAAGCCTGGACATTTTTTTTAGTTGGGTTATGTAATACAGTATTTTAGAACGATGTGTTTCTGGATAACTGAACAATATCCATTGTTGTCCCTTTATTTTAAGAAATGAAATCCAACTGATGCAAACAACCATAGAGGCATTTCTGTGTGTGACACGACTAGCACAATCCGTGGCACTGTAAGAAACAACCAACGACTGGAATGGATAGAAGAGCACAACTTTACAGGTTAACACCAAGGAATATTCAGAAAAAAAGGTCATTCCACTAACAATCATATATTCACGCTGGTAGCCTAAAAAATGTTGTACGAATCGTAGATTCTAAGAAAGTTGTTGATTCTATAGAACGAAATTTACTGTGGACTTTTTGTTTTAGAACAATGGAATAAAAAGGAAGGTTTTAGAGTGTACAAGTAGTATGTGCATACATGTGGAAACTAGACTCCACTCTGGGATACGTGAACATATATCAGCTGTAGATGTGGCGTGAAACAAATGCTGCTACTTGCCTACTCGCCTTTGTCTATTCACAAATGAGCTGGCATTGGAAGTACTCAGGTGTAGCAGACATGTTACGAAGTTCTAGCATGAGATTTGGTAAGTATTCACATTGCTGCTGACAGGGCAGATGGTGTAGCTTTATTAACTGAAACTGCTGTTGGCTTAAAGATGCAGATAAATAATGTACATAGTGCAGCTTCAGAACTTCTTTGACCGCAGAGAAATACTTGACCGACAGAGAAATGTCGACTTAGGATCTTAATGTCTGTAGTAAAAATATACAAATGTAAGGTGCGCGCGCACGTGCATGTGTGTGTGTGTGCGTGCGTGCGTGCGTGCGTGCGTGCGTGCTTGCATGTGTGTGAGTGTGTGTGTGTGTGTGTGTTGTGTGTGCGTGCGTGCGTGCGTGCGTGCGTGCGTGCGTGCGTGCGTGTGTGTGTGTGTGTGTGTGTGTGTGTGTGTGTGTGTGTGTGTGTGCGTGCGTGCGTGTTCTATGAGTTTGACTTTTACTGCACACACACACACACACACACACACACACACAGAGAGAGAGAGAGAGAGAGAGAGAGAGAGAGAGAGAGAGAAATAGGTAGATATATAGATAAATTAACGCTGGTCTGGACTTTGTATACACAGAGTGTGTGTCCATCCCTGGCCAGATGCACTGCAGAGTGGACAGCATGTATTATTTCCCAAACACGCTGTTTCCCTTACAGTCAGTGTTGTGGCTGTTGGATGTGCCATCAGTGCTGATTATTTCCCTTTCAGTCAGTGTTGTGGCTGATTCATTAATCAAGCATTATGAGACAGGCCAGCACTGCCAGTGTTACAAATCGTTCATTATAACTTTGTTTTCTTAACACACTTTGATGTCTCTGTGTCACTTATGATCTCTACAAACGAAGCTCACACCTTCACTTTAAACAATTAAGCATGCCTTTTTCATCATCTGGTCTTCTTCCTCTGTGTGGCACCATTCCCACTTACCCCTAGTTCTGGCTTTTCCAGAAACAGCCACCCGTAGGATCTTTCTGTCACAAACTCAGCACTGACAATTCAAGAAGGAATCGGTCGTCTTGAGGCAACCTTCCAAAGGAGACACTCCACTGCTGACTGGTCTGTACAGTGGTAGTCAGTGGTGCATGTATTCATGGCGCCCGTGGTAGTTTCCATGAACATGTCGATGCTGAAAACCATGACACCATCTCCCCAGCAGCCATGAACACAGATTCCTATTTTATATTACGTGATTTGCGTATATATAGCTCCATAAATGCGAACAACCCTTGTAACACACCCTTTCAAAACTTTCTCTATTTTGACGCTTTAACGTTGGCATGTTCTTTGTCTTTATTATGGGTAGTTTGTCTCACAGACAGCTTAAAACAACATAATCTCAAAGCTCCTTTGTCTTTATTTGGAGGCTTGTCTCACAGATAAATCAAAAGAACATAATGTTATCGCTTCCTTGTGTTTATTTGGCTGCTGTGTCTGACAAATAGCTTAAAACAACGTGTTTTTAAGGCTGCGTTTTCTTGATTTAGCTGGTTTGCCTCACAGATAGCAGAAAACAACATAATCGCAAAGGCCAACAAAATGAGCCGACAGAAATATACTTTAAAACACAAGTTTTTCCCCCAACAATCATAGTTTAATGTATGAATATTGGAATAATGTTCAGTGTAAAATGTCACAAAAAAGTCATATACTTTGGTCATTTGTAAATGAAAAAATGCTTTGAGAGAAAGATTATTAAATATCTTCTTAAATGAATCTTTCTGTAACATAAACATGTGATGAGAATTAGCACTTCCTTTTTGCCTGGGGCTTATGACGGGGGATGGCATCCACATTCAGCTTTTGTTACAAGTCAAATTAAAATCTGGGATAGTTAGAAAGCTGGCATAGACCCATTTGAAGACAGTCGCCGAAAAACGGGAGACAGGTATGTAATTTTTTTTTTTTGCATGTTCTTTGTCTTTACGTAGTTAGTTCGTCTCACAGATAGCTTGAAACAACATAAGTTGGGGCATGTTCTTCGTCTTTATTCGGCCGATTTGTCTCACATATAACTTAAAAAACATCATCTCAAAGCTCCCCGAGGGAGCGTAAAAGCGAATCAAACACAAACACAGAAAACAGCACATTGATGCGTACTTTTCACCCCATAATATCCCTTGCTGTCACCTCCCTCTTCTGAATCGACCACTTCCAATCTAAGGCTTTCATACAGTACCGAGAAGATGGATTTCTGTTGGGTTAAATAGTCTCGAATTATGTGCAGTCTGCTCCTAGGGCGACTCCAGTTTTACGGACTTCTTGCCCTATATGTATGGACATCCATTGCCCTTACATGATACGAGACTCTGTGAGGGTGACTGCTTATGATTCCTTAACGCTGAAAATGCATTTTTGGGGGTTCTCAAACATTTTTGTCTCGCTTGCATCTTGGGGATCATCAGGTGCAAGCTTTGGAATTTAAAACTGGATCCCCTCAAAACAGTAGTCGGCATGCCAAACGAGATGGGAGAAGAAGACTGGTAGGTAGAAATCCAAGACAAGCTAAAAGATTATGCAAGAAATGTTTCAGGATTTGAACTTTAAACTGCTGTAGTGCCAGAGAGAGGATCTCGACAATTGAAAAACAAGCATGTGACTTTGATGTTCTGTGTCTACATTACATCAAAAGCACCGCCCACAGACCATCGCATTTGAATGACTTCATAAGCTTTCAAAAGCATGGACGAGGACCAGCTATGACAAAAAGAAAAAACTTGATAAACAAACTGTCCAGGACAGACTTAGAAAAATGGTGTGGCAGCACCTGTGAACTAATGGGTGTGAGATTGGAGAGCACTAGTGGTAATTAGAAAAGCCTAGTGGTAACTAGTGGTAATTAGAAAAGAAAGAAACTTGTGAATGATCATGAGGTGCCCACATACTGCTTGTCAACAACTGAATTTCCAGCCTTAAATGCAGAAGAAAGACATGCTCCAGTCCCAAATATTGATCAAACCGTCACCAGCTCCACCTGTTCCTCCCGTTGATGCAGACCATGTCAGCCCCAGTCAACAGAAAGGGGTTGGGGGTAATTGTGAAGGCAAGCAGCCAGTCGTCAAGGTCTGCCCCAGCACACAGACAGCACTGCAGGCACAGGCAATGTGCCACAGCAGTCAGTTCAGGCTGGCAGTGGTGATTCGATACAGAGGAAAACATTGCTTATAGATTACAGAGCAGACAGTTCAGGCTGGCAGTGGTGATTCGGTACAGAAGAAAACATTGTTTATAGATTACACAGCAGACAGTTCAGGAAGGCAGTGGTGATTCGGTACAGAAGAAAACATTGTTTATAAATTACACAGCAGACAGTTCAGGCTGGCAGTGGTGATTCGGTACAGAAGAAAATGTTGTTTATAGATTACACAGCAGACAGTTCAGGCTAGCTGTGGTGACTCAGTACAGAAGAAAACATTGTTTATGGTTGACAGGTGCGAGTTATATCATCCACTGTTGACTGCCATACTCATGCAACAAACAGTATACATGTAATCCATGCTCCTTCATATCCATTGGCTGAACAACCAAGATATTCCTGAAGGTGCCGTGGCCGTGGATTATCCTGTGCTCAGCCGCGGATAGACTCCATGCTGCAGACCCAAACATTGTTCAACAGACCAGGCTCAATGCTGCAGACCAAAACAGTGTTCAACAGACCACGCTCCATGCTGCAGACCCATACAGTGTTCAACAGGCCACACTCCATACAGCAGACCAAAACAGTGTTCAACAGACCACGCTCCATGCAGCAGATCCAAACAGTGTTCAACAGGCCACACTCCATGCAGCAGACCCAGTATTCAACACACCAGGTTCAATGCTGCAGTTCCAAACAGTGTTCAACACACCAGGCTCCATGGCGCAGATCCAAAGAGTGTTCAACAGACCAGGCTCCATGCTGCAGACCCAAACAGCATTCAACACACCAGGCTCCATGGTGCAGACCCAGTGTTCAACAGACCACGCTCCATGCTGCAGACACAAACAGTGTTCAACAGACCAGGCTCAATGCTGCAGACCAAAACAGTGTTCAACAGACCACGATCCATGCTGCAGACCCATACAGTGTTCAACAGGCCACACTCCATGCAGCAGACCAAAACAGTGTTCAACAGGCCACACTCCATACAGCAGACCCAAACAGTGTTCAACAGACCAGGCTCCATGCTGCAGACCCAAACAGTGTTCAACAGACCAGGCTCCATGCTGCAGATCCAAACAGTGTTCAACAGACCAGGCTCCATGCTGCAGACCCAAAGAGTGTTCAACAGATCACGCTCCATGCTGCAGACCCAAACAGTGTTCAACAGACCACGCTCAATGCTGCAGACCCAGTGTTCAACAGACCAGGCTCCATGCTGCAGACCCAAATAGTGTTCAACAGATCACGCTCCATGCTGCAGACCCAAAGACTGTTCAACAGACCAGGCTCCATGCTGCAGACCCAAACAGTGTTCAACAGACCACGCTCAATGCTGCAGACCCAAACAGTGTTCAACAGACCACGCTCAATGCTGCAGACCCTAACAGTATTCAACAGACCAGGCTCCATGCTGCAGACCCAAACAGTGTTCAACAGACCAGGCACCATGCTGCAGACCCAAAAGTGTTCAACAGACCAGGCTCCATGCTGCAGACTCAAACAGTGTTCAACAGACCAGGCTCCATGCTGCAGACCCAAAAGACTGTTCAACAGACCAGGCTCCATGCTGCAGACCCAAACAGAGTTCAACAAACCAGACTCCATGCTGCAGACCCAGTGTTCAACAGACCAGGCTCAATGCTGCAGACCCAAAGAGTGTTCAACAGACCAGGCTCCATGCTGCAGACCCAAACAGTATTCAACAGACCACGCTCCATGCTGCAGACCTAGTGTTCAACAGACCAGGCTCCACGCTGCAGACCCAAACAGAGTTCAACAAACCAGACTCCATGCTGCAGACCCAAACAGTGTTCAACACACCAGGCTCCATGGTGCAGACCCAAAGAGTGTTCAACACACCAGGCTCCATGGTGCGACCCAAAGAGTGTTCAACACACCAGGCTCCATGGTGCAGACCCAAAGAGTGTTCAACACACCAGGCTCCATGGAGCAGACCCAAAGAGTGTTCAACACACCAGGCTCCATGGTGTAGACCCAATGAGTGTTCAACACACCAGGCTCCATGGTGGAGACCCAAAGAGTGTTCAACACACCAGGCTCCATGGTGCAGACCCAAAGAGTGTTCAACACACCAGGCTCCATGGTGCAGACCCAATGAGTGTTCAACACACCAGGCTCCATGCTGCAGACCCAAAGAGTGTTCAACAGACAGGCTCCATGCTGCAGACCCAAACAGTGTTTTACACACAAGGCTCCATGTGTGACCAGTACAGAAGAAAATATTGTTTATGGTATCGAACAGGTCCATTTGACTCATACTACATTTAACAGCCCACTCGTTGACTGCCATCCCCAGCAACAACAGTATACATGTAATCCATGTCCTCATATCCATGCTGAACAACCAAAATATTCCAGAAGGCTGCCGTGGCGTGGATTATCCTGGTGTTTCAGCCGCGGTAGACTCCATGCTGCAGACCCAAACATTGTTCAACAGACAAGGCTCAATGCTGCAGACCAAAACGGTGTTCAACAGACCACGCTCCATGCTGCAGACCCATACAGTGTTCAACAGGCCACACTCCATACAGCAGACCAAAACAGTGTTCAACAGAGCAGGCTCCATGGTGCAGACCCAAACAGTGTTCAACAGCCACACTCCATGCAGCAGACCCAGTGTTCAACACACCAGTTCAATGCTGCAGCCCCAAACAGTGTTCAACACACCAGGCTCCATGGCGCAGACACTCACAGTGTTCAACACACCAGGCTCCATGCATGCAGATCCAAAGAGTGTTCAACACACTAGCGCCATGCTGCAACCCAAAGAGTGTTCAACAGACCAGGCTCCATGATGCAGACCCAAACAGTGTTCAACACACCAGGCTCCATGCTGCAGACCACGTGTGTTCCCAGCGCAGACCACGCTCCAGCTGCAGACGCAAACAGTGTTCCAGACCACGCTCCATGCTGCAGACCCATACAGTGTTCAACAGGCCACACTCCATGCAGCAGACCAAACAGTGTTCAACAGCCACTCCATCGCAGACAAACAGTGTTCACAGACCAGCTCCATGCTGCAGACCAAAGTGTTCAACAGACAGGCCCATGCTGCAGACCAAACAGTGTTCACAGACGCTCATGCGCGACCCGTGTTCAACAGACCGCTCATGCTGCAGACCAAGAGTTCAACAGATCACGCTCCATGCTGCAGACCCAACAGTGTTCAACAGACCCGCTCATGCTACAGACCAGTGTTCAACAGACCAGCTCATGCTGCAGACCAAACAGTGTTCAACAGACCACGCTCATGCTGCAGACCCAAAGATGTTCAACAGCCAGGCACATGCTGCAGCCCAAACAGTGTTCAACCAGCCACGCTCCAAGCTGCAGACCAACGCTGTCAACAGACAGGCTCAAGCTGCAGGCCAAACATGTCAACAGAACAGCCACGCTCCATGCCACCAAAAGATGTTCAAACCAGCTCCATGCTGCAGACCAAACAGGTTCCAGACCATCGCTCAGACCAAACAGTGTTCAACAGACCAGCCCATGCTGCAGACCAAAGGACACTACATGACAGGCCCTCCATGTGCAACCCAAACATGTTCAACACACCCCATGGTTAGCCAGACCAAATAGTGTCAAACATGTCCAGACCGCCCTGCAGACCAAAGTGTTCAACAGACCAGGCTCCATGCTGCAACCAAAAGTGTTCACAACAGGCTCCACGCTCAGACCAAATAGTGTTCAACAGATTCCAGCTCCATGCTCATGCTCAACAGTGTTCAACAGACAGCTCAGCTGCAGACAACAGTGTTCACAGACCAGGCTCCATGCTGCAGACCCAAAGAGTGTTCAACAGATCACGCTCCATGCTGCAGACCCAAACAGTGTTCAACAGACCAGCTCATGCTGCAGACCCCAGTGTTCAACAGACCAGCTCATGCTGCAGACCCAAACAGTGTTCAACAGACACGCTCATGCTGCAGACCCAAAGATGTTCAACAGACCAGGCTCCATGCTGCAGACCCAAACAGTGTTCAACAGACCAGCACCATGCTGCAGACCCAAAAGTGTTCAACAGACCAGCTCAATGCTGCAGACCAAACAGTGTTCAACAGACCAGGCTCCATGCTGCAGACCCAAAACTGTTCAACAGACCAGGCACCATGCTGCAGACCCAAACAAGTTCAACAGAACCAGGCTCCATGCTGCAGACCACAGTGTTCAACAGACCAGGCTCATGCTGCAGACCCAAAGATGTTCAACAGACCAGGCTCCATGCTGCAGACCCAAACAGAGTTCAACAACCAGCTCCATGCTGCAGACCAGTGTTCAACAGACCAGGCTCCATGCTGCAGACCCAAACAGTAGTTCAACAGACCAGTCCATGCTGCAGACCCAAACAGGTTCAACAACCAGGACTCCATGCTGCAGACCCAAACAAGAGTTTCAACACAACCGACAGGCTCCATGCTGCAGACCCAAACAGTGTTCAAACAGACCAGCTGCAGACCCAAAAGTGTTCAACAACCAGCTCCATGTGCAGACCCAAAGAGTGTTCAACACACCAGGCTCCATGGTGCAGACCCAATGAGTGTTCAACACACCAGGCTCCATGGTGCAGACCCAAAGAGTGTTCAACACACCAGGCTCCATGGTGCAGACCCAAAGAGTGTTCAACACACCAGGCTCCATGGTGCAGACCCAAAGAGTGTTCAACACACCAGGCTCCATGGTGCAGACCCAATGAGTGTTGAACAGACCAGGCTCCATGCTGCAGACCCAAACAGTGTTTTACACACAAGGCTCCATGTGGTGACTCAGTACAGAAGAAAATATTGTTTATGGTTGACAGGGTCGAGTTATATCATCCACTGTTGACTGCCATACCCATGCAACAAACAGTATACATGTAATCCATGCTCCTTCATATCCATTGGCTGAATAACCAAAATATTCCTGAAGGTGCCGTGGCCGTGGATTATCCTGTGCTCAGCCGCGGATAGACTCCATGCTGCAGACCCAAACATTGTTCAACAGACAAGGCTCAATGCTGCAGACCGAAACGGTGTTCAACAAGACCACGCTCCATGCTGCAGACCCATACAGTGTTCAACAGGCCACACTCCATACAGCAGACCAAAACAGTGTTCAACAGAGCAGGCTCCATGGTGCAGACCCAAACAGTGTTCAACAGGCGACACTCCATGCAGCAGACCCAGTGTTCAACACACCAGGTTCAATGCTGCAGCCCCAAACAGTGTTCAACACACCAGGCTCCATGGCGCAGACACTCACAGTGTTCAACACACCAGGCTCCATGCTGCAGATCCAAAGAGTGTTCAACACACCTAGCGCCATGCTGCACACCCAAAGAGTGTTCAACAGACCAGGCTCTATGCTGCAGACCCAAACAGTGTTCAACACACCAGGCTCCATGCTGCAGACCCGGTGTTCAACAGACCACGCTCCATGCTGCAGACGCAAACAGTGTTCACCAGACCACGTTCAATGCTGCAGACCAAAACAGTGTTCAACAGACCACGCTCCATGCTGCAGACCCATACAGTGTTCAACAGGCCACACTCCATGCAGCAGACCAAACCAATGTTCAACAGGCCACTCCATACAGCAGACCAAAACAGTGTTCAACAGACCAGGCTCCATGCTGCAGACCCAAACAGTGTTCAACAGACCAGGCTCCATGCTGCAGACCCAAACAGTGTTCAACAGACCAGGCTCCATGCTGCAGACCCAAAGAGTGTTCAATAGACCACGCTCCATGCTGCAGACCCAAACAGTGTTCAACAGACCACGCTCAATGCTGCAGACCCAGTGTTCAACAGACCAGGCTCCATGCTGCAGACCCAAACAGTGTTCAACAGATCACGCTCAATGCTGCAGACCCAAAGACTGTTCAACAGACCAGGCACCATGCTTCAGACCCAAACAGTGTTCAACAGACCACGCTCAATGCTGCAGACCCAAACAGTGTTCAACAGACCAGGCTCCATGCTGCAGACCCAAAGATTGTTCAACACACCAGGCTCCATGCTGCAGACCCAAACAGTGTTCAACAGACCAGGCTCCATGCTGCAGGCCCAAAGAGTGTTCAACAGACCAGGCCATGCTGCAGGCCCAAACAGAGTTCACCAAACCAGACTCCATGCTGCAGATCTAGTGTTCAACAGACCAGGCTCAATGCTGCAGACCCAAAGAGTGTTCAACAGACGAGGCTCCATGCTGCAGACCCAAACAGAGTTCAACAAACCAGACTCCATGCTGCAGACCCAAACAGTGTTCAACAGACCACGCTCCATGCTGCAGACCCAAAGAATGTTCAACAGACCAGGCTCCATGCTGCAGACCCAAACAGTGTTCAACACACAAGGCTCCATGGTGCAGAACCAAATAGTGATCAACACACCAGGCTCCACGCTGCAGACCCAAAGAGTGTTCAGCACACCAGCTCCATGGTGCAAAACCAAATAGTGTTCAACACACCAGGCTCACGCTGCAGACCCAAATAGTGTTCAACAGACCAGGCTCCATGCTGCAGACC
Source organism: Conus ventricosus (assembly GCA_018398815.1). NCBI lineage: Eukaryota > Metazoa > Mollusca > Gastropoda > Neogastropoda > Conidae > Conus > Conus ventricosus. The sequence goes on along the minus strand of CM031626.1, from coordinate 27,325,297 downwards.
CAGTGTTCAACAGACCAGCTCCATGCTGCAGACCCAAACATGTTCAACAGACCAGGCTCAATGCTGCAGACCAAAACAGTGTTCAACAGACCACGATCCATGCTGCAGACCCATAACAGTGTTCAACAGCCACACTCGATGCAGCAGACCAAAACAGTGTTCAACAGACCAGACTCAATGCTGCAGACCCAGTGTTCAACAGACCAGGCTCAATGCTGCAGACCCAAACAGTGTTCAACACACCAGGCTCCATGCTGCAGACCCACACAGTGTTGAACACACCAGGCTTTATGGTGCAGACCCAAACAGTGTTCAACACACCACGCTCCATGCTGCAGACCCAAACAGTGTTCAACAGACCACGCTCCATGGTGCAGACCCAGTGTTCAACAGACCAGGCTCCATGCTGCAGACCCAAACAGTGTTCAACAGACCACGCTCCATGCTGCAGACCCAAAGAGTGTTCAACAGACCAGGCTCCATGCTGTAGACCCAAAGAGTGTTCAACAGACCACGCTCCATGCTGCAGACCCAAAGAGTGTTCAACACACCAGGCTCCATGCTGCAGACCCAAAGAGTGTTCAACAGACCAGGCTCCATGCTGTAGACCCAAACAGTGTTCAACAGACCAGGCTCCATGCTGCAGACCCAAACAGTGTTCAACAGACCAGGCTGATGTCGTGTGTCCAGGGTCATCCAAGCTGAACTCTCCTGATCCTGAAGTGGACGTTGAGGTGGAGGGCAGTGGTGAAGAACCTTTCATTGATGCTGATGTCTAGGCTGAAGGCCGGCCCCGGGACATTGTGAATTATATGAATAAGTTTGAATTTGTTACACTAACAAAAACGTTCATTAAAAACAACAACAACAACAACAAATTTTGATATGTATGATATTTTTCAAAATTCTGTAAAGTCTGTTTCCCCTGCTTTGAAATTTTGTTGTCACTACTGTTGTTTAGGTGAGATAGTTGTACTGATAAAAATGACCTGACAAAATATGCTAAAGTAAAACAATGTGAATGTGTTAATTCAGGAGCAGTCAGGACATTTTGGACAGTGTATCCGATATACTGTACTAATGTTTGTAATGTCCACCCTCTAGTAGCCTTTACATGACGGTGCGGAATCCAGTTGTCATATTCTGGAAATTGAGAGGATCTTAGGTGATCTATTGGCAGCAGATGCCAATCTGCTCTTGCTTTGTAATGGCCATTTTAATGGAAGCGCTGGTAATGCACACATCAGCAATTGCCCCCCTGGAGCAGGGGCCACCATCCACAACCATGCGGGTCCCCTGGCGATGGATAGGGGAACGTCCCCAGATCTGAGGGGTAGCTGCGCAGTTGCTCATTCACTCAACGCTTTTGCTCTGATGTGTTTGATAAGTCTGCTACGTAAATAGACAACACAACATCAAGCCCACATGTTCACTGAACATATACGGTCAGAAACATGTCAGAACCAGCTTGAGTTATCAATTTCTGTAATCGAGGTAGATTGAGATGAGTCGGTGAATGTTTTTACTTCAGCATTAAAGGAGGCAGCTGAACCAGTGAAAAGAAAAGAAACAACGTACTTGTAAAGCCAGATGGTTTGATAATCAGCGCTTTTCAAAGAAACGGGAAGTAAAAAGGCACCTTCGAAAGGCTAGGGAACTCACGATGAATCGACTATGTTAAATACATCGAAGTGAGGAAGAATAAAGGACTATGCTTGACATGAAAGAGTGTGGACAGAGAAACTTCGATTTGAAAAATCTTTTAAATCTCAGTGGAAATTTCCAATCAGTTTCCGAATGAAATTAACAAGAAGAACAAAAGTGTTGTTACAAATGACATTACAGAAAACGAGTGGGTACGCCACTTTGAGTTCGTTTTTAGCGAAGGGTTCTTAACGGTGAAGATCGCCTAACTGATGAAGCAGATGAAATGTTATTTGGCCTTATATTGAATGGAGAAATAAGTGAAAAAGAAATCAGCAAAGTGATTAAACACATAAGAAATAAAAAGGCAGCGGGTTTAGATGGTCTTTTATCTGAAATGTTGAAGAATGCAGAGCACAGAGTTCTACCACACATCAAGGAATATTTCAATGCTACACAAGGAGTTCTACCACACATCAAGGAATATTTCAATGCTCTACAAGGAGTTCTACCACACATCAAGGAATATTTCAATGCTATACAAAGATTTTGCTTTTCACCTGTAACTAAAAAACGGCATGCCCTGTATGTTTAACATTTCAAGAAGAGGAAAATCGTTCATGTTCAAGTGTCTATTGTATAATCAGATCCGAGAGTTACATAAGTTTAAAGTGACTGCTGTCGAGAATTTGGAATTTGAATTGATTTGTATAGTTTCATCTGAATTGCCAGATGAAGCAGTCAATTTAGCAAAATTCCTAGCCTCTGCCTTTGTAATCAGATAATCATTTAACGGCAATACAAAAACGTGATTCAGAGATATGCTGTTTATGTAAAATAACCAGGTACAGCCCATGTCATATCTGATTTGGTCACTTTTTTATGTCACTGTTCAGCCAGAGTTATGTCTTTTCTGTAATCAGAGTTTTCTGTTACTGTTCAGCCAGAGTTATGTCTTTTCTGTAATCAGAGTTTTCTGTCACTGTTCAGCCAGAGTTATGTCTTTTCTGTAATCAGAGTTTTCTGTCACTGTTCAGCCAGAGTTATGTCTTTTCTGTAATCAGAGTTTTCTGTCACTGTTCAGCCAGAGTTATGTCTTTTCTGTAATCAGAGTTTTCTGTCACTGTTCAGCCAGAGTTATGTCTTTTCTGTAATCAGAGTTTTCTGTCACTGTTCAGCCAGAGTTATGTCTTTTCTGTAATCAGAGTTTTCTGTCACTGTTCAGCCAGAGTTATGTCTTTTCTGTAATCAGAGTTTTCTGTCACTGTTCAGCCAGAGTTATGTCTTTTCTGTAATCAGAGTTTTCTGTCACTGTTCAGCCAGAGTTATGTCTTTTCTGTAATCAGAGTTTTCTGTCACTGTTCAGCCAGAGTTATGTCTTTTCTGTAATCAGAGTTTTCTGTCACTGTTCAGCCAGAGTTATGTCTTTTCTGTAATCAGAGTTTTCTGTCACTGTTCAGCCAGAGTTATGTCTTTTCTGTAATCAGAGTTTTCTGTCACTGTTCAGCCAGAGTTATGTCTTTTCTGCAATCAGAGTTTTCTGTCACTGTTCAGCCAGAGTTATGTCTTTTCTGTAATCAGAGTTTTCTGTCACTGTTCAGCCAGAGTTATGTCTTTTCTGTAATCAGAGTTTTCTGTCACTGTTCAGCCAGAGTTATGTCTTTTCTGTAATCAGAGTTTTCTGTCACTGTTCAGCCAGAGTTATGTCTTTTCTGTAATCAGAGTTTTCTGTCACTGTTCAGCCAGAGTTATGTCTTTTCTGTAATCAGAGTTTTCTGTCACTGTTCAGCCAGAGTTATGTCTTTTCTGTAATCAGAGTTTTCTGTCACTGTTCAGCCAGAGTTATGTCTTTTCTGCAATCAGAGTTTTCTGTCACTGTTCAGCCAGAGTTATGTCTTTTCTTTAATCAGAGTTTTCTGTCACTGTTCAGCCAGAGTTATGTCTTTTCTGTAATCAGAGTTTTCTGTCACTGTTCAGCCAGAGTTATGTCTTTTCTGTAATCAGAGTTTTCTGTCACTGTTCAGCCAGAGTTATGTCTTTTCTGTAATCAGAGTTTTAAGTCACTGTTCAGCCAGAGTTATGTCTTTTCTGTAATCAGAGTTTTCTGTCACTGTTCAGCCAGAGTTATATCTTTTCTGTAATCAGAGTTTTCTGTCACTGTTCAGCCAGAGTTATGTCTTTTCTGTAATCAGAGTTTTCTGTCACTGTTCAGCCAGAGTTATGTCTTTTCTGTAATCAGAGTTTTCTGTCACTGTTCAGCCAGAGTTATGTCTTTTCTGTAATCAGAGTTTTCTGTCACTGTTCAGCCAGAGTTATGTCTTTTCTGTAATCAGAGATTTCTGTCACTGTTCAGCCAGAGTTATGTCTTTTCTGTAATCAGAGTTTTCTGTCACTGTTAAGCCAGAGTTATGTCTTTTCTGTAATCAGAGTTTTAAGTCACTGTTCAGCCAGAGTTATGTCTTTTCTGTAATCAGAGTTTTCTGTCACTGTTCAGCCAGAGTTATGTCTTTTCTGTAATCAGAGTTTTCTGTCACTGTTCTGCCAGAGTTATGTCTTTTCTGTAATCAGAGTTTTCTGTCACTGTGCAGCCAGAGTTATGTCTTTTCTGTAATCAGAGTTTTCTGTCACTGTTCAGCCAGAGTTATGTCTTTTCTGTAATCAGAGTTTTCTGTCACTGTTCAGCCAGAGTTATGTCTTTTCTGTAATCAGAGCTTTAAGTCACTGTTCAGCCAGAGTTATGTCTTTTCTGTAATCAGAGTTTTCTGTCACTGTTCAGCCAGAGTTACGTCTTTTCTGTAATCAGAGTTTTCTGTCACTGTTCAGCCAGAGTTATGTCTTTTCTGTAATCAGAGTTTTCTGTCACTGTTCAGCCAGAGTTATGTCTTTTCTGTAATCAGCGTTTTCTGTCACTGTTCAGCCAGAGTTATGTCTTTTCTGTAATCAGAGTTTTCTGTCACTGTTCAGCCAGAGTTATGTCTTTTCTGTAATCAGAGTTTTCTGTCACTGTTCAGCCAGAGTTATGTCTTTTCTGTAATCAGAGTTTTCTGTCACTGTTCAGCCAGAGTTATGTCTTTTCTGTAATCAGAGTTTTCTGTCACTGTTCAGCCAGAGTTATGTCTTTTCTGTAATCAGAGTTTTAAGTCACTGTTCAGCCAGAGTTATGTCTTTTCTGTAATCAGAGTTTTCTGTCACTGTTCAGCCAGAGTTATGTCTTTTCTGTAATCAGAGTTTTCCTGTTTGTATTGCGCCTGTTCAGAGTGCAGAGTTCTCTTTATCCCCCCCCCCCCCCCCCCACTCTTTCTCTCTCACACACGCGAGAGTACTCAAGAACGACACGAGTCTCTTCTGCTCTCGCCAGTGCAAGAAAGTCAGAAAGAAGTGATCCTCTGTGTGTGTGTGTGTGTGTGTGTGTGTGTGTGTGTGTGTGTGTGTGTGTGTGTGTGTGTGTGCGTGCGTGCGTGCATGCGTGCGTGCGTGCGTGCGTGCGTGCGTGCGTGCGTGCGTGCGTGCGTGCGTGTGTGTGTGTGTGTGTGTGTGTGTGTGTGTGTGTGTGTGTGTTGCGGGAAAATTCAGAGAGACATGCCTCCATGTGTACTTAAGTAGGCATGGACGTGTATGAGTGCACTCATAAATTCGCATGTGCTTGTTCATGAGCACGCGGGCGCATCTCTCTCTCTCATCATCATCATCATCATCATCATCATCATCATCATCAACATCATCACCATCATCATCATGGTCATCATCATCACCATCATCATCATCATCATCATCATCATCATCATCATCATCACTATCGTTATCTGCCATCATTGATATAATGCTGATAATGATGATGATGATAATTGTTATTATTATAATGTGATCATCATCATCATCATCATCATCATCATCATCATTATCATTATCAGCATTATAACAATAATAATTATTGAATGATATTGCTGATAAGGAGGATAATTACAATAATGATAATTAGAAGAAAATTGTCAAGTAGTAGTTGTAGTGCTGGTGGTGGTGGTGGTTTTTGTTGTTGCTGCTGTTGTTTTTGTTGTGGTGATGGTTGTAGAAGTAGACGCAGCAGCAGTGGTAGTTGTAGTACCAAAAATCTAAACTCACTCATTCTACACACGGAAAAAGTGTTCTCGCATGCCTCTTTATTGGTATGGAGTCATCCCGTTTATTTTGTTAGTAGTACTTTTACGACTTCTTAAGTCTGTTGAGGATCGTTTTCTTCGTGGCTTTAATAGGGAGTCTGCTGTGGTTGATTGTTCTCTAATTTTGACATAAGGTGCTTTTTTAGACAGTGGTACAGTCAGAGACTGTGTCCACTCTGCCAGCCATTTTTTGTTTTGCTGTACGGTAAAAAAAAGATATCTCTCTCTCTCTCTCTCTCTCTCTCTCTCTCTCTCTCTCTCTCTGTCTCTCTCTGTCTGTCTGTGTCTCTGTCTCTCTGTCTGTCTCTGTCTGTCTGTCTGTCTGTCTGTCTGTCTCTGTCTCTCTGTCTCTGTCTCTGTCTCTCTCTGTCTCTCTCACACTCTCTCTCTCTCTCTCTCTCTCTCTCTCTCTCTCTCTCTCTCTCTCTCTCTCTCTCAAAAGAAAGTAATGCTCGGAGTTGAACGAAGAAAAAAGAAAAAGGAATAACAAATCAACGTACTGAAAAAGTCAACAAAGGATCAAAAACGTTTTTGGTCAACATAAAGGCCTATCAATACGAAAAGCATAATATATGATAAAATCAACAGTTAACAATGCTACAGCCACTTCTTCAAGGTGTTTAATTATTTTGATAGCTATGATCTCGACGACTTGGAACTGGGTGATTTATTTGAGGAAAAAAACTGAGGCAAAAATAATTGAACAGGCTGGGTCCAGAGAAACTATGGTACAGTCAATGAAATGTTTTCGTTTTACACGATGATGCTAAAATATCTCTTTCAAAATACTTAGTTTTACTTGCTTTTGCGTCCTTAAACAAAACCTTTGAGTCTGTTAACTAGAAACCTCCTATGGAGCCTTTTAAGAATAGCAGAAATTAATAGGAAATATACAAAGGTCCCAAAGGAATTTATGGTGTAGTACTATCTTGCGTGCATGATCAGGGTATGTATTGAGAAATGTTAAAGAGCTTTTTTCCAGAGAGCTAGTGTGGCTTCATAAAAGACAGAGGAATCATTGATGTGGTATTTGTTGCTAGACAGCACCAAGAAAAATGTCATGAACAAAATCCGACCTTTTTCTCCACCTATGTCAACCTGACCAAGGTCTTCAATACTGTCAGTAGAAAGGGCCTGTGGGAGATCATGGCCAAATACAGATACCCACCGAAATTCATCTCTACGGTGTGACAATTCTATGATGGCATTCAGGCCTAAATCCAGGACAACAGAGAGACATCTAACCCATTCCCTGTCACAAATAGCGAAAAGCAAGGCTGCGTTTTGGCATCCATTGTGTTCAGCAACAGGTTCTTTGCATTGCTGACTAACGCCTTCAGAAGAGAAGACATAGGGATTGACATCAGATTCAGAGGTTCTTTGCAATGCTGACTCACGCCTTCAGAAGAGAAGACATAGGGACTGACATCAGATTCAGAGGTTCTTTGCAATGCTGACTCACGCCTTCAGAAGAGAAGACATAGGGACTGACATCAGATCCAGAGGTTCTTTGCAATGCTGACTTTCGCCTTCAGAAGAGAAGACATCGGCACTGACATCAGATTCAGAGGTTCTTTGCAATGCTGACTAACGCCTTCAGAGGAGAAGACATAGGCACTGACATCAGATTCAGAACAAATGGAAAGCCGTTTAAGCTCAAGAGGTTCCAAGCAAAAGGATAGGTTATGGCAGACATCGTCAAGGACTTTCTGTTTGCTGATGACTGTGCTCTCAATGCTGGGTCCGAAACTGACATGCAGTCCAGCATTGACAAGTTTTCCATAGCTTGCGCTGACTTCATTGTCACCATAAATACAAAGGAGACAGACGTTCTTCATCAGCCTGTGGCAGGAAGACCTATGCCGAGCCTAACGTCACAGTCAATGGTGTGAGACTTGCTGCAGTGGGTGAATTTACCTACCTCGATAGCACACTGTCCCCACACTCCTCTACGCATGTGCAACGTGGACAGTGTACCAACGGTAAGCCAAGAAGCTGAATCACTTATACACAAGCTGCCTCATAAGTTTGTTAAACATAAAATGGCAGGACAAAATCCCAGACTCAGAGATGCTTGACCAAGCAGGGCTGCTAGGAATCCACACCATCCTGATGCTTTTTCAGCTTCCATGGGCAGGTCATGGCTCGCGCATGCCCAACCACCAGCTGCCCAATAGACTCCTCTACGGTGAGCTGCAACAAGGAGTGCATTCTCATGTAGGTCAGAAGAAACGCTTCAACGTCACCCTCAAAACATCCTTGAAAGCATTTTATATCAACCCTGGCACATGGGAACAAACTGCTATGGATCGAGCTAGATGGCGCTACTCAAAATAAAAGGCGCCAATATATGTGAAGAAAGGAGGACAGCTGCAGCACAACAAAAGAGACAGGCAAGGAAAGCCCGCGCCACTATCAAGAGGAGGTCCCCACATTGCCTGCCCAAATTGTCACCGCACATTCCGCGCACGCATCGGCTTGACTTACCGTCTGCGTATACACCAATCATTCTACCCTCTCATCCCCAAGCGTCCGAACTGGTCCTCATCGACTCGACGGACGAACACACATGTATTCAGAAATGTTGAACACACGCGTATTGAGAAAAGTCGAACACACATGTATTGAGAAATGTCGAACACACATGTATTGAGAAATGTCGAACACACATGTATTCAGAAATGTCGAACACACGTGTATTGAGAAAAGTCGAACACACATGTATTGAGAAATGTCGAACACACATGTGTTGAGAAATGTCGAACACACATGTGTTGAGAAATGTCGAACACACATGTATTCAGAAATGTCGAGCACACAATGTTCAGAATTGTCGAACACATGTATTGAGAAATGTCGAACACATATGTATTGAGAAATGTCGAACACACATGTATTGAGAAATGTCGAACACACATGTATTGAGAAATGTCGAACACACATATATTGAGAAATGTCGAACACACATTATTCAGAAATGTCGAACACACATGTATTGAGAAATGTCGAACACGCATGTATTGAGAAATGTCGAACACACATGTATTGAGAAATGTCGAACACACATGTATTGAGAAATATCGAACACACATGTGTTGAGAAATGTTGAACACACATGTGTTGAGAAATGTCGAACACACATGTATTCAGAAATGTCGAACACACAATGTTCAGAATTGTCGAACACACATGTATTGAGAAATGTCGAACACATATGTATTGA
>CM031626.1:27306273-27311273 GCA_018398815.1 Conus ventricosus | reverse complement strand
AGAAAGCAGAAACCAGAGTCTTGGTGGCTTCTTCAGACAGAAGGTGGCGCACAGAACTGATTCGCCGAAGCTCCAAGTAGCAAGCACGGCAGATAGAAGAAATCTGATTTTGAAAAGAGAGTGTCTGATCAAGTACAACGCCTAGATTTCGCACAGTGGTAGAGGTCTGAATGAGAGAGGTACCAAGTTGGACAGAAGAAGGAACAGAGATTGTAGACATGAGCCGTTTTGGGAGAATGAAGACAGTTACTTTTGGTTTTGTAGTAAAAAAAAAGAATATGGCTAAAATATACCGATCCCATATTTGGGATCGTGGTCCCGAGAGGGCAGAGGTTTTCCCACAATCATAAAAACAAATTAAAAAGAAAACAACATTTAATGGGTTGTTTTACTGAACACATTGGAATTGAATAGACATAAAAGGTACCTCAGAGCACCATTCTATATGTGCACTTAGAGCAACTAGAAACCCAGTCACTCTGAACACACTTCAGAAGGCAGAAAATTGTGGTACAGTGTTCTCAATTAAAATCTGCAATAGAATAATTCACAGAAGAGAAATCCTAATACAGCTAAACAAAATCAACTGTAAGGCTTGCACTGAATGACCCATATGTTCACCGAGTGCGATACACAATGAAGCATCGATCATGGACGCCGACTTTGCACTTGGAGCACCGATGTTTTGTTTTCATCCCGCAAGAGGCGCACTTCAGCTGAGTGGGCCAGGCGCTGCACCAGATGGTCCAGGCGGTCAAAACGAATCTGGTCTGGAACTCGGTGATCTGATGCAGCAAATCCACGTGGGCGTCCAGGATTAGCATGACGAGGCCCCCGTGCAAGGCATTCCTTAGCGATGGAAGGCCAGGAGGTCCAAGGCGTCATCAACAGCCTGTGGGGTCGTTGTGTACAGATGCCAAGGCTGCTGCACGCAAAGGTCCACGCAACGAAGATAGGCCACCACCACCTCTTGGACCTGACACCAATGCAATACTAGCCAGTGTTCTGGTCGCATCTGTCTACCCCACCCATAGTCTTGTTGTAATGCTGGATGAGGCATGGCTGACCTATCTCCACTTTCCTCCCCTCACCTCTTGACCATCTAGCAGCTGTCTTCATGGGGTGGACCCCAATTTTGTTGGATACTGCTGTCACCAGATTGTTGTCATACCATCTGACGACCACAAGTCCTGTCTTGGCATCCATGCCATGGTCATTGGTCCCTCTCGGTAGTTTTTGAATTTCATTGACTGGCTTGAGCCTCATCAAAAGTCCCAAGTCCTCCAATATATCCAAAACCTGGTTCACATTGAGCATCGTGAAAAATAACAAACAACACGTCTTGCATCAAGACTTGATGAAAACCCCTACCCTCTTGTGACCGCCACTCCATATATGAGATGCCATTTCAGAGACACATTCCATGCATTCTAATAGTTTTTGTGACATAATGTCGATACAAATTTCTGAAAATAATGAAAGTAACAAATTTTGTTCTCATGTACCTACAGAAATGACAACCGAAAAAGGTCTTTTTGCTTACCGTTTTTGCAAATTCATGACTGCTTCCAAAATGACAACTTGTCTGGCAAGATGGTTGCTTGGAAAGGAACAAAAAAAGGTAGATCACATAAAAAACCATGTTCTAAAGTCAGAGGTGGTCTCCTTTATATATTCAAACACAATGGTGAGAGAAATCTCCAGTCAACTTTCTTCTGTGTGCAGTTATTTCAACGATCCCATGTATGGGATGGAGGTCCCAAATGGGCTCTTCCTCTGGGATGTCCACATCTAATGCAGCGTGCAGAGTGGTCTCTTCCTCTGGGATGTCCACATCTGATGCAGCGTGTAGAGTGGTCTCTTCCTCTGGGATGTCCACATCTAATGCAGCGTGTAGAGTGGTCTCTTCCTCTGGGATGTCCACATCTGATGCAGCATGCTCTGGGATGTCCACATCTGATGCAGCATGCTCTGGGATGTCCACATCTGATGCAGCATGCTCTGGGATGTCCACATCTAATGCAGCATGCAGCATGCTCTGGGATGTCCACATCTAATGCAGCGTGTAGAGTGGGCTCTTCCTCTGGGGTGTCCACATCTAATGCAGCGTGTAGAGTGGGCTCTTCCTCTGGGATGTCCACATCTGATGCAGCGTGTAGAGTGGGCTCTTCCTCTGGATGTCCACATCTGATGCAGCGTGTAGAGTGGGCTCTTCCTCTGGGATGTCCACATCTGATGCAGCGTGTAGAGTGGGCTCTTCCTCTGGGATGTCCACATCTGATGCAGCATGCAGAGTGGGCTCTTCCTCTGGGATGTCCACATCTGATGCAGCATGTAGAGTGGTCTCTTCCTCTGGGATGTCCACATCTGATGCAGCATGTAGAGTGGTCTCTTCCTCTGGATGTCCACATCTGATGCAGCATGTAGAGTGGTCTCTTCCTCTGGGATGTCCACATCTGATGCAGCATGTAGAGTGGTCTCTTCCTCTGGGATGTCCACATCTGATGCAGCGTGTAGAGTGGTCTCTTCCTCTGGGATGTCCACATCTGATGCAGCGTGTAGAGTGGTCTCTTCCTCTGGGATGTCCACATCTGATGCAGCATGTAGAGTGGTCTCTTCCTCTGGGATGTCCACATCTGATGCAGCATGTAGAGTGGTCTCTTCCTCTGGGATGTCCACATCTGATGCAGCATGTAGAGTGGTCTCTTCCTCTGGGATGTCCACATCTGATGCAGCATGCTCTGGGATGTCCACATCTAATGCAGCATGCTCTGGGATGTCCACATCTGATGCAGCATGCTCTGGGATGTCCACATCTAATGCAGCATGGAGCATGCTCTGGGATGTCCACATCTGATGCAGCATGAAGAATGGTCTTGGACAGGGGTTTTCAGAGGCAGCTAGGCCTTCGCCAGTAAACTAGCAGTGTCTGTTGTCTTTTAGAAGATACTAGGCCTTCGCCAGTAAGCTAACAGTGTCTGTTGTCTGTTAGAAGATACTATGCCTTTGCCAGTAAGCTAACTGTGTCTGTTATCTGTGAGAAGATACTGCCAGCAAACAGATGGATGCTGTGTGATGTAACTTTTAACTCTAAGGTCCCTGCACAAGATTCTGGCATTGTATCTAAAGCATCTGTTCTCAAGCACATTGATTTTCCACCCCAGTCGGTTGTCTGTGTGTTGCTCAAGTATCCATACAATTAGATGGATTCCATAAATTGCAGGTTTGGGATGTTGACACATTCTGGAAACATCTAAACTTTTCAAATGTTCTGTTCTCAAAAGGATCAGCCCGCTCATCGTTTACATTGTCCAAACGAAGGTTTCTGGTGAATCTATAAATACTTTATTCCAACGTCTTCTGCACTGACCTCTGTTCTTCATTACAACAGAAGCGTAAACATCTTCTAGCTTCTTGTCTGAATTTTCTGCCACTTAAAATTTAAATATAAAAATTAATAGAGCTGTTAGTCATCCACAGCAGAATGCACACTATGTCTGCCAAAGCCAGTTGTTTACTTAGGCCTTCAGTATCAACTTCACCCTCATAGTAGCCAATCATTTCGAAGTATATCAACAAAACACATGATGGTAATGTCAGTAACAAGAATGCCGCAGAAGTCAGAATCAGTGTAGTTGTCATGGAGGAGATTTTGGCCAGTCGTGAGGATGTGTGGGTGTCACCACGCCCTGCTATTTTACCAGACATCTTCACAGACTGCACGGCTCCAAGGATCAGGACAGAGTTGGCAATGATCAGGAGAAGAAAGGGAACTGCTAAAGACAAACATAGATACAAGAAGCCAAATATATTTGCCACATTTTTGTCACTACTTACACATGATGCATACCCTTCCTCAATGTATTCAATATGATAAGTAAAAACATTTGCCACACAGGAACAGAACAAAATGGCGGCAGTGATGATTTTTCCTTTACTCACTGTGCACAAAACTTCGACATGATGTAACAGAACCACTGACGTCATTCGCTGACACGTCATAGCAACTAGAAACCACGCTGAGGTGATAGAAGACACGTTACTGACAAAGAAGAGGGTTGCACAAGACAGTTCATGGAAATAAGACAGAGGATAATCCAGAGCCATTTCCGGCCAATAGCCCGACACACTGGTCCAGAGCAGAAAGAGATCAGACACAGCCAGTGCAGTGAAGTACACAGACAGACAGCCAGTGATTTCTGAAGCCCGCATTTTACGCATCACCACTATGGTCATCACGTTGCCATAACAACCCAACACCAGCAACACAGGAGGCACAATCAACCACAGCATGTGAGTGACGTTATAGTGAAGATAGGTAGAGGCAAATGTCATCTGGTTGTTGACGCCTGGTGATGATGTTTCGTTCCAAAAGCTTGAGGCTGTCAGGAAAGACTCGTTCATTTTAACTGTTCAGTTTGCTTAACTGGTTGTTGAACAAAAAGTGTTTTCAGAACAATCTGATTTTCCCATGAACGGAACGAAAAAGAATCAAAATACTGTTTATTCAGAGATGGTGACTCCTGCAATTCAACAGGATTTCCATGCAACGTTAATTCAAAGAGTTGCAAGCCCTTAACGATTCCAAGATGGTGGCCAAACGCGGCCTTCCTTGATTGCTTATCATTCAGATTTCATTGTCTCATGTCAAGTGGCGTTTAATCTTTAAAATGTATTAAAAATCACAATCAATCACAAGCTGAAACGAGGAAACACACTGAATGCCACAATGACATTTCTGAACCTGCCCTTCTTCACTTTATTACAAGAGATAGGTCATACTTCGACGTGCGGACATACATTTTCGAAATAGCACAATAGAAACCTTCCAAACAGTTCCTTTTAAACACAATATCATGCTTTTATCAGCGCGTCGGAAAGGGGGGGGGGGGGGGGGGGGGGGGGGGTGATAGAGGGATGGGGGAGGGGGTGGGGGAAGGGGTCAATGAGAGGACACAGGGAAGGGGTGTAAGCGAGATGGGAGGATAGTGAAGATGAGT
>CM031626.1:27291273-27296273 GCA_018398815.1 Conus ventricosus | reverse complement strand
CGTGGCCGATATTCTGAAAATGTTTGGTATGTTCATTACGGGTCACGAATGATGCCCGGTGTTTAAGTTTAACGTTATAGCCGTTATCAATGGCCCATAATGGTTTTCTTCTTGATGGGAAATCTCAGAAAGTGCTTGGCCGATCTTTCTTAAAATTTGTAAGTATGTTCATTATAGGTCACGGATGATGGCTGATGTTTACCAGAATAGCCATTACTAACGGTTACACCAGTCCAAGACGATTTTTCCTCTTTATGGAATATCTCACGAGTATTCAGGATAAACTGGGAGTACGTTTAAATGCTTTGCATCTTGTTTGTTGTGCCTGTTGTAATAGAGTAGTTCTGAAAAGCGAAGGAAACTGCTGATGTCTCGTTGAAGGGACAAACTATGAATTCATTACTTCACAAAAAGGCCTATCTTCAGCTCTTTCTTTTCCATTAAGCTGGTAAACCCTATCCATACTCTGCTCTGATTGAAATGTTTTGTTTTTTTTTCTTTTTTTTTCTTCTTCTTTTTGTGTGTGTGTTCCTGCGTGACAGTCGACAAAGACCAAGGATATCAATTTGAGGAGAACTTGGTGTGGTCTGAACAAATTTGAAAAATGATTGATAAAGCTCCGTCCCAAAAACGTTGACAAACGAAATATAAGGCAAAACACGACCCCTTAGGTCTTCTTCAGACTAAATACACAACACTTAGGACAACGAAAATGAACGACTAATCACTTGTCTTCATCCAGTGCGGCTGAAGATGGGCATTGAGTGAAAACAAGGAAGGAGACAATGTGTGAGTCGAGGTACTAATGATGATAATAATAAAACTCGTAGGAATGATAATAATGATGATGATGAAAATGTTGAAAAATGAAAGCGAGGATTACTACCACTTTTGGTGATAATATGGCAATAGACGTTGTAGTATGGGAGAAAGGAGGTGAGATCATTGTCAAATTGCATGGTTGCCGTGGCAAGAGTCTTAGTGGCGATGACGATGGTGATGTTAATAGCAATGGCTGTAAGATCAATACTAACAACGGTATTGATGATAATGATGATGATAATGCAGATAACAATAGTAACGGTAATGGTATTACTAGTACTGATATTAACAGTATGATACAGAAATGTAATTTTTAAAAAAACATTGATACTGATATTATTAATAATAAAGATTATAGTAGTGCTCATACTAATATTAAGGGAAGTGAGGAAGAAAAAGGAGGAGGGGGAGAGGGGGGACAGGAAGAACGAAGAGGAGAAGGAAGGTACAAAGTATGGAAAGGATGGAATCTAATAGGTATAGTTATTAAGAATTATCATATTTTCATGAATTGTTTAATGATAATCATGATTGTAACCATCTAGTAATGATAGTGATGCTATAGGAGGCTAGAAAAGTGGAAAGTTGGAATAACAGAAATATTGTAAAGAATTATGATCATAATAACAATATTAGTAAATATAGCATTTGTAACAGCTTTGAAGTTGTAAGAAAAGCTATACTGATGATAATAGTAAAAAAAATGAAAGAAAAAAAAATATATATAGAATTAGTAATAATGTTAGTGTGATCATAACAGCGACAGCAGTCATCTAGTGGTGATGTTAAAACTAATCGAGATGATTAGAATAATAAAGTGGTTTTTTTAAGGTGATGATGATAGTGTCGGTAATGATGATGTGGTGACAGTGCTACTGATAGCAATGGAAATAAAAGTAATATTGGTACTAGTAATGGTAGATGGAAAGAAATAGACATGGCGAATGAAGAAACGTTAACAGAGCTACTGGAGCAGGGGAAGGAGGTGAGGATATATATTGTAATGTTAATGATAGTAACGATAGGTGAAAAGGAATAGGCATGATCAACGAGTGAAAGGTTAACAGTATTACTGGACCAGAGAAGAGGGGAAGAGTTGGGGGGAAAAGGGAGTGGGGATGGGGGTCGTGGGACCACACACTTGCACGCAATCAATCTTTTTAATGTAAGTATTATTGTTATATTTTTTACAGTCGTCTGCAGGTGATGTAATTAGTGATGATACGTCCTAGTAATTATGTGGATAATTGTTGTGATAATGATGAAAGTAATAGTTGCAACAGCAAAGACATTGCTATTGATGATGATGATGATGATGATGATGATGATGATGATGATGATGATGATGATGTGATGATAATCATTGTTGTGGTGTGTCGACTGTGGCTGATCCGTCCGTTGTGGGCATGGAAGACTCTGCCACAAGTCAGGTACCAATGGTCTGCAGGCACTGAAGATGAGGAGCAGGTGTCTCTGGACTTGCAGAGCTCACACTGAAGATGAGGAGCAGGTGTCCCTGGACTTGCAGAGCTCACACTGAAGATGAGGAGCAGGTGTCCCTGGACTTGCAGAGCTCACACTGAAGATGAGGAGCAGGTGTCCCTGGATTTGCAGAGCTCACGTTTTCTGTGAGCCTGATACACTGCACTGCTCATAACAACCAGCTCCTCTGGTGAAGCAACGTCCTGAGGGCGGAGACTCTGGAGCTACCGTTGGAAGGTCCATGGGTCCATGTCAAAGTTCCTCAGTGACGTCTTGAGCGTGTCTCTGAAGCGCTTTGACTGAACGTTTGCCTTCTGTCAGTGTACTGTGCAGTAGCCTCCTAGGTAGTCGAGCATCTATCATTCACAGTAAGTGGCCAGTCTGTCTGAATCGTGCTCTCCTTGGTAGGGTGTGGATCCGTGAGAGCTCAGCTCGAGACTGACCCAGTGTGTTTGGAACTTTGTCTTTCTAGAATATCTTTCTTTTGGCGTGAAGCGAGCTCTTTAGTCTGACCAGATCACACAGGGAAGCAGCAGTGTGGTCGGTTCAGCTGCTTTATAAACCTTCAGTCTTGTGAAGAGTTTGGTGTCTTTCCTCTCCCAGTCTCTGCCACACGTCTCTCATAGCTCCCTGAAAGCTGAGCTTGCCTTGGCTGTGCGTGTGTTGACCTCGACATCAGTGTTCCACATCTGCAGAATGCGCTGCCAAGGTATGTGCAGCTGTTAACAGCTTTCAGGATTTTACCTTCGACTTTGATTTCTAGTTCTGCATAATCGATCTTTCTTAGTCCTGTGGTGCAGGTTGGCACAAGACCTCACATATCTGTGGGTATTTGTGCGTGCGTGCGTACGTGCGTGCGTGCGTGTGCGTGCGTGCGTGTGTGTGTATGCGTGTGTGTGTGTGTGTGTGTGTGTGTGTGTGTGTGTGTGTGTGTGTGTGTGTGTGTGTGTGTAAAGCATTGTTAATGGGATGCACAAAGAACAACTGCATGAGAAATATCACACACACACACACACACACACACACACACACACACACACACACACACACACACACATACACACACACTACTGAGTTGCCTCGACAGCGTGAGTTTGTAATTCAGTCAGGCAAGTCAGTTCTGCAGCCACCTACTCAAAAATCAGTATTGATAATGGAGCTGTCATAGTCTCGGTGTGAATGAGAGTGTTGAAAGGCTTACAGGATACAGCTCAGCTGGGGAAAGCTACTTCGTGACCACAACTACAAATGATTGAGCTTACCTAAACTATTGAACAGACCATAATTCGAGGGTTTACTGCCAGAACCCGGTATATCTCACTTATATATATATATATATATATATATATATATATATATATATATATATATATATATATATATATATAGCCTGCACTTGTTTTCCCCCACTACTTAATTGTTCAGCATATGTGTGTGTGTGTGTGCGTGCGTGTGTGTGTGTGTGTGTGTGTGTGTGTGTGTGTGTGTGTGTGTGTGTGTGTGTGTGTGTGTGTGTGTGTGTGTGTGTGTGTGTGATACTGGGTTCTGGCAATCAACCCTCGATATTCTATGGTTCTATTGTCGCCTTACTTCCGCACCTCTCATTCTGACTCCCCCCTCAGCAGCCAAAAGCTGGCTGATCGAGGCTCAGCCTCGTCACGGGCTGCCATAAAGAGAAATCACTGTCAAGTCGTCATGAGGCAACCTGCCGCAAGAGACACTGCACTGCTGCCGAGTCCCTCCAGTGGTGTTCAGTGGTGACTGTCCTGATCTGACATTCGGAAGACGCCATGTACTGCACCCCTTAATGACGACGATACTTGCATAGTCGTTGAGAAAACGTGCCTCAGCGTCCTCTCTGACGGCACCACCACGTTCATCCCAACACAGATCTCCAGGACCTCTCTGACGGCACCAGCACGTTCATCCCAACACAGATCTCCAGGACCTCTGTGACGGCGCCACCACGTTCATCCCAACACAGATCTCCAGGACCTCTCTGACGGCACCAGCACGTTCATCCAAACACAAGTCTCCATGGCTCCGCCTACGTCAGCGACCTTCTCACAAAATCACCAAGGACAGGGACGTGAAGACGAAACCGAAACTGAAGTCACCAAGGAAACGGGTCATAGAGGGTAACAGAATTTGAGACTTTTTAACCTGCCGATCGTTGAAGATGAGGATGTTGAACATGACGCTGTGTAGGTCCGTTCCGGACTGAGACAGCGTGACAGGGCTGTACTCTACGCTTCCTATCATGATACATCATGACAGGGCTGTACTCTACGCTTCCTATCATGATACATCATGACAGGGCTGTACTCTACACTTTCTATCATGATACATCATGACAGGGCTGTACTCTACACTTTCTATCATGATACATCATGACAGGGCTGTACTCTACACTTTCTATCATGATACATCATGACGGGGCTGTACTCTACACTTTCTGTCATGATACATCATGACGGGCTGTACACTACACTTTTTATCATGATACATCATGACAGGGCTGTACTCTACACGTTCTTTCATTATACATAGACAGCATGACAGGGCTGTACTCTACGCTTCCTATCATGATACATCATGACATGGCTGTACTCTACACTTTCTATCATGATACATCATGACATGGCTGTACTCTACACTTTCTATCATGATACATCATGACATGGCTGTACTCTACA
>CM031626.1:27278773-27286273 GCA_018398815.1 Conus ventricosus | reverse complement strand
TGGGGTTGCGGTTTTTTTTCCTTCCATGCGACTATAAAAGTGCCAGAACTGCGTCAGTGTTGTGTCATAACTAAGTGACTGACAAAACTGTTGCCACTTGGTTTCTTTTGCTTCTTCAGCTACTCTTTCGAATTATCCAGTCTTCTGATGCATGTCTGTTTTAATAGCTAGATCAGGGCAAGGTTTTCTTCTTTCTCTCTGCCAAATTCTTACAGACCTGCGTTTCTCTTTCCAGGCTGTTTCTGTGTCTATATTCCACCAAAGGGGTTGGACGATTTGTTTTGTTGTAGCATTGTTTCTTTTGCATCTTCTACTCCTTAATGTTCCTATGATATCCCCTTCATTGTTGTTGTATTGAAAAGGTCCTTTTGTTTCGTTTGTGTAACTTTTGATGGTTTCTGTAAACTGAACACAACAGGGAAATGGTCACTTCCATGATGAAGAAGTGCTTCCACACTCATACCTGCTGTGAAATTTGGTCCATTGAGTGCAAAGTCAATGACACTGTCAGTGTCAACCTGCTTCCCTGTGTGTGTTGGGGATGACGATGTCAGTGCACTAAGAAGTTCTTCATCCAACATCACTTTCAGGAAGTAAACAGGAATCTTACACTGCACCAACGTTTTACAAGGAGTCAGTAAAGTTATTTTCAAGAGTGGTTTTCATATGTTGTCGTTTTACATTCTTCAGTACAAGTCCTCTGGCACTATTCTGATGTGTGTGTGTGTGTGTGTGTGTGTGTGTGTGTGTGTGTGTGTGTGTGTGTGTGTGTGTGTGTGCGTGTGTGCGTGTGTGTGTTGTGTGTGTGTGTGTGTGTGTGTGTGTGTGTGTGTGTGTGTGTGTGTGTATGTGTGAAACAATGATATGCCCTACTGGAAAACCGACGAATACGGAACTGTAATCATTGGTTATAAACTATTTTTCCAAACATGTAATTGTACTAGCTGAAGTAAAACGTTTAATCTCAAATATACATTCAAACAATTACAAAATTCAGCAACATTCACTCATTCACACACACACACACGCACGCACGCACGCACGCACGCACGCACGCACGACGCACGCGCGCACACACACACCACACCACACACACACACACACACACCACACACACACACACAGAGAACCTTACTCGCTTAATCTCTTTGCCCTGGAGGGAGCATAGTCGGTCAACATTTTTACCAAAGCGGCTGACTCTGGGTCTGTCCGTTTCTGTGTCTGCTGGGTTATCTCCCTTCCTCTACAGTTCTGCCTCACTGTCTCCTCTCCAGATCTTCAAGTGTCATTCCTCTTCCTTCTCACTTCAGTATTGCCAGTCACAGTCTGGCATGTGATATCCTATGTTGTCTTCACGAAGGCTGGGGGCCGGAATAGCTCAGTTGGTAGAGCGCTGGACTCCTAATCTTGATGAACCTGGGGTTGCGGGGTCGAATCTCCGCCGGGCCGTTTGGGTATGGATAGGGTGATTTTTTCCCTCGGAGTTAACATTGGTTCTGACTCCATTTCCCACACAGTCCTTCAAATGAGAATATAACCCGAGGCTCCGTGCGTGAACGCACGCATAACATCTTGCAATCACGTAAAATCCCATTACCAGCTTTCGGAAGAGAAGGCCAATGTGGTCGTTGGTATGGATGACACGTTACACATAGCATGCACCCTGCGTGAGAAATCGAAAGAATGAAGGGAATAAGGAAAAGAGTGAACGATATTGACTGGACGACGCAGGAAAAACTGAATGAAGCGCGGGCAGGCAGCTTTCCTGTCGGCACTACCCAGGTAAGCAGCCCGTTGTGTTCACGAGAGTGTGGGATTGTCAGCGGCGAGAACCTTACACAGGGCGCTTTGTAAATGCTATGTTATCATTTTTATCATTATCATCATTATTATCATCGTAGTTATCATCATTATTATTATCATTGCTATTATTCGTATTCTTATTATCATGATTATTATTATCATTATAGCTGCTCTCATTATCATCATTATGATTATCATTATCATCGTTCTTCTTCTTATCCTACCCCACTTCCTCATCATGATCAGCTGTGACTGCCTCTTGTCCCCCCCCATCTCCCCCCCTCCCCCCCCCCCCCCCCTCTGCTCTTGTCACACAACTTCTCATGGCTGACATTTTCTGGCCATCAGGGTATGATCCTGTGGAAACCTCCCTGCTGGATTGAGAATTTGGAATCAACTGCCACAACGAGGGACAAGATGCTCTTCAAAACTTTGTCAGCCACTGACAGCAGAAAGATCTGTTAATAGCAGTTGCAGTCTCTTCAGATCACTATTTTCGGCAGATTGTCACATACCGCACTGGCATCATAAATCAAAAATACACGATAACAAATTCAAGAAATCATAAAGACTAACAATGCCAATGAAAAAATAACAGGGTAGCAATTGGGAGTCTTTCCTCCATGGGAAAGAAAATGTATCAAAGGGTATTAATCATTTTTTTTCAAATTTCAGAATAGGGGCACAAAGCGCAGTCTTTATCCAAGAAATGTCCCCCAAATGTAGCAAATGAAATGCACAATATCAAAATTACAGAACTGATTTCCAGTTTCCCCCCCCCCCCCCCCAAATATTTCAAAAAGGGGGTCCAAAGCATAATGCTAGGTTGGAAAAGACGGGTCATCACGGCCACACACTGCGCTGGCATGCGCTCGGTCACATACACAGCACGTTCAACTCCATACTCACGCATTCACATCCATTCATTCCAAGGAGACACTGGGAAACAAGGATTTCAGTTTGTGTACTCCTTTTCCGAAACAGAACAGGCAAATCAAAATGATAATCAATCACTAGACAGCACGTTTCACGCCATTTTCGTGTCAAATTCAAGTCAACAAGTTCAACATGTATCTTAACATCCTTATAAAATACTGGTCTTGAATGGACTCACTTCTACATTGGAACAATTTCTTATCAAAGGTTCTAAATCAATTTTTGTTCAAATGTCAGGATTTCTTTTTCACTTTAGTCTTGATCCAAAAATGTCCCCCAAGAGTCAAGCTTATGAAGATCCACACTGACAATCAGATCAGGAATTAGGCCTCGCCCTCGTCGATGAGTTTCTAAGGAAAGTCAAACAAGACTTGGTTGGAAAAGTGTCATCTATCACTTTTCTGCAAGACGCTTGTTACACATAACACACGTTCATACTCACATATACAAACATGTAACACTCATATCAATTATAGAACAAAACAGGTAATCATTTTATCTCCTTTTAACAGAACAGGAACACATATCACAATTATATAACAAAACACATGAGGAAACAATGCATACGTTTTCCTAACCAATTTCGGTCCATTTCAATCATAATTACCAACCATGTTACTTTTTCTTTCTCTTATTTCACTTGAATGGACATCACTTAACTTTCATTCTTTCCAATCATGGTACACCAAGCTCAATTGATAGACAATACTTGTATTTCTTTATCAACTTATTCAACACCATTAGTAGCAGATCACCCTTATATAGATCACAACGGACTCAGGTCAAGAAGACTTGAACCTTGATACGGATGCGGTATCTGAAGAAATCCCAAGTACCCAAACAAAACAGGTTGGAAAATGTTTATTTATTAACATATTCTTGGAACATATATAACAAAACAATATAACAAACATATACCACAATTCGTACAGATTTGCACCATTTCCAGCACACTCCTATCTGCAGTTGGAGATACGAAGTGAAATTTTTACAAAAAAATATTAACCTAAAACAACGGTTTTTTTTTTTGTTTTTTTTTATTGTTTAAATAAACCAATTACCATTTTCACAAAATGCTTTTTCGTACATTTACCTTTTTTTGTATTAACCATATCAATGTTCGTGAAGAAGCTATTTATATTCACTTATAAATGATTTTGCTTTTTTCTTCATTTATTTCTTGTTTCCCCAACTGGTAACTACCCGTAGGGAATAAACGCCATATATAATCCGTAGCAGACTTTTGTCGCAGCTATATCTATGACCACTCACTGGTCACCAGAAAAACCCAAGACTCCTCTTCAACCCCAGGGATGGACTTTACTAGTCAACCTAGTTGATTTCATGACCGAGGTCGAGATTCCACCAACCTCCTGTGCACAGATTGTCATCTCGTGGTCTGCCCTAAAGATGGGCAACACTCCGTCCCCATGACATGTGAGCTTCTCTCACCCCTTTGGACCCGGCGTCCAATCGAATCAACAATGAGGCAAGGTTAGGAATTTAAGCACGAATGACATATCGATTAAAACGACAACCGCCGTGCGTTTAAATCAGACTGTGGCCACACGTCTATATTTCACAATCTTCCTTTTTCAAAATCTCCACCTGCACTCCTAAACATAAAAATTCACCTACGTTTCATATCCAGTCCATTCATACGACAGTTATAAGGCATGACAATACACACAACCTCTCTTGTCGTGACACCCCCCATCCCATGACCAAAAAAACAAAACAAAAAAATCCGCATTTTTTTAAGAAAGAAAAAATAGACAACGTTTTACTACAATGAAAATGTACACATACTCAAGTTCCCAAATCCAAGTAGAAACAGCAAAGTTCAAAGTCTGTTACGCAAATAATTGTTACGTGAAGACATCGAGTTAACTAAAACCAGACAATGCCAGCAAGATAAAAAAAACAACACTATTATTGTGTTACATATTTCGTAATCAACGTTAAATGTCAGTGCACTGATCATGCCCACGATACACAATGTACAACGTTAAATGTCAGTGCACTAATCATGCCCACGATACATAATGTACAACGTTAAATGTCAGTGCACTGATTATGCCCACGATACACAATGTACAACGTTAAATGTCAGTGCACTAATCATGCCCACGATACATAATGTACAACGTTAAATGTCAGTGCACTGATTATGCCCACGATACATAATGTACAACGTTAAATGTCAGTGCACTGATTATGCCCACGATATATCATGTACAACGTTAAATGTCAGTGCACTAATCATGTCCACGATACACAATGTACAACATTAAATGTCAGTGCACTAATCATGCCCACGATACATAATGTACAACGTTAAATGTCAGTGCACTGATTATGCCCACGATACATAATGTACAACGTTAAATGTCAGTTCACTGATTATGCCCACGATACACAACATACAACGTTAAATGTCAGTGTACTGATTATGCCCACGATACATGATGTACAACGTTAAATGTCAGTGCACTGATTATGCCCACGATACATAATGTACAACGTTAAATGTCAGTGCACTGATTATGCCCACGATACATAATGTACAACGTTAAACGTCAGTGCACTGATTATGCCCACGATACATAATGTACAACGTTAAATGTCAGTGCACTGATTATGCCCACGATACATCATGTACAACGTTAAATGTCAGTGCACTGATTATGCCCACGATACATAATGTACAACGTTAAATGTCAGTGCACTGATTATGCCCACGATACATAATGTACAACTTCATATCTGTAACTTTTTTTTTTTTTTTTTTAATTACAATTTCCCATTTTCTCCATCTTCAAACTCCCCTCTCCCCTCAAGTCCAAATCTTTGCCAGACAGTTCAGTTGTTGGCCTGCGCTTGTTTTTCCCCCACTATTAGATTGTTCGTCTATGTATTTGTCTGACTTTATTCAAGTTTAAAAGGCTGTGCCAGTCTTGAATAAAAGTTACTCTGTGTTAGGGTTCCTTATGGGAGCAAAACATACCCTACTTGTTTACTGTTTATCGTTTACTGTTCCCTACCTCATTTCATTTCCGATTTTGCTTTGATTAAATTGAGGTTATTTGTATTTGTTTCTGTCCGTCTGTGTGTTTGTCTTTTGATCTCCCTTGCATCTTTGGGTGGATCCTCAGGCGTAGGCTCAAAGACTGTCCCCTACATTGCATAATGTCTTTAGTTTTTACAGCAACTTTTCTTCAACTCTACACTTTCGTTTGGTTGCAATTACTACTCTTCACTGGCTGCTCTGGGGTGCTATTGGATTCTTTTTTGCACCCATGGTGGTGAGAACACCACAGTATTATGGACTGTGGCGTGTCTCTATTTGACGCCGGGAGCGCAGACACAACCAGCCGTGTCTCCCTGATGAGTCCCGATCCAGCGGGCGAAAGGCCTCGGAGCAGGCAACACAAATATATCTGCCTTCAAAAGGGATTGCGATGGTTCCCTCATGCAGCTAGTGAAGTTTTCATATCTGTAACTTTTTTTTTTTTTTTTTTTTTTTTAATTACATTTTCCCATTTTCTCCATCTTTAAACTCCCCTCTCCCCTCAAGTCCAAATCTTTGCCAGACAGTTCAGTTGTTGGCCTGCGCTTGTTTTTCCCCCACTATTAGATTGTTCGTCTATGTATTTGTCTGACTTTATTCAAGTTTAAAAGGCTGTGCCAGTCTTGAATAAAAGTTACTCTGTGTTAGGGTTCCTTATGGGAGCAAAACATACCCTACTTGTTTACTGTTTATCGTTTACTGTTCCCTACCTCATTTCATTTCCGATTTGCTTTGATTAAATTGAGGTTATTTGTATTTGTTTCTGTCCATCTGTTTTTTGTCTTTTGATCTCCCTTGCATCTTTGGGTGGATCCTCAGGCGTAGGCTCAAAGACTGTCCCCTACATTGCATAATGTCTTTAGTTTTTACAGCAACTTTTCTTCCTCTCTACACTTCGTTTGGTTGCATTTACTACTCTTCACTGGCTGCTCTGGGGTGCTATTGGATTCTTTTTTGCACCCATGGTGGTGAGAACACCACAGTATTATGGACTGTGGCGTGTCTCTATTTGACGCCGGGAGCGCAGACACAACCAGCCGTGTCTCCCTGATGAGTCCCGATCCAGCGGGCGAAAGGCCTCGGAGCAGGCAACACAAATATATCTGCCTTCAAAAGGGATTGCGATGGTTCCCTCATGCAGCTAGTGAAGAGTTTTCATATCTGTAACTTTTTTTTCTTTTTTTTTAATTACATTTTCCCATTTTCTCCATCTTCAAACTCCCCTCTCCCCTCAAGTCCAAATCTTTGCCAGACAGTTCAGTTGTTGGCCTGCGCTTGTTTTTCCCCCACTATTAGATTGTTCGTCTATGTATTTGTCTGACTTTATTCAAGTTTAAAAGGCTGTGCCAGTCTTGAATAAAAGTTACTCTGTGTTAGGGTTCCTTATGGGAGCAAAACATACCCTACTTGTTTACTGTTTATAATGTACAACGTTAAATGTCAGTGCACTAATCATGTCCACGATGCATAATGTACAACGTTAAATGTCAGTGCACTAATCATGTCCACGATACACAATGTACAACGTTAAATGTCAGTGCACTGAGTATGCCCACGATACATAATATTACTGGCTTTTTGTTAAATGTCAATGCACTGATCATGCCTACGATACACAATGTACAACGTTAAATGTCAGTGCACTAATCATGCCTACGATACATGATACACAGGCCTTTAGGTGAAAACAT
>CM031626.1:27261273-27268773 GCA_018398815.1 Conus ventricosus | reverse complement strand
ATACGTAGGTCATTCATACCAATGGCCAATCTGGCCTGCTTTTTCGAAAGTGGGTGATGGGACGTGTGTACAAGATGTTATGCGTGCGTTCACACACGGAACCTCGGTTTATACTCTCATTTGAAGGGCTTTTTTGGGAAGCGGATGCAGAACAAATGTTGACTCTGAGGGAAAAATCCCCCTGTACTGAAACACCCCAGCAGAGATTCGAACCTCCGATCCCAGGATCACTGGGATCACGAGCCCCGCTCTCAACCAAATCAAGCTATTCCGGCCCCGAAATAAAGTTGTGGTGATTCCCGATGGAATGTTTTGTAACAGTAACCAGACAAATTGTGAAATATGCGAGCAGCAAGACATTACATTTCTATGTTTAATTATACAACGACTAAAACGATAGAATTCTGTATTGTTTTTTTTGGATATTAGCTTCAAGTGTGGAACGAATTTCGAGTGGTATGGACGAAAAAAATGGAAGAAAGTATACAAACAGATGACCTATTGGATCAACTTCAAACAGATGACCTATTGGATCAACAGTAAACAAGTTTATCGTTTACTGTTCCCTGCCTCTTTTCATTTCCTATTGGATCAACTTCAAACAGATGACCTATTGGATCAACTTCAAACAGATGACCTATTGGATCAACTTCTTCTGCTACACGGAATAATAGATGACCTGTTGGATCAACTTCTTCTGCTACACGGAATAAGTAATCGATCGACTGGAAAAACCAGACAAGTTGGTAACTCGTGCTCCCATGGTGAAATAAATAAACACTCCACACTCCAAACGAATGCTGCTTACGACACTGAATCGCCTCGCAGATATGACAGCACAGAGCACACAGAACACACAAGAAGACGTCCCCAAAAAGGATGCTCTGAGTTTGCCCATTTAAGCTCCACCTGCCGCATTTCAACAATTGGAGATATGAATAAACACACATCAACATTTACTGAATAAACACACATCAACATTTACTGAATAAACACACATCAACATTTACTGAATAAACACACATCAACACTTATTCCAGTTTCAGCACCCATCTTGCGCCGAATATGAACAGATAAGTGATTGCTCGTTCTTCGTTTTTCTTGTCCTGAATGTTGTTTGTTTTACCTGAACAAGACCTAAGAGATCGAAACGCGTCGTGTTTTGTGTTGTAATCTGTTTGTTCATATTGTCTTGCCGAATTATTTACACTTTAAAAAAAAACAACAACAACAAAAAGACATTAAAGACTAGCAATAAAGCTACTGCATTTTAATAACACGAAGCTATCCAATATTTTTCAACGTACTGTGAATAAAATCATAACATTTATGAATTCATGCACACCATACGAGTATGACGTTCACAGAATATAGCGAATGGCTAGCGAAACGACAGGTACATTCACATGTTCTGTAGAATTTTCTTTTTTGTGTATAATTTCTCTTAGTATTGTGAACATTTTCACTATAACGAATGACCAACGATTGGATTTTGTAAGAAGTTTTGTAATAGGCATATGAAATGGTGATTGCTATCATTTGTCCTGTGATGTAAATTTTGGCACGTTGTCTATGTTCTTTCTATCATTTGTCCTGTGATGTATATCTTGGTACGTTGTCTACGTTCTTTCTATCATTTGTCCTGTGATGTATATGTTGGTACGTTGTCTACGTTCTTTACTCCAAAACAGAGCAAAAAAAGACTGACAGCAGCAGCGGTGTAGAAGGGACTGATTACAACACCTGTAGCTTGTCGTACATGACTCGAGGCAGGGAACTGCAGAGATCCGTTACAGCCCTGACAAGTCTCATGACTCTCTGAGAACCTGTCATTGAACATTGATGATCTGCAGGGCTGTGTATGTATGTATCGTCGACCATCCAACTCGACGAGTATCATTTTTTCCCCCATCCAGCTATTTACTGGTACTAAATCAAGACTCGTGGATGTCTATGACAAGTGATTGAATAATTCATGTCTTCACTGGGAACAATTACGTTGTTTATTCATTAGATATGCACGGTAAATATGATAAATGCACATCATAATAGCCTTCTAGTTACAACGAGATAGTTGCAATTAGGGTAAGCGGGTTTAATCCATCCTTGCGCAATGAAAATGGCGTCCAATATCGCATACCGTGTTTATATGTTTGCAGCCTTTTTTTTTTAGTTATCATAAAGGACAGAAATGTTATGTCGATAGATATTATCAAATGTAATAAGTCAGGAGGTCTACATGCAGTGACTATTCACCTAGCCCATTTTTTGAATGGGTATATAAAAAATATCGATTGTGTGACAATATTTATAAAACTAAACTGAGAGAGAGAGAGAGAGAGAGAGAGAGAGAGAGAGAGAGAGAGAGAGAGAGAGAGAGAGAGAGAGAGAGAGAGAGAGAGAGAGAGAGAGAGCACATTCAAAATATGGCGATTCAACTCGAAAGTCTTCCTTAAATGTCATCAACATGAACACGTATGAAAAGAAAAGGTTCACCCTGAAGTACCAGAGGAACCCAGAGAAGTAGACGTGTTGTGCCTAGGGTCCTCCTGACGCCTTTGGGTGCATCTAGTACAAGTTGGCTTTGCTTGTGTCGATCAAGTGCACTGTCCCTTGGGTCCTCCTGTCGCTCTTGGGTGTATCTAGTACAAGTTGGCTTTGCTTGTGTCAATCAAGTGTAAGTCGTCGTTGTTTGGGTAACTGTGGCTGTCATAACAGTCGACAATTTTTGCTTGAATTCTCTGTGGATCCAACATCCCACCGCTGCCACCATGTAACGATCTTCCAATCGTCAACAACTGACTGGATGCAAACCATTTATTTATGTTGCCAACTTCCTACGTTAAAAGCAATGCATGCCGGTTTATGTCATATATGTGTTTAGAGCGACCCGAAAGTCGAAATGCAAGTAGTACATCGCTACAACTTGGAGACTGCAAAATGATTGACAGAAATCAGTGAAAGGAAAACGTAAATGAGGCTGGGAACACTAAACAGTAATTAATGAACAGGTATGGTAACTCTTGTTCCCATAATAGAATAAACCGACGCCCATAACTCCAAACGAATGTTGCTTACGACACCGAATCGTCTGGCAGAAATGACAACACAGAGCACACAGAACAAACAAGGAGACTTCCCCTGTGAGCGAGTTTCCGTGAAGATTAGTGAATTTGTAAATTATGTAAACTTACTGCTAACGAATGCAACTCTGCTTTTGCCTCCTGCATGGTTAATTCATGCATCTAATCTACGTTGATCATGTTTCTGAAGAAACGTGTATTGAATTCTTAAGCATCGTACCACCAGACGTGACGTCAAGCTTCCAAGATCTGTCTGAGGTAGTAACAAGAATGACCAACTTTACAGAGATCGACTTGACTCATCATCTTTCGCGGATTAAGAGTTGTACATCTAGGTTTTGCTTTGGCTGTATTTAGTTTTAAGTGACGTTAGTTCACCAAATGACGCACATGTTGACGTAATAATTCCAGAAGATTCTCTAGAGCCCCAGAATCATCTGGAATCTGGAAGAAGGTTCCTGAAATTGACTCTAAAAGCTGTTGTTCTACGTCATTGTGCTCGAAGTTTTGTGAATGGGATGAGCATTCTTATTTGTTGTAATACATGGTATTCGAACTTTCTAGGAAGTTCTACAGATATACATTTTAGAAAGTTCGATGCATTGGCTTTTCTAAGTCATGAACCTCGGACTTCCTAGAATGTTCCATGTTTAACGACTGACCATCATGCTCCACGTTTCTCAAACTGTCAGGGTTATAACTATAAATTACCAGGGTTTAGGCTTCTGACGAATGTGATTGAGAGTGTGATCTGAGAGACTGGCCCATGACTATTGGAAAAGAATGCCTTTCCATTTAGTACCATTGATCTGAGAGACTGGTCTATGACTATTGGAAAAGAATGCCTTTCCGTTTAGTACCATTGATCTGAGAGACTGGTCTATGACTATTGCAAAAGAATGCCTTTCCATTTGGTACCATTGTGATTGTCATATGTATACTGATTTGTGAATCTACAGCTGGAAGTAGACATGGCACATTTGTATCCGAGTTGACACTTCTCTTCTCTGAATCGGTTCAACAAGAGATTAGAGCCAACAGATACCATTCAT
This sequence comes from Conus ventricosus, assembly GCA_018398815.1. NCBI lineage: Eukaryota > Metazoa > Mollusca > Gastropoda > Neogastropoda > Conidae > Conus > Conus ventricosus. The sequence goes on along the minus strand of CM031626.1, from coordinate 27,264,638 downwards.
AGTATTTCGCATTATACGTCAGCCGAAATAACAAAGAACAGGATACTGATTTTCCATTAAAAACAACAACAACAACAACAACAACAAACCCTGTAAACTGTGGGCAACACACTGTCTCATAAAAGAGTTCTTTTATTAGAGAAATATTGATTGTATTGAAGCAGATTTCTTTTATTATAGAAATATTGATTGTATTGAAGCATATTCCATGGGCATAGTATTGCAATAACGAGGATTAGTATAGAAATATTGATTGTATTAAAGCATATTCTATGAGTATAGTATTGCAATAACGAGGATCATTTGAGTAGTGATCCTTACACCTAAGACAGTGTACACTCAACGGCAAAGAAGTGTTTGAAGTTTAGACAAAGGTCAGAGAAACACGGAGGAAGGAAGAAGAAGAAAACAAGGAAACGGGCAGGAGTAGACACAGAACGAGAAGGAGAAAAGACAGCAGGAATAGAAGACTAAGAACGAAGAGAGAGAGCGAGAGAGAGAGAGAGAGAGAGAGAGAGAGAGAGAGAGAGAGAGAGAGAGAGGAGAGAGAGAGAGAGAGAGAGAGAGAGAGAGAGAGAGAGAGAGAGAGGGGGAGAGAAGAAATGTTGCTTATAGCCCAGCCGACCGCAAAGGGCCACATCAGGGCTGGAGAGAGAGAGAGAGAGAGAGAGAGAGAGAGAGAGAGAGAGAGAGAGAGAGAGAGAAGATATGTTGCTTATAGCCCAGCCGACCGCAAAGGGCCACATCAGGGCTGGAGAGAGAGAGAGAGAGAGAGAGAGAGGAGAGAGAGAGAGAGAGAGGAGAGGAGAGAGAGAGAGAGAGGAGAGAGAGTTTAAGCTTGGATTTAAGTTGTGTGTGAGTGCGCGCGTGTGTGTATGTGTGCGTGCGTGGTGTGTGCGTTATGTGTGTGTGTGTGTGTGTGTGTGTGTGTGTGTGTGTGTGTGTGTGTGTGTGTGTGTGTGTGTGTGTGTAGCTTTGCATATTATCAGCATGGTGTGAATATTGTGCATATGCGCGTGTGCACGCGCACACACACACACACACACACACACACACACACACACACACACACACACACACACACACACACACACACACACACACACACACACACACACACACTGATATTGTCTGAGTTCCATGCAAAAGGATCAGAGAACAAACATTTTGTATTAATTGGTTCTTCCTTTTTTCATGCCGATAATGAAACCTATTTCATTGTCAGGTACAGAACAGGAACGCCACAGTCACATTGATCAAACTGACCCCGAGACCATCTGTAGTGCAAAGCACTCTGGGAACGGTCTGAAAATGCACCAGACTAAGAGCGTTCCCTGTGGTTACATTACTGTGTCTTTAAAGGAATGTTTCAAGAGGAGCTGATATGTCCTGTACTCTGTTTTTCTGTGTCATTGGCGATAACTAACTCCCCCTCTTTCTAAATTTTTGCTTTAATTTTCCGCTCTCAGTCACTCTGTTTTGAAATGTAGCTCCTTGAGGGTTCCTTCCTTCCATTGGTTCCGTTTCGTTCCTTTTTCTTGTAGCAGATTTTGCTGAAGTGCACGTGCAACCTGTTGACAACTGTCTGTGTATCAGCTTTGATGACTTCTGTTGGGAGCTTCTCCACCGCTATTGTTTTCTGTCTGTTCAGACATGATGACTTTCTTGATTTTTGCCTTTAATGGTTTGTTGCAGCTGATCGGTAGTGAGGACTCTGCTGGTGATAGTTTAGGTGTTGCTTAAAGGGTTGGTCGATCCAGTCAGTTCCTGAAGTGTTCTGTCCATCTCTCCAGGCGTTCCTCTGCTCCGTTCCTCTGTTGTAGCGAATCTCTCTTTTTTTTCCACTTGATAGGCCAGGATTTCACTGTGGACCCTCTTCCTCTGAAATGTAGAAAGTTCTCGCTGTACCCACTTGTTAGATTAGGATTTCACCGTGAACCCTCTTTCTTTAAAATGTAGAGAGTTCTCGCTGTACCCACTTGTTAGGTTAGGATTTCACCGTGAAACTCTTTCTTTAAAATGTAGAGAGTTCTCGCTGTACCACTTGTTAGATTCGGATTTCACCGTGAACCTCTTTCTTTAAAATGTAGAGAGTTCTCGCTTGACCACTTGTTAGATTAGGATTTCACCGTGAACCCTCTTTCTTTAAAATGTAGAGAGTTCTCGCTGTACCCACTTGTTAGGTTAGGATTTCACCGTGAACCCTCTTTCTTTAAAATGTAGAGAGTTCTCGCTTGACCCACTTGTTAGATTAGGATTTCACCGTGAACCCTCTTTCTTTAAATGTAGAGAGTTCTCGCTTGACCCACTTGTTAGGTTAGGATTTCACCGTGAACCCTCTTTCTTTAAATGTAGAGAGTTCTCGCTTGACCCACTTGTTAGGTTAGGATTTCACCGTGAACCCTCTTCCTTTGAAATGTAGTGAGTTTTCTCTTTTTCCACTCGTTAGGCCAGGATTTCATTGAGAGCTTTTTTTTCCTTTGTAATGTGGTGAGTTCTCTCTTTTTGCACTTGTTAGGCCAGGATTTCATTGAGAGCTTTTTTTTTCCTTTGTAATGTGGTGAGTTCTCTCTTTTTGCACTTGTTAGGCCAGGATTTTAATGTGAACCTCTTCCTTTGTTATGTAGTGAGTTCTATCTTTATGCATTTATTAGGCCAGGATTTTACTGTGAACCTTCTTCCTTTGAAACGTAGTGAGTTCTTTCTTTTTCTACTTGTTAGGCCAGAATTTCACCGTGAACCCTCTTCCTTTGAAATGATTTTCTTAACTTCTCTGTTTGCAAGCAGCAAGCCCACCCTGCTCTTTTATAGTGACTGTTCGTGTCATGCTCGTGTTTAATGCAAATTTCTGCTTTTTTTTCATTTTCACTAACAGCAGTGTACCAGCTGAGATCCTTCTTTGTGCTCTGTTTTCTTCTTGTCCAGAGGCTGTGTACAGGCGTTATCCCAGAGCTTCTTGGTGTAATACATCCGATTTCCTACGTCTGTCTCAGTGTCATCATACATCACTTGTGGAATCAAAAGCTTTTTCGAAGTCTAAGCGTTAAACATTGTAAATCATTATTCCTGGGTACCCCTACCCTGTTCCCTGTACGTCTGTTGGTTTTGGGTGGTGTGCTCCATGAGTCGGAGTCTTGTAGTCATCAGATGAAGACTGTAGTCTGATGACTCATCAGCTCCTTGCGTAACGCACACGTCTCAGCCCAACAGTGTGAAGTTTGTGTTTAGACAGACAAGATTGACCTGGCTCTCCTTGACGTAGCGCAGAGACATCCGCGTGGCTTTGTGGACCTGCCTTTGAGGGAAGATGCTTCATGCCTTCAGCTATAGTTAGTTAGTTAGTTATCTTATTTAAAGTCTTTTCA
>CM031626.1:27213773-27256273 GCA_018398815.1 Conus ventricosus | reverse complement strand
TGAAGTGGCCGACATCGGCAGCCTGGACAGTTCCCATGAAGTGACCGACATCAGCAGCCTGGACAGTTCCCATGAAGTGACAGACATCGGCAGCCGGGACACTAAAGTCACCAGGGGCGTGGACATGAACAGGAAGTCTATGCACATGTTATTCCGACAGTCTACTGCTTTGGATTTTGAATGGATATTTGATTTGAAAGAGGTTTATGCCAATCAGTTTTCTGTCCATACATGCACATAGGATTCAAACAGCACGTCTGCGCACACACACACACACACACACACACACACACACACACACACACACACACACACACACACACACACACACACACACACACACACACACACACACACACACACACACACACACACACACACACACACACACGCACGCACGCACACACACACACACACACACACACACACACACACACGCATGCTCTCTCTCTCTCTCTCTCTCTCTCTCTCTCTCTCTCTCTCTCTCTCTCACACACAAAATCACACACATGCACGCACGCACGCACGCACACACACACGCGCGCACACACACACACACACACACACACACACACACACACACACACACACACACACACACACACACACACACACACACACACACGCGCGCGGGTACCCGCACGCGCAAGCACAACTTTACACATGGCATCATGGATACCATGAAGAGAAAGAATATAAACTAAATGAAACTGCACGTTCTGCGTCATCCTGAAAATTCAGCAAATTACTTACGCTGCAATTCTAAACTGTAGCAGAAGAAAAACATGAACTCTATGTAGAATCACCCTGTCCTAAACACAACAACTAACATAATGTAAAAGTTTGAAATATTGGGATATATACTGTACCCAGTGCTGTGCCTAAATATTCTGATCAGTCAAACCCAGCGACGAATTATAAGCCAAAAAATACAAAGTGCTCTTTTGGGTACTTATCTCAGATAATTATGATCTCATTACCAGTTTAAGTAAAAAGCAAAAGAGAACAAAATGTGCATGCTGTTCACTAACAGAGAGAAGAATTTGATTCTAAGCAGTTCATCCTGCCTGAAAAAAGACCCAATAGGTCGAAACGCATTGTGTGTGCTTTGCAATTTGTGTGTTTCTTCGATTGGTGGCCCAGTAACTTTTGTTTTGGCTCTTGTTTCTTTGTCCACATTTAATCACCCCACTGTGAAACAGTTTGTCGTTTAGATGCATTCTTTGAATCCCGCATCTAGATCCTCGCTCTCAATAGGATCAATCATTTTTGTTCTGATACAGCAGATCATAAATTGAAAAAAAAAAAGTTTGCTTTATTGAACAAAAAGAGCTGCAGGTTGGGGTCCATGCATTTCTGAGTAACGCATGCAGATAACAGGCGTCTTCAAATATCTGGTCATAAAAGTGGCAGTAAACCCGCAACAGTCTGTTGACATAAAACAGGTATAATTTTTTAGGGTTTATAAATAGTCATTTTATGAATAAATCCGTCATTTGAAAATACCCCCCCCCCCTCCCCCACTTCCTCCTCCCAGTTTCCTCAGTTTCCTTGCTTGGTAAACACCACAGTACATTCAATGGGCGATTAAGGACATTGTATATGTACTTTGGTGTGTTTACGAAGTACACTTGATCAGAACTCATGAGAGATCACTTATAAGTATTCTTTGTCTACATCAGTTAATGGACAGAGATCATAACAGGGCGTGTCTACATCAGTTAATGGACAGAGATCATAACAGGGCGTGTCTACATCAGTTAATGGACAGAGATCATAACAGGGCGTGTCTACATCAGTTAATGGACAGAGATCATAACAGGGCGTGTCTACATCAGTTAATGGACAGAGATCATAACAGGGCGTGTCTACATCAGTTAATGGACAGAGATCATAACAGGGCGTGTCTACATCACGTAATGGACAGAGATCATAACAGGGCTTGTCTGCAACATCAAATGAACATGAAGACCTTCCACTTTATACTTGTAAACCTAGATTTGAAAATATAATGTGTTGTAGCAAATGTGGTGAAGGCTTTCAAATCAGGCGAAAGAAAAAAAATGTTGCTGATACCATTCATCTGGCTTGAACGTGAAATTTTATCGTCAATTGCCTAAAATTTTACTTTCGTTTTTTTGTTATCTTATGTTTCATTTTTGTTGCTTTCTTTTATGTGTGGAACTACACATCAGCTACGAGTAATTTCTTTCTTGCCTTTCATTTTGCTTTTGCTCTGGTATCTTTGAGAGTATACATTATCTAGTATTTTAGTATACAGCCAGTGTTTTTGTATTAAAAAAATTGGAATGATACAGTACTTGTTTGGCTGCGGCATTTCCGAGTGAACTGTGGGTACAACAGATTTATACAGTTATGAAATGCCAACAACACAAATATGTAAATGTATACACGTACTCGTGTAATTAGCTTCCTTTTTTTTCATTTAAGAAACAATGACACCCCCCCCTACCCCCCCCCCCCCCCCCCCCGCCTGAAGAAAAGGGTGGTGGGGTTGGGGGTGGGGGATGTGGTTAATATGTATGTTTTCTGCCCCAAAGAGGAATATGTTAAAGGAACATGGAGATAACTGCGCTCTTTCAAGTCTTAAAATGTCTTCCTTGTCTTTGATACATGTTTGCTTGTTTTTGTTGTTTTTTTTTTCCCTATAATTTTTCGCTTTAGTACAATCAGAGAGTCTTATAAGACAGTTACCATTTTTTTTTTCATAATAAACAGGAGTTATTTTTCTTTGCCCCCTTTTCAAGAGCAGCAGCTTGTATATATAACATTAGCTTGAATCTTGTCCGTACCGCAAAATATACCAACCCAGTGCACATCTGTTTCTCAACCCATTTCCACACATTTGATATCCTCGTGTAAAATTTGTATTGATTTGTTTCAAAGTTGACTTGTTGCGGTAGCATCGCTTTTATTGTTACTGTTGTGACGTTAGCATGCCCATGTCAACTGCACGGTGCTCCATTGTTACTGTTGTGACGTTAACATGCCCTGTAAACCGCCGGGCCATTGTTACTGTTGTGACGTTAACCTGTCCATGTCAACCGCCGGTGCTCCATTGTTACTGTTGTGACGTTAACATGCCATGTCAACCGCACGGTGCTCCATTGTTACTGTTGTGACGTAACATGTCCATGTCAACCCGCACGGTGCTCCATTGTTACTGTTGGACGTTAACATGCCCATTTTCACTGCACGGTGCCCCATTGTACTGTTGTGACGAAACCCTGCCATGTCAACTGCACGGTGCTCCTTGTTACTGTTGTGACGTAACATGCCCTTTCCCACTGCACGGTGCTCCATTGTTACTGTTGTGCGTTAGCATGCCATGTCAACTGCACGGGGCCCCAAAACCCGTGTCTGAAATGGCTCTCTGTTTTCTGACCTCCACAGCAAATCTTCAATGGTCTGAAAAGAATGAAATAATTCCCAACCAGTGGATGAGCACGTGGAAAACGGCTAGGGATGCTTTTTGCGCAACGCAGAAGAGAAAAAAAGGACTACTTTTAAAAAAAATCTGCATCTGGTTACGTCACTTGGGGATTCTCCCAGTTTAGACGACAAAGCTGCCATTGTCAACAAAATTATATAAAAAAACAACACACAAAAACACACACGTGTAAAAGAAATGAACACCAAGCCTCCAGTGCTCCAGGAGACACAGATGTAAAAAACTGAAAAGTTTCATCGCCCGTTGTAACAGGTGCTTGAAGTTTTCTCTTGGGCATGTTTCATAGTCTGGACACACGCACACTGGGAATTTGCCTCAAAACGTACTTCGAGCTTGCTTAAGGAAGTGTTACTATATTATGTTATTATCACTATTATCTCATTATTATCATATTATCTTTATTATCATTATTATCATTTTGTCATCATCATCATTGTTATTATTATAATTTTCATTATTATTATCGTTATTATTATGAATGATTATATAGCGCCTATCTCAGCTAGTTTCCCGCTCTCTGCGCTCTACAATCCACACTCGTTTGCACATAGGCTGCCTACCTGGGTAGTGCCGCTGAAGAGCTGCCAGTGGGCGCTTTACTCGTCCCTTTTCCGTGTCATCCAGTCAATATTTTTTCACTCAATTTCCTTACCTCCTTCATTTTTTCGATTGCTATGTGTAACGTGGCATCCATAGTAACGGTAAGACTGGTTTCCCCTTCCGAAAGTTGGTGATGGGATTTTACGTGTGTGCAAGATGTTATGAAGTGTAACAAAAGCAGCGTGAAACGTCACACATTTGAACTACCCCCGTCAGACAGACACGTATCAAACGCGCGCGCGCACACCCACACACACACACACCCCACACACACACACACACACACACACACACACACACAACACACACACCCCACACACAACGCACGCACGCACCACGCACCACGCACGCCGCACGCACGCACGCACGCACGCACAACAAAACACACACCCACACGCACACTCACACCACACACGCAAGCACGCACTCACGCACGCACGCGCACCCACACACACACCACACACACACACACACACCACACACACACACACAACACCACACACACTCACACACACACACACACACACACGAACGACCAACAAGCAATAACAAAACCGTAAACAAAAAACATGCTCAGTGCATTTTTCCCGTCTTTGCTTAACTCGGGTCTGCTTTATTGTTACCTTTTTTTTTTTTTGGGTCGCTGGCCGTTGTAAGACCCAGAACTTTACCAGACATCAAAGAAAATAAACTGTTCCACTGAAAGAAAGAGGCACACAACTACAAGAAAAACACACGCGTTTCGACCTCTTTTGGTCTTTCAGGGATTAAAAAACATAGGACACTGAAAACCAAGACCGAGCAAAAACATGTCTGAAATATTTTCACCTTTTTCCCAAAAAGCCCAAAACCGCCGTGGGTTTTGTTTGTCCTTTTTTTGTTTTTTTTTTTTTTTTGGTTTTTTTTTTTTTTTGTGTTTTTTGGGGTTTTTGGGTCGGGAAATTGGTGTTTTCTTTTTTGGGAAAGGGCTTTTTTTTTCCGCCTTTCCCTTAGTCTTACTCCCAAAACCCCCACCCAAACCCCCCCCAACACACAAACCCCCCCAAACCAAAACCCCCCCAAAAAAAAACATCACACCCCTCCGGGGACCCCCCCCCAACCAACACCAACCACCCCACACAACACACCCCAAAAACACACACACAACACCCACACACACACAAAACCCCCACCCTCCGGCGTGCGCGGTAACACACAAAAACCCCCCACACCACACCCCCCACACACACACCACACCACCCCCCCAAAGGGGGGAATATTTAAAAGGAACCTGGAGAAAAAAACCCTGCGCCTTCGTTTAAAATTTCCCCTTTGTTTTGGAAAAATTTTGTTTGTTTTGTTTTTTTTTTTGGTTTTTTTTTTTATTTTTTGTTTCCAGTCCAATCAGGGGTTTCTTTTTTGGTTCCCTTTTTTATTTCATTTTAAAACAGGGGTTATTTTTCTTTGGCCCCCTTTTCAAGAGGACCCCAGGCGGGTTTTTTAAATTATTAAAAGGGGGCTTTGTTCTTGTCCTTTAAGCCAAAAATTAACCCAAACCCGGGGCCCATTGTTTTTTTCAACCCCTTTTCCCAACACTTTTGTTATTTTGGGATTTAAAATTTTGGGGTTTCCATGGTTACTTTTTGGGCTTTTAGCCCTTCCCCTTTTATTTTTTACTGTTGTGAGTTAGCTCCCCTTTGGTAAAACCGCACGGGGCTCCAAAACCGTGTTTTAAAAGGGGCTCCCCTGTTTTTTGCCCTCCAACGGGCAAATCTTAATGGTCTGAAATGAAATAAAAAATTTTCCCCAAAACCAGTGGATGAGCACGTGGCAAAAGGTTGGGATGTTTTTTTGCGCAACGAAAGAAAAGGGGAAAAAAAGGGAAACTACTTTAAAAAAAAAAATTCTTTGGGGTTTTCGTCATTTGAGGGATTTCACCAGTTTAGACGCCCAAAAAGCTGCCTTTGTAAACAAATTTTAAAAAAAAAAACAACAACAAAAAAACACACAGTGTAAAAAAAATTGAACCCCAACCCTCCAGTTTTCCCCAGGGGGACACGTTTAAAAAAAAACTGAAAAGTTTCTCCCCCGTTGAAAACAGGTGCTTAAAGTTTTCTTTGGGCTTAGTTTCATAGTCTGGACCCACGCACATGGGGAATTTCCCCCAAAAAGTTACTTCGAGCTTCCCTTAAGGAAGGGGTTCTTTTAAATTATTTTTTATTTTCACTTTTTATCTTTCATTATTATCATTTTATCTTTTTTTATCTTTTTTATCATTATTGTCTTCTTTCATCATTTTTTTATTATTAATTATCATTTTATTATCGTTTTATTTTAAATTGATTATATAGCGCCTATTCAGCCAGATACCAAGCTCTCTGCGCTTACAATCCACACTCTTTTGACCCCAACCATAGGTGCTACCGGGGTAGTGCCGACTAAAGGTCCCAAGCTGGGCGTTTTCACTCAGTCGTTTTCCTTTGCCCCATCCAGTCAATATTTTTAAATAAATTTTCCCTTACCTCCTTCATTCTTTCATTGCTTGTGTAAAGGGGCCCAATAGTAACGGAAAGATGGTTTTTTTCCCGAAAGTTGGTTTGAGGGTTTTTTTTCGTGTGTGAAAGGGGGGAATGTTATGAAGTTTTAACAAAAGCATGCGTAAAAACGTCACCATTTGAACTACCCCAGCCCGCCAGACAGAAATAAAAAAAAACCCGCGCGCGCGCCCACACACACAACACACCCCAAACACACACACACACACCCCACACACCCCCACCCCACCCCAACACACACACACTTTACACACACGCACGCAGCAACGCACGCCGCACGCACGCCGCACGCACGCACCACACACACCCCCACAAAACACGCACCTCACCGCCACACGCAAGCACGCACTCCGCACGAAACGCGCCACACACACAACCCACACACACACACACACACACACACAACACACACACACAACCACACACACATCACACAACAACAAAACGAAACAAAACCCAACAAGAATTTAAAAAAAAACCGAAACAAACAACTTTGCTCAGTGCTTTTTTTCCCCGTCTTTGCTTAATCTCAGGGTCTGCTTTTATTGTTTTTTTTTTTTTTTTGGGTGTGGCCGTTGTAAGACCCCGAAAATTTACCAGCACCCAAAAAAAAAAAATTTTTTCCATTGGGAAAAAAAGGGCACACAATAAAGACAAAACACGACGCGTTTCGACCTCTTTTTGGGTTTTTTCAGGCATATAAAAAAACATTTAGGACAATGAAAACCAAGCCGAGCAAACATTGTTTTTTATTATTTACCTTTCCTGAAAAAAGACCCCAAAAAGGGCCCAAACCTCGTGTTTTGTGTTGGGCCCCGTCTTTGTCCCTTTTTTTTTCTGTGGAACAGTAGATTTTCTTTTATGCCTGGGTTCACTTTCCGCCCGGGAGTCCCCCCCATTTGGAAAAACCCGCCCTCTGAGAAACAGCACTGGGTGGGTGCCGAACCCAGGAAAGCTCTTTTTTAATAATGATGGGAAAAGGGGCAGTTTTTCCCCAACCCCCTTTCCCCAAAATGGAGGCTTACATCAATACTCCCCCAACACACACACCACCCACACACACACACACACACACACAAAAACACACACAAACACACACACACCCCCCCGCCCCCGCGCGGCGCGGGTTAAAAAAAAAACACACCCCACAACACACCACACACACACAACACCCCACCAAAACACACACAAAACACACCTTTCGTGGGGTGCGCGCGTAAAACACACAAACACACACACAAAAACACAAAACACACACACACACACACAAAAACCACACACCACCCCCCACCCCCACGCACCCCCCACGCAAAGCACCAGCACGCACGCCGCACGCCCAAAACCCCACACACCAACCCAAACACACCCCCACCAAACCCCCACCACCAACAACACCAAAACCCACACAAACATGTAAGCCGTGCTCATGCGTTTGGGGATGTGGGTTTAAAAAACACATGTGCCTGCACTTTCCCGTCGGCGCCGCAAAACCCCACACAACCCCACACACACACACACACACACACACACACACACACACAAAAACCACCCCACACACAAAACCCCACACCACCCCAAAACACACACACACACACCCCACCACCACACAAAAACCCCCCAAAACATACCCCCATTCTCTGCCGATCAGGGGATTTCGGAGGGGGGAAAGGGGATTTTGGCCCGTTAATGTTTATAAGAAAATTGTTTTTCCCGGAAAGAAAAAGAAACCCTTTAAATCCCGAAAGGGAAAAAACCAAAACAGGATTGCAAGGACTTGTTCCATGAGGTTTCTGCAAGGGCAGTTATGTTTAGGAAAAGGCCCGGGGGAAATTTAAAAACACCCGAAGAAAACTCGTAAGAAGCCAAACCAAAGTCAAGGGGAAGCAGAAAAGGAGATTTGTTGAGCAGCACCCAGACCCCCCCCAAGAAGAAAGGATGCTTCTACCTGCTTTCCAGACCCGGATAAGGGCTGAGGAAAAGGGCCCTCCAGACTCAAAACCCAAAATGTTGGGAAAAAATTTCCCCCATGGGAGTTCCCGGGCGCCCCTGTGGTACAGCCCCCCATGACTGTTTGGGGGAAAATTTTATGCAGGGGCCGTTTCCCAAACATCAAAAGCCCCCCCCCCGAGCAGGGAAACCCGGCCCCCGTGACACATTGTGGGGGGAAAACTCTTGGATCCCTGGAGGGCCCCCGCCGATATAGCGCCTTCGTCTGTTTCCTTTGGGGTTCCTTTTTCTGATTGTACGAGAAGAAGAAGAAGAAGAAGAAGAAAGGGGAAGAAAAAGATGGGGGGGGGGGGAAGAAGAAGAAAAATAAAAAAAAAAAAAAAAAAAAGAAAAAGGAAAAAAAACAGTATTCTTGGTTTTCAAGGAGAAAACCCGGAGGAAACCATCCCTAGAAAGGGAAAACTGGATTTTTTTTTACTGGTCCAAAAAGATGTCTTTTTTATTCATGGGTCCCAAAAAAAAAGTCAATTTTATTCACTGGTCCCAAAAAGGAAAGTATATTTATAGAGAAGGATGTCCAGCTTTCAGTGTTGATTTGTCGGGAAAAAAAAAGGAAAACACACAAAAAAAGGTTTTAAAAAAAAAATCCAAGCGAAATTTGTTAAGAGGGTATCGTAAAGAAATGAAAAACTCCCGTGCACCCCAAACACAAGGAAAAATATGGTGAAAAAAAAACCCGTCTCTGGGTCACACAGGAAAAAGGGGTTGCCAGGAGAAAAAGTGGGGAAAAAAAGGGGAACATTTTAGCCAAAAAGTCAATTTTTAAAAAAAAGATTATGTGCGTGCGTGCGTGCGTGCGTCAAAGGGTGTGTGTGGGGTTTTTGTGTGTGTGTGTTTTTTTGGGGTGTTGTGTGTGTGTTTTGAGGGGTGTGTGTGTGGGGGTGTGTGTTGTTGTTTTTGTGTGTGTGAGGGGTTTTGTGCATGCATTTATGCGTGCCGGTGGGGTTTTTTTGTGTGTGTGTGTGATTTTGTGGGGTGGTTTTGGGGTTTGTGTTTGTGTGGGGTGTTTTGTGTTGTGGTGTGTTTTTGTGGTGTGCCTTGGGTTTTTGTGTTGTGTGTGTGTGTGGTTTTGTGTGTGTGTGTGTGATGGTTTGGTGCATGGTTTTTGGGGGGTTTTTGTGTGTGTGTGTGTGTGTTGTAATTGTGTGTGTTGTGTGTGTGTGTGTGTGTGTGTGTGGTGTTTTTGTGGTTTTGTTGTGTGTGTGTTGTGTGTGTGTGTGTGATTTTTGCCCGCCGGTGTTTTTGTGTTTTTATGTGTTGGGGTGTGGGGTGTGTTTTGTTTTGGGTGTGCGTGGTGCGTGCGTGCGTTTCGTGGTGGTTGGTGTGTTTTGTGTGTGTTTTGTGTGTTTTTGTGGTGTGTGTGTGTGTTGTGTGTGTGTGTGTGTGGGGGGTGTGTGTGTTTTCAACGATTGGAAAGAAAATGACTAATGGGGAAAGAAATGAGAGATAAATTAAAAACTGGCTCAAAAGGGGGGAGGAAACCCTTGGGAAAACTTGTGGTTTTAAACCCGGTGTGTTTTTGCGCGCGCTCGACGCCCGGTGCGCGCTTTGGCCTGTGTGTGTTGGGTTGTGCGGTTTGGGGGGCAAATTTTTGTGTGTGTGTTGTGTTTTGTTGTGGGGTGAGGGGGGGGGGTGAGAGAGAAGGGAGAAGAGGGGGAGAGAAAAGAGAGAGAGCGGGGAGAGAGGAGAGAGGAGGGAGGGATTTTACATCTTTTCTCTCTCTCTCTCTTCTCTCTCTCTTTTACCCCTCTCCTTCTCTCTCTCTTTGGGAAAGTGTGTGGTGGTGGTTGTTGTGTGTTTTGTGTTGTGTGTGTTGTGTGTTGTGTGTTTGTTGGTTTTTTTGTGGTGTGGGGATTTTGTTTTTTTGTTGTGCCTTTGGGATGTGTGTGTTGGGGTTGATGCGGAAAAGGTTGTTTGTGTGTTGTGTGTTTTGGGGTTGTGGGTGTGGTGTGTGTGTGTGTGTGTGTGTTTGTTGTGTGGTGGGGGTGTTTTGTTTTGTGGTGGTTCTCCGGCGTGGTTGGGGCGGCTGCTTTGCGTTTGGTCCGTCGTTGCCCTTGTGTGTGTGTGGTGTTGTTTTGTGTGTGTGTTTTGTGTTGGTGGTTCTCGGGGGGGTTCTTGCGTTTGTTTTGAACCCCCTGTTTGGCGGGTGTGTGGTGTGGGTTTTTTTGGGGTTTTTTGGGTGTTTTTTTTTTTTTCATACTTTTTTTTGTTTTCCCCTTAAGGAAAAACCCTGGCTGACGTCCTTTTTTAAAAACAAAAAAATTTTTTTGTAAAGGGTTTGTTTTTTTTTTCCCCCCTTTTTTTTTTCCCTAATCGATACCTTTTCCCTTTCCCCTTTCCCTTTTTAAAGGGGCAAATCAATTTAAAAATTTTGTTTTTCCTAAAGCCCTTTGGTAAATTTTAAGGGTTTTCCCTTTTTTTTCCCCCTTTGGTTTTATTTTTTAAAAAAAAAACCCAAAACCCCCCTTTTAAAGGGAATTTTTTCTGTTTTTAAAGGAAATTAAAACAAAGGGGTTTTTATCCTGGATAAATTCCTTTTAAAAAAGGGGAGGGGTTGGAAAAAATTAAAAGGTTTTTTTCCCCCTTTGACGGCTTTTAATTTTTTAAATTTTGTAAAATGAAAAGGGGAAAAAAAACCAAATTTAAATTTTTTGTAAAAAAGGCAAAAGGGTTGTTTTTAAAAACCATTCCCAAAAAAAAATTTCGGGAAACCCGGTTCAGGAAAAATAAATTTCCAAAATACCGCAATGGGGTTAAAAGTTTTCCATCCTTAAAAACGTAATCGGACGGGTTTTTTTCCTTTTTGTGGTGTTGGGGTTTTTTTTGGAAGGATTTCTTATTTTTTGCCCTGTTGGAAAAAACCCCCTTTTCGTGTACCAAGCAATGGTGTTGAAAAAAACTCTTTTCCTCTTGCCTTAACCCCCGGGGTTTGGCCCAAAAGGGTTTTTCAATACCCGGGCCAATTTTAGACGGCAACAACCCCCCTTTTTTAATTTCCCCTTTCCCTGACGTCAATTGGGTTTTTGTGGCTTTTGGGGTCCCGAAAGCGGGGTTGGGGTTTGGGCCCCAAAACTGTGGGGGTGGGTGCCTGTTTGGAGGAAAAAAACCCCCGGGGTTTTTTGTGTTCTTTCCCCGGGATGGCTGGGGCGTCCTTTTTTACTTTTCCCCTAGTGGAATTTTTGGAAGGGAAAACCCCCCGGGGTTTTTTAAGCCTGAAAGAAAAATGGTTTTTGCAAATTTTTTTGGCTTTTCCCGGTACCTTTTATTGGGGGTTTGGCTCAAAAAGGGAAAAATTCCCCTCTTTTCTTTTCCCTGAATTTTTTACCCGGGCCCAACAAAAAAGGTTTTTTCCTTTATTTTTTTTGCTGATCACGCACAGTATCCTTATTTTGGCGTCTTCAGTCTTCGAAAATGTCTGGTAAAATGGCAGGACAAAGAGATCTCCACAAATCCACAATGATCAGTCAAAGTCTCCTCCATGACAACTACACTGATTCTGACTTCTGTGGCATTCCTGATACTTACGTCGCCGTCTTATATTTTCTATATCTACTTTATAAACTATTGGCTACTTTGAGGGCAATGTTCAAGATGAAGGTGTGATTGGGCAGTTGACACTCGCAGACAATGTATGCACTTTAATGTCATTGAGCAACTGCGCTATTAATTATTTATGTGTACCTTTTGAGTGGCAGAAAGTTCAGACAACAAGCCAAAAGGCATTTATGTTTGTGTTCTAAACGAAGCTAGAGATCGGTGCTTCAAATTTGAAATAAGAGCTAACAACATGGTATGATATTTGCTAATGCTATCACTTTCCTGATAGAAAAAAATAATGAAATACAAATGGCAGTCGGGTGGTTTATTCATTATTAATCTAATCACTTATATCAATAATGTTAGTGTTACATATCATTGTTGAATCACTACATCCACAGATCAATGGTTGCAAAAAAATGTGGTTTTGCCAGAATAAGGCAAACGGGGAAGCAACAGACTGTTTAGCACACACACAATCATTTGGATGAATGGGTAGCAAAAGAACTGTTGAGCACACACAATCATTTTGATGATGCAAAATGATGAGCAGGCTGACTAGAAAGAACATTTGAAAAAGTTCAGAATATCCTTCAACGTATTCACATCCAAAACAGCAACTGTGGAATCCATTTTTTTACGTGGGTGCAAGAACTAAACGACAGCTGATCTGAAGTGGGATATCAATGTGTTTGAATAAAATAACTCAGGTACTCTCTGTGCATTCTACACAAGCAACAAACAGCAAAAGACCTCATCACTCACTCAGGCCATATATATGCTGGCAGACAACAGCAAAAAACGTCATCACCCACTCAGGCCATATCTAGTCGGCAGACAACAGCAAAAAGGCGCTATCACCCACTCAGGCCATATCTAAGATGGCAGGCAACAGCAAAAGGCCTCATCACCCACTCAGGCCATATCTATGCTGGCAGACAACAGCAAAAGGCCTCATCACCCACCCAGGCTATATCTATGCTGGCAGACGACAGCAAAAGGCCTCATCACCCACTCAGGCCATTTCTAGGCTGGCAGACAACAGCAAAAGGCCTCATCACCCACTCAGACCATATCTATGCTGGCAGACAACAGCAAAAGACCTCATCACCCACTCAAGCCATATCTATGCTGGCAGACAACAGCAAAAGGCCTCATCACCCACTCCGGCCATTTCTATGCTGGCAGACAATATCTTCTTCGAGATATCGGGTTACCTGATACAGACATACGCGCCTTCAAGAATCTCTGTCCAAGAACATGCAACACAGCACATTATTGGGTTGACGCTCCAGAGAGAGAAGAGAAGTCCTGCACAGCATAATGTCC
Source organism: Conus ventricosus (assembly GCA_018398815.1). Lineage (NCBI taxonomy): Eukaryota > Metazoa > Mollusca > Gastropoda > Neogastropoda > Conidae > Conus > Conus ventricosus. The sequence goes on along the minus strand of CM031626.1, from coordinate 27,242,794 downwards.
CACACTTTGTACTTGAAAGAGGATGTCACTGGGAAAAGTATTTCGCCCTATTTGTGCGTTCTTTGCTCGCGGGCACGCACACACACACACACCACACACACACACACACACCACACACACACACACACACACACACACACACACACACACACACACACACACCCACACATGCACACACATGCACGCACGCAACCACACACGCGCGCACACATACGCACACGCATGCGCCGCGCGGCACACACACACACACACACACACACACACACACACACACACACACACACACACACACACACACACACACACACAGATTTCTGGTAATGAGTGGGCTGACCGGGCTGCCAAAAAAGGAGCACGAAAGTCCGATGAATCCATAGAAATCAACATTCCTCTGTGTTTATACGAAAGATATGGTCTCTTAAAAAAGACGTGTATTGAAAAGGTTTATGAAGCCTAAAAAACCTTGGTTCTTATTAAAATACATCTACCTCACTCCAAACTGCTCTGCTGTGAAAAATCCCAGTCAGCTACTTTTTCTTCTAGCAATGCGGCTAAAAGTGGAAAGATTACCTATCAACTGGCCAACACAACCGTACTTGAAAAAATAAATGAAAAACTTGAATCCCTGTTTTACAGGCTTAAGCTAAACGCTTTCCGTACAAAATTTCGCAAAACATTAAATTGCATCTGCGGAGCAGTTGAAAGCTTCACAACCCAGCATCTTCTTTTCCACTGCGCATATTTCAAAAATGAAAATCCCGACTGCCTGCGACTTGATGGCACGTGTATTTTCCAGAACTTACAAGGTCTTGTTTCTTTTGTTAATTCCTTGATGATTAGACCAAGGGGCTCTTTTTTTTGTAATAAGTGTTCCTACAGATATGAGCGCTTAACATTTTGGTTATACCAGATATCCTGTACTCCTTTATGTTTTAATACTTGCTTTGTGCTAATGTTTAGCCTAATTGTAAAAAATTTTTTAGTATGAATCACTATATATAGCTAACTGCTCGTAACAAATCTCTTATCGGTCCATCAACACACACACACACACACACACACACACCACACACACACACACACACACACACACACACACACACACACACACACACACACGCACGCACGCGCACAAAACACACACACACACACACACACACACACACACACACACACACACACACACACACACACACACACACACACACACATACACACACGCACGCATGCATAACACACATACACACACGCACGCATGCATACACACGCTATAGCCCTAACTCTGTTTAAAATCACTTTATGTGAATAGACGTTAAATTGAAGAACGAACGAACACACACACACACAGAGAGAGAGAGAGAGAGAGAGAGAGAGAAGAGAGAGAGATAAGAGAGAGAGAGAGAGAGAGAGGGGAGAGAGACAGACAGACAGACAGACAGACAGACAGACAGACAGACAGACAGAGACATAGAGAGACAGAAAATTGATAGTTCGAATTGAAAATACGATCTCTCATCATACGACTTTGGAAGAAATGTGACCTTTGCAAATAAGAAAAAAAAACAGCATAACAAGCCACTAAATCCACCCCAGCAAAACAAAACTAAAACAATCCCAAACAACTGAAAGAAAGAAGCTGAACATAGTCTGGCAGAAGAAGGTGATGACTTGTGATCCATAAAGACCATAATGATTAAAAAAAAAAAACAATAGCGAAACGCTCAATAAGGAGCAATGCAGTACCAGCAAGTGCATTTAGATGTCAAGAAAGCCTTGACAAAGTACGCAATGACGGTCTATAGCAAGTTCCCTCTGTCCCCCATCCACTCTTCACACCCACCCACCCCACTGCACTGTCTATCATTTTAAACGAGATTTGTGACCACTCATTTGTACCAGCTTGGACACGACCTTCGGCGGTTAGCTTGGGTATACCCAAGAACAAACGAAAATGAAATCAAATGTCCCTACTACTGTCGGCATTTGCCAGGGCTGCGTTCTGTTGTCTGTTAATTCAAAGCATGAAAATGGTAACTTTGCAGCACAAACATGATTTCGATAAGAGATCAGCGATTAACATGCTTAAATTTTTTTTTTATTGAAAACATGCTGTGATTGTAAATGTAAGTTGCTAAACATTATTGTCTTTTAAAGACTGTTATGTGAGCACAGGAGCTTTTACTGAGAGCTCTTACTCTTTAATGAGATCGCCAGAAGAAAGCAATTGGCATAAATGTTCCTATCATTATTTATCACACTGAAGATCTCTGTCTGTCTGTTTGTCTGTCTGTATGTTTGTCCCCTGTTTTTCTCTGTTTGTCACCCTCCTTCTCTCTTCTCTCTCCCTCTCTCTCTCCTCTCTCTCTCTCTCTCTCTCTCTCTCTCTCTCTCTCTCTCTGTCTCTCTGCTTCACTGTGGCCGACAGACGCCCCTCACATCACTGTCCTGATATATTCGGATATTCTATGTGATTCACGAATGGAGTGCTAAATTTTTACACGCTATGATCTTTTAATTCAGTACTTGCACCTCTGAAAGCGTGGTGCTTCTACTGAGCGCACAAAGCGCACAAAGTGGAATATTCTGTCTATTTGTTTGTGTTATGTGTGGTTCCCGCTTTATGTGCCGTCACTGACCACGCAGCGCGAGCCACTAGCCAACAGATGTAACGCGCAAAGTAGGAAGGAGGCCAGCGCACACATGCTTTTATGTACACGCAACTGTCCGCATGGGGCCCCGCCTAAAAGGCCTCATCACCCTCTCAACCATATCTAATGCTATGCTGGCAAGACAACAGCAAAAGACGCTCATCACCCACTCAGCCATATCTAGCTGGCAGAACAACAGCAAAAGGCCTCATCACCCACATCCGGCCATTTCTATGCTGGCAGACCAATAGTCATCCTTCGAGATATCAATCTGGTGTAACCGGATACAGACTACTCCCTTCAAGATTCTCTGTCCAAGAACATGCAACACAGCACATTATTGGTGACGCTCCAGGAGAGAGAAAGAAGTCCCTGCACAGCATAATGTCCCACACTTTGTACTTGAAAAGGATGTCACTGGTGAAAGTATTTTCGCCCTATTTGTGCGTATCTTTGCTCGCGGGCACGCACACACACTCACACACAACACACACACACACACACACACACACACACAACACCACACACACACACACACACACACACACACAACACACACACATGCACACACATCACGCAACGCACACACACGCCGCCACATACGCACACGCATGCGCGCGCGCGCGAACAGCACACACAACACCACACACACGACACACCACACACACACAAACACACACACACACACAAACACACACATCACACATTTCTGTTTAAAGATGGGCTGAACCGTGCTGCCCAAAAAAGGAGCACAAAGTCCGATGAATCCATGAAAATCACCATTCCTCTGTGTTTATACGATGAGATCGGGTCCTCTTAAAAAAGAACGTGTCTGAAAAGGTTGATTAACCTAAAAAAACCTGGTTCTTATTAAAATACATCTACACTCAATCCAAAACTGCTCTGCTGGAAAAATCCCAGTCAGCTACTTTTTTCTTATAGCAATGCGGCTAAAAGTGGAAGATTACCTATCAACGTGCCAACACAACCGTACTGAAAATAATAAATGAAAACTTGAATCCACTGTTTTACAGGCTTAAGCTAAACGCGTTCCGTACAAAATTGCGCAAAACATTAAATTGCATCTGCGAGCATTAAAGCTTCTCACGAACCCACATCTTCTTTTCCACTGCGCATATTTCAGAAAATGAAAAACCCACTGCCTGCGACTTGATGGCAACGTGTATTTTCCAGAACATACAAGTCTGTTTCTTTTGTTTAATTCACTTGATGATTAGACCAATGGCTCTTTTTTTTTGTAATCAGTGTTCCTACAGATATAGCGCTTAAATTTTTGTTATACAATATCCTGTACCCTTTATGTTTTAATACTGCCTTTGTGGCTAATGGTTTAGCCCTAAATTGTAAAAAAAGAATTTTAGTATAACACTATATATATGCTAACCTGCTCGTACAAATCTCTTATTACGTCTATCAACACACACACACCACACACACACACACACATCACAATACACACACTACACACACACTCACTACACACACACACACACACAGCAACACACACCAACGCACATCGCACACACACACACACACACACACACACACTCACACACACACACACAACACACACACACACACACACACACACACACAACACCCAATACACCACGCACGCATGCATAACACACATACACTAACGCACGCATGCATGACACACGCTATAGCCCTAACTCTGTTTAAAATCACTTTATTTGGAATGACTTAAATTGAAGAAAGCAACGAACACACACACTCACCAAGAGAGAGAGAGAGAGAGAGAGAGAGAGAGAGAGAGAGAGAGAGAGAGAGAGAGAGAGAGAGAAGAACAGACAGACAGAACAGAACAACAGGACAGACAGACAGGACAGACAGAGAAATAAGAGACCGAAAATTTGATAGTTCGAATGAAAATACGATCTCTCATCATACGACTTGGAAGAAAGTGACCTTTTGGCAAATAAGAAAAAAACTGCAAACAAGCCACTAAACCACCCCACAAAACAAAACTAAAACAATTCCCAAACCAAACGAAAGAAAAAGCTGACAAGTCTGGCAAAGAAGTGATGACTTTGATCCAAAAGACCATAAGGATAAAAAAAAAAAATCAATACGAAACGCTCCAATAAGAGCAAATGCATACAAGCAAGTGCATAAATTTAATGTCATGAAGCCTGGACAAATAACCAATACGTCCTAGATAGCAACTTCCCTCGTCCCGCCATCCACACTTCAACCCCACCCAACCCCACTGCACTGTCTATCATTTTAAACGAATTTGTGACCACTCAGTTGTACCAGCTTGACACGACCTTCGGCGGTTAGCTTGGTATACCCAAGAACAAACGAAAATGAAATCAAATGTCCCTACTACTGTCCATTTGCCAGGGCTGCGTTCTGTTGTCTTTTAATTCAAAGCATGAAAATGTAACCTTGCACACACAAACAGATTTCGATAAAGATCAAGCGATGTTAACAAGCTTAAATTTTTTTTTATTTGATATCATGCGTGATTTGTAAATTAAGTTGCTAAACATTATTGTCTTTTAATACTGTATGTGAGCACAGGAGCTTTACTGAGAGCTCTTACACTTTAATGAGATCGCCAGAAGAAAGCAATTGGCATAAATGTTCCCATCATTATATATCACACTGAGATCACTGTTCTTCTGTTTGTCTGACTGGATGTTTGTCTCTGTTTTCTCGTGTTTGTCACCCTCTCTCTCTCGCTCTCTCTCTCTCCTCTCTCTTCTCTCGCTCTCTCTCTCCTCTCTCTCTCTCCTCTCTGTCTCTCTGCTCACTGGTGCCGACAACGCCGCTTCACATGACACTGTCCTGATATCGGATATTTCTATGTGATTTCACGGAATGGAGTGCTTAAATTTTACCACGCTATGATTCTTTAATTCAGTACTCACCTCTGAAAGCGTGGTGCTTCTACTGAGCTCACAAAGCGCCACATAGTGGAATATTCTAGTCTATTGTTTGTGATTATGTGTGGTTTCCGCTTTATGTGCGTCCACTGACCAGGCAGGCGGCGACCAGCAGCTCAACAGCATGTAACGCGCCAGAATAGAAGGAGCCAGCGCACAGCTGATAAATGCTTTGTACTATTAGCTGACCGCAAGAAATGTGCCGCATGGCGGCGTGAAGAGACTGACTGATATACACTTATTATTGTGTTTTTGTTTCCGAGTGCGTAGTTACCATGTAAACAACCATGTGCACAACGCCCACAGCAGGCTCGACTCACGGGGCCTGCAACAGTATCCATGGACACACCCCTCATTCTGGCATACTTTTGACACTAGCTGACCCACTACAACAAAAAAAAATTACACTGTAGCTGACTGAACTGGCACATGAGGAAATGCCTCCTTCCAGATACCACCCTGACATCTACCCAGTGAAATCTCATGAACTAAGTCAGGACTTTGACGAATGTCCGATCAACATCAGTGAGACCTTTTCCCCCCAATTAACTTTCTCCCCACTCCATTCTAACTTTGCCAAAACTGTTAATAAGATTAATAGTTCAGGGCTCAGATAATCCGTATCAACACTCTATGTTAAGAGTGGGGAAAGATTTGGAGGAACAGTGCTATGCAAGGTGCCGGCTGTCCTAGCGTTTGGTGTAGACGAAATGACCCAATTACCCCAATAGTAGTGCATCTTTCAGCCAGTGATTTAGCAGGGACATGGACAAACCGTTTCACAAAGTCCTAGCTCTAGCCCTTTCCCTGATCTGGAAGACAGTCCAATGCCCCAAACATCCGAAGAGGAGTCCATTTGAAACTAGATCACCACACCAAATGTCAAAAAAACCGTCTAAACCTACGACCAGCTCAGTGTCAAACTAGCCCATCGACGAAGTCTTCAAACAGATTCATTCTCGGCCACCCTGTCAAAAAGGGAACCACATCACCAAAGATCACCAGGACACTGCAAACCCTACAAGAGAATTGGACTACAACATCACACCGTATGTCGCGGATGAGAAAATATTGTTCCAAAAAGCCATATTCTAGATTTAAAAGAACAGATAAAAAAATGAACTCAAAAGCTTTGCCAAGAGAAACTAAGACCCTTGAAGATCTATGCAAAGCACTATCTACCAAAGTTAAGAACATTAGAAAATGAAAATCACAAATGGAATTCATGTTTGGCGACATATAAAGAATTATTACAGATCTCAAGAAGTCGGCTTGCCACCAGTTCTCCTCATGAGTATACCCACATGTGAAATAACCTTGCCTGTGAACCTCCATGTCCATGTTTTCTCCCTCTGTTCTGTTTTCACTTCTTGAAGAGGACCAGCCAGCAGTCAAGCGACGCAACATCACAGATGCAGCAGATCACCTGACCTGTCTAAGACCCCCAGCCCTCCACCCTACCAACCAACCAGCGGTCAACCCATCCCACCTCCGTCCAGTAAAAACACTCTCGCACCCAGCCTCCTTCCACACCCATTCCCACCTCCCTTCCTCTGACCTAGCTGACACCATCCCATTCCAGTCCCCGCCCCTTGTCAAGTTAGTCAGTGCTCCTGTCTAATCCATCCCAGTTATAAATCGTTTTGATCCATCACCATCACACCTGATTCATCAGTCCATTCCTGCCATGTCTCCATAAAGACAAATCAGCTACTCCCCAGCCCACCCCGGGTCTCCATCAAGACATCATTGGAAGAACAACGACTGTTGGATTATTGAGATCACAATACCATAACATGGTTGCACACAAATGAACACAGGTAGCATCAAATCATTTCAGAAAAATCATGTTCTGTTCCAGGGGCTCTGACATAAAACTCAGGCTTGAATCCCGTCACCCAATGCCCCGATGTTTAGAGTTATTTTGCATGTATGAATCAACGACACTGTAAAGGGAGAGAGGTACAAACACACCAATGAAGGCTCGCCTTTACTCAATGTCAAACGGCCTTCCACCAACAACAGCGTCCTCGTCCATCATCACCCGCTGTGGTAGACATTTATGAATCCAGCACATTGTTCATCCAACCTAAACTTCAGAGCAGTATGCAGGAACTGTCCGGCAGTATTGGTAGACAACAAAGATTCCTTTTCTTGCTAGGACAGTGGTGCCCCCAGGAAAGACATGTTACAAATCCCCTCTACCACAGCAAAAGTTTGCTAAAACTGAGCATGGAACAATCAAATATCTGTTAGTGCCTCGTCTAACGCACGACTCCGCTGTGCTGCCAGCCACAGATGTCAATACAACCCGCACGCCAACACACCATCAGCCCCATGTTTTTCCGGCCCACGCAACTCAGCCATCCCAACCTACACTACGAGCGGTCGCGCCGAAGCAGTACCACACCAGGCCACAAAAACGCCCCCCTTTTGGAGAAACCCCACTTCTCAAATTCCGATGGCCGTCCCTGTCAGTACTTTCAGTGACGAAAGCCAACGCGCAGAGCAAGAGCACAGACCCCAACCACTGCCCACTTACGAGCACCGCGGTTCCCGCCATGTGGCTACCCTCGCCCCCCCACTAGGCCTAATTCCTCTAACAGGCCATTGCTGAATGCATGAACCGCTGCGCAGCCTGTGGCCTTTCTCAAGTGTGTATGACTGGTAAGAATCATCCCTTCCACACACACCAGCGCGCGCCAGCGCGCGCCGCTGTGTGTGTTGTGTGTGTGTGTGTGTTGTGTTGTGTGTGTGTGAGTGGTTCTGCCTGTGTGTGTGTGTGTGTTGTGTGTGGTGTGTGTGTGTGCACCGCTCGTGCGTGCGTGTGTGTGGTGGTGTGTGTGTGTGTGTGTGTTGTAACTTTTATCCTCCTTGCCAGACTGAGAATAATCCTCGGGATACTAATTTGTGCGTGTCATTATCCTTCCTTGCCTGACTGAGCATTAATCCCGATACTATTTGTGCCTGTCATTATGGTTCTTGGATGGAGAACATCTTTCACATCGGCATCTAGTGTTGACAGTGATCATCGGATGCGTGCTGAAACATCTTGTGTTCTACGCAATTACTATCAAGACCACTTCGTGTCACTAAGACCATACGCTCCCATGTTTTCAGAAATGACGAACGGTGGTGGCTCAAGAAGCAGTTGTCCTTCAATAATGTCAGTCGACATTGTGTTTCTAAAAAAAAAAACAACAATCACTCTTTCTTTTACCTGCCTTCGGTGGATGTGACTGATTGGAGAGCGCTCCATAGTGCAACGCATTTGTGCCAATCAACTTGGACCTATAACAATTTTATCTGATTATCCAGCTTATATATATATATATAATGTGTTTCATATACATTGAGTTTTGGAGTTCGTGCGCAACATACAGGAAATGTCTTTTTAGTCCTCATACTTCTTCCTGTACAACCGACATACAATTATTGAGTGCACATTAAATGTAAGTGCATCTCATCACCTAGTTCCGACCACCTGCTTTTACCGAATTCCTTACCAATTGGTTGATTGATTTTTTTTTCCTTTGTTGTTGTTTGTATTGCTGCTGTTTGTTGTTGATGTTGTTGTTGTTGGTTTCATTATTTTATTGTACTTTTTATACTGTCCTCTCTTCCCCTTTCTTTCTTGTTTTTCCTTTTACTTGTGCACTTCAGACATAAAAATGACCACAAACCAGGCTCATGCCAAGTCGAGAGATGAATGGAAATTTGCCAATTAAATATCAATAGTGGCAGTCAGTAAGATCTCTGATAATCTCGACCCTGATATCGAACCACCAAAAGTCCCCCCATTCCATGTCTGGCACTCCGAGCTCCAAAGACTAAATACCTACATTAGTGATAAAGATGTAGCAGTCCCGAGGTTATAATATCGTCGAAAAGGACCCTACTAAAGACAAAGAAACAGGTCTTCTAGTGTATGTCAAGTAAATCGCTCAACTTCAAGAGACTTTCCCACCTAGGAACAGCATACGTAGAACATGTGGATTACAAAGCACACTGGAACAAATCACGATCCATTTATTCGGTATGTTGCTATCGGAACCCAGCAGAAAGAGTCAGCTGGACTGATAAATTTGTTACTATGATGGACGCAGTTTCCTTAGAATTTTAGATATTGTTTTAACTCGGACTTCAATGTAGATCTATTGAAACAACAGCCATGAGCCAAATCGATAAGAGTGTTTAATTACATCCAGATTAGCAAAACCACCCACCAAGTAACACCAACTTCAAAGACCTATCAGTGACCATATCTATATTCAATGAGAAATAACATACTAGAAGCTTGTGAACCATCTTCTCTTCTAGTGATCATTACCCAGTTGTTGTTACATGGTCTGAACCATGGAGTGAAAATGCCCAAAACCGAGCCACAAAACACATAACCTATCGTTCTTCTCAAAAATTAACAACAAAACTTCTCGTGATTTAATGAACTCAGAACTTAAAACAGTATACAATATGCTGATTCCCGGTTTCACAGCGATGACTTTGGATCGAAATTTGACAGAATCCCATAACTGACAAGCTCCGTTTAAAATCATATCAGAGTAAAGCTATTCCCAAACCAACCGTGGACAACGAAGACTAACAGGAGGCTAGCTATCCCCCACCTTAGAGACCTTTTGAAAGAACAGCTATGAAAAAATCAAGAATCACTAAGAAACACAATAAACTCTCAAAACGCTAGGGAAAAAACTAAATACTATCGCGATTATTAACTCCAAACAAATCCAAAACTGTTTGGGCAACAATAAACCAGCTTAAACAACAACATTCTTCTTCAAAATCAAACTGTTATCACAGGTATTTCTGCTGAGACAACGTAACACTCACTTGCTCTACCCAGTCAGATACAGTTTTACTGACGATTCATTCAAGCGCTAACTTGAACTGAAAGAACGCCATCAATTTTTGTCACGACAAACAATCACGTCTGAACTAAACAGCCACCAGAGCTGGGCACCGAGTGAATCAGTACCTACTTCATCTCAAACGAGTCCAGAACACGTGACAAATGGCATAGATGCAAATCTGATACTCTCGCTCCAGTTATAACTGGACACGTAACATATCTTTAATCTGTGCATAGAAAATGTTATTTTCCTATGCGTCAAAAAAGCAAAAGTTATAACCCCTTCATAAATCTGGTAAGTAACTGATCCTTCAACGCCCGACCCAATACAAATCTTATCTATCCTTACCAAACCTCTAGAAAAGCTTTAAAGTAAACACATCCTTCACACTTCAACAAGTACGATTTGCTCTCATCCCGACTCTGTTCAGACAGAAACGTTCCTGCCATTCTCATTAAAGCGTATCGTGTTAGATGTGTGGCCTTTATAAAATTAATACAGACAGATATTGTGGTGTCATATTCGTTGATTATAAAAAAGCTTTCGATGTCATTGACCACAATCTCCTGAAATTCGAAAACTGGAGATATACGGTTCTTTCAAAGCCGCTCCTTATCCTTCTAAAAATCATAACATCAATCACAAAACACAACAATGCGTCTTATCGGGACGGCTCTCTTCTATAACAACTCTTAAGTATGGCGTTTTCCTCAAGCTCCATTTTAGCCCGTTACTCTGCTCATTGACATAAATACCTAGCCCCTACAGTGGGAAGATCACATGGACCTCTTTGCAGATACACCACAATTCACACCACCATATTGATCCTGCCGTCGTTTCAAAACATGTGCAAAGAGTACCAACGACCTTGTAAAATGGACCGAACAGAAATCATATGTCACTTCACCCTCAAAAAACAAAAACTCAGTACATTACAACTAGGCAAAAAAACAAAAAGCACACCAATGATTCCCTCCTATACACCTCAATAATGTTCAGGTGGAACAAGTTCACTCATCATAGAAGTATTAGACTAATAAGTGAATATAGTCTCACTGAATCCCACTAACGTTACATGCAAAAAGCCTCCCAGAAAGTCTATCAGCCACCAAAATCCACACTTTCTTGACCTTCACTCACGAAAAATTTTTTTCCATGCTCATACAGTACTCATGTTGATTATGCATCGACTATATGGGAGTCTGCAAGTGCAAACACACTAAAACCTTTGTTCAGCCTACATAAACACGCTCAAACTAATCCTTCTGAAAAAACTAGCCTCGAAAGGCTCTGATTAAAACTTCTTCACATTCGTCCATTCACCAGAGACTCAAGAAGACAACAAAGGGCTAAGAATCACAAGATTCTGACCGGAATGCTCCAACAACTTTAATGAAGACGATTCTCAAAAGGTCTCGTCGAGAAACTCCCACAAACTCCATATCCCAATCCCCATAATTGCCTATTTAAATCAAGTCTAACTGACTCCGGGAACCTCTTTGTGAACTCCCCTCCAGAATACATCCAAACAAATCAATTGTACCACAAATTTCCAAAAACACTTTACATACCCATCATCTCGTTAAAAAATAATTTTAAAAAAACCATAAATAAAAATAAAATAAAAAAAAAAACCATAAGTACTACCATAGTAATCTCAAAAGGCATAAATCATCCCTTTTTCAGCGTACTTAAACCAATTTTGTCTTTTCTACTTTTTTTCTTCCTCTTTTTTCATTATCAATATCTTGATATATATATAAATGGTGTTGGTGTTGTGTGTTGTGGGTGGTGTGTGTGTGTGTGTGTGTGTGTGTTTTGAGAGTTGCATAGGATATAATCTTATGAAAAATATTATATGTTGTCCCCTTTTTTCACACTCTCTCCCTCTCTCCTCTATCTCTCCTACTCGTCTCTCTCTCACCTCTCTCACTCTCTCATCTCATCTGCGGCTCTCTCTCTCTCTCTCTCTCTCTCTCTCTTCCCTCTGCCGCCTCGTCTCTCTCTCTCTCTCTCTTCTGCCTCTCTCATTCTCCTCTCCTCTTCTCTCTCTTCCTCTCTCTCCTCCTCTCGCCTCCTCTCTCTCTCGCTCCTTCTCTCTTCTCTCTCACTCTCTCTACTCTCTCTCTCATTCTGGTTGCATGGTGCGTGTTAATGCTCCAATTTCGTATATTATTTTGTCATGTTCATTTTACTGTCTGATTTTATACACTAATTATTGGCGGTTTTAGTACAGATTTCCATTCAAATCATTACATCTCATGCTGTTCCCCTCTCCCTTCCCATCCTCTCTCTCTCTCTCTCTCCTCTCACCCTTCATCTCTCTCTCTCTCCTCTCTCTCTCTCTCTTTTCTCTCATCTCTCCTCTCTCCTCTCTCTCTTTCTCGTCTTTTTTTTTTTTTAATTCTTTCTTTCTCCTCCGCCCCCCCCCCCGCCAATGTCATCTCACTTTGCTTAATACGTTTCGACGGTATCTCAAGCCTGCGAAAAATGAATGCATGTGGATGGCCTACCTCTCTCTCTCTACTCTCTCTCCTTCTCTCTCTCTCTCTCTCTCTCCTCTCTCTCTTCTCTCTCTCTCTCTCTCATCTCTCTCTCTCCTGCCCCTCTCTCTCTCTCTCCTCTCTCATCTCTTCTCTCTCCTCTTCTCCTCTCTCTCTCTATGCGTGCAAACGTGCTGTATTTTGTGGTTTCAAAATATGTACCCACCTTGTCAAATTCACTTCACTGTCTGTTTTCATACATGCCAATCGTGTACTTTAGATGTGTTCACTTACCTATTTTCCCCTCCCCTCAACTCCCTACACCCGCTCCTCAACCTTCCCTCTTCAGTATTATTATTCCCATTTTTTTATTTCATTTATTTTTTTTGTTATTATATTTTTATTGGTTGGTGCGATTTTAGTCTTATGTTTTGTTTTGTTTTTCATCCTATCTTCTATATTTCAGGTTGATTCCTCTATGATTACATGACCGCTTTCTTGCTTCTTTGATTTCTTACCATTAATTGATTTCACTGCATGATGTAGTCCCTACTCAGGGCAGGACGGATGTAAAAAAGCACGTTATGCTGATTCTATTATCCCTCGAAAATAAAGAATTTGTTCTTGTCTTGTCTTGTCCTTGTCTGGTCTAACTGTCTCTGTCTCTGTTTTGTCTGTCTGTCTGTCGTCGTCTTGTCTGTCTGTCTGTCTGTCTGGTCTCGCTCTCTCTCTCTCTCTCTCTCTCTCTCTTCTCTCACCCCCCCCCCCCCCCCCCCCAATTATGATTTTGCTTCTTACCTTTGCGATATATATTTCTTTTACCTCAAACAAATACAATAGTCATTATTCAAAATGCTGTCAGATTTTCCTGAAGAATGGTCATTGATTTCAAGAGCTCTGCTGGAAATTGCCTGAGAACTTTGTTTTTTTTCTTTGTTTGTTACCTTATGAAAACTAAGCCTTGATAAGGCCCTGCCGAAACTTCCACAGAAGGAGCTAACGTCGAACAGATAGAGGGTAGGCAAGTCGCTCAAACCATGAAACGAGTACATCGCACATCGGAATGGAAGCTGTATTTGCAGCGATATAGATAGAATAGGCATGATGAACACAGATACCCTGATATCAAACTAAAACGAATCTCTATGAGTCTGTGGGAAATGGCTGCAAAATCTTCTGTGTGGATGCGTTCAGAAAATACCATCGGCCCATGAAGACAGACCACTGACACCTCCCAAACTGACCTAGCGCTTGCATTTTTCCTCAGGAGGTTTACCTAAACGACAGGTTTCTTTGAACTGTGGATGCTGAGAGGGAAACAATTCCTCTGTGTGGCTATCATAAAAATGATCGGAAACTATATGGATGGAGAAGAAAACACCCAACAAAACAAAACAAACAAACAAAACATACAAAACAAAAACAAAACAAAAAAAAACAACACCACAGACAGAAAAGTGGACAGATTATTAAAAATCGTTAAAAAAAATTATCTATCTACTGTGAGAAAACGGCTAAACAAATAATTTCGAAACTATTTCTTTGACATCCCAAACGATCTAGAGATTGGAGAATCGAATGTAGCAGTTCCAGGTAAAGATTGAAATAAACGATTCCAAAGAACATAATAAACGATCCAAATCACTGTAATAAACATGCCTAATCACTGTAATAAACATTCTCATCACTCTGCTAAACGATTCCTATATCACTGTCAACATGGTTTACAGACATTTCTAATCACTGTCAAACCAGTGGTTTATCAATATTCCTAATCACTGTCAACATGGTTTGACAGGACATTCCTAATCACTGTCAACAGCTTTTGACAGATTTCCTAATCACTGTCAATCAGGTGGTTTTAGACAGAACATACCTAACTACTGTCAACAGTGGTTATGACAGAACAGTCCTAATCACTGTCAACATGTTTTGGGTCAGACATTCTAACACTGACAACTGATGGTTTATCAGACATTCCTAAACACTGTCGCAGCAGTGGGTTTGACATACATTCCTAATCCCAATTGTCTACTATGGGTTTTATCAGACACATTCCTAATCACTGTCAACAGTGGTTTGACAATACATATTCCTAGCAATGTCAACAGTGGTTTTGACAGACATTAGAATCAATGTCAACAGTTTGTTTTGACAACATTCCTAAGCGAATGTCAACAGTGGTTTGACTGACATTTCCTAATCAGTGTCAACATGCTTTTTGACAGACGATTCCTATTCAGGTGCAACAGTGTTTGACAGACATTCCATAATCACCTTGTCAACAGAGTTTTGACAAACATTCCTAATCACTGGGGGGTCTCTGTGTTTTGTACAACATGCTTAATCAACTGTCACGGTGGTTTTATCAGATATTCCTAATCACTGGCAACAGTGGTTGACAGACATTCCTATTCACTGTCAACAGTGTTTTGACAGACATTCCTAAATCACTGTGAAAAGTGGTTTGACAATACAATTATCCTAATCAACTGTTTAACAGTGGTTTTGACAGACATTCCTAATCACTGTCAACATGGTTTTGACAGACATTCCTCATCACTGCCAACGTGGTTGTTTGGACAGACATTCCTAGATCACTGTCCAACATATGTTTTGACAGACATTCCTAAACACTGTCAACAGTGTTTTAATCAGACATTCTAATCATGTCCAAAAGTGGTTTGACAGACATTTCCTAATCACTGTCCAACAGTGTTTGACAGACTATATAAGTCAATGACAACAGTTTTTTTGACAGACATTCCTAATCAAGTTCAACAGTGGCTTTGGACAGACATTCCTATTCAACTGTCATCAGGGGGTTTGACAACATTCCTATCACTGTCAACAGTGGATGACAGAATTTCCTAACCACTGTCATCAGTGGTTTGACGAGACATCCTAATCACTGCCAAGTGGTGGACAGACATACCTAATCACGTGTCAACAGTGGATTTGAACAGACGAATCCGTAATGCATTGTCAACATGGTTGCAGCATTCCTAATACTGTCAATAGTGGTTTGGATAACATTACTAATCTTGGTCAACAGTGGTTTTGACAAACATTCATAATCACTGTCAACAGAGTTTTGGACAGACATTCCTAATCACTGTCCACAGTGGTTTGACATACATTCCTATCAAGTCAACAGTTGGGTTTGACAGACATTCTCTAATCAGTGTCAACAGTGGTTTGACACACATTCCTAATCACTGTCATCAGTGGTTTGACGACATTTCCTAATTCACTGTCAACATGTTTGACAAGACATTCCCTAATCGCTTGGTCAACAGTGTTTGAGTCAGACAAGCTGTGTCGATGATACTGGACAGCAAACGCGTATAGGACGACAAGACCATTTCTGTTCAAAGTGTAAACAGTGAGCCAGTGGCCCCCACAAACTCACACTTTATGTGACAGGTGAACCAGATCCCCACAGAACACAAGAGCACTTTATGTGAAACAGATGAACAGTCCGCACGTTCTAGAACGACACACTTCCAACGTCTGGTCACTTACTGCAAGCAAACACAAAGCACGCTCCCTAAGAAGAGGATGCTTGTTTTGAAACTGAGCACAGGAGCAAGTCAATCCTTGCAGTGGCAGTGAAGAAGGACGGCAGGCCAATCTTGGCTTGAAGAGAGGCAAGAACAAAACTTTCTGCTACAGTAACAGACTGGACCACTGTCTGTCACAACCAGCGTTTAAATAATATTCAAGCTTCTATAACAAACAAAGGGCAAAAAAAAAAAATAAACAGATAAGAATCCTAGATCATATCAGACAAGGGCACTTTCGTAGACATATCATTTTCTACGTTTCATTCATTTTCCAGGGAGTCAAACACAACCAAACATCGGTCACCCTCCTTTCATCGCCCCCCATCGACCCCACTGTTACCATAAACGGCATACTTCTCTCCCTGTACATCGACCTTCTGCCCTAGCCACACAAATCACACAGCATTGCACAACGAACGTTAAGGAATAAATGTGTTTTAAAATGCTTTTTTTTGCTTTGTTTACGTCGACAATGCAGGTGACATTGCCAAAAACAACAACAACAAAACAAACAAGACAAAGAAACAAAAAAAAAACAGATGGTAGTGAGTCCCTGTCTACTAATATAGGCGCACGGAAAATGTTGTTTTCCCATATTCTTTATGCTGTGTTTTGAAATGTCTTTCAAGATTTTTCTTCGAAAAGAACTAACCAAACATGAATAAAGCACCAGCCGCCGTGTGGTGAAGTGGTTATCAATCGGCGGACGCACGCTGGAGGTCGTGGGTTCGAATCCCATCAGAATCATGTGGGGGTTTTCTGGCCCGACCGGCGTCTACCCAGAGTTAATTTCTTGCGGACTCATTGGGAAGACTGGACCACACAGCTACTGTGCATCCATTAATGGATGCTTTGCTGAGAGTGTTTGATGCAAATTTCCTGACCAACACGCAGGGTGCCTGTATCTCTCGGGCCTGGTTGACGCAGGGGGTTAATTTTGAAAGGGAGTGTAGAGTCAGCCCTGGCATGTAGTCTCAGACCGAAACGGAAATCCGGCATCATCTTAATCTCCTCATTCTCATCGATCAGCATAAAAAAAAGTCTCAAATTCCGGGCTGTGGCTGTGGAGACGGGTGTCGGAATGAGCGGCGTGGGTTCACTTGGCCACTGAGGGGCGCAGAGGTTGGGGACAGCATAGAAAAAAAAAAAAAGAATAAAGGTGTGTGCGTTAGTTCTAGGCCAACAAAGACCGCACCAGAAGAAATACAGGATGCCGGCAAAGATCTTTCAAGAGTGCTTTTTGTGTGTCTCTTACTTTTCTGGTTCATGTGAGAACAGTCTGTGGCAGCTATTCTAAAACCCGTTGCAAACAAGAACAAAATAAGCATATGGCTGAAGAACCAAAACTTATGATTTTTTCATGTTGATAAAGAGCAAGTCACATGGATATCTGAAAGCATTACACACTCACATAAATGTAAACGATAAGGACTAGAAAAACCCACAAAGTTAATTAAAAGCCACCAATGAAGATAAGCCAAAAAACATAAACAAAAACGTCTTAGAGAACGCTCTTCAACTTAACTCTCTCATCATACAAGAACACAACCATGGAGACTAAAAAACGTGTTTACAAAAGTGTATGAAGAGCTAGTTATCAAAAGAAAAAGGAACACCCACATAGTCCAATCCATTCACCCCAAAGGAGCAAAGACTATCAACAGCAATTCCCCACGAGTCCAAACCGTTCACCCCAAAGGGGCAAAGACATCAACAGCAATTCCTCCAGTCAACCGTTCACCCCAAAGAGCAAAGACTATCACAACATATACCTCACAGTCAAACCGTTCACTCCCAAAGGAGCAAGACTTATCAACAACATTTCTCCACGTCCAAACCGTCACCACCAAGGAGCCAAAGACTAGGCAACCACATTTCTCCACATCGTCACCGTTCACAACCAAAGGAGCAAAGACTAGCAACAAACACTTCCACTGTCAAACAGTTTCACCCCAAGGAAAGCAAAGTCTATCAACAGCATTCTCCACAGTCAAACCGTTCACCACCCAGAAGGAGCAAAAACTAGCAACAACAATTCTCCACAGTCAAACCGTTCACCCCAAAGGAGCAAAGACTAGCAACAACATTCCTCCACAGTCAAACCGTTCACCCCAAAGGAGAGAAGACTATCAACAGCATTTCTCCACAGTCAAAACCGTTCACCCAAAGGAGCAAAAACTATCAACAACAATTCTCCACAGTCAAACCGTTCACCCCAAAGGAGCAAAGACTATCAAGAACAATTCCCCCCAGTGACACCGTTCACCCCAAAGGAGGAAAGACTATCAACGGTATTTCTCCACAGTCAAACCGTTCATCCCAAAGGAGCAAAGACTATTAACAGCATTTCGCCACAGTCAAACCGTTCATCCCAAAGGAGCAAAAGACTATCAAAAACAATCCCCACAGTCAAAACCGTTCACCCCAAAGGAGCAAAGACTAGCAACAACTTTCTCCACAGTCAAACTGTTCACCCCAAAGGAGCAAAGACTATCAACAACATTTCTCCACGTCAAACCGTCCACCCAAAGGAGCAAAGACTAGCAAAACATTTCTCCACAGTCAAAACCGTTCACACCACAGGAGCAAAGACTAGCAACAACACTTTCCACAGTCAAACCGTTCACCCCAAAAGAGCAAAGACTATCACAGCATTTCTGTACAGTCAAACCGTTCACCCTAAAGGAGCAAAAACTAGCAACAACAATTCTCCACAGTCAAACCGTTCACCCCAATGGAGCAAAGACTATAGCAACAACATTCCTCCACAGTCAAACCCTTCACCCCAAAGGAGCAAAGACTATCAACAGCATTTCTCCACAGTCAAACCGTTCATCCCAAAGGAGCAAAGACTATCAACAACAATTCACCACAGTCAAACCGTTCACCCCAATGGAGCGAAGACTAATCAACAGCATTTCTCCACATCAATCCGTTAACCCCAAAGGAGCAAAGACTAGCAAGAACAATTCCCCACAGTCAAACCGTTCACCCAAAGGAGCAAAGACTAGCACCAAATTTCTCCACAGTCAAACCGTTCACCCAAAGCAGCAAACACTATCAACAGCATTTCTCCACAGTCCAAACCGTTCACCCCAAAGGAGCAATGACTAGCAACACCAATTCCCCACAGTCAAACCGTTCACCCCAATGGAGCAAAGACTATCAACAACATTCCTCCACAGTCAAACCGTTACACCCAAAGGAGCAAAGACTATCAACAGCAATTTCTCCACAGTCAAACCGTTCATCCCAAAGGAGCAAAGACTATCAACAACAATTCCCCACAGTCAAACCGTTCACCCCCAAAGGAGCGAAGACTACCAACAGCATTTCTCCACAGTCAATCCGTTAACCCAAAGGAGCAAAGACTAGCAAGAACAATTCCCCACAGTCAAACCGTTCACCCAAAGGAGCAAGACTTTCAACAACAATTCCCCACGTCAACCGTTCACCCCAAAGGAGCAAAGACTAGCAACAACATTTCTCCACAGTCAAACCGTTCACCCCAAAGGAGCAAAGACTTCAACAGCATTTCTCCACAGTCAAACCGTTCATCCCCAAAGGAGCAAAGACTAGCAACAGCATTTCTCCACAGTCAAACCGTTCACCCCAAAGGAGCAAAGACTCGCAACAACAATTCTCAAGCGTACTCGCCTTTGGACTGCCCTCTTCGCCCTGTCAAGGCGGTCCCTTTCCTCTTGATCTCTGGCTCAGTATCTCGTCGCCAGCTGTTTCTGATCGCCCATTCTGCCTTTTCTCTTTGTTGTCAGAGCCAAACTCAGTACAGCGTGTTGCAGGCCCTCCAGATTTAATGGATGGCGAGCTAACAGAGGTGTATAGAAAGCTCTACCTCCCAACAATGGCAAGATATTACAGATTTTGGCAAACCACCCAGCCAGATCGAACAATCTGTCTATCTTTTCTGCCATTCCATCCATCCATCCATCCATCCATCTGTCTGTCTCTCAGTCTGCCTATCTGTCAGTTAAACTACCCGTCTGTCTGTCTCTCTATCTATTATCTATCTATCTATCTATCTATCTATCTATCTATCTATCTATCTATCTATCTATCTATCTATCTATCTATCTATCTATCTATCTATCTATCATCTATTTTCTCTCCTCCCCCCCCTCTCTCTCTCTCTCTCTCTCTCTCTCTCTCTCCCGTCTCTCTTTCTCTCTCTCTCTCTCTCTCTCTCTCTCTCTCTCTCTCTCTCCTCTCTCTCTCTCTCTCTCTCTCTCTCTCTCTCCTTCTTTCTCTCCATATTCGACGAATTGTAAACAATCTAGTTTCTGCTATAGCCTCTTTCAGTTTCCCATCTACTGCATCTTCCAAACAAAAAGAAAATCAATGTAGCCTCTATTGCTTGACGTCCACAACAAATTCTTTTCTAGTTGTTCACTCATGACTTTTCCCTCGCAGCCGAGAGGGATGCCCATCCTTCCTTCTCCACACATGACTCGGCTCAGAACCTGAGTGGGGGGCTGGATACTGGCCATTGGTGAGTGTGTCCTATCCAGCCCCCCTCTCTCAGAATAGGAAGAGTGTCTCGCTGCTGCCCTGTCCTTCGCCATACCTCCTGACTGCCGACTCATTTTTTTTCCTAATGCTGGTCCATGAGAATGAGGAGGATGAAGATGATGCTACGGATTTCCATTCCGGACTGAGACTGCATGACCTGGCTGTACTCTACGTTTACTTCCATAGTATATCCCGGCGTCAACAAGGTCCGAGAGATACAGACACCCCCGGTGCTGGTCTGGACATTTCAGCAACACTCTCAGAGACGCATCCATTCAGTGGATAAAACTCGGCTGCGTGGTTCCACTCTCCTCAGCTGAATCCGTAGCAAACTCAACTCTGTGTAGGAGCCAGTCGGGCAGAAAAATCGACTTGACTCTGCTGGGAATCGAATCTACGACCTCCCAGCCCAGGAGTCTGCGACGCTAACCGCTTCGCCATGGCAACTGATTGTGACTGTCGACTTGTCTGGCCTCTAGATGTCCTATCTAGCCCACTATAATGAATCTGTATGGCGACACGCTTCGGTCCTGCCCTTTGTTGCAACTCCTCTCTGCGGACTTTGGCCTCTAGATGATCCAATGTGCCCTTTGTTACAACTCCTCTCTGCCGACTTTGGCCTCTAGATGATCAAATGTGCCCTTTGTTACAACACCATACTGCAGACTTTGGCCTCCAGATTATAAAATGTTTCCCTTTGCTACAACTCTATACTGCCGACTTTGGCTCTAGATGATCAAATGTGCCCTTTGTTACAACTCCATACTGCCGACTTTGGCCTCCAGATGATCAAATGTGCCCTTTGTTACAACTCCATACTGCCGACTTTGGCCTCCAGATGATCAAATGTGCCCTTTGTTACAACCCCATACTGCCGACTTTAGCCTCCAGATGATCAAATGTGCCCTTTGTTACAACTCCATACTGCCGACTTTGGCCTCCAGATGATCAAATGTGCCCTTTGTTACAACTCCATACTGCCGACGTTAGCCTCCAGATGATCAAATGTGCCCTTTGTTACAACTCCATACTGCCGACGTTACCCTCCAGATGATCAAATGTGCCCTTTGTTACAACTCCATACTGCCGACCTTGGCCTCCAGATGATCCAATGTACCCTTTGGTACAACTCCATTCTGCCGACTTTGCCTCTAGATGATCCAATGTGCCTGAAAACGATGTTCACAAAATAATGGCCGTGTCTCCTGCTCTGTCAGTTTGGTCGTGCTTTTACGTCTTAGAGCTGCACAGTGGGATGATCTGTCAATTTAATTGAAGATACCTGTGTGTGTTGTGTGTGTGTGTGTGTGTGTGTGTGTGTGTGTGTGTGTGTGTGTTGTGTGTGTTGTGTGTTTTGTGTGTGTGTGTGTGTGTGTGTGTGTGTGTGTGTGTGTGTGTGTTTCCCCGAGAATACGATTTCTTTTTTCTTCAAAAGGGTGATCGTTCCTTGCCATAACGTCTTAGTCTGTGCACTGCCCTCGCCCTCTCTTCCTACTTCCTCTCCCGTCCCTCTTCCGCCTCATTCCCCTCTTCCCGTGCCCCTCCCCACCCCCAACACCTCTCCCGCCCCTTTTCTGTAAACCCCACACCGCCCTCTATCCAAAGGACCTGGCTTCCTTACCTGGGCTTTCCAGCGGAAGTGTTGGCGCACCTTTTGCCCTTTTCGTGAACTGTTGTTGTCTGCTTCATTCTAAAACCCGGGTCCCTCTGATGTTGTTGCAAGGCCAACAACTTCGTCCTCCCTCTGGTTGTAGTGGCACGAGAGGAGTATCAGGTTTTCACTGAAGTCGAGGTCTTCAGAATGGATAAAGAGTTTACACTGCATGTTTTGTTCCTGTTTGTTGTGGTGCTCTTCAGGATCCTATGGGTGACTTCGCTGTACTCTCTTGTTCCTGCTTGTTGTGTTGGTCTTCAGGATCCTATGGATGACTTCGCTGTACTCTCTTGCTCCTGCTTGTTGTGGTGGTCTTCAGGATCCTGTGGATTACTTCGCTGTACTCTCTTGTTCCTGCTTGTTGTGGTGGTCTTCAGGATCCTAGGATGACTTCGCTGTACTCTCTTGTTCCTGATTGTTGTGGTGGTCTTCAGGATCATAGGGATGACTTCGCTGTATTCTCTCATTCCTGCCTGTTGTGGTGGTCTTCAGGATCGTATGGATGGCTTCGCTGTACTCTCTTGTTCCTGCTTGTTGTTGGTCTTCAGAATCTATGGATGGCTTCGCTGTACTCTCTTGTTCTGCTTGTTGTGGTGGTCTTCAGGATCCTATGGATGGCTTCGCTGTACTCTCTTGTTCCTGCTTGTTGTGGTGGTCTTCAGGATCCTATGGATGGCTTCCTGTACTCCTTGTTCCTGCTTGTTGTGGTGGTCTTCGGGATCCTATGGATGGCTTCGCTGTACTCTCTTGTTCCTGCTTGTTGTGTTGGTCTTTAGGATCGTATGGATGACTTCGCTGCACTCTCTTGTTCTGCTTGTTGTGTTGGTCTTCAGAATCCCATGGATGACTTCGCTGTATTCTCTTGTTCCTGCTTGCCGTGGTGGTCTTCAGGATCCTATGGATGACTTCGCTGTACTCTCGTGTTCCTGCTTGTTGTGGTGGTCTTCAGGATCCTATGGATGGCTTCGCTGTACTCTCTTGTTCCTGCTTGTTGTGTTGGTCTTTAGGATTGTATGGATGACTTCGCGCACTCTCTTGTTCCTGCTTGTTGTGGTGGTCTTCAGGATCCTATGGATGACTTCACTGTACTCTCTTGTTCCTGCTTGTTGTGGTGGTCCTCAGGATCCTATGTATGACTTCGCTGTACTCTCTTGTTCCTGCTTGTGGTGGTGCTCTTCAGGATCTAGGGATGACTTCGCTGTACTCTCTTGTTCCTTGCTTGTGGTGGTCTTCAGGATCTATGGATGACTTCGCTGTACTCTCTTGTTCCTGCTTGCCGTGGTGGTCTTCAGGATCCTATGGATGACTTCGCTGTACTCTCTTGTTCCTGCTTGTTGTGGTTGTCTTCAGGATCCCATGGATGACTTCGCTGTACTCTCTTGTTCCTGCTTGTGGTGGTCTTCAGGATCCTATGGATGACTTCGCTGTACTCTCTTGTTCCTGCTTGGGGTGGTCTTCAGGATCCTATGGCTGACTTCGCTGTACTCTTTGTTCTGCTTGTTGTGGTGGTCTTCAGGATCCTATGGATGACTTCGCTGTACTCTCTTGTTCCTGCTGTTGTGGTGGTCTTCAGGATCCTATGAATGGCTTCGCTGTACTCTCTTGTTCCTGATTGTTGTGGTGGTCTTCAGGATCCTATGGATGACTTCACTGTACTCTCTTGTTCCTGCTTGCCGTGGTAGTCTTCAGGATCCTATGGATGCTTCGCTGTACTCTCTTGTTCCTGATTGTTGTGGTGGTCTTCAGGATCCTATGGATGACTTCACTGTACTCTTCTTGTTCCTGCTTGCCGTGGTGGTCTTCAGGATCCTATGGATGGCTTCGCTGTACTCTCTTGTTCCTGATTGTTGTGGTGGTCTTCAGGATCCTATGGATGACTTCACTGTACTCTCTTGTTCCTGCTTGCCGTGGTGGTCTTCAGGATCCTATGGATGACTTCGCTGTATCTCTCTTGTTCCTGCTTGCTGTGGTGGTCTTCAGATCCTATGGATGACTTCGCTGTACTCTCTTGTTTCTGCTTGTTGTGGTGGTCTTCAGGATCCTATGGATGACTTCGCTGTACTCTCTTGTTCCTGATTGTTGTGTTGGTCTTCAGGATCCAATGGATGACTTCGCGGAAAGGAAAGGTGACATAGAACAACTCTTGCCAAGCTTCGTCCTCATTGTTATCTGACAGCTGGGCTTCGTAAGTAACTCTCCCCACATGCCTTCCTTCACAGTTCCTGCCTTGATCTCGAATACCTTCTCATATTTTATTCCGTTAGCGTGGCGGTAGTGGTGGCGGCAGATATGGTGGTGATGATGATGATGATGATGGTAGTGGTGATGATGATGATGGAGATGGTGGTGGTTATGGTGGTGGTGGATATGGTGGTGATGGTGGTGCGTGAGGGGCGCGCGCGCGCGCGCGTGCGTGCGTGCGTGCGTGTGTGTGTGTGTGTGTGTGTGTGTGTGTGTGTGTGTGTTTGTGTGTGTGTGTTGTGTGTGTGTGTGTGTGTGTGTGGTGTGTGAGAGAGAGTTTGTGCGTATGTGTGTGCGTTGTGTGTGTGTGTGGTGTGGTGTGTGTGTGTGTGTGTGTGTGGTGTGTGTGTTGTGCGTGCGTGGTGTGTTGTGTGTGTTTTGTGTGTGTGTGTGTGTGTGTGTGTGTGTGTTGTGTGTGTGTGTGTGTGTGTTTGTGTGTGTGTGTGTGTGTGTGTGTGGTGTGTGTGTGTGTGTGTGAGAGAGAGTTTGTGCGTATGTGTGTGTGTGTGTGTGTGTGTGTGTGTTGTGTGTGGTGTTGTGTGTGTTGTGTGTGCGTGTGTGTTGTGTGTGTGTGTGTGTGTGTGTGTGTGTGTGTTGTGTGTGTTGTGTGTGTGTTGTGGGGTTTTGTGTTGTGTGTGTGTGTGGGGTGTGTGTATTGTGTGTGTGTGTTGTGTGTGTGTGTGGTGTGTGATCTCCCTCTAGTGCTGCTGAACAAATGCATGACATGGCGAGTTGGACTGCTGGTACATTTACCTTCAGATTTCTGTCGGTATCTTTACCTGCAGTGTCTGCTCGTACTTTACCTTAATGTCTGCTGTACCTTACCTTCAGTTGTCTGCTCGGTACTTTCCTGCAGTGTCTGCTCGGTACCTTACTTTCAGATGTCGCTCGGGTCATTTACCTGCAGATGTTGCTTGGTACTTTACCTGCAGATGTCTGTCTGCTGATTTCGGAACCCGGGAAGCTGCCGCTTTCATTCCATGACTGCTCAGAACTTGGCCCAAATCGCTGAAAGGAGGATGATGTTTCGGCAGCATGTCCTCAGATCCAAAGTTCGGCAGCTCATACGGCGACACTTTGTCAGCAGACCCTTAGATCCCAATGTTCGGCAGCTCAGCGGTGATTCTTTGACAGCAGACCCACAGATCCCATGTTCGGCAGCTCAGCGGTGATTCTTTGACAGCAGACCCACAGATCCCAATGTTCGGCAGCTCAACGGTGATCCTTGTCAGCAGACCTTCAGATCCCAATGTTCGGCAGCTCAACGGTGATTCTTTGTCAGCAGACCTTCAGATCCAATGTTCGGCAGCTCAACGGTGATCCCTTGTCTCCACTGGGTGGGACTTGGTCGTCTTTCCATATCTTTCTGAAGTGGCCGTTCAGCACGTGCACGGTCAATCTCTACATCAGCTTTGATGGCTTCCGCTGGGATGTTGTCCAGTCCTGTTTCTTCTTTCTTATTTCAGAGACATGGAAGCTTTGGTTAATTGATTTCATTTGTTGGGTGTTGCAACTAACTGATCGGTAGTGTTGTCTCTGCTGTGGCATTCCTGACATCAGTTGTCAGACGATTCAGTCGCTCCCTGAAATGTTCTGCCTATCTCTCAGCTGTTCCTCCGTTGTTGTCCGAGAGGTTCCTTGTTTTTCTGTGTTCCTTTTTCTCCCCGGTCTTTCGGAACACCCCAGCACTTTTTTCGGCATCACGTGAGAGGTCCCCTGGATTCCATTTTTTAGCAGCCAAGCTAGTTGTTTGGCCTGGGTTAAGAGTATCCATGGTTCCTTTTCAATGAACTTCGGAATTCTTTGTTGATGGCATTAAAGTTTTCTGGCGTCTTAAAATTATAGCGTGTCCTGTCCGTCTTCACAGCAGCTTTCTTGACTTGATTTTCTCAGTGTCTGTGTGTATCAATGGAGATCCATTCTTTGTGTTTGTGTTTCCTTCGAGTCCATGACCTATTCATCAGAGTCGTGCCAATAATCCTTGGTGTGTCGCCCCTGGCTTTCAGTTCCCTCATAATAGCTTGGATTTTCCCCTCGTAATAGCTTGGAAAACACCTCATAATCCCCTGGAAAATACTTCATAATAGCTTGGAAAATACGTCGTAACATCTTGGAAAAACACCTCATAACAGCGTCAAAAATTTACCTCAAAATAGCTGGGAAAAAACCTCTTGATAGCTTGGAAACCTCCTAATAGCTCAGAAATTGATTCATAATAGCTTGGAAGTACCTCATATAGCTTGGAAAGTACCTCATAATAGCTTGGAAAACACCTCAAAAGACCTTGGAAAATGCCTCAAAATAGCTGGGAAAATGTTATATTAGCTTGGAAAAAAAACTCACAATAGCTTGGAAAAGCATTTTTAAAAAGCTTGGAAAGTGTCTCATAATAGCTTGGAAAATGCCTCATAATAGCTTGGAAATTAGTTTATAATAGCTTGGAAACACCGCATAATAGCTTGGGAAATACCTCAAAATAGCTTGGAAAAACGCCTCATAATAGCTTGGAAAAGCCTCATAATAACTTGAAAAACCCCTCATAATAACTTGGTAAATGCCTTAAAATAGTTTGGAAAAATGCCACAAATTAGCTTGGAAAACGCCTAAAATAACCTGGAAAATACCTCATAATAGCTTGGAAATCCCTCATAATAGTTTGGAAAATACCTCATAATAGCTGGAAAACAGTCGGAAAAGCCTCACAGTTGGGAATACCTCTTTATAGCTTGGGAAAATATCTCCTAATGGTTTGGGAAAAATACCTCATAATAGCTGGGGAAAATACCTCGTAATAGTTTTGGAAAATACCTCATAATAATTTGGGAAAAATGCCTCATAATAGCTTGGAAAACGCCATAAAATAGCTCGGAAAATGCCTCATAATAGCTTGGAAAAACGCCACAAAATAGCTCGGAAAATACCTCCTCATAATAGCTTAGCAAAATCCCTCATAATAGCTTCGAAAATAGATCATAATATCTAGGAAAATCATCGTAATAGCTTGGGAAAAACCTCATAATAGCTGTAAAATCCCTTATAATAGCTGGGATATACCTTATAATAGCTGGGAAAATACATCATAATAGCTTGGAAAATTGGACCCAAGCTTGAAAAGCTGAGGTGAAACGTCGCCCTATGGTGTTTCTTGCATGCGTGTTGAAGTGACGTGTTTCCCTGAGGAGGGGGTCTTTCTATCGTCAGAAGAAAACTCCCTTTTATAAGACTCAGCACCGCGCATGACGTATGTGTCTTGTCACGATCGTCTGAACTCTTTGCTCTCACAAATCTGTTGATCTGCTTTTCCTGGATGATGTCAGAAGACCCTGAACGTGACTTCGTAGACCAACCTATGAGGTAGAGGGTTGTGCGATCGCTAACTGATTCAGGAACACGTGTCTACCATTCTCCCGTCATCTGAGCTGATTCATATGTCCTCATGACCTCCTCGTAGCTTGTGTTATCTGACCTTACCTTGACGTGGAAATCGCCGATGAGGTTTTGATATCTTTTGCTCTTCTTTTTTACAACACAGCTTGTGAATGGTGATTAAGAGGAAGGTTGATGGTCAGTGGGGGAGGGTGGCGCGAGAGGGGATTTGGGAAAAGAAAGAGTGAGAGAGAGAGAGAGAGAGAGAGGGAGGGGGTGAGGGGAGGAGAGAGAGAGAGGAGAGAGAGAGAGAAGAAAAGGGGAGGGGAGAAAAGAGAGAGAGAGAGAGATTTCCCGAAAATTTGGCAAAGAGAAGGGCAGTTTTGAAACCGGGTTGAAAAAAAAGAACCACCTGGCATTGACATGGTTTTGACCTTTTCTCTTCCCCTCTTTCCCCTTCTTTTTTTTTTGTTGTTAAAATGGTGTAATTTCCGTCATGAAATACGCACGGGATTTCTTCTAAATTATTAAATCCCCGGATTCGCACGTAAAGTTTTTTTATTTGAGCTGTAACAATAAAAGATTTGCTATGTACAATACATAATCCCCTGATTGCTGCACAATAGTCATCCACTGGGGCTACAACCATTGGGACCCTGACTAAATGAAACCAATTTATTGTCAGATTAACTCATGGTTGTTCTGACCATTGGGACCCAATATTGTTTGGGCCCA
>CM031626.1:27201273-27206273 GCA_018398815.1 Conus ventricosus | reverse complement strand
TGGCAACGTAATGATCATAGTGGTGATGCGTGCCATGTTGGCTTCAGAATCCACTGGCTGTCTGTCTGTGTACTTCACTGCACTGGCTGTGTCTGATCTCTTTCTCCTCTGCACTATGGTCATGTGGATTTGGCCAGAGATGGTTTTCAATACCCCTGTGTCCTATTTGCATGATCTGTCCTGCACAATCCCCTTTTTTGTCAGAGATGTGTCTTCCATGACGTCAGCATGGTTTTTAGTGGCTTTGACGTGTCAGCGAATGACGTCAGTGGTTCTGCCGCATCGTGTGGGGTGTGTTGTGCACTGTGAAAAGAGGGAAAATAATCACCGCCATCATTGTGATCATTTCCTGCATGGTAAACCTGTACGTCTTTACTTTTCACATAGTGGACATGGAGGGACATCCAGCGTGTATAAGCAGTGAGAAAAATGTTGCAAATGTATTTGGCTACCTGAACCTATGTTTGGCTTCAGTGATTCCCTTTCTTTCCCTGATCACCACCAACAGTATCCTTATTGTTGGCGTCTTCCAGTCTTCGAAAATGTCTGGTAAAATGGCAGGGCAAAGAGATCTCCACAAATCCACAAGATCAGTCAAAGTCTCCTCCATGACAACTACACTGATTCTGACTTCTGTGGCATTCCTGATACTTACGTCGCCGTCTTATATTTTATATCTCTACTTTATAGCTATTGGCTACTTTGAGGGCAAAGTTCAAGATGAAGGTGTGATCAGGCAGTTGACACTGGCAGACAATGTATGCGGTTTAAGTACATTGAGCAACTGCGCTATTAATTTTTATGTGTACTTTTTGAGTGGCAGAAGATTCAGACAGCAAGCCAAAAAGTATTTATGCTTGTGTTCTAAACGAACGTAGAGATCGGTGTTTCAAATTTTGAAGTAAGAGCTAACAACATGGTATGATATTTGCTACTGATACCACTTTCCTGATAGATAAAATCATTAAAATAAAATGGCAGTCGGTTGGTTTATTCACTCTTAATCTAATCACCTATATTAATAATGTTAGTGTTTTATATCACTGTTGAATCACTACATCCAGAGATCAATGGTTGCAAAAAAAGTGTTTTTGCCAGAATAAGGCAACGGGGGAAGCAAAAGAACTGTTTAGCACACACAATCAATTTGATGATGCAAATGATGAGGCAACGGGGGAAGCAAAAGAACTGCTGAGCACACACAATCATTTTGATGATGCAAATGATGAGGCAACGGGGGAAGCAAAAGAAATGTTGAGCACACATAATCATTTTGATGATGCAAATGATGAGCAGACTGACTGGAAGTTAACATTTGAAAAAGTTCAGAATTTATCCTTCAACGTATTAACATCCAAAACAGCAACTGGTGGAACCCATACTTTTTTTTTACATGGGTGCAAGAAGTAAACAACGACAGGATAGTCGCCCCCCAGACCCTCATCCCCTTGTGGGACAGATCGGCATCTTTCGCCAGGGGTGCACAGGCCGTCCCTCCGCCGGGGATTGACTTCTTGTCAGCCCCCAACGCGGCTCCAGTAGGAGTTTTCCTCAAGGACTACGGCAGGGCCCCCACGTCTTCTCCTCTTCTCTGCCAATCCAGTCACCAGGGATATTGCCATTTCCCCTGCCGACTTCCGGCTCACTCCCAACCTTACCCCTCCCACAGACGGCACTGCCTCTGTGTCTTCAGACTCTGACGACACTGAGACAGACTGTAGCCTGTTTGGCGACTCCCTGATGCGCTTTCTTATTCACAAGATATCGCATCACCTTTCGGCTGCGGCGGACAGCGCAGCCAGGAGTCACTTTAATTGCCTGTTGGCAGTGAGAGATGCTGTACTATCACAGGCCAATCTCTCAGGCCGTGCTGTCACGGTCCAACCTCTCCCAGGCGCTCAAGTCGGCCTTGCGGTGCATCCCTGGGCAGGACCAGTCGCTGTTCGGCGGCTATTCGACTGCGACACCAGGAGACTGACTCCCGCTCAAACCCTATCCCAGGCAGTCACCTGCCCACACCGCACGGCCCGCCAAATGCCTTAATATCCCCTCTCTGCCAGCAGACACGGTCCCGGAGGTAACTGGGGGAGTCGCCCATGGGGACTCCATCCTTATACTCCTATTTCAAAGACGCTACCTACGTCTCGTCTGGCAAGATCGGGGTTCCAGTAGAACTGGAAGCAGTCTGTACTTGCACTGAAATCTGCTCGCAATGGGTTCCGACAAACGGCCTAGCCTAGCAGACGACGCTCGCCTTGAAGTATTGATTTTTCTCAAGATCTCGTCCTAATTTCCATAGTCTCGTTTCGCGTGAAGACGCGATACTTGCTTCCGCCATTTTCCCGTCAGTGCTCAAGGCAATCAATATGTCAGGAAAGTGTGCATTTCAGGACCTGGGGTCAAGGTAAGCAGTACTGGTTGCTAAGGATCCCCAAAACAACATTACGTTCTATGTTCAGTGTGCAAAAGATCGCCTCTTTTGGCATCTATGGGCTCGAAAACAACACACTCATGCTGACTATGGCCACACAAGCGCATGGCTCAGTATCCTTTTACACGCGCGTTCGTGTTCCAGTCTTTTCAAGCGGACGGGTAGGGAGAGTGACACTAGTTCAACCTCTATACTACCCCTCCAACTCGGGCCTCCCCCTTTTGAGAACCCTCATACCTCGGGAGTGTGGGACTCACAGTGCGGGACGCTAAGTCGGCCCGTCTCCACATCAACGTCCCGAAGTGGAAGCAGGCAGGTTTGCCCTCCCCCGCTCCCAACCCCAGGTCTCGCACCGACTTGTTCTCCTCCCACGGACAACACTTCGGTGCCTTGTTATGTCAAAAAAAAGGGGGGGGGGAGGGGCTCGCTCCCTCAGCCTCTCCCTCCGAATCGAGCCCCCTTCTCTGTTGCCATGTGGGGATTCACCCTCTGTGCGACATGCATAGCGGGGCCCTCCTCCTCACTGAAGGGACCCTCAGCAGGCTAACCCTCAGCCCAGTGGGGAACAGTGTTCAGGCCAAGGGTCGCTCCCCCCCCCCCCTCTGGCCTCATAACATACGCCTTCCCTCCATTTCCAATCCCCCACAGGGTGAGCCCCTTTTTCAAGGGGAGAGATGGCCTCCTGGGCTCAACTCTCTTCCTCATTCTGGCCTTCCAATTTTCAGATAGGTAGTTCCTATCTCTCCTATCTTCTTGGTTTGGCTCTCGGCTGGCTCCATTCGGGGCTACTGGGAACCCCTTGCCCCAGGCTCTCCTCCCAGTCCTCTCTAGATGCTTCCAAGATGGGCAGATCAGCCTACGCCCAGACGTGTGAGGATCTCCCCGTCTTATCTCCCCGGGTCCATGAGGGCAGGGCGCTGGCCACTTCCACAGCGATCCAGCGCTGCCCTCTTGCACCACATCTTGGAGGCAGCCTACTGGCATCCGGAAAATCCCTTCATAAGCCTTTACTTTAGGGATGTCCGCATGACCAGGGCTGATGGTTCTAGGGACTTCTTTTGCGGCTAACGCATCCATATCTATTCCTCTGCTAACCCCAAGAACCATTAGGGCACTAAGCCCTCCTCCGATTCCTTTGAATTCTGCTATGGTCTGACATGGTACAGTATATGACGCCAAAATGGGGAGTTTGTATTATACTCCCTGTTTGGCTAGTATACTTACCATGTCAGACTCTAATGCCCACCCTACCTTCCCCGCTAGCGCTAGGGTTCTCGGGGTTACCTTGCGCATAGGCCTCGTTGAATGAGGAACAGGAAGTTTACACCGGCGTCTTCCCTGGCGGAAGTAGTGTGGGCGTCACGTGATGGTCTTATTACGGCATTAGCCACAAAAAATCTCGGCCTGGCAGAGCTGACTAACTGCCGTGAATGCTATGGTCTGACATGGTAAGTATACTAGCCAAACAGGGAGTATAATACAAACTCCCCATTGTTTGCCAGAATAAGGCAACGGGGGAAGCAAAAGAACTGTTTAGGACACACAATCAATTTGATTATGCAAATGATGAGGCAACGGGGGAAGCAAAAGAACTGTTGAGCACACACAATCATTTTGATGCTGCAAACGATGAGGCAACGGGGGAAGGAAAAGAAATGTTGAGCACACATAATCATTTTGATGATGCAAATGATGAGCAGACTGACTGGAAATTAACATTTGAAAAAGTTCAGAATTTATCCTTCAACGTATTAACATCCAAAACAGCAACTGGTGGAACCATACTTTTTTTTACATGGGTGCAAGAAGTAAACAACGACAGCTGATCTGAAGTGGAATATCAATGTGTTTGAGATAAAATAGCTCAGGTACTCTCTGAGCATTCTACACAAGCAACAGAGCAAAAGGCCTCATCACCCACTCCGGCCATATCTATGCTGGCAGACAACAGCAAAAGGCCTCATCAACCACCCAGGCCATATCTATGCTGGCAGACAACAGCAAAAGGCCTCATCACCCACTCCGGCCATATCTATGCTGGCAGACAACAGCAAAAGGCCTCATCAACCACCAGGCCATATCTATGCTGGGAGACAACAGCAAAAGGCCTCATCACCCACTCCGGCCATATCTATGCTGGCAGACAACAGCAAAAGGCCTCATCAACCACCCAGGCCATATCTATGCTGGCAGACAACAGCAAAAGGCCTCATCACCCACCCAGGCCATATCTATGCTGGCAGACAACAGCAAAAGGCCTCATCACCCACTCAGGCCATATCTATGCTGGCAGACAATATCTTCTACGAGATATCGGGTTTATCTGATACAGACATACGCGCCTCCAAGAATCTCTATCCAAGAACATGCAACACAGCACATTATTGGGTTGACACTCCAGACAGAGAAGAGAAGTCCTGCACAGCATAATGTCCCACACTTTGTACTTGAAAGAGGATGTCACTAGGTGACATTATTTCGCCTTATTCGTGCGTTCTTTGCTCGCGCGCAGCAACACACACACACACCACACACAACACACACCACACCACCAATCACACAGCACACA
>CM031626.1:27172503-27201173 GCA_018398815.1 Conus ventricosus | reverse complement strand
TTAGCTCAACACTTTTCTTTTTCTGCGTTCATTTCGCTGCACAGTATTTAAAAATTCGTCGTCTGCTATCAATATATTTTTAAACTCCCTTATAATCAAACTGACTGCAACCACTTACTATGATATTCCCTTGGTTAGTGTCTTCACGTAACTTCCCTCTTTAACACATCTTTTTAAATCTCCAAGCCCGAGCTCAAATATACACTACTATGTCGATGATTCATGACTCATTTTTGTAGCTTATGTGTTTATACCACTTTCTTTAATTTCACGTTTCTGCCCTTGTATGGACCCTTTGGGGATCCGATGCATTGTGGTATTTATTTTCCGTTGTGCTTAAATTACCACAGATAGCAGCTGATGCTGTGTTATATACCATGGGCGGATGGCCATGTTTGCTGAGCAGTATCTGCTGGAACACGAAAGTTGTCTCCAGACAGATTGCAACAAATGGTTCTGTTGTCGTTACAGAAATCCACGATTCCAATTTGTCGTAGGTGAAACGCCTTAGTTTATTTTTTTATGCTTTCATTTTCATGTAGTCTCCCCATTCCCCCCCCCCCCCTCCTCTCTTCGTCTGAAATGCATGTTAAGTCATTCTATAGTGACGCAAGGTTGGCTTATCTGCACTGAAGAAGACCAGTTAATCGGGTGCTTGTGTTGTTCATTTGACGGCTCATTACTTCAGCAATTATTTTCATGTTTTAGACTTCCCTTTGCCTGCAGTCGTTATATTTTTAATTAAAGTTTGATCCAGATTGACCTCTACCCTTCATTGGCATGTCTCTTCTTTTCTGTGTCCATGTAACTCCCTTTTTTCCTCGTTATATCCTCAGGCATAGACTGAAATGTGCTTTTTCACATTGATTTTACTACTAGTTTCATTTCTTTATCTCTTCATATCAGTTTCTTCCGTTTCCCTGCCCTGCCCCCTCGCTGGTCGCTGTAGAGTCCCCTGGATTGCCATGTTCTCCCCGTGGTGCGGGAGTCCCCTGGATTGCCATGTTCTCCCCGTGGTGCGGGAGTCCCCTGGATTGCCATGTTCTCCCCGTGGTGCGGAGTCCCCTGGATTGCCATGTTCTCCCCGTGGTGCGGGAGTCCCCTGGATTGCCATGTTCTCCCCGTGGTGCGGGAGTCCCCTGGATTGCCATGTTCTCCCCGTGGTGTGGGAGTCCCCTTGATCTTGCCAACAGCAGTCACAGTCATCTCACTGACCTTGCCAACAGCAGTCACAGTCATCTCATTGGCCTTGCCAAGAGCAGTCACAGTCGTCCCATTGACCTTGCCAACAGCAGTCACAGTCCTCCCATTGACCTTGCCAACAGCAGTCACAGTATCTCATTGACCTTGCCAACAGCAGTCACAGTCATCCCATTGACCTTGCCAGCAGCAGTCACAGTCATCCCATTGACCTTGCCAACAGCAGTCACAGTCGTCCCATTGACCTTGCCAACAGCAGTCACAGTCATCTTATAGACCTTGCCAACAGCAGTCACAGTCATCTCATTGACCTTGCCAACAGCAGTCACAGTCATCTCATTGACCTTGCCAACAGCAGTCACAGTCGTCGCATTGACCTTGCCAACAGCAGTCACAGTCGTCCCATTGACCTTGCCAACAGCAGTCACAGTCATCTCATTGACCTTGCCAACAGCAGTCACAGTCATTCCCATTGACCTTGCCAACAGCAGTCACAGTCATCCCATTGACCTTGCCAACAGCAGTCACAGTCATCCCCATTGACCTTGCCAACAGCAGTCACAGTCATCCCATTGACCTTGCCAACAGCAGTCACAGTCATCTCATTGACCTTGCCAACAGCAGTCACAGTCATCTCATTGACCTTGCCAACAGCAAAGCCTTTTAGCACACACCTTGCCAACAACAATGCCTTTTAGCACGTACCTTGCCAACAACAGTGTCTTTTAGCACGCACCTTGCCAACAGCAAGGCCTTTTAGCACGCACCTTGCCAACAACAATGCCTTTTAGCACGCACCTTGCCAACAGCAATGCCTTTTAGCACGCACCTTGCCAACAACAATGCCTTTTAGCACGCACCTTGCCAACAGCAGTGCCTTTTAGCACGCACCTTGCCAACAGCAATGCCTTAGCACGCCCTTGCCAACAGCAGTGCCTTTTAGCACGCACCTTGCCAACAGCAGTGCCTTTTAGCACGCACCTTGCCAACAGCAGTGCCTTTTAGCACGCACCTTGCCAACAGCAGTGCCTTTAAGCACGCACCTTGCCAACAGCAGTGCCTTTTAGCACGCACCTTGCCAACAGCAATGCCTTTTAGCACGAGATCATTTAAGCACGGATATCGAGAGCAAAGAAAAAATACGTTGACCACAGCAGTAGGGCACGAAGGGCGACGGAGTGTGATACTTGTTGTTATTGTTTTTGCTGTTGTCGTGGCCGTGGTTGTTGTTGTTATTGTTCTTGATGTTGTTGATGTCCTTGCCGTTGTTGTTGTCGTTGTTTTTGCGGTTCTTTTTGTCGTTGTAGTAGTTGTTGTTGTTGTCGTTGTTGTCGCTGTTATTGTTGTTGTTCTCGTTGTTGTTGTCGTCGTTGCCGCTGTTGTTGTTTAATACATGGCTCCTTTTTTAATGTACAGTGGAAAACTACGAACAGCTATTGAACGACTGTTACACCTGCACACACACACACACACACATACACCACACACCACGCACGCACGCACGCGCGCGTACAGAGAGAGAGAGAGAGAGAGAGAGAGAGAGAGAGAGAGAGAGAGAGAGAGAGAGAGAGAAGAGAGAGAGAGAGAGAGAGAGAGAGAGAGAGGACACACACAAAGTTAAAACGTGCCAAGTTGTGTTCAATGTTGTCAGTACTTGAAGTTACACTACGAATGTAGAAGTTAAATGAATCCACTTTCTACTTTTTTGCGTAAAAGGCGCGGAAGTCGTAGTCTGCAGACATGTTATACCTGCAAACAACCATAGTAGATACATTGTTTCTATATAACAGAAGAGAAGAAGACGAAGAAGAAGACGAAGACGAAGAAGAAGAAGAAGAAGAAGAAGAAGAAGGAACGCAATGATAAGAAAATGGTGATGTCGATGATGATAATGTTAAAAAACAACAACAATAACGGTAAAATGATAATGATGATAACAATAATACTACATTAATAATGATTAAAAAAAACAGTAATGATAATTCCACGGAAAAAGTATGCTAATCTGATTCTTTTATCCGCAATTAGTGTCTTTTTTCCGTGTTCTGAAACGTATCAGATTATAGCACATGTACGCACACACATGAACGCACGCGCGCGCGCGTGTACGCACACACACACACACACACACACACACACACACACACACACACACACACACACACACACACACACACGCCATGTACAGAACATATGTAACGGACCTCGGAAACGACACCAACCCCCCTTTCCAAAATCCTTCATGTATGAAACAACAATCTATCCGACCAAGAAAGCCGAAACACTCAAAACATCTCTACCATTTGTATTTCATCCTTCTTGCTTGCGCACGTGCATACACATACACATATGCGTACCAGCCCACATACAAAGACACACACCCACATACACACATATACGTACAGATACATATGCAGATACGTGCATATGCTAACACAAGTCCACAAATAAGGCACACACACACACATGCACATGTAGTTCTGCACAGGCACACACACACACACACACACACACACACACACACACACACACACACACACACACGCACACATACACAAACAAGCGCAGACGCACGCGTGCGCGCACACACACATACACACACGCACACACACATGTACATATGCATGACACACATCATGCACACACATGCGCTCGCACATACACGTGGGCCCACACATCCATGCACATACATGTATACATTCATTACACAGACATACAATGATAACAATGGCACAATCAATGTTACGAAGGAACTCAAGGTCTGAACAGAGCGTTGGGCTAATGCGTAGGTCAGACATCTGTTAAGTCGTAGCCACGCGACCCTCTTCTTAAATTCTCTCAATTTAACTATTTACTCGTTTATCCATCAGCTTCAAATCATGCACAGTGTGGTTTCCAAACATAGCGCATGTGGTGTAGCATATATGGACTGGTCTGCACGCAGTGACGCCTCCTTTGTGAAAGTGAAATTGAAACTGATTGCCAAAAGGGTTAATGGCCTCATACAGAACTACTTTCAAACCAACGAGACCATGAAGGCCCCCGATGTGGAAAAGAGAAGTCATCAGCACAGTGACGATCACCGCACCCAGCCAACCCATCACAACAACAACAGGGGAGCCAGTCAGCGGCCTGGGGTAGGCTCTATGATGACTTCCTACACGATACAGCCAGGATAAACAAAACAAAGCCAATGGAAGAATAAAACTTGCAGGTAGTAGACTAGAGACGAAAGACCCTGGCTGTCACGAAATCTGAAACCTGGTTGATTCAAAGCTCATCTATTTGCGCCGAATTTGAGAAAAGAAGTAACTGCTCGTTCTTCGTCTTCATTGTCCTAAATGTTGTTTCTCTTGCCTAAAGAAGATCTAAGAGGACGAAACGCGTCGTGTTTTGTATTGTAATTTGTTTGTCCCTGTTGCCTGGCGGTTTTACTTCGATTTCCTTCTAAAGTTCGCAGTTCATGATGATACCAACCTGTCTGTGGCCTCTTTTGGCATCAGACATCAGCACTAGTACAGTGGAAAATCAGAGACCAAAACTGACAATCAAAACAAGATGCAAAGCATATAAACGTACTCCAGTTTATCTTCCTGAAAAACGTCACAATCAAACATGCGTCATAATGTATTTGACGTCACAATCAAACATGCGTCATAATGTATTTCGTCACTGAGATATTCCATAAAGAAGAAAACTGTTTCGGGCCGTTTCTGATAAACTAAAACATCGGGCATCATTCGTGACCCATAATGAATGTTACGGATGGTATGGGTGTGTCTACAGGTGTCTGACTGTCTGACTCTTACTCAGAAATAATGGATGCATGTACGACTTTTCTAATTCACGTACACACACCCACTCACCCGAACATTGACAGCCAGGCAACAGAACAACACTTCTTTTTTGTTTTTTTATGCTACCCGAGCCATCAGACAAACATATAATATAAATGCAATAACATCAACAAGACGGCACGCCAACCATGAGACGTACACACAAAATGTGTCTATATATAGCGGCTATCAACTAGCGCTGCTGGGTCCAACGACGACGACGACGACGACGACCTCATTGTCAAGTCAAGTAAAACACAGGACTCAAAAAAACTTCAGAGCTGTGGCTAAAAAAAAACACACTAACACACTCGCGGCGTCTATGCCGACGACGAGGTGACAATCTCGCACAGGGGAGCATGTCGATGCGCTGTGGCTCACACACAACACAGCGACGGCCTTGCCAATAGGTCGCTGGTTCAAACACAGGAGCGGCGCTCTGGCTTGGCAGCAGCGGCGTCTCCAACCCAACTGGCTCAGCGGGTAGTCGATCCCGGGCACAGTGGCAGGTAGGGTGATTGTCGGCACTCAGGCCGACCTCTCCACGCCGACACAGGGCGGAGAACAGGGGCGTAGACTCAGCTACGGCCCTGACCCTCAAACAATGGCAGTCAGTCCCCCTCAGTCCAGGGAACGCTTTAACCTGGAGGAAACTGATTAACTACCTTGATTATCATGGCTACTATTCATTACAATCACGACTACATTCATATTCATTAGCCACATCCTATTTCACTAGACCTTGAGCATATTCTTCCTTCAACATTACAACATTCCCTTTTCCGGAATCATAACACTACAACATTCCCTTTTCCGGAATCATAACACTGCACAGGAAAGGATTTCCATATAAACCTTCCATAATCTAGTTTTCCAAACTGGGGAAAAGATTTCCATCCAGACCCTCTTCAATAAACCATGAATACAATTCATTACACACAATTAATGATTACTTTCATCACACACAATTAATGATTACTTTTCATACAACTATAAATGTCTTTCGTCAATTCACAAAATGTTTATTTCTTTTCTTGTAACACAAGAATGCTAATTTCATTTCATATAATCACCATGTCTTTCGTCAATTCGCAAAATGTTCATTTCTTTCTTGTAACACAAGAATGTTCATTTCATTTCATATAATTACCAGATTTTTTTTAAAGGTTTCTTTTCAAAACAATTCATCTACTTCAATATATGTAAGGCAAAGATTTCCACAACACTCTTGTTTACCAACACACAGTTATTGTTGTATTAAGAGTGAGTTAAATACTCATCCACATCAAAAATAAAAACCAGCAAAAAGTCAATGTCGCTCATTCTGGGAGCTTATTATCCATAGCATCAAAACTCTCCCTCTTCTCGCAAAGTCTAGCTAAACCACATTGAAATAATTAACATTTTTTCCAACATGAATTCATAACTAGTTAAGTCATAGAATAAACAATTTTTATTTTTCTGAAGACCACTTCCTTTTACACTCACTTCATCTATGTTTTCCGACAGCATTTCGTTTTGTTACCCCATCAAGTCATAGGATAACAGAACACAACAAATACTTTTTTTTAACAAAACCATCACAAGTGCGCTGAGGAAGTTTCAGTCGCTCCTAAACGGGAATATGGTATTCGGTTTGCTAATAAATAAACATTGAATGATAAATACCTGACTGCCACCAAAAATCAGTTGAGTCCCTCTTCGGCCGTCTGTATTGTTGCGTTGCCGGAATCACTGCAGAGACTGCCTAACCGGTTCAACTCACCCGGCTTTTAACAGTGCGCCAGTGAGTAGCAGTCAGCTGAATTGTTCAACCGGCTTCCGGACAACTACCTTCCGGTAAGCACGTTTGTATGAACATTTGTGACCGGACGTGAAACGATCCGTCACAATGAACATAACTACAAATTTCCAAAAGGATCGGCCCAGAAGTTTTGTCTGGAGCAAATGGTACATATTTTGACCACGAACAGACAAACAGACAGACACACAGACAGCATTTCTTCGTTCCCATTGTAAATTACTGCCTGTTCTATAAGAACTGGGAGCACAAAAAGCACAGGACTTGCTGTTCGGCCCGGTTTTACTGTCGTTGTGTTCAACCATCACTAAACAAAGGTGAAAGTGCCTGTGAAATCTATCGTCGAGAGAGACAAAGTGGGACAAGCGACGCTATTCAATTAAGGTTTGTTTCAAAATGAGATGATTGCAAGTGAAAATTGACTCAAATTCTAAAACTAAATTACAGTAGCTCTGCCAGATCTTCTTCAGGCAAGATAAACATCATTCAGAAGAAGAAAGATAAACGCCATTAAACATCATTCAGCAGATAAACACAAATCAGCAGATAAACACCATTCAGCAGAAGGAAAGATAAACACCATTAAGCAGAAGGAAAGATAAACACCATTCAGCAGAAGGAAAGATAAAGACCATTCAGCAGAAGGAAAGATAAACACCATTCGCAGAAGGAAAGATAAACACCATTCAGCACAAGGAAAGATAAACACCATTCAGCAGAAGGAAAGGAAAAACACCATTCAGCAGAAGGAAAGATAAACACCATTCAGCAGAAGGAAAGATAAACACCATTCAGCAAAAGGGAAAGGTAAACACTATTCAGCAGAAGGAAAGATAAACACCATTCAGCAGAAGGAAAGATAAACACCATTCAGCAGAAGGAAAACGAAGGACGAGCAATCACTTGTCTTCTTGAAATCAGCGCAAGATGGCGTTGATGCTATTAATCATGCCTGAGGACTTGGAAGACGGGGTTGTGAAATCAAGGCCACCACAGGGTAAAGACATGCAGACAATGGAAAGTTAGGAAGGCAATGGAAGTGACAAAAAGCCTCAGTCGGAGGTGAATCAGCGAACACACGCACAGACTATCACCAAGGGACTGGGATCAACAGAAATAAGGCTGTGGGCAATAGCAAAAAGGAAAAGTACACACAAAACACACACACCACACACACACACACACAGAGGAGAAGGCAGTCCTGATGAGTCCAGAAGGCAGCCCATAAAAGTTCAGAAAGGTTAACAAAGGTTAACGAACTGCGTCCAAACCCACTCGTCAAAGAAGTCTCAGTTAAAGTAAAATGTGCACAGGGTCGCCATAAACGTCAGCTTCATCGTTAAGTCTACGCATGAGATCCTGACCTTGATGGCGAACTTGGTGACATCGAGGAAATCAGATAACGTTGACTGCCCCCTTTGTCAAGGCAATAACCTTGTTGCCTCCTTCGTCAAGGCAATAACCTTGTTGCCTCCTTCGTCAAGGCAATAACCTTGTTGCCTCCTTCGTCAAGACAATGACCTTGTTGCCTCCTTCGTCAAGACAATGACCTTGTTGCCTCCTTCGTCAAGGCAAACGTACAATGAAAATTGCTGGGCCCTTGCAGACCAGTGATTTATAGCTACACATGGAAACGCAGCCAACCGCTTGAATAAATCTAACACTGGATTAGTTAAAATGATAAAGATACACCAGAAGGTGTGGGTGAGACCCAGTCCTCAACTGCCGAGCAAAGTAGCTGGGAGAAATCCTGCACCACCCTTGGAACCTGTGCTGAGGGCACTTAGGATGCAGGCACGCACAGGGCGCGTTGTTAGGACGTCAAGGGAGGTAATTGTTCCCTGGCAGATGCCATTGTGTAAAGGCCACTGCACCACCATCACCGTGAGAAAATGTGGCCAGCAAGAAACATTCTGCACGTGGGAAGGCAGAGGTAATGTGTTGGAACAGCTAGGACATCTGGACTATGGAGGCGGAATGCACTGGATGAAGTGGATGAATGACAATGAATGGATGATTTCACAAATGCCCCCCCCCCTCCAGAGGGGAGAGAGAGAGAGAGAGAGAGAGAGAGAGAGAGAGAGAGAGAGAGAGAGAGAGAGAGAACGTGCATGGTCGGGAAATTTTCCCTATTAATGAACTCCGTAACTGAATTCGAAGAGCATATTTCAGTTTATTCTTGTTATGTTTGTCGAGCTTAATTATGAACGTCCCGAGCGGAGTTCACCTCTCACAGGACTCGATCAAACCTCTCGAGACATTGCAAGAGTTTGCACGAGAGTCAGTCGGTTGGGAGGCTTGTTTAAAGGTGAACCTTGTGAACTGGGATCGGGTGCGTCACTCACGGTCTCGGACAATTTGACTCATGTCAGCGGTCGCTTTCCCCCGTGCGTTTCCTAACTCTTTTCCGAAGAACTTCAAGACCAAAATATTGAATGTGGGGAGGGAAACCACTCCTCATGCTTTCTGTCTCGACTTCCACAACACAACACCGGGAGAGAGCTGGTAATTTCTAATTGCGTTGGTGCGCCGCTGGTCTGTAAGAATAACTCTTGACCTGTGCATCTTCTTGATCTTTCTGGAGTGAATGCAGACACACAATAGATAACCTACGATGCGACCAGCTGAGACTTCAGAGAGGGGTTTTTGCTTGTTGTGTAGGTGTTGGTGACTGGGTGTCTGTCAGTAGAATCAGGTCTTTCAGAAGCAACGGAAATATAATTCATATTTTTTTGTTATGTAGGTGTTGGTGACGGAGTGTCTGTCAGTATTGTCAGTTCTTTGTGAAGCAACGGAAAGATAATTCATATTTAGTGTTATTCATTTTAGTGAGCGTCTTCCTTTCTTTTCTTTGCAGGTTAAACGGAAAAGG
Organism: Conus ventricosus; assembly: GCA_018398815.1. NCBI lineage: Eukaryota > Metazoa > Mollusca > Gastropoda > Neogastropoda > Conidae > Conus > Conus ventricosus. The sequence goes on along the minus strand of CM031626.1, from coordinate 27,191,464 downwards.
AAGGTCGGTGAATGCTGTTGTTGATGTTGTTGTTGTTGGTGTTGTTGTTGTTGTTGTCGTGGTGGTGGTGATGGTGGTGGTGGTGGTGGTGGTGGTGGTCTCCAGTTAGATAAGTGTAGGCTAATTTGGTTGTCATTGCTTGTGTGAAAATGATAAAAAGCTGTTTTAAATTTTCATTCTATGTGTGAAGGTTTTGTTGTTGTTGTTGTTGTTGTTGTTGTTGTTGTTTTTTGATGATGATGTTGATGTTTTTTGTTGTTGTTGTTGTCACTGTCGTTGTGAGGTGGGTTGCCAGGGACCGTTTTTTTTTGGACAGAAGAAAAAGAAACACCCCAAGGTGCTGGGGAGGACCCAGAGAAGCACTGTCTTCACCTGCCCTTAGAGCAGTCCTGTACCACCCCTGGAGGCCTGCGCTGTGTTGACGATGGGTACAGGCACGCGCAGGACACTCCATTAAGATATCAAGGGACATAACTGCTCCTGAACAGAGGTAAATTAGACTACAGGATGCAGCTCATAACAGCCTCAAGTAGCATCCCCCATGGGTTACCAGCCCGTATTTCATGCCTGCAGAGCCCACCGGCGAAAAACACCACCCCCCATCCGACAAAAACCAAAGAACCAAACCCCCCCTCCCCCAACGGACAATAAGCAGTCCCACCCCAACACAGCCAACTTCGCCAACGGTCTTAGGGCCCTCAAGAGAAACCCAAAATTTTTATCTTTCCACTGTCACATTTTGTCCGGGGCCCTACGACGTTCCCCCCCACCTGGGGGTGGCGGAATTACTTATTTGTTTTTGTCTTTTGCGTTGGTTACCCCCCTTGGGGGGTTTGGGGTGCGTTGCCCCTTTGGGTGGGTTCAGTCAACTTGGGTTTGTTTTTCCTCTCTCTCTCCAAATTCCACCCCCCGCTATCATCCTGAAAGTTCCGGGGGGCCCGGGTCCCTTTTCTCTCGAACTTTCTGTCTAGGGGCCTCCGCCTTTCTTTTTACCTGTCGCACGTGCTTCGTTCCTTTTAGTTAATATCTCACCGTACGCAGCTGGCATGTTGGCTGCCATTGCTGAGGGGTACTCTTCACTCGAGCGGAAGATGTCTCGGGGGCCCCTGTCCAGTCCGGGTTCTTTACCTTTTCGTCGGAGTCATCAGTACTTTCATTCCTCAGTCGCCCTGTGGGAGAGGGCACTTTTCTTCTTTTTCCGCATTTTGCCTCTGTCCTCCCCGATGGACAGAGGGTAAGAGAGCCCTTTGACCCCCTCTTGGGGGTCACCCAGGGGTACTGGAACATAGTTTCGTGGTTGTTTGTTTTTTTTTTTTTACCGGTTTAGTTTTCGCTTTTGCGCAATTTTTTTTTGTTTTAAAAATTTTAAAAGAAATATGTGTTGAGCCCTTTTTTCTCGGGTTAATTCCACTTTAACCGGGCCATTCAAAATTTTTTCCCCAAAATTTTTCTCCTGTTTTGTACTGGTTTGGGGTTTGCTGGGGAAGGGAAAAACCCGGGGTTGATTCAGGTTGGGGAACTTGTTTGGTCTCGCTCCCGCCCCTTTCACATTCGCCGGATTTTATCCTTGGGCCACCGTCTGTTTGTGGGCCCAAGGGAAGCGATTTATGTTCACGAGGTGCGTGCGCATGATTTGTCGTTCGGATGCGGGGTTTGGGAAATTTGTGTTTTTTTGAAATGGTTTATAAAATGTGACAGTTGTGCCATTAATTATTATTTGAAATTGGGGGCGTTTTTAAAGCGATGGTGTGTTTTTTATTTCCAAAGGGAAAGGGAAAAAACGTTAAGGTGAGTAGAGAAGGGAAAAGATTAATTCAATTTTTTTAAAAAAACCGTTGATTTAATCAGTCTTTTACCTGCATGGTTGAAAATTTGATTAAATGGGTTAGTGTGTGTTGAATAACTTCCCCCGCCCATCATGCGAGTGGCAAACTTGACGCAATGGTCAACGGAAAATGACGGGGGGTCCAGTACCCTTTTTCCTTCCTCTTCCTTTTTTTTTCCTCCTCTCCGACTCTCCTCCCGACGTCCCCCCCCTCCCGGGGGCTTCACCTGGGCAGAACTGGATGGGCCACTGCTGTCGAGCCACGTTCTGGCGGGAACCCCCGGACGAGATGGTGCCACGCGCGGTCGGGGCCACGCCTTGGTGGGGGACGGGATGCAGGGGAGCCCCCCGCCAAAGGCCCGGGCCCTCCCCCCCCCACCAGGCCCCCAGTAAAGCTAGCCCCCCCCCCCCCCGGGCACGCCTTCACTGCCCGTTTTGGGATCGGGGTGTCGGTTTTTGGGCGATCCCTGCGAAACCAAACCCGCTCGGAGACCTTTGCAGGGGTGCCCCTGGGGGACTTACAGGGCAGGGATGGGGACGCATCCGGGTGTGGGGAAGGGTCAATCTGGAATATTTCTTTTAATTGGAAATGTCATATGTCGGAATCTGTAATTGTGAATGTGTACGTCTATGGTAAAATATCATTTAAAACGTGCATGTTGGGGGTGTGGGTGCTTGATTGCAATTGTGCAGTTTGTGCTTTGGGAGTGCTTGATCGGATTGGGGCTTTGGGCGTGGAGGCTTGATCGTGAGGGTGCATGTTGTTGCGGGGGTGTTTTATGTGATCGTGCAGGGTTGGTGTTGGAATGTTTATTTTGCTGGTGTGAATAAATGGGGTGTTGTATCGTAATTTTTATTTGTGGTCTCTTGCGGAGCGTGTGGTCAGTCCCTCCCTTCACTCCCCCCTAGACTGATCCTGTCGGGGAGCCCTCCAGGGTCGGTGTGCTTGGGGGGCTCGTCCGGGATGTAAGGGGTTGGCTGTCTCTCTTCGTTTCGCAAGTACCTTTTTTTAGTTTTCTGTTTGTATTGTTTATCGTTGTCGTGTTTGTTCGTGGGGGGTTGGGGGGTGATCTATGTGAAGGGGTCTTTTGGGGCCTGGGGGACCACCCGGGTGTGACTGGGGATCAGGGAACCGGGGGGACGACGCGTCCAACCCCCTTCCCCCGGGTACCTCACCGGGTAGGGCCGTAATCCCCCTTCTTTTTCCGTTCAGTTTTTCTTTCCTTTTTGTATTTCCCAAATTCTTGTTTTTTTTTTTTTCTCCCGGGTTTTTGATAGGGGGGGGTGATGGGGCGCATTTTTTTTTTTTTTTTTCCTCTCCCGGGATCCCGTCGCTAGGTTTTTGTTTTTTTTTTTTTTTTTGGGCCAGCCCCCCCGCACTGTTCCGTGCTGTAGCGCGGTGTTGCCAGAGTGGGGGCAGCCGACATATTTTTTTTTCGTTTTTTTTTTGGGTGGCCCCCCCGCATTTTTGCCGTGCTGTAGAGGGGTGTTGCCAGAGGGGACACCGGGAACTTGCCCGTACACACCACAACACACATACACACATATACAACGCCCCTAAAATATTTTTTTTTTTTCTCTAGTAAATTGTTTTTCCCCCTGTTTTTGGGAAAATTGTGGATTTTGTTGCAGGGCGACCCCGGGCGTGGGGTATGGCGAGCGGGCGTCGAAGAAGAAGGGAAATTTAAAAAATGTTACGTATCCCTACTATTGTCCCGTACTTCGACTACGGTAACCAACCTACCTTGCTGTAGCGGGTACCCCATAGTATTTTTACTACCTCTTCGCTGGGGGTCCCCCTGTCGAAAACCCGACTGGCATTTCCCGCTGGGAAGCTGGTATAGCAAGCAACTGTGGGCTTCTTTTGGGGTGAGAGACCGAAACCTTCTCCTCCCGGGTTCCCCTCGTAAGGGGCATCCCCCCGAAATTTCCCCTTATGGGAAAAGTCGGCCCCAAGGGGCGGGTCAGAGGTAACCCCCCCGGTCGGGGGGGGTAACCCCCGCCGGATATCACCTCTGTCCTTCTGTTTCTGGAGGGGGCGCGTAGTAAAGAGGTGCTAGGCGAAGCCCTGCGTGGGAAGAAGTGGGGAAAGAGGCAAGGCCCGTGGGAAGAGCTAGACAGGAGGGAGGCTCTACGTAAGAGGAGACGAAGACAGGAGTTTTGCAAAGGAAAGGGGCTATTCTTCGTAGGGAAGGCTGCAAACAGGAGGTCAGCGGGGAGGGGCTGCTCAGCGTAGGGGGAGGCTGCCAGACAGGGGGCTCACGTAAGAGGAGCTGCCAGACGGAGGCTCAGCGTAAGAGGGGGCGCAAGACAGGGGGGATAGCGTGGGGAAGAGGCGTCGCGTAGGGAGGGGGCTGCCCTCCGTGGGGAAAACTAGACAGGAGGGGCTCTCGTGGGGAAAGGAGGGAACAGTTTTTTTTCGGGCCCCCCCTTCTGTAACCAGGGGGTTTTCCCCAGGCAGGTGATAGAGTTGAGCCCAAATTTAAAGCTTCCAGATTTCAGCCTAGTGAGGACATGACATGTTTTTAAGCATTTTAAAAGGGTTCTTTTCATACCAATTGTCTGGGAAAAAAAGGCTTGCACCTTTTTTTGGGATTTTCGGGTGCGAAAGGGATGTGTGCCACTCAAATGAAGGGCGTTTTGCAGACATGCATTTGGCCCTTTGCTAAGCGTTTCACCTTCCCCAAGCCCAAAAGGAGGAATTTTCGGGCCCTTTTGGAAAATAATGACGAGGACCTTGGGGCGTTTGGGATAGGCTGCGCAAAACGCGGGTACGGGCGTCATTGGCTAAGTGGAGCTGGGGGATCTGACCCCAATGAACACCCTCACCAACACTGTTTTCCCCGAGTGGGGACCCCGGTAGGGAGACGCCCCTGGGATTTCGCGGCGCGTTCACACCGTGAGGTGTTTGTGAAGCTCGCGGGGTTTATGGGCATCGCCCAATACGGGGGGAAAGCCCTCCACAGGATTTAGCGGCTAAGGCGCCGACAACTGCTGGGGGTGAAAAAAGGCAGGCACCCATGGGGACCTCGCACCTCGATTTTTTTCTTTGTGGTCGTCCTGGCCCCATCAGGAAAAATTGCCCAGACCGGGTAGTATGGGGGTATTCCCTTTCCAGCATCCCGTCCTCGGGTAAGGGGTTCCACCCCCTTCTGGTGATTCAGAGTGCCCATGTTTTTCTTTTTTGGTTCATCCCTTTGGGCCACCATCAGGATTCGGGAGCTCAACACCTTTGTGGATAAAATTTAGTTTCCCTAAAGGCCCCCGGGGGGGCGCCCCGTTAAAAGTGTGCGGGGTTTGGGGGCGGTTTTACCCCCACCCGTCCTTTATACTCGTTTCTACTCCACCCCCTCTTTGTGGCGAAGTATGGGCCCTCGCGGTGGAGGGGGACCTCGTATTCCCCTTTTCATGTGATACTATCACCTCGCAGCGGGGCGCAGTCATCCGTGTCCGGATCTGCCCGTACAGGCTGTGTGGGAGTCACCACACCGCCAAAGCTAAGAAACAGGCCAGGAAGCGTCCCGTTCTTAGCCGATCTCTAACGAGGTTTTGGCAAGGCCGATCCTCTAAATTTAAACCGTCCCCTTTAGGGCCGGGCTTGGATGTCCAACCCTACGACCCTTGGGACGTCCCCCTCAGTCGGCGACACCCAAGGTGAGCTTCAAGCTCCCCAAAGGGGGTCCCTTTGGGTTTTTACCCAGGCAATCGTGGGGGCCAAACAGCCGTGGTTCCCCCAAAACCTGAGAGAGTCTTCCCCGGGGAGGCCCACGATTCCCCCCTGGCAGGTATATGGGCCCAAACGGCATTCCCAAACGGTTTGGCGGGTTTCTTCTGGGCCCGGGGTGAACTCCGGTTAGGCAGTACCGCCCAGTTGCGTACCTGCCAACGGGAAAAAAGCCCAAGGGGCGCTTAGGCGTGTTTTTCCCTGGGTAGTGCCACTGGGTTTTGGGCCCCTTGCAAGGTTGGGTTGACCGGGGGGACCCATTAATCCACCATCGTCGCGGTCACTGTACACTTTGGGAGGTTGAAATCTCGAGTCGATACCCAAGGGTGTCCCGCTTTTGGAATATCGATGCCCCTACGTTGCTAATCTCTCGGGGAAATTTGGGGCCGGGACTGGCGTGCCCAAAAGAAAACGGGCCGGGAAGTTTTTTCTGGAAGCGATCATCTCCCTCCAGTGCCTGGGCCCGGGTCCGGGCCCAGTCGTCGATCAGGGTTTGGGATGGAGCGGGAGAGTCAGGGGTTCCCTTTCCGTCTATCAAGGGTTCCCGTAATACGGAGCTGACTATCTTTCCGGCTCCGTGTCACCGGAAAATCAGTCAAGGGGCATCCCCCTCACCAGGGGTTAATCCCTTTTGCTCTGTATCAGGGTAGTGAATTTTCACTTCAGGGGTGTTAACGGGAGGAATCACCAAAGGTTGGTTGTTCTTTTATTTGGAAGGTTTTCTTAGTTGGGTTTAAATGTGTATAAGTATTTTCCCTGTGTGATTCTATCGGGGAAAGGTTTTTATTGGATTCTCTACTCTGTCGACCAGAGAGTTGGGTTCGGTCCCCTTTTTGTGAAGTTGCCATGCACGAGGTTCAAAAGGGGCTGTATCTCAAGAAACAGAGCTTTCGAAGGGGGGTTGTCCAGTTTGTCACGAGGCCTACGACGTTCGACCCACCAGGGTCGGAATTACTTTTTGTTTATTGCGTTTTCTGTTGTCGTGTATCCGTCCCCTTTGGGTGGCTTGTGCAGTTGCACTTGGTGTGGTTTAGCTCAAATTCGGTTTGCCCCTTTTTTTCTCCTCTCTCTAATTTTCCACCGCCCGTGCTATTTACTGCAAGTTTACGGGGGCCGGGAAAACCCTTTTTCTCAAATTTCTGTCTATCGCCTCTGCCTGTCTTTTTTACCTGTCGCACGTGCTTGTTCCTTTTTTGTTTTTTAAGTATGCTCACTCTGTGACCAGCATGGCATTTTGGTGCCATTGTGAGGGGGGTTAGTCTTCACTCGAGCGGAAGATTCTCTGGGGGCCTGCTCCCGTCCGGTTTTTTACCTTTGTCGAGGACAGTCAGTACTTTCAATTCTGCCGGTTAGGAGAGGGGCACATTTTTTTTCTGTTTTCCCCATCTTCGCCCTGTCCCCTTGACTGGACAGAGGGTAGAGAGAGTCCTTTTACCCCCCTCTTCGGGTCACCCCGGTAGCTGGGGCATCCTTTTTGGGTCTGTTTGTTTTGATTTTTTGTTGTTGCCGGGTTGTCTTCGCTTTTGCGCAATTTTCTTTTGTTTTTTAAAATTTTAAGAGAAATATTGTTGAGGACCTTTTTTCTGGTTTAATTTCCCTCTTTAACCTGGGGCCCTTCTAAATTTTTTCCAAAATTCTTTTTCCCCGTTTATGTATTTTGGTGATGCGGAGTCGGGGGGAAGGGAGAGAACCTGGGGATTCGGGTGAACTGCTTGGTCTGCTCGCCGCCCCTCACATTCGCCCGGGTTTAAACCTTCGGCCACCGCTGTTTTTGCTGCAAGGAAGCGGTTTTTGTTCCGAGCGTGCGTGCGCATATTTTTCGTTCGGATGCGTGGTTGGGGATTTGTTTATTTTTAAATGTTTTATAAAATGTGACAGTTGTGCATTGAATTATTTTTCAAATGTGGGGGCGTTATTTAAACGATGGGCGCTGTGTTATTTATTCCTAAGAAGGAAAAAGTTAAGGGGGTGAGAGAAGGGGGAAATAATTCATATTTGTTTTTTAAAACCCGTTTTTAATGCATCTTTTACCTCATCGGTGAAAGACTTGTTCAATGGGGGTTTCTGTTGGTTGAAAACACTTCCCTCCCTCATCCCAGTGGGTAAGCTTGACAGCAATGGTAGACGGGACGACGCAGGGTTCCAGTACCCTTTTCCTTCCCCTTCTTCTCTTTTCCCTCCCCTCCGACTCTCCCCCGCACCCTTCCCCCCTCCGGGGGGTTTACCGGGGCCGAATGGGTGGGGCCCCGGGTGGTCAGGGCCCCGTTCTGGCTGAGACCCCCGACGAGAGGTGCCACGCGCTGGCGGGCCACCCTTTGGGCGGGCCGGGAGTAGGGGCCCGCCGTCTGACTGGCCGGGTGGGCCCCCCGTCCAGGACCCCAGTAAACAGCTTCGTCCCCCCCCCCCCCCCGGGGGCAAAAGCTCTTCCGCCCCTTGGGGGTCGAGGGTCGGCTTTGGGCGACTCCCCGCGAGAACCAAACCCCGGGTCGGAGCCCTGTGCGACAGGGTGCCCCTGCGGACTTGAAGGGCAGGGGGTGGGACGCACTCCCTGGGGTGAGGAAGGGTCAAACTGGAAAAAATTTTTTATAATTGGTACATGTCTATGTGCTGGGAAGCTTAATTGTGTTTAGTCGTATGGTGAAAATTTTTATTTATAATGGCTGTTGTGGGTGGGTGCTTATTGCGATTGTGCATGTTGTGTGCGTTGGGGTGCTTGATCGTGATTGTGATGTTTGTGCGTTGGAGTGCTTATCGTGTTGTGCATGTTTGTGCGTTGGATGTTTATTGTGTCGGCAGGTGTGTGTGTTGGAAAGTTTATTTGCTGGGTGAAAAAAAGGGGGGTTTTATCGTAATCTTTATTTTGTGGTCTCTTGCGGAGCGTGTGAGGTCAGTCACTCCCTTCACTCCCACCTAGACCGATCCTGTCAGGGCAGACCTCCAGGGGTCGGTCGTGACACCCACTGTCAACAGGACTTTCCCTGTGGTCAGTGGGTCTTTCCTCACCGCCACTGGACCTTTCTCCAGGGTCAGCCTAGTTAAGGCAAAGAAGAAAAAGAAACACCCGAAGGTGCTGGGAGGACCCAGAGAAGCACTGTCTTCACCTGCCCTTAGAGCAGTCCTGTACCACCCCTGGAGGCCTGCGCTGTGTTGACGATGGGTACAGGCACGCGCAGGACACTCCATTAAGATATCAAGGGACATAACTGCTCCTGAACAGAGGTAAATTAGACTACAGATGCAGCTCATAACAGCCTCAAAGTAGCATCCCCCATGGGTGTACCAGCCCGTATTTCATGACTGCAGAGCCCACCGGCGAAAAACACCACCCCAGCTGCCGAGCACACCCCACAGACCCAACCACCCCTCCCCACGGACAGATGAAGACAGTGCCACTCCAGACACAGCCAAGCTTTCGCCATACGGTCTTATGTGCCCTCAAGAGAGAATCCAGAGTTTTACTGGTGAATAAAATGAATGTAAGCAGAAAATATGGTGCACCGTGACCCAAACATACACCTTTACCCCTCCATCACCGAAAACATCCCAGCGGGTAAAACAACACCAAAAACTTCTAATCTAGTACACAGACTCCACACACTCATCTCTTCCTGCGAAGCAGTCTCCTTCAAAAGGCCGTCACTGTGAAAGGAAGAAGGTCTTCTTCGAGCCAGGAGAGTCCCAGGTCTGGGACGGGGCGTGGAATCCACGACCTGGGTCTGCATCCAACTCAAATGTGGAAGACAGTCCAGAGGGGAGAGAGAGAGAGACAGAGAGAGAGAGAGAGAGAGAGAGAGAGAGAGAGAGAGAGAGAGGGAGAGAGAGGGGATAGAGAGAGAGGAGAGGGGGGAGAGAGAGAGAGGGAGGGGAGAGAGAGAGAGAGGGGGGGAGAGAGGGAGAGAGAGGAGAGAGAGGGGGGGAGAGAGAGAGAGAGAGAGAGAGAGGAGAGAGAGAGAGAGAGAGAGAGAGAGAGAGAGAGAGGTTCTTCTGATTACGCTGCCCACTTTCGTGTAAGATCAGAGCGACTGGGGAAAATACGCGTATCTGTGTGTGTGTGGTGTGTGTGTGTGTGTGTGTGTGTGTGTGTGTGTGTGTGTGTGTGTGTGTGTGTGTGTGTGTGCAAGTGGGGAATTCAGTCGACATCGTCATTTAGGCATCGATCTCATTCTTGTAATTTCAAACTCTCTCTCTCTCTCTCTCTCTCTCTCTCTCTCTCTCTCTCTCTCTCTCTCTTCTCTCTCTCTCTCTCTCTCTTCTGTCACAGGGGAAGTGAATAGCTGTTCTTGAGTACAGACGTGCTACATATTCTCTCTTGTTTAAATCAGAATCGTAGTAAATCGTGACGTTGTTCAGTGCCTATGTTTGGCAGAGACTGTGGTGAAGTGTCATGCCTTCAGCAGCAAACGGATTTCCGAAGTGTGTGTGGCTGTTTTGTGCCGGTGTACATCAATTTCATGACGAAAAGGGCCCAAAACAACTCGGCTATGCGCGTCGCCATTGTTAAACTTGGACGGAAAGCGGACGGTTGTCACCTTTGGACTGCTCCTCTCGTATCTATTCTGGGGCAGTTTACTTTTGCGTTGTGGGGACATTGAAAGCAATCCAGGACCCAACAATCCCCAGTTAAGAGCAACACGAGACAGTCACGGTTGACCAGTACAGCAGCAAGTCGCAGTGTCAGCCTGGAGAGGTTGAGCGAGGCCACCGCTTCTGCAACTTGCCAGCCCCCGGATCTTACCTGAGTGATGTCGTGACGACTATGAAAACCATTGGCGACCGGATGAACGCCAAGTTGGATGATGTGAAGAGAGAACATCGTGAGTTACGCGACGATCACTTGGCTCTGCAAACTGAACTGAAAGGACTGAAAGAGGTGATGAACGAGCTAAGAACAGAGAACCAGGAGCTAAAAAAGACCAACAACGACCTGTGGAGCAGACTGGCCGACTGTGACAAGAAGATCGATGATCTGGAGGGGCGTTCCAAACGCAACAATCTCCTTTTCTACGGACTTTCTCCAACAGAAAATGAGACCAATGCTCACTGCAAAGGAATGCTCCAAGACCTGATCACCGACAAACTTGGCTTGACAGACGACGTGGAGTTTGACCGGGTGCATCGGCTTAATGGGAAGTCAGATTCTCCCATTATTGCATGGTGCACCTTCTACAAACAGAAGGTGAACATTCTGAAGGCAAAACAGAAACTCCGGGGATCGAATGTTTTCGTCGGCGAAGACTTTTCCAGAGGTGTGAGAGACGTTCGTAGAAGACTGACGCCACACCTAAAGAAAGCTCGGCAGGAAGGGAAAAGAGTGACAATGATATATGATCACCTATTAATCGACGGCAAAAAGTACTCTGTGGACAGTACGGAGAGGTTGGTGGAAATCAAATAGGAAGTTGGCCGGTCCCTGTGGAACGTTTCTTCGGCGGAGATTTTTAGCCGGGAATCGACAGCTGACGTGACACCGGTGTCATCGCCTGGCGTACCTGTGAGTGGCACGAAGCCCGCACGTGCTCTTGTGGGTGACAGCGTGAACTATGGCTCTTCGTGCTGTGACTTGCCGTGTGCTGAACTGACTCGTGGAAGGGGGTGTATCCAGTGGCAGAAGAACTCGTAAAGTTTCAGAGTGATCGATTAAATAATGACGTTTTTAGTTCTGATGATGACAATAAAGGAAAGCGCGCCGTATCCTTTCTGCACTGGAATGTTTAATGGTTTGTTTTCAAAATTGAATGATAAAGATTTTGTTTCGTATGTTTGCTCTTTTGATTTCGTATGTTTAGTGGAAACATTTCTTGAAGAATTTTATGCTAATGTATTTTCTGGATTTTCAACATTTTGTATACCTGCTGTAAAATTCACGAAACAGGGGAGACGATCTGGAGGTATAGTATGTCTAATTAGAAATGACTTTTTTACAGTATCTCGAACAAATTCCTATGAAATCTCGACTCTGCGGTGCATTTCTTATCAAAAAGCAGTTGTTCGGGGCAGATAAAGATGTGCTGTATATCTATTCTTATGTTCCTCCCGAGGGTTCGCCATATTATGTTCATTTTGATAGTGGAATGGTATAGCTCTGTTGGAGGATTACATAACGGATTGTATACTGACTTACCATGATGTGTATGTGTTGTTGTGTGGAGATATGAACAGCAAGACTTCTAATGTTTCACATATTTGTCAGAGAATTAATGATGGAGAGAACGGAGAAATGCCGCCTCTAGCTCAACCGCCCTCAACCAGTTTCGGGCGGTTGACCCTAGAGGCGGCATTTCTCCGTTCTCTGACAAGTAAGACTTCAACAATGAATTAAAAATGATAATTCATCACACGTTCTCTTTCAATAACCAAAAAAATAACGGCAGCTTGTTACAAGGCATATATTCATACAATTATCTACAAACAAACATACTGTGTAGGATTGTCTGTTTTTAATACTAATTTACAAAATTTTTGTGATTTTAGTTTTTGCTTAATCCTATGCTTTTCTTGTTCGTTTTCAATAACATCATTTTCACGCATACATTCATCAAATGCGCCTCTGTCTTTCATGTGAAACAAAACTACAGTCTTTAATTGTTCTCTAAAGTCTTTTAAAACTGAGTTATATTTCTGACATAAAATCCACACACTTATCCCAGCATGTCTTCCACTGAAAGCTAGTTTTGACAAAGTTTTTCTTTTTTTTAACTATGTCTCTTTCTGCCGAACAGTCATCTATAAAAATAACGTCTGCGTTCCCTCAAACAATTTATAAAAGTGTTCTAAACACTCACTCAGTTTATTGCTGGGATCAACTAAATATATGTCATCATCCGTCCATATAAACCTATCATTATCTGCTTTGTTCCATTTAAGTGTTGGGCAGAAAAGTACTATATGATCAAAATTATAACGATAAACTGTTTGTAATAGGTCGAGGACAAATATTGTTTTTCCACAACCAGTCTGTCCACAAATCAATGAACAATGAGGGGTTTTTGTCATAAAGTTTAACTGTTCCATAGTTTTATAACAGAATTTAATCTAATCCAGTTATTATGTTTATCATACTCTCTGTCAAAATTTGTTCAGTATAATAAAACCCTATAAGGTCTAAATGTGTAAGATTAATCCAATTCAGTTCTGTAAGATCGTTTCTCTCTAGACTAATATTGATTTTGTTGCTTGTTGTTATGAACTTAATATCCTCACCATTGTGAAGAACAACGATGGTAGCTTTAAGTTTGTCAACGTCTAAGTTTTGCCAGCTAATATTAATTCCTTTCATAAGTATGTCACTGACGCCCAAAGCTCCATTCCTCTCCACATCTTTTAAGACAGAAATTTCAAATATCATTGTGAACGTGTCTCCTAATTGTGTGCGAGGAATGAACTGTAATGTTGTAGAAGCTTCCTTTAAAACCGATTCTCTTCTGTGGATGATGTACTGTTTATTCCCATGCGGCTTTATTTCAATCTCTTTCCGACAATTGTCCTCAGGCATAAGACTTATATGTAAAGGACCAGAGTTGAATGCTTTTCTGAAACGTTTTTGACGACCAAAAAATGTAAATGGGCTTGAGAATTCAAATTTTATGTCCCATTCTAAATATGGTTCTAAGTGCCATTTGCTGTCAGTTTTCGAACTATTTTATATTCATGCTGGCCAGCATTATTTGCTTCTAAATTGCGTAGTTGTTCTAGTTTAGGAAACCTTTTGTTGTCGCCAACCTCTTTGCGTTTATAATCACCATCTTTAGTGTACTCAAAACCATACAAAGCGCCTATCTCACCGTTCTGTTCAAAGTCCACAACGTCTGCAAGGTCTTTTAATTCTAAAGTTATACACCTCACAGGCGCTAATGTAACTCCTGATTCTTCTGGCCCACGCGACATTATTTTTTAGTACAACTTATTATTTTATTTCTAAAACAATGTGCAGGTTATCACATTTTACGACTTTCCCTGTTTTGTATGTGATTTTTATATTAAATGATCCGACCTTCCCACACGCTAATCTTTTAAACTGTAAATTAGGGAATTGTATAAGTTCATAATCGCAATATGCAGCTTTCCCTGATGGAAGAGCTCTTAAAACAGTTGAGGGCCTTCCATCATATAAGTTTTCATCAGTGCTCAGGTCATCTAAATGAACATAGAGTAATGAATGTAATGCAAGATCGAGCGGACTTTCCCCCTCATAAGTAGTTTTGTCTGGTGTAACTCTAAATCTATGATTGTCACTTGCAAATCGTAACATTTTAGCTAGCTCTCTATCAAAATAGTAACCTACTTCTTCTTCAGGCTTGAATGTTAACATTGTTTTCAGATTTGCATTGTTAAGTTTGAGAGTAACGTTGAAGTTACTCATTGCTTCTTTTAGTGAGCAAAACCCGTAATAACCATCAGGTATTGTTAACTGGCTAACTTTGTCTCCTGATTTCTCAACCTTTAGAATCGTATTATTCTTCTTGGATTTACTTATATTAAACCATATGACTTTGTAAAAAATTTCATGGAGTGCAACCCTACGGGTTCCGCATTCGTTATCAATAGCATATTCTAAAACGAAGGGCTGGCTTGAGTTGTTATTGTTACGAACACTTTTTAAACAAATTAAAAATGAGTGCATTCAAATATACTAATGCAAAATATTCTGTTGGACCGCACTACAATCTTAAAAATATAACAACTGACACCCTTGTCATTTCTGTGACTCAGTCTGACACCTTTCAAGTAAAGGTGAGTACTCCATTAAACAGATATCTTAACCCCCCTATTAAAAAAGACTACATCGCGAAAGTGTGGTTCAGTCATCCGATGCAGTTTTATCAGAACCAGTTAAACTTTGCTGTGTTTTGTGCATCAACTGGGTGTGGAGTGTCGTATGCTGATCATTTAAATCATCCTGATCCTTTGGTGAGGTCAGTGTATAGGTTTCATTTCTATTACACCTGCAGACGTATTTTGTCTGAACTGCAAGCACCATTGCCAAATGACAAACCGTTTAATCCATTCAGCAACAGAATAGACATGAAGGCTTTTGAAAGGATCTGTAACGAATTCAATATTAATGTTAAGACAAACTTTAGACAAAAGTTGGACCGCAATCATGGTTTAAGCACCCCTTATTTTTGGGACGTGCACAGAAAGTATAACTATGATTGGAATCCTCCTTGCACATCGTTCTCTTCAGGCACAGCTGTTCACCTCGGGTCCATAGAGCAAGAGCATAAAACAGCGTGGACAACATTCATTTTAGACACTTCTAAGGGCCTAACTAGAGCGGGAATAGAACTAATAAACGACTCCATTCGTACTTATGTTTGGTGTTTGCTAGGTTCGCAAGCAGAATCGAGATCGAACATAACTGATCCTTCTACTGGCTTTGATGCACAAAAACAGTACTTGGCAGATTTAGAGGACGCCATTAATTCTGCAGTTGATTTGCCTTTAAGTATTAAAAGGTACCAAAATGTTTTACAATAAGCAAGATCGAAAGTAGACTTTGCTGTTGGCACTGGTTTATACATGCTGCCTTCTGACCTCAGACTCCAGGTAGGAACAATAATAAACTACAACAATGAAATCCTTGTGGCAGGTAATGAACAGAAGGTTGGACAAAACGACATAAATTCTGAGCCAGTAATATTACAAACAATAAGCAAACAAGCCGACCCCCCAAGAATAAGTCATCCAATCCCCAAGGTCCAAAGCCCAAAGGCCATTGAAAACGAAAAAAATAATGACCATGAATATGAAAAGACAGCACTTGTTTTTAGATTAACTAGCCTAGGATTACTCCTTCTTTATCTTACTAAAAATTAACCCAACTATTAAGACAACTAATGTCCATAAGTGCTCGGCGATAAAGCCAACTACTTTGCTTGCAGTAGACAAAAGCCAGCTAACGACACTCCCTAATATACCAGGTAAAGAGTCTATAGCTTTACTGGCTAATTTGTTTTAATAAACCCGCAAGATGATCAAGTTGTTTTTTTACCCATGATTTATCAGGCGGTGATGGAGGGGATGGCGGTGGAGGCACTAAACTTTGACCACCGCCGCCTGTAATAGCCAACACCAGTGTGCTTATTGCAAAACCTAAGGCTGTTATAACGCTTGCTAATGTGACACCTTGCTCTCTAAACAGTGTTCTTATTCGTTCTGCTAGTGTTGCGTCTTCATATAAAATTCTTTGGATAGTTTCTCTTATTCTGTTCACTTGAGTTCGTAATTGTTCTCGGTTAATAGACAACACTTCTAGTCTTGCTGATCTCTCTTGTTCAAGATCATGTAGTCTTTGGGTTATTCTTTCTTTAACATCATGTCCTAAGTTGTAGTCGTCAGCCTCAACGAGTTTTTCTTTTTCTGTTGTTATATGCTCATCTATTTCACCCAGTTTTGCTAAATTGTTTGTTAATTCGCCTTTGATGCTTTTCAAAGCATGATCAGGGGCCGCTCTTTCTCGCATGAGCAACGGTGGATCGTGAATAGTTTTTAATGCTGTTTCTTCGGAAAAACTGGTTTCTGCTTGTATTATTTTATCTGCTGTTTGACTTAAATCTTTAAGTTCCATGTTTTCTATTTGGTTACCTGTTGGGAGTTCTTGTCGCATGTTTTGAAGTTTAGCAACAGCCTCCCCATCTAATTTTGGTTTAGTAATGCCAAGGCGATTTTGATCGCTGACACTAAGTCTTTGTCTAATTGTACTCTTGGCTAAAAACTTTGATGAGTCTGGTTTAGTTGTAAGCTGTACGCGGTGTCCTTGGTTGTTTCTCACAAACAAATGGTCATCTTTTAGATCAAAAGCATTAGGGTCTAAAACTTCGGGAGGTTCTTGATTTAAACTTTGGTAAAATGATCTGACCTTACTTTCTGTTAATTCACGCCGCAATGAGTGCAATGGTTGTGTCAAAGGAGTAATTTCACTCATGTCGTCAGCAGGATCAAAAACATCATACTCTTCTTCACCTTCAATGCCTGCCATGTTTTTAAATAACAAACTTTTTATTTTGTTTTATTAAAAAAATGTCACAAGCATATGGTTCGATTTTTGACCCGCATAGAAGACTGAAAGAGCCTTTTGGCGTGAAGGGAAATAAGCGGAATATTACTGTTCCAAATAATCCATCTACTATTGATTCAGATCAAATTCTTACTGTCAAATTTACAGACCTAGGAGCAGATGAAGTGATTGTGCCAGGCTCTGCACGTCTTACTTTCAAAATAGAACTCGCATCAGCAACAGACCCAAACAGGACAGTTGTACAGAATCTGGGGCGGGCAATCGTTAAGAAAATTTCTATAAAACTTGAGGGGCAAGAAATATTTTCTTTACACAATGCAGACATATTTTTAATCTATTCTGATCTATGGCTAACCGAGAATGAAAGGGCTGATCTTGCGTTTCAAGGAATCGAAAATAATGATGCACTGAAACACAGCATAAACGCTGAAGATGCTAAAGCCGGTAACAGGCCTGAAGCTGTAAGTTATGCGTATGGAAATCGCTTTTCCATACCCTAGATTTTGAGTTGTTAAAAGCGCATGCACCATACTTTCAAGGTGCATTAAAAGGCAGATTGTCATTATGAACTAACTTTTAATGAATACAAACGCGTTATTAAATCTACAGACACTGAAGCAAAGTACAGCATTCCTGACATCTCGTTAGAGTTTGACATTGTTAGCAACCCTAACTTAGCAAGGCTGATCGAGCAACAATATCAGTCAAAATTAGCAATATATTACGAAAGAGTGGTTTTTCATTCTAAATATCCCAAAAGCAAGGAAGACACTATATGGAATTTTAGTTTTAGTGCCACAGCAAGATCGCTTAATGGTATTTTATTGCTGTGTGAAGATGAAGAACCATTCAAAAGACAAACTGAAAAGTTTATTAATCCTAAAATAACGAACATGCAATGTACAATTGAGGGTAGTCCTAACCAAATCTACGCTAGTGGGCTTAAACTTTATCATCATTTTGATGAAATAAGAAAACTGTTTGGAGGCGGGAGGTGTAGAAACCAAACAGTTGACCTTGTGTCTAAAGATCTTCACCTTCACAGTGTTAGACTTGATGATTATTTAACAACGAAATACGGTTTATGGATTGACCTAAGGACGACAGAGGATAATCAGTTGCATGGAAGTGGGAGAACTGTTAAAGACTTAATAACCATTCAAATTGATAAAGAAAAAGATGGCGATAAACCACTTAATGTATATTTGTTTGTAATATATGATGCGCAGCTGAATATTCAAGATAACAGATTAAAAGATATACAATACTAAATTATGTTTTATTTTAAAAAAAAGCATGTCTGTTCAGCATTATCCAAAAGTGCCTAAAGAAGAGATAGTAGGCAACTCTGTTGCTATAGAAAGCCCTAACATAAAACCTTCAGATTAACCAACATTACACAAATGCAACAAAAACTAGAGCAGGACCTTTCAAAATACAGCAAAACCAAACGAAGGTATTCTGCTGCCTTTAATGCTGTTACATATGGTAATACTGGAACATCAACTATAAGTGCTCTATCAGCAGGAACAAGTGTTGGCCTCTTAGCAACAGGTGTTGGCGCACCGGCAGCTTTACCTCTAGGCGGTTTGTCTTTAACTCTCGGCCTGTGCTCATTAGTTGTAAGTACTGCCAGCAAAAAAACAACAACTAAACTCCAAAAGCACACAGCTATAGTTCAACTAATAACAGCTAAACTTAGTTCCTTTAAACTGACAATAAATAAAGCACTAGCTGACTAGAACATCACGGATGAAGAATTTAGTCGTTTACAGGCGGATTTTGAGGACTACAAAAGACAAAAGTTTGATCTTCAAAGAAAGGCAAGGGCAACTTTTTCTCAACAACCAGACACAGATCAGATAAAAAAGGAATGTTTAAAAAAAAGTAAACGAAACATTAAACTCTGTTCTAAACAGCTAACAGTAACAACACCAAAGGGCGTTTATACTTTAGTTTATGAGGCCAAGCACAAAAAGACCGTTGATATTGATTCTGACTATGTATTTTTTTTAATTTAAATAAATAGTTTGAGTTAGAAAAGAAACTCAGCATGGCTAAGTTATATGAAAGTCCAGACGCATGGATAGATGAATATTTAGAGGAAGAACATTTGTCAAGAGCACTGAATGAGATTGATTTAAAAGTTAGTAATCCAAAAAACGTGCGGGCAAGCGTTGTACATGCTATTTCTCAAGTTCCAAGTAAACTAACAATACAACCGCCAGTTAAATTAATGTCAATGTTAAAAGTTTTAATCGACTATATAACAATAAATGAAGAAAATCTGCCAGTCTTTGTCTCAACTATACTGCAGACTATTCTTTCCTATAATGACTTTACACCTAGTTGGGCAGACCAACTGCTTACACGGTTTGATGAAGCCTCTGAGGAA
>CM031626.1:27142503-27167503 GCA_018398815.1 Conus ventricosus | reverse complement strand
CTGGGAGCCATGCGCTCATGGGTACCAGCTCTTCCCCCACGATGGAGGCTGCCTTGCTGACTACTTTCTCCAGCCTGTCCATGTCTGTCGTCTTGGCACTACTGTGGTAACAGAGTTGGTTGAAGGCCAATGCACTTTGAATGGTCGACTGGTAGTACAACTGGAGGATCTGTGGGCTGACACGGAACTGTCGCAGCTTTCTCAGGAAGAAAAGTCTCTGGTTTGCCTTCTTGCACACCGCATCTGCATTGGGAGACCAGTCTAGTTGGTTGTCGATGATGGTACCTAAGTACTTGTAGTACTCGACGATCTCGACTGGCTCACCACTGATGACGAGGGCCTCGGTGCTGGGCTTGTTCTTCCTGAAGTCCACGACAATCTCCTTGGTCTTGGACACATTCAGCTCCAGATGATTTGTGCTGCACCAATCTGCCAGTTCATCCACGGCGTGCCTGTACACTGTTTCGTCGTTATTGAGGATGAAGCCAATTAGCGAGGTGTCGTCTGCAAACTTGATCAGCAGAGTGGAATCATCCTTGTTGCGACAGTCGGCAGTGTACAGGGTGAAGAGAGCAGGAGACAGCACTCAGCCCTGGGGAGCGCCAGTGTTGGTGGTCACAGGATCGGAGAGAGTGTGCCCAACTCGGACTCGTTGTGTTCTCTGAGTCAGAAAACTGAAGATCCAACTGATGAGGACCGGGTTGACATTGTAGCGGAGAAGCTTGGTGACAAGGAGATGTGGTTGGATCGTGTTAAAAGCGCTGCTGAAGTCGATGAAGAGGACCCTTGCGTATGAAGTAGGCTTCTCGAGGTGAGTGTAGACACTGTGGAGGAGAGTGAGGATGGCATCTTCAGTACTCCGGTTGCGGGAATAAGCAAACTGAAGAGGATCCTGATGCTCCTCTGTCTCCAACCTCAGCAGGCGAAGGATGATCTTCTCAGCGCACTTAAAGGGGACAGAAGTGAGTGCTACTGGCCTGTAGTCGTTCATGGTGACTGGAGAACGTTTCTTGGCAACAGGCACAATAGTTGAGGATTTCCAAATGACTGGGATGGAGCCCTCGTCAATGGACCTCTGGAAGAGCTCACAGTAGACCGGAGCTAGAGCGTCACGGCATTCCCGCAGCAGCCTACCAGTGATGTTGTCAGGGCCTGCAGCACTGCGCACTTTGACCTATTGAAGGATGTCTTGACTTCATCGACTGAGATGGTGATTGGATGCGCAGTTCGACTTGCCACCTCCTGCATGGCCCGCTGCTGCTCTTCACTGAAGTCCCAACGGTCAAACCTGGCATAGAAGGTGTTCAGTTCTCTGGCCAGCTTGGCTTCATCACTGGTCTGGAGAGGGACTTTCTGCTGCTTGTGGCCGGTAATTGTCCTGATGTCTCTCCAGTACTGCCTGGCGTTGCCCTCCCGGAAGTTGGACTCCACCCTGGATGTGAAGAGGCGTTTGTCCTCCCTGATCTGTCTCTGGAGCTGCTTTTGGGCTGCCTTCTCATCCCTGTCACCTCTCAGGAACGCGTCTCTCTTCTTGTGCAAGATTTTCTTCATACCCGGGGTCACCCAGGGCTTGTTGTTGGGGTAAATCTTGCATGTCTTGGTCTCGAGGACGATGTCTTCACAGAAAGAGATGTAGGATGAGATGGCGCCGGCAGTCATGTCGAGGCTTGGATCGGAGAAGACTGTCCAATCTGTTGTTTCAAAGCAGTCACACAAGACTTCTGCCGACTCGCTTGTCCACTTCTTCACCAGCTCCACAGCCGGCTTCTCTCGTTTGAGACGTTGACGGTAGGTGGAAACAAGCTGCACCATGTTGTGTGGACTTCTGCCGAGGCCAGGGAGTGGTCTGGACCTGTAGGCTCTGGGAATATTGCCGTAGCAGACGTCAAGGATGTTTCCCTGGTGGGTGGCGCACGTCACGTACTGCTTAAAGTGGGGGAGCGAATGCTTCAGCTTGCAGTGGTTGAAGTCCCCTAAGAGGAAACAAGGAGCATCGGGTGACTGTGATGCCAGTTTGTGAACCACTTTCACCAACTTTGAACTGGCAACTTTTGCGTCTGCCCTAGGATGGATGTACACAACGCTGACAAACAGCTGATTGAATTCTCTTGGGAGATAGAATGGTCTCAGTGCGACTGTCAACAGCTCTAGGTTCTGAGAGCAGAACTGCTCCTTTACTGCGATGTTTGTACACCACTTCTTGCTGACAAACATACAGACTCCTCCTCCTTTTGTCTTCCCTGTGTCCTTCACAGTCCGGTCAAGGCGAACAACTGTGTAGCCCGGGAAATCTACTTCCACATCCTTTTCTGAAAGCCAGGACTCAGAAAAACACAAAGGATTTGCATCTCTATAGGCGTGGAGGTACTGCACACTTGCTAGACACTCATCCAGTTTATTCCTCAATGACTGAACGTTTCCAAAGACGATAGATGGCAAAGGCAGTTTGTGCTTTCGTCTTCTTGCTCTCAAAACAACTCCAGAACGTCTACCTCTTCTTTTTGGACGCAAAAATGGAAACTTCCTCAACAAATCACGTGTACCCAATCTGTTACTTTGAACCTGGCGAAGGCTAAGCAAGAAATCTCGACTGTAAGCAGTTGAATCACCCATACAGCTGTACATGAAAAGACAGCCACAGTGAACGAGGAATACTAAGACACCAGACACCGCATACAGTGAAGAAGGCAACACAGGTCTCTCTCCAACCAAACAAGAAATCACAACTGTAAACAAACAAATCAATCATACTCAAAATGGCTGCCTCAATAAGGATCGCACTAGCAGGTAAGTTCACCTCTCAATACTCGCATCAGTCAGTCAATTATTCGACCACACTATATGAACAGCATCTACTAACACTAAGACACTAGACACCGCGTACAGCGAAGAAGGCAACACAGGTCTCTCTTTAACCAAACAAGAAATCACAACTGTAAACAAACGAATCAAGCATACCCAAGATGGCCGCCCCGATGAAGATCGCACCAGCAGGTAAGTTCACCTCTTAACACTCGCGACAGTCAGTCAATGTTACCACCAAACTGCATGAACAGTATCCACACAGTCTTGCCTCACTCTCTGCACACTTCTAAGACGAGGACAACGTGAAAAACTTGACAAAAACGCTAAAACATCGGGAGACATTTGGCACCACAGGTCGCACTTCGCGTTGCGCCCCCTCTCTGTCAGATTGGTCACCAGAGAGAACGATGCAATTAAGCTGACTTCAAAACCAAATTATCAGGACTTTAGAAGATTCCATGATCAGCTTTTTGGTATAATGATGAAGAAAAAGAAAGTCAAATTGGATAAGCCCGTTTTTACTGGGTTTACTGTTTTAGAATTATCAAAGCTTTTGATGTTAGGATTTCTTTATGACTACTTTAAGCCCTTGTATCCAGAGTCCAGAGTACTTTACACAGATACAGACAGTTTTGTTATAGATATCCCTACTGAAGATATCTATAAAGACATGGAATTAGAAGTAGCTAAAGGGCATGCGGGATGGTACGACACATCTGATTATCTTAAAGATTCACCTTTGCATTCAACTGTTAATAAAAAGGTTTTAGGAAAGATGAAGGATGAATTATTTGGAGGGTTGATCAAGGCGTTTGTTGGTTTAAGGTAAAAAATGTACAGTGTTTCGTGTCAAGAAAAAACCATCAAAGCAGCAAAGGGAATATCTCGCAGTGCTGTGCAGTCAAGCATATCACATGACAACTGTAAAGAAGCACTGTTTGACAATAAGACTTTTCATCATGACAACGTAAAACTACGATCTAATCTACATGAGATCAGCACAACTGTTGTAACAAAGAAGTCATTAGATAGAACAAACACTAAACGAGAGTATCCAGAGTTTTCATATGCAATTGGGCACTGGAGAACAGTATAATTATATATCTTCATGCGGGAGTTTATATTTTTCCTCAACTTTTATCATGAGCGCAACTATATCTTCATCCAATTCAACCATATAATTACTCATTACTGCTAAATGTGCTCGAATTTTTTTTTATTGTTTCAAGATATTCTTTTTCCCATATCTGAAAAACAAAATATGGGGGTTTGGGTTGTACGCAATTGTCTGGCTGTTCTTGCATGAGATGATCAATCTTCTTAAATATTCGACTAATACTAAGACTATTATGAAATAATTATTGCATTACTTCCGCAGCCTCTTCCTTCACCATTCTTGCTTCCTTCTGTGCTTCCATGTTAGTTTCATGTAAGGTTTCTTTCGTCTGAGCTTCCATTTTAGACTCAAACATATTTACGTAAATCAATTAAGCGGGACTGTCTGGTGGGATTATCTGTAGTTCTTCCTTCACAAAAGATCTTTGAGGGGCTGGCCGTTTTGTTGTGCCAGTTTCTCGTAAATAATACACAGGTGGAATCATTTTTATAATTCGTTTTATTTCATATGGGTCAACACTCCAAACTGGATCTGTTGCCCTGATGCGAGTGTCACTTTCTGCTTCTCCCGGTAAATAAAGGTACCTTACTTTCAAACCAAATGGTAATAGTTTGCTTGATGAACTGGTGTCTCCTTCAGTGACATTTATTGTTTTTCGCTTAATTGCTTGTACTGGTTTTAGCCCTGTTAATTTAAATTCTTCATTATTCATTGCGCGCAAAACTGAGGGCAGTCTTCTAACCCATTCTGTGTTGCGAGAATTGTCAATCAGCTCTCCAAGATACTGGTAGGAGAAAAGTCTTTCAGATAACTGTTTGTTAAAGTTTTCAACCAAAGCCTGTGATCTGTGAACTCCTGGAATGCCTCTTTTAATGGTAACTCTATGCTTTAACAATAATTGATTCACTTGGCCTTTAAATTCTTTTCCATCATCAACTTGAATCATGCGAGGATAAGTTAACGGGCCTCGTTGATATATCAGTTGTATAGCGACAGCAACAGCAGAAGCACTCTTTTGTGTTAATGGTTCTGCATCTTTGTATCTTGAAGCCATGTCAATGACTGTAAGTGCGTACTTAAATCTTTTTCGTCTAATCGTATCATGGGGTAAATATAGAAGATCCATTTGATGGGTGTCGTTTGGCGTTGTATTCACAAAGTGTGGTCTTTGTATTCGTTTAGGCGCTGGTAGATAAATTTGCCAAATCGCTTGTTTAGGTAACGCTGACCCCAGCTGCTTGGCTTAGCTTTTTAATTGCTGTTATTCCCTTCCAATATCCTTTTGGCGAATAATAGATTTTGTTCATTTTTTATTCAGCCAATATTATGCGCTACAAAACACACAACGGTCATGCCAAAGGCAATAAACAATATTTCTTGCATCTTTTGTTTTTCTGATGGTTGATAAAAGTCACTGAATTTTGGTGGGGGCAATGTCTCGATTGGTTTGCCTGTTACAAGATAATATTCTTTTATTGCTTGATCAACATCTTTAAATGTATAAGCTGCATGTCCCTGTTTTTTCAGTTTATCGTTAATGAAATCTAACTGCTCAATTCTCTGCTTTTCATAAGCGTCTTGTGCTGCGGCTAGTTGCTCCATAGCTTTGTTATGTCTTTTTCTCTCGCCGTCATCGCGTAGTTTACTAAATGCGTAATTACTTCCGCTAAAAGCAAGCGCATTCACTACTGCGCCACCTATCATCATTACGAGTGAAGCCATTTTTATAAATGTATTATTTTAATTTTACATATTGATACTGTCTGGAATTATTCCTTGCTTAACTAGAAAATCTTTCGTAGCAAATGAAGCTGTAATAATAGCAATCAGCTTTGCTGAGTCTTTAAAGTCTAGCTTGCCAAGATCTGCTGGTTTTATTTTTAACAGGCTTTTACCAAGCATCGTGTATCCTACACTTAGGCCTCCAGTAACAGCAGAATGGTATACAAGGTTGGTAACAGATTTTCGGTGCTCATTTTTAAAAAATAAAATAATTATAATTAATTAAATAAAAACATGAACAGCGACGATCTACTAAACCTTCCTGAACTTATGATTACAAATGATCAAGTTGAAGACCAAGCTATTATGCCCAAAAAGGAAAGGCTGTATTCTTTGGCAGCATGTGGAAAAACAAAACAGTACCTTGGAAATGAATTCAGCATAGAACAGATTCAACAAATGTCGCCACAAGACATTGTAAAGTATCACAATAGGTATGAAGCGCAACTGGGGTCAAGAATGGTAAAAAGTGTCGGGCAAACGGTTCTTAGTTTGTACACTAAACTAGTTAGTAGATTTGCGCCCATTGATTCTGAACAAGATTTTATGTATGATTTAACACAGGATCCAGTTTTAACAAAGTCATTAGAGTCTCTAGGATGTGATCTGTATTACAGATTTGGAACATTATGTCTCCAGTAATCATGGGATTATTACTTTTAATCATATAGATTTTGTTTCCCTTAAAATGACCGGGCCAGAAAATCTGCAGTAATCAGAATCAGAAAACATTGAACAGATGGAGAAGTGACCAGTAAAAGCCTCCTCATCCTGGGTGCGTTGCAGCAGGAAAACAATTAGCAGAGTGGAACAATCGACAAATTAAGTTACAATCACAGAATATAACTCATAATGAAAACATACACTGCCAACGCCAACAGTGATGCCGCAGCCAGTTGTTTCAATGCCAGCTATAAAAACACCAGAACAAGAACAAGTGATTCAAGGCCTACAAACACCAAAGTCTTCATGGAATATTGAATTAAACAGTTGTCATTTTTGGCGCCATGTGCTGGGGGTGGTTATTACGGTTATAAAATATATAAACAACGCCAGCAAAAACCAAAGCAGTAAAAAATCTCAACCACTAAATACAGAAGCCGAATAAAAAGCATGTCAGAACCACCCACAACAAAAGATCACTTTGATCCATTTCAGATGCAATAATACTTTAAGAACTTAATAAATAATTATAAGTTGACTGAATAAGAACTTGGTTGTACTAGAGGATGACTTAATTACAATCTTGGGGTAACTTAAGTTAAGAACTTGAGGGACTTGATCAAGAACTTGATTAAGAACTTGGGGCGACTTAAGTAGAAACTTAGAGTAACTTGATTAAGAACTTGATTAAGAAGTTGAGGTGACTTGATTAAGAACTTAATTAAGAACTTGAGGTGACTTGATCAGAACTTGATTAAGACACTTGAGGTGACTTAAGTAGAAACTTAGAGTAACTTGATTAAGAACTTGAGGTGACTTGATTAAGAACTTGATTAAGAACTTGAGGTGACTTAAGTAGAAACTTAGAGTAACTTGATTAAGAACTTGAGGTGACTTGATTAAGAACTTAATTAAGAACTTGAGGTAACTTAAGTAGAAACTTAGAGATTACTTGATTAAGAACTTAGAACAACTTGATAGTGACTTGAATAAGAACCTAGGGTGACTTGATGAAACGTAAAAAAACACATTCTTTTTCCTTGGGGAGATAACTCCTCTTCTCTTATTCTGAAGGGCTGCTTTCCTTTGTGTGAACCCTTCATTATCAGCTTATCAGCTTATCACAAAATTGCAGAGCTGGGGGCGTCGCATTTGTCACTTTACTAGTAAGCAGCCAGCCAACGCAAATCAGCCCTTGTCAAATTACACAAAATTGCATAGCCGGGGCGGCGTCGCGTGCCAGTGAATATATATACCCGCTGGAGTTTTCCAAACATCTAACTTTAGCCCTCTAAGAATATGCCTGTTAAATTTAACCCTCCCTGCCCTCAAGTAATATCTTCCCATTTTATGTAATAAAAGCAGCATTTTTATATTTAATCTAATAAAGCATTTAAAATAAATTTTATTAAAAAGTAGTGACTAAAAAGTAATGTGAGATGCATTTTGTTATTTAGCTTTTAATTTTGTTTTACACAAATAAAAAACAACCTTACACTAGGCAACTAGGCACCATAGAATTTGAAGCTTTCTGTGTGTCGAGTATATATAAATCTTAAACCAAACGACGTTGAAAATATGTCTGCAGTAGTTTTACGTACTTGTTTGTCATGGTATTGCAAAAGTCTAAATTTGGTCCTCTTCCCTGCCCTCAAGTGATGTCTTCCAATTTCGTGTTTGTATGTCTTTGGGTCACTGGTGTGGCTATGAACGCCCATAAACCAAAAAGGAAGAGTTACTAAAAAGGGGGTGAGGGGACTGACCAAAGAGCAGGGGACTGTCCCAAAGAAGGCAAAGAGAGAGTATGGGACTGTCCCAAAGAAGGAAAAGAGAGTATGGGACTGTCCCAAAGAAGGTAAAGAGAGAGTAGGGGACTGTCCCAAAGAAGGCAAAGAGAGAGTAGGGGACTGTCCCAAAGAAGGCAAAGAGAGAGTATGGGACTGTCCCAAAGAAGGCAAAGAGAGAGCATGGGACTGTCCCAAAGAAGGCAAAAAGAGAGGATGGGACTGTCCCAAAGAAGGCAAAGAGAGAGCAGGCAACCAAGTATATAAAAAAACTACTGTTGGGGGCATATTCTTAAACCCCTTTGCATCTGGCCGTGTTATATGTGACCCTCTGGGTCTGGCTTGGGGCTCTAGGGCGCCATAGGGTCTCAAGTGAGATCCAGAGGTGATCAATAATGCGGCCAGATGAGAAGAGTTTTGCATTTCACGTCAAAAACTAAAATCACAAAAGTTTTGTAAATTAGTATTGCAAACAGACAATCCTACACAGTATGTTGTTTGTAGATAATTGTATGAATATATGCCTTGTAAGAAGCTGCAGTTTTTTTTTTTTTTTTTTTTGTTATTGAAAGAGAACGTGTGATGGATTATCATTTTGATTCATTGTTGAAGTCTTACTTGTCAGAGAACGGAGAAATGCCGCCTCTAGGGTCAACCGCCCGTGCGTTCACATGATGATGGAGACAGTCACGAGTATTGCAAGGCAAGACGTGAATATAAGCATTTACAGAAGAGAAAGAGGAAACAATTTAATGATACACTAATTGCAGAATTACTGTCTTCTGTGAATAGTCAGAAACAGTTTTGGGGACCATTGAAAAGGTTCTTTGAAACAAAATCACCCCTTCAAATAGCGAAAGAAAGGGCTTTTGGGTTTGAATTTTTCAAAAACTGTGAAAAAAGTACTTTATAAAATATTTTACGTGTGAATTAATAAGAATGGTGAATGAAAATTTTTAAATCGCCAATCTCTAAAGAGAATTTTTTGTTTGCATTAAAAAAATTAAACAACGCAAGGCTGCGGACCAGTGGTAAAATTGGAGAATTGATAAATTGTTTGAAAAATCTGATCTCATTTTGAATTTCTTGGAAACCCCTTTTAATCCTATTTGAAAAGGAATTACGAAAATTGGGCAAATCTATTTTATACCCCTCAAAAAAGGAAACGAAACAATCCCAAAAATTCCCCGAGGCATTTCACTTTGTGATGCAACCGTAAGCATACAGCACAATCTTTAAACTGAGGTTACAGGAAGGAGAAACGTAAAACCCCGATTCGGGGACTCATTGCTCCTCACGGTTTTTGGGCGAAAGTCCCCTAAAACCGCCTTTTCCGTTTTACAAGAAACCCAAAAAATAAGACCCTACAAAAAACTACTGTGCAGGGTTTTTCTTTTTAAATACAAAATTTACAAACTTTTCTTTCAGTTTTTGTTAATCCTATGTTTTTTCCTGGTCTTTTTTAAAAACACATTTTCCCCAAACTTTTTCAATGAGTCTTGTCTTTCTGTGAAATAAAACTTTCTTTTAACTTTCTCTAAAGTCTTTTAAAACCCGGTTATATTTCTGGCTAAAATCCACACACTTATCCAGCATGTTTCCGCTGAAAGCTATTTTTGACAAAGTGTTTCTTTTTTAACTATGTTCTTTCTGCCGAAAGTCATCAAAATAAAAGTGTCTGCGTTCCTTCAAACAGTCTATAAAACGTTCTAAACCCTCACTAAGTTATTGAGGTTAACTAAATATATTCTCATCGTCCCCCTTTAAACCCTTTTTATGATAGCTTTGTTCCATTAAGTGTTGGACGAAAACCCCCCCCAAAAGATTAAAATTATAACGATAAATGTTTGTAAAAGGGCGAGGACAAATATGTTTTTCCCCAACCAGTCTGTCCCCAAATTAAGACCCAAAGAGGGGTTTTGTCATAAGTTTAACGCTCCATAGTTTTATACTGAATTTTAAACTTCCATTTGTTTTTTATCAGTCTCTGTCAAAAAATTGTTTTGATAATAAATCCTAAAGGTCTAAATGGTAAAATTAAACCCAATCAGTGCTGTAAGATTGTTTTTTATTTTTAATATTATTTTGTTGTTTGTTATGACCTTAATATCCTCACCATTTTGAAGAATGACAACAGAAACTTTAAGACTGTCAACCGTCTAAGTTTTGCCAGCTAAAATAAATTCTTTAAAAAAGGACGTCACTCACGCCCACAAACCCATCGTTCTCCTTATCTTTTAAAGACAGAAATCTTCAAATATATTGTTAAACGCATCTCCTATATTTCATTTGCGGAATGAACTGTAATTTTGTAGAAGCATCTTCAAAACTGTTTCTTTTCTGTGGAGGATGTACTGTTTTTTCCCATACGGCGTATTTCCATTTCTTTTCCGACTATTTCGTCTGGCATAAGACTTACATGTAAAGGGTCCAAAGTTTGAATGCTTTTTTCTTTCTGAAACTTTTTTGACGGCTAAATATGTAAATGGGCTATGAATTCAAATTTTATGTCCCATTCTAAATATGGTTCTAAGTGCCCATTTAATGTCAGGTTTCGAACATTTTATCTTCATACTGGGCCAACATTATTTGCCTCTATATTGCGCAGTTGGTTCTAGTTTTGGAAACTTTTTGCTGTCGCCAACCACTTTGCGTTTTATAATATCGCCATCTTTATTTAACTCAAAACCATACAAGGCGCCTATCTCTCACCGTTCTGTTCAAAGTCCGCTAACGTCTGCAAGTCTTTTTAATTCTACAGTTATACACCATCAATCACAGGCGCTAATGTAACTCCTGATTCTCTGGCCCACGCGACAATGTTTATACAACGCATTAATTTATTTCCAATAATCAATGTGCAGGTTATCACATTTCACAACTTTCCCCTTTCCCCCGCTTTGGTCTTTGATTTTTTATATTAAATGATCCTACCCTCTTCCCACAAACTAATCTTTTAAACTGAAAATAATGGAATTGTATAATTTCATAATCGCAATATTCAGCTTTCCCTAACGGAAGAGCTCTTCAAACAGTTGAGGGCCTTCCATCATATAAGTTTTCATCAGTGCTCAGACTCATCCAAATGAACATAGAGTAAGAATGTAATTCAAGATCGAGCGGATTTTCCCCCTCATAAGTAGTTTTAGTCTGGCTCAGCAATAAAACAATGATTTGGTAAATTTCTAGTTGTAAAGCTAACATTTTAGCTAGCACTCTATCAAAAAAGTAAAGATGTTTTCTTCTCTCAAGCTAAATGTGTAACATTGTTATTTTAGATTTGCATTGTAAGTTTGAGAGTTAATGTAAAGTTACTCATTGCGTCTTTTAGTGCGCAAAACCCGTAATAACCCATCAGGTATTTGTTAACTGTCTCTTTTGTCCCTGCTCTGTAACTTTTATAACCTTATTATTCTCCCATGCTTCACTTATAATAAAACCATAACGACTTTGTAAAATTATTTCATAATCTCAACCATTTTGGCCCCTCATTCTTATCAATAGCAAGTTCTAAAAACGAAGGGCGGTCTTGAGTTTTATAGTTACAAACATTTTTTGAACAAATTAAAAAATGAAGTGCATTCAATATACTGATGCAAAATATTGCTGTTTGGGGGGGCCGCACTACAATCTTCAAAATATAGCAACAGATAATCCTTGACATTGCTGTGACCCAGACTTCCTGCTTTTCATAAAAAGGTTAGTATCTCCATTAAGCATGATACTTAACCCCCCTATTGAAAACGACCAAACCAAGAAAGCGGGTTTTAGCATCCGATGCAGTTATATAAATCAGAACCATTTAAACTTTGGCTGTGTTTTGCGCATCAACTGTGTGGAGTGGCTTATGGCTGATCATTTAAATCACATGAACCTTTGGTGAAGGCATTGTACAGATATCCCATTTTTATTACAACCTTCAGACGTTTGTGACTGAGCTGCGAGCACCATTACCAAATGGACAAACCTTTAATCCACTTTATCTCATAATAGACATGAAGGCTTTTGAAAGATCTGTAAGCGAATTCAATATTAACATCACGACAGGCCTTTAGACAAAAGTTGGATCAATAATCATGGGCCTAGGCACCTTATTTTCGGCACGCAACAAGAAAGATAACTATGACTGGCAATCCTCTCCTTTCAAATCTTTCTTTTTTTGCAAAACTGTTGTGCCCCTGTCCCTACAGCAAGAGTCATAAAACAGCATGGACAACATTTTAACTCTTTAGGACACTTCTAAGGGCCTAACTAGGGGGCGGGAATAGAACGAATAAACGACTCTATTCGCACTTACGTTGGTGTTTTGCTAGGTTCGCAAGCACAGGCGAGATCGAGCATAACTGATCCTTCTACTGCTTTTGACGCGCAAAATCAATACTTAGCAAATTTAGAGTACGCCATTAATTCAACAGTTGATTTACCTCAAGTATTAAAGATACCAAAATGTTTTTTACAATACGCAAGATCATAAGTAACTTTGCTGTTGGCACTGTATAATACATGCTGCCTTTTGACTCTCAGACTCCCAGGTAGGAATAATAAATGACAACTGATAATAATGAAAATCTTATAGCAGGCAATGAACAGAATGTTGGGAAAAACGACATAAAATTCTGAGCCAGTAATATAACAAACCAATAAAATAACACCCAAGATTAAGTCCATCTAATCCCCGAAGTCCAACCCACGCCAAAGTCATTGAAGACTCAGCAAAGCTCGCGACACTGTTCGCGAGACCATGAATATGAAAATACAGCGCTGTTCTTGATTAACTGGCCTAGGATACTTGGTCTTTATCTTACTAAATAATAACCCAACTATTAAGAACTAATTTCCATACTTGCTTTCGCCATAAATCCAACTACTTTGCGTTGCAGTAGACAAAAGCCAGCTGACCATACTCCCCAATATTCCAGTTAAAGCATCCACGCTTTACCACTAATTTTTTTAATAAATTCGCAAGGAATTAACAAGCTGTTCTTTTACCCATGATGTATCAGCGGTAGGCGATGTGGCTGCGGAGGTAATGAACTTTGACCCACCGCCGAGCCTGTAATAGGCTCATCACCAGTGTACTTATTGCAAATCCTAAAGCCTGTTATAAACGCTTACTAAGTGACCTCCCTGCTCTCAAACATGGTCGTATTCGTTCTGCTAGTGTTGTTTCTTCATATAAAATTTTTTTCCTATAGTTTTCTCTTATTCTATTTACTTGAGTTCGTAATTGGTCTGCTTTATAGTCAGCACTTCTAGTCTTGCTGAATCTATCTTGTTCAAGATCTTTTAGTCTTTGTCTTATTCTTTTCTTAATATCATGCAGGCCCTAAGTTGGCGTCACAGCCTCAACGAGTTTTTTCTTTTTTCTCTTTTTATATGCTCATCTATTACAACTAGTTTGCTAAATTGTTTGTTAATTCGCCTCTGATCCTTCTTAAAGCATGATCAGGGCCTCTATTTCTTCGCATGGGTACGGCGGGTCCCGAGTATAGTCTTTAACGCTGTGTCTTCTGAAAAACTGATCTGCTTCTATTGCAATTTATTATTATTGTCATCTGCCGATTGATTTAAATTCTTTAAGTTCCATGTTTTGTATTTGGTTAGCTGTTGGGAGTCTTGTAGTGTGTTTTGAAGTTTAGAAACTGCCCTTCCCTATCTAATTTTGGTCTAAGCAATGCCAAGGCGATTTTGATCTTTTCACACTGATTCTTTGTAATAATTGGTACTCTTGGCTAAAACTTTGATGGGTCTGGTTTAGTTGTAAAGCCGAACAGATTCTCCTTGATCGCTCCTTTACAAACAAATGACCTCTTCAAATTCAAAAATCATTGTGTCTATAATTTCGGGAGTTCTTGCTAAACTTTTGTAAAATGCTTCCGACCGTACTTTCTGTTAATTCACGCCGCATTGAGAGCGCTGAGTGCGATGCCGGTGTCCAAAGGGCTCATTTCACTCAAGTTGTCTCCAGGATGCAAAAACATCTAATCTTCTTCGCTTCAATTCCCGCCATGTTTTAAAAAAATTAACTTTTATATTTTGTTTATAAAAAAATGTCACAAATCTAATGGCTCGATTCATTGTCCCGTATAGAAAGCTGAAAGAACCCCCTTGGCTTGCAGGGAAATAAACGGAATATTACTGTTTCCAAAATAATCCAACTACTAATTGATGCTAGATTCAAATTTCTAACTGTTAATTCCAACCTAGGATCGGATGATTTGATCGTGCCAGGCTCTGACACGCTGTACTTTTAAAATGAACTCGCTTCAACAACAGGACCAAACCAGAACAGTTGTCAGAATTTGGTGCACGGGCAATCGTTATAAAAATATCCTGTAAAACTTTGAGGGGCAAGAAGTATTTTCTTTAAAACAATGCAGACATATTTTTAACCTATTCTGATCTACTAATGAGCTAACCGCGAATGAAAGGAAGATCTTTCTTTCAAGGAATCCTGCAATGAAGATACACTAAAACTTAGAATAGGAGCCGCCACGCCTCAGTGCAAAAGCAGCAAAAGGCTTTAGCTGTAAATATGCATGCTTAAATTTTGGGTAATCGCTTTCCATTCCCCGTATATTTTGAGTTGTTAAAAAGCGCATGCTCCATACGATTCAAGGAGCCTTAAAAGCCAGATTGTCATATGACTAACTTTTATGAATACAAAGCGTGTTATCAAATCAACAGACACCGAAGCAAAGTACATCATTTCTGACATCTCGTTAGAGTTTGACGTAGTTAGCACAACCCTGATTTATCAAAGCTGTATTGGGAATCAATATAAGATCTCCCGAACTATATATATATTACTGAAACGTGCGTCAAATCATACAACATAACCTATAATCATTGCAGACACTATATGAATTTTAGTTTAGCGACCTCAGCAAGGATCGCTTCAAGGTATTTTAATTGCCTGTGTGAAGATGAAGAATCCATTCAAAAAGAGGAAGTTAAAAGTTATTTAATTCCAAAATAACGAAAGTACAATGTCGATTGAGGGCAGTCCTAACCAAATCTATGCTAGCGGACATAGACCTTATCCTCATTTTGACGAAAATAAGAAAATTGTTTGGGGGTGGGAGGGGTAGAAGTTTCAACAGCAGACGCGTTGCGTCTAAAGATCTACACCTTCACAGTGCAAGACTTGATGATTCTTTACCACAAAGAACCAAATACGGTTTAAAGGATTGACCTAAGGTCAACGTAGGATATCTTTACTGAAGCGGGAGAACACTGAGAGACGTAATAAACACTTCAAATTGATAAAGGAATAAGAAGGCCGATAACCGCTTAATGTACATTTGTTTTTATATATGAATGCTCTGCTGACTATTGAGGTAGCCATATTAAAAGATGTACTATACAAATTATTTTTTCATTTTATAAAAAGCATGTCTGTTTCAGTTAATTCCAATGTGCCTACAGCGCCGCGCCTCCCAAAAGAAGAGATAGCAGGCAATTCTGTCAGTATCGAAAACCCTGAATTAAAAACCTTCAGATGAACAAACATTACAAACACATGCAACAAAAACTAGAGCAAAGACCTTTCAAAATACAGCAAAACCAAACGAAGGTATTCTGCTCCTTTAAAAGCCGTAACATATGTTAATACTGGATCATCGACTAAGCGCTCTATCAGCAGGAACGATGTAGGCCTCTTAGGCAACAGGCTTAGTGCACCCTCATCTATACCTCTTAGCGGGTTGTCTTTAGCCCTCGGTCTGTGTTCATTAGCTGTAAGTGCGGCTGAGCACAAAAATAAAAACAAACTCCAAAAGCACACAGCAGGTACAACTAATAGACGCAAAATCTTAGCTCGATTCAAACTGACAATAAATAAAGCGCTAGACTGACTCAATCTTCACGATGATGAATTTAATCGTTTACAGGCCGATTTTTGATGACTACAAAAGAAAAAAGTTTGATCTTCAAAGATGAAAGTCAAGGACAAGTTTTTCCTCAACCTCCAGACGCCGAGCAGATAAAAAAGGAATGCTTAAAAAAAGTAACGAAACATTAAACTCTGTTCAAACAGCTCACATTAACAATGCCAAAGTGCGTTTATACTTTTAGTTTAATGAGTGTCCAAGCGCAAAAAGACCGTTATAATTGGTTCTGATTAAGTATATTTTTTTAATTTAAAATAAATATTTTTGAGTTAGAAAAGACCTCAACATGCTAAGATATATGAAGGACCAGACGAATTTTTTGTAAGCTTATGCAAGAAAATTTGTCAAGCGAGCACTGTATGATATGATTAGAAGTCATTGCACCAGCAAGCGTACTTGCATTGTTGGTCATGCTATTTCTCAAGTTCCATAGTTTTTTTTAAAAAAACTAACAATAGACGCCGCCAGTTAAAGTAATGTTACTGTTTTTAATTTGACTATGTAAAAATAAATTGAAGAAATCTAGAAGTCTGGGTCTCAACTAAACAGCAGACATTCTTACCTCAAATGACTTCACGCCTTGTTGGGCAGACGAACTGCTTCTCAGTTTTGACGCTTGCTGGCTGAAGAAGCCAAAATGATAGGCTCTGGTTGTCAGAGGCGAAGTCCTATAGATCAGATTAAAACAGTCTAAGTATGCACCGATTGTTGGCAAGTCTCACATTCCACTACCTTCAGCATTAGTCGCAAAAAAAAGCAGTATCTAAACATAAAGATACAGACAACAAAATGTTTTATGTGTGTGTTCTGCAAGCTTCTTACGCCCGCACAAACGCAGAGATAGTGTCAACTATCGCCCTTACAATCACAATGATACTTTCAACTTTATTGGAATATCCTTTCCCGTTAGCGTGGAATCCATTGAGCTGTTTGAAGAACAAAACAAAACCCATAACTTTAATGTCTACACATGGGATGAGGAAACAGATTTGGTGCCGATTAAAGTGTCCATGAACAGCCCAAACAATAGTGGTAATCCAGACAAAAGCCATGTTGGACTTACTGCTGACTTTACCCAGAGGGGCTTTCCGCAATACACATTGATACGCACACAGAGTAGATTATTGCCCATACATCAAAAATTGGCATAAACAAGATTCTGTCAGAAAATGTTTAACAAGAATGCCATCTGTTCAAGCCGCAGCTAACAAAAGAAACATGTAACGGCCCAGTTGACTGTATTACAGACTATTAAGACGCCCCCCACCCGTTCAAAAGTTAGTATATAGAGAACTGGAAACGGCTGCAACATTCTCATATGTTGTTTTACGGCAGACTTCGAAATCACTCATTTCCTTATTAGGTCCATCGACACAAAAAATTCGAAAAACAGTCTTATGAGTATCAATCAGCTTTTGTTCATTGCCTTCCATTATAGTCAGGTCGGATGCGCTCAATCACACCAGAAATTATATATATGACCAGATGCTGCAGAAACATTCTTAATAAAAAACGCATGCAAGCAAGTGCGTAAACGCCTGTTCTAATAAATCTAAACTTATCTGAAATCATAATGACTCCTAAAGACAACAACAGTAAGACTCAGCCCCGCATTGTTGGATTTGCTGTTTAGAGCTTACGTCACAAGATTGGTAAACCCCACAGTAAGAGACCATGATCACATTATGGGGAAGTTTAGAGGAGCCGGCGCATCACAAATGGCAATCTTCAACTAAATTTTTGAACCAAAGACATGGAAGCTGCCCTCTTCTTTCTAACTTGTCGATGTTACGAACTCTCATCTAATATTGCAAGCAGTAACTCAGCGCCTTCAGGGTAGCATGCATTGCCACAGCACAGAAAGTACAATTGTTATTCACTTTAAATAACATGCTTTCTACGACCTATTTCAACACTTGATGCTCATTAGATGCACGGCTATTTCCCTTAAATTCCTGCCCAATAACGGAAAAAATATTTTGACTCACCACTTGTTCTGAAAGCGTTATCCCTTAAGAAGTACATGAACAGTTGGGAAAGGTTGTGACGAAGATTCACTTCCGCCTAAAGGCGCGTTCTTTTCTAGTCTTAGAGAAAGGACATTCAGCGACTCTCCGATTACCCGGCATGCTCAAAGATGCTTGGCAAAAGTTAGAGTTTGTAAAACGATGGTAGACTATCATGACTCCTATTTAATGCAGAATGTATGTTTGTTGGCGAAAACTTCTTTGAAAATTATAGAAAAGACCTTCAATGAAACATTACAGTTAGGATCCTGCCATTATATTTCTGCAACCCTGGATGAGCTGGTACGCTTTTTATAAAGTTTACTGGAGTACAGATTGATTTATTGTCATATTTAGCCAATGATTCAGATGATGAAACGGATTGCGTGATGAATTAGGATGGCGTCCATCATACTGTAAAGCAAACAACAATACCTAGATGAATTATGATCCAATTTAAAAGGTCTAACTATCTTATGTTTTAAATTCAAACATCTGTATGGTTGGCATGGCCAATCACTTCCATACGCAACTTTAACATGTACACATGTGTAACAAATTTATTCATAAAGCATTAAAGGTGGATGAGTATTTTTTAACCAACGCCTGACAGCATCATGGTTTTCATTCTAGAATTTGACTTTAGAATATGCCTCATGACCTCAAACCTCATTAATGACTATCCATTAGCAGCAGAAAGTCTAAAAGATGGATCCAAGAGAGGCCCGCCTTAAACTTGTGACCAATCTTTCGCGGCAAAAAATTTATGTCTGTCATTACAGACTTCTACAATTTATTTAATACATGGTTTGAAGTTGACGGCTGGTCATCGCATAATTGCTTTGATCAGACAGTTCATGAAAACCATAGACATCAATGAAGAACACAGATCTTAGAACTAATCCACAGATTCTCAGAAAAAACTTTTTCAAGTTGATGAACAACAGCTGTTTTGGGAAAGACTATGGAAATCCGGCACAAGCTCAAAGATGTCCAGATTAGTCCACCAGAGAGAACGAAGCAATTAAGCTGACTTCAAACCTAATTATCAGGACTTTAGAAGATTTATAATCAGCTTTTTGGCATAATGATGAAATAAAAAGAAGTCAAATTGGCAAACCTGTATTTATTGGGTTTTACTGTTTTAGAATTATCAAAAGCTGTTGATGTTAGAGTTTCTTATGACTACTTAAGAGCCCGTCGTAATCCTGAGTCCAGAGTGCTTTACCACGGAAACAGATAGTTTTGTATAGAGTATATCCCTACTGACGACTTCAATAAAGACATGGAACTGGAAGTAGCTAAGTACTTGGCGGGATGGTATTACACGTCCGATTAACCTAAAGATTCGCCCTTTTACATACAAGTTACTACATAAGGTTTAGAAAGAGGAAGGATGAATTATCTGGAAAATGTGATCAAGTAGTAATGTGGGGCTAAGGTCAAAAATTTACAGTATTTCGAGTCCATAGAAAAACATTAAGAAATCAAAGGGAATATCTCGCAGCGTTTGGTGCATTCAAATCATATAACAGGCAACTTACAAAGAACATTGTTTGGGCAATAAAGACTTTTCCATCATGACACCGTAAAACTGCGATCTAATCTACATTAGGATCAACACACGTTGGAACAAAGAAGTCAGAAAGATAGAATCAAACAAAAAACGGGTGTTTGTTAATCCAGAGTTTTCATATGCAATCGTGGCACTGGAGGACCGCTGAAACAGGGGGGTTTATATTTTCATCAACTTTTTATAAGACAATCCATAGCTTCATCCAATTCATTTATAATCTTTCTTAAGTTTGCTTTGACGAGTTTCGAATTTTTTTATATGTCAAGATATTCTTTTTCCCAATTTGTGGGGTTTGAGTTGATGTGACTGGAGTGATTTGCATTCATTGATTAATCCTCTAAAATGTTTCCTTAATAAGACATTACACGCATGGAAATGATTCCCGTATCATTATCCCAAGGTCTCTTAACTTCCCTTACTAATTCTTTTTCTTTTTGGCACTTCCCTTCTGAGCTTCACAATTTTTAAACACAAATCTATTTACGTAAATTAATTAAGCGGAACATAGTGTCTGGGGGATTATCTTGCAGTTTCTTCCTCACAAAAGATCATTGGGACCGGATGTTTTGTTTGTGTCAGTTTCTCGTAAAATAATACACGTCGGATTCATTTTTACAATGCTTTTTAATTTCATATGGGTCCAACCCCAAACTGTAATCGTTGCCCCTGATGCTAGTGTCCCCTTCTGCAAATCTCCCTGTAAATAAAGGTACTTTACTTTCAACCCAAATGGTAATGTTTGCTCGGATGCATCTCTCCTTCAACAACATTTTATTTTTTTCTTTTGATTGCTTTGTACTGGTTTAGAGCCTTTAAATTCTCATTATTCTTGGCGCGCAAAACGAGGGCAGTCCCCTTCTAACCCCATTCAGTGTTTTGCGAGGAATTGTCAATCAGCTCTCTGTGATACTGTAGGAAAAAGTCTTTCGGCTAACTGTTTGTTAAAAGTTTTTTCAACTAAAAGCCTGTGATCTTTTAACTCCTAGGGATGCCTCTTTTAATGGTAACTCTATGTTTTAACCAATAATTGATTCACTTGTCCATTAAATTCTTTTTCCATCATCACTGAATCATGCGAGGGTAAGTTAGGCGGGCCTCTCTCTGGTATATCAGCTGTATGGCCAACAGCCAGACTGCAGAAGCACTCTGTTTTGTGTAAATGGTTCAGCATCTTTGATCTTTAATCTATGTCAATGACTGTGAGTGCGGACTTAATTCTTTTTCGTCTAATCGCATCAGAGGGTAAAAATATAGAAGATCTCATTGAAATGGGTTTCGTTTGGAGTTGTAATTGACAAAGTGTGGTCTCTGTATACCGCTATTGGCTGGTAAATAAATGTTGCATATTGCATGTTTTAGAATAACCATTCCTTTTGCTGTTTTTGTTCACTGACCCCCGCCGTCTGCTTAGCTTTTTATTGCCGAGATGCCCTTCCACTATCCTTTTGGGTTAATAATAGATTTTTGTTCATTTTTTATTCATCCAATATTAATATGCGCAACAAAATAGCGCACGTCATACCAAACGCGAATAAACGCGGATTTCTTGCATCTTTTGTTTTCTGAGGTGATAAAAGTCAACTGAATTTTGGTGGTGCAATGTCTGTACTGGTTTGCCTGTTACTAGATAATATTCTTTTATTGCTTGTCAACATTTTTTAAATGTGTTTTTTTTAAATCTGCATGCCCCTGTTCCTTTCAGGGTGTCATTATAAAATCTAACGTGCACAAGTCTCTGCCTTTTCATATGCGTCTTGTGCAGAGCAGCTAGTTGCTCCATATTATTTGTATATGTCTTTTTTCTCTCTGTCTCTTCGCCGTCATACCGCCAGTTTTACTAAATGCGAAATTTACTTCCGCTAAAAGCAAGCGCAATCACCACAAGCGCCGCCTATCATTATTGCGATGAAGCCATTTTATAACTTATTTTTTCTTACATATTTATATTGTCTGGAATTATTCCTTGCTTAACTAGAAAATCTTTCGTGGCAACCGAAGCTGCAATATATCAATCACTTTGGTGCTGAATCCTCAAAGCTAGTTAGCCAGATCTGCGGGTTTAATTCTTAACAAGCTTTTACAAGCATTGAGTATCCCTACACTTAGTCCTCCAATAACACAGAATGGTAACAAGGTTAGCAACAGTTTTTCGGTGCTCATTTTTAGAAAATAAAATAATTATAATTAATAACAAACATGAACAGGAGATGATCTACTACGCTACAAATGGCGGTCCTAAACCTCCTGAACTATAATGAC
The DNA here is from genome assembly GCA_018398815.1 of Conus ventricosus. Classification (NCBI taxonomy): domain Eukaryota; kingdom Metazoa; phylum Mollusca; class Gastropoda; order Neogastropoda; family Conidae; genus Conus; species Conus ventricosus. Next base: position 27,145,619 of record CM031626.1, on the reverse strand, counting down.
CAAGTTAATGATCAAGCAATTATGGCCAAAAAGAGAGGCTTTATTCTTTTGGCAAGACATGTGGGAAAACAAAACAGTTCCGCGGAACTGAATTCAGCATTGAACATATTCAACAGATGCCGCGCGCAAGATATTTTATAAGTATCATAACAGGTATGTAGCGCAGCTGGGTCCTAGAAATGGTGAATTGGTGTGGGGCAATACGGATCTTAGTTGTACACGAAACTAGTCAGTAGATTTGCAGCCCATTGATTCTGAACAAGATCTTACGTATGATTTAACGCAAATCCGTTTTAAAACAAAGACATTAGAGTCTCTCGATGTGATCTAATCTACAGATTTGGGAACATTGTTATCGTCCATTAATCATGGGATTAATTACTTTAATCATAGATCGTATTTTGTGTTCCCTTCAAAATGAACGAGCCGTAAAATCATCAAACAGATTCATGTGGAAAAGAAAAAAAGTTAACCAAGCCAGAAAATCATCAGAAAACCACTGACCAGGTGGGGACCAGTGAAAAGAATCCGCATCCTTGGCGTGATAAAGCAGGAAAAAAATTAGCAGAGTGGAACAGACCAAAAAAAATTAATGTTAAGAATAAAAATCCTCATTAAAACATAACCCGCCGATCGGCCAGGAACCAGTTGGTTCAATGCCAGCTATAAAAACTCCATGCATACAAGACCTACAGCACAAAGTCTTCATTGATATATGAACTAAATACTGTTGCCATTTTTTGGCGCCATTTCTGCTGTTGGGGCGTTTTTATTGCGGCTATAGAAATATATAACCGATGGCAAACAGAAACAAAAGCAATCAAAAAAATCTGAGCCACTAAATGCAGAAAAAGACACCAGCAAGCAACGCCAAACCGACAATAACAAAGCATTATTTTGATCATTTGAATTATAATATTTTCAGAACTTAATTTTAAATTTTTTTTAATAAAAAATAGATCATTGCTTAATATAAAATGATGGTGTCAATAAATAAAGACATGGAGTCTAAAAAATACATATCCATAACCAGAATGTAATCCAATATGCGGTTGCTTCGTGTTGCAAGAACGTCATTAAGATCTATGCGAGAACTCCTGAGCAAGACATCCTACAACAATGACGCGTTTTTTGAGGCTGTGTGTACTATATAACACTCCTATCTTTTAAGAAAAACCTAGATTGATCCTTGCTTTTTGAATAATTATATAATAAAATCTCAAATAAAAACGTGTTGTACTTTATAGGATGACTTAGTATGATCTTAGTTAAATTGAGTAAAAACTGAGTAAAAACTTGAGTATAGAACTTGTGATGACTTGAGGATGACTTGATGAGGACTTAAGTAAGAACTTTGGATGACTTGAGATGACTTGAGGTTGAACTTTGAGATGACTTAGATGATGACTTGAGTACAACTTAAGGATGACTTGAGGATACTTAAGGATGACTTAAGTAAGAACATGTGGATGACTTAAGGATGACTGAGGGCAATTGAGTAAGAATTAGAAGTAACTTCGTGTGACTTGAGTTTTGTTCATTCTCGGGTGGTGAGTTTTGTTGGTTGGTTTGCGTGCGCCGTTTATTATTTATAAGAAACGAATGTTCAGAATATAATATATTATTAATTAGTAAAACAGCAAAACAACAACAACAACAATAACAATAACAACAGATATAGCAGATATGAGCATGGGGCGACGCTGCGCATCACACGCCACCGCACACATCGCATTGTCGCTTGGGCTTAATGCCAAAGTTGCTCCTTGAAGAGCGTTTTGGGGCGCTGCATTAACGTTTTGACAGCACAGATGTGTTAATCTGATCGAGTGGGTAGAAGGCGGTTACGGCGCTTGGATTAATGCCAAAGTTGCTCCCTTATAAAGAGCGGTTTTGGGTTCGGCCAACTGAGTTTTTGGACTGCATGTTTCTCTGATCGAGTGGGAGAAGGCGGTTAAGTTTTTGTGTCTACAAATGTTATAGAAAGTGTACAATAAATGACACAAAAGATGATGAATCCAAGAGTTCCCAGGATCTGACTACTTAGAGAAATAAAACCATAGCAATCAACAGACTTAGGCAAGAAATATAAATTGTGATCATTGATGTATGATCAGACTTAACTATTGATTGGAATATGAAGCCACTGGTGAACCTATTGACGAATACAACAAATGAATTCAACAGCACCTCCCCGTTGACTATTATGCTTTCTATTCAACAACATTGAAAAAAGTGCAATCTGTTTTGAATCAAATAGGGAATTAAAGGAGGCAGAACGTTACAACAAGAACATAAAAATTCAGTTACCAATGCACCTGCTGCTGTCTTTCAGACAATAATGAAAAGAAAACGTGAAAAGCTTATACACTTATCAGGAAAAATTCTGTAGAAAAACAAAGATTTCGAAGTTTAATGACAGGCTGTACTAGTTGAATCATATTCCTCTTGAAGCCGAATTGGAAGTGAATAACCCTGCTCTCGCAGAAAAATGGAAATAACAGGTAGGTAGTGTGGAGATTAACCTTTCTCTCGAATATTTATTTACCATTTTAAACCCACGTTTGTTTTATATTTGCGCCAGTATAGTGTACCGCACCCAACAGAGAAATAAAAATGCGCATACTGACAGCAAAGGCATGAAAATAAAGTATAAAGCATGTTTGGGTGTTGTCGTCATTGACTAATAAATTGACTGAGTGTGTGTCTCTGTGTAAACGAAGCCCTCCTGCTGCGCCGGTCTGTAAGACCCTAGCCATACATTAAGCGATCATGTTACAACCTAAAGTCGGTCTCAGCAGTAATTCTGATAGTGCTAATTCTGTGGCGTTACACTGAGAGTCCTTTCAGATTCAGTTGTCGAGGGCAGTTAGCAAACAGTGCTACGCCCACTATAATTACCGTAACAACACCGGCCCTGTCCTGTGCCCCAGCCCGAGGTCGTGTTTCCGCTCGTCTGTGCTTTGCCTTAAGACACATACACCACCAGGTGTATAAGTTTTTTCTGAACTACTAGGTATTACACAAACAAACAACCGTTCCACTGAACCATGTGGAGCTTTTTGAATAGAATCATTTCTTCCAAAAGTTAAAAGCATTTTCAAAGTTAACACATC
>CM031626.1:27094454-27142403 GCA_018398815.1 Conus ventricosus | reverse complement strand
GAGAAAAGACTTTGAATCTCTCAGGGTCCCCAGCGTACACTGTAGACGTCTGTGCGCTTGTGTGTGTTCATATGTGGGGTGACGCCAGCATGTTAATTACAGTGTCCATGGACATCATGAGCATGCAAGCGTTGGTGTGTGAGTGTGTGTGGGAGCGAGTGAGTGAGTGAGTGAGTGAGTGAGTGAGTGTGTGTGTGTTTGTGTGTGTGTGTGTGTGTGTGTGTGTGTGTGTGTGTGTGTGTGTGTGTGTGTGTGTGTGTGCGTGCGTGCGTGCGCGCATGTGTGCGTGAGATGTGTTTGAGGGGGAGGAGTTGTTGTTCTTATTGTTATGTGTATTGTGTGTGTGCACACGAGAGTGTGCATGCACTTATAGGCTGTATTTAATGGTCTTGTTCTTGTTCCGAGGTCTTCTTCTGAACATTCACGCACGCAGCCACAACACACGCACACACACTCACAACACACGCACACAGACATACACACACACACACATACACACACACACACGCACGCTCGCGCGCGCGCGCGCACTCGCACTCACACACACACACATATGAACGTGTGAGCGTACGTTCACTCGCTCTTACCCACACACATATACACATGTGTGCATGTGCACGTCCACACCGACACGCGTGCGCACACACGCATACAAACAAGCGCACAGATGCACACACACACACGCACATGCGCACACGCCCACATACAAAGACACACACATACACGCAGATATGTACACATATAGCCTATATGCAGATGCGTGTGCTCATGCAAACCCACAAATCACACACACACACACACACACACACACACACACACACACACACACACACACACACACACACACACACACACGCACGCACGCACACACACACACACACACACACACACACACACACACACACACACACACACACACACACATGCACACGCACTGCTGCACATGCACACACACGCGCACATACATGCAGGCACACACACCCACACACACCCACCCACCCACACACACACACACACACACACACACACACACACACACACACACACACACACACACACATGGGTCCATGCCCACACATCATTCACACACGTGTACATCCACTACACACACACACACACACACACACACACACACACACACACACACACACACACACACAAGAAAAAATGGTAGGCACTCAAGATCTGACCAGCGCGTTGAGCTAATGCGTAGGTCAGACATCCGCTGAGTCGTAGCCACGAGACCCTCTTCTTCAATTGTCAACTCTTTGTTGTTAACTGATTTATCCATCAGCTGCAAATCATGCGTAGTGTGGTCTCAAAACTTAGCGGATGAAACTGAAACTGAAACCTGTTTTTCCAAAAACAGCCACACACATGATCGTTCTGTCACAATCTCAGCACTGGCAATTCAAAACGGGATCAGCCATCCCGAGGCACCCCTCCAAAGGACACGCTCCACTGCTGCTAAGTCAGTGTGGTAGTGTTCAGCGGTGCATGTATTCATGGCCCCCGTGATAATTTCCCTAAACATATCAACGCTGAAGACCCTGACATCATCTCCTCAGCAGCCACTAACACAGCTCCCAATTTCGTGCTATGTAATCTGAGTATATAGCACGCCATAAATAAAAATAAAGATGGCAACGCACCCTTTTAACACTTTCTTTTTTTAACGTTTAGAGCAAATTGCCTGAATTTGCTATAAATGTTGTATCATTCTATTAAAAAACTATTGTCAACAAACACACTGCTTCGTTCTTTTTAGCAAGGCACGAACACATTATAAAGAAAAATCATAGCAAATTTACAGCTAAGTATTTTGTAAACAATTCATATTTTCTGCAAAACTGATCGCAAAGTGCACTCAGTAGCCTTCGACCTTCATGTTTGCTGTTAACTGTCCATTAATTCTGCAGTGTCAAAGTAAAGCAAATATGGTTATAGACAATTTTCCACACACAAAAAAATACAATTGACAAAATCATGGTGTCTTTGATTTCTTCTCGTGATCGCTATGGCACCTTTGTTGCACAACAATAGTAATTAATGATATCTTAACAAGTCACCTTTATACTAACAGCCTGATGTAAATGCTCCTCTTATTTGATAATTGTGTTTCTTGTGTATATTTACCATTTTCATTATGAAAATCATCAGGCGATAGAGTGCAGCTTTGGGAAACACCAACAGTGGTAGGGACATTTCACTTAACGTTTTGTTTTTCTTTTCATGTTCTTTACAGCGCAGCCCAGAAATTCATTTCTCAGACAAAAGAAACATCACCATCAAAACAGTGGTTCAGGATGCAATATTTCATTGTTTGTTCTCAGGAGACATAAAAAATAGATCATGATTAAGAGACAAATACATCACCAAGCACATCAGCACATTAGGTGAAATAAAAAATGGATTATCATTCAGCACATGGATGCCAAAATAGTTATTTTTCTTTTTTTTTTAATCAAATTAGAGATTGAAAAAATACAAACACAATAATCAGAGATACATCATGAACACATCACAGAGCAAAACTCTCTCTTTAATCATGCTAACAGAAGAGCAGTAATTTAGTATCGATCAATGATATACATGCAATAAATAACAACTTTTTAAGCTTCTTCCTTCTTTCGTCTATTCCCTAGATAAAAGATCGGCTAAAACGTTGATAGAACCAGAAATTGGCTCGGCCACGAATGAGTACCCTGGATGGCCAGAGACCAGCGCAACAAACGACTGTTTTAAGACTGAGACGCCTTTTAAAAAAGTCAGAAGCCTGTGATCTGTCTGAAGGGTGAAAGATCGCTCAAATCTTTAAAACTTTGAGAAGGCCCAGACGATCACCAGGTATTCTCTCTCAATGGTGGAGTGCTTTTCCTCGGATGCAGTGACCTTCTTGCTTGCAACCTGTACTGGATGCAACGCATTGTCATGTGGCTGTAGCAGGACAGCTCCCATTCCGGAGGCACTTGCATTGATGTGCAAAACGAAATGTTTGGTCAGGTCAGGCAACAACAAAATTAGGACACACTTCAACATTCTCTGTGCTGTCTCTAGGGCCGTCTGGCAGTCAGGAGTCCAAGTCATGGAACTTCGTTTTCGTCCTGTAGTTAGAACAGTCAAAGGAGCAGTCAGGAGTCCAAGTCATGGAACTTCGTTTTCGTCCTGTAGTTAGATCAGTCAAAGGAGCAGTCAGGAGTCCAAGTCATGGAACTTCGTTTTCGTCCTGTAGTTAGATCAGTCAAAGGAGTAACTTTTGAATTCTCTTTTCCTCTGGACGAATGGAACCGGCTGATAGAGTATATCCTAGGAAAATCAGTTCCTGGTAGCCTGCCATGATTTTGGATGGTCGCGCGTGAGACCAAAAGTTCCAAGTCGCGAGAAAACTTCACACAAGCAAGAAAGCAGCAAATCCCACCCTGGCAACACCAACAGTACATCATTAAAAAAAACTGACCGCAAAAAAACCCATGCAACTTCAGCATTCTCACCATTCTGCAAAAGCTGCGGGAGCATTTGTAGCCAAAAGGCGTGCAAATTAAAATGAAACAGACCAGTTTGGGGTTTTGAAAGGCCTTTTTGATTTTGTTCCGCCCAGGAGACGGGCCAGAAAACCCTAGAAAGGGTTTGGCCTTGACAAAATCCCGCCTTTCACAATTGGCAAAAACGGACTTCTCCCTTTCAGGTATAGGCCGAATTTAAAAAACTGTACTCTATTTAAGTGCCGGGAAATCAACCCCGGAACTAAACCCGTCTGGTTTCGAAACCAAAACCAAGCAGAACTAAGGGGAAGTAAAACGCTCACAGGGAAAGTTTACCCCTCGGGCCTTTTCTACCCCAATTCATCCAAAAAAAAGGCTAGGGAAAACCAAAATTTATTTTTTAGCCCCCTTTTCCCGAAACAACAAAAAAAAATCAAATCATTAAAACATAAAAACCAAAAAGAAATTTTGTTTGCACACTTTCAAAACACATTTAAACAACTTTTTTAGCGCTGCATGACACCATAGGGGCCCAGCTCGTTTGTTTTTTTTTAATAAACAAGACTTCAACATACTTTTTCTCGTTTCTATTAAAAAAAATATTTAAAAAAGGGGTAGCTTAAAAAAATTTTTCCCTTTTGTAAAAAAAATTCCCCGGGGGAAAATTAATTTTTTGCAGGGGGTTTGGGACCCGGGCCAAATTGGTTGGATTTTGTTTTTTTGGGAAAAAAAACCCCCCAACCCCCTAGCGTTAGTTTTGGAAGAAAATGTGAAAAAATTGTTTTTTCCCAAAATTTTACGAATTCGGGGGTATTCGTCTTTAGCTTTTTCTACCAGGAAAAAAAAATTGAAATCTTTAAAAAACCAAAAAAATTTAAAAATCAAAAAAACGATTTTAAATATTTTTTTTAAAAACAATTACGCTTTTTTAAAAAAAATGTTTCCCCATTACCCCGTTTTTTTTTTTTGGGGGGGGGGGGGGGATAAACCCCCTAAAATGTTTTTTTTTCCTATTCTCTTTAGGAATTTATCATTCCCCAATTTGGGCAACTTACACTTTGGGGGGGGGGGGGGGGGGGGGAATAATTTTCTAAAAAATAGAACCCCGTGGTTAGATCCCCCAAAAACCCCAATTCATTAAAAGGGAGACCCCCCTTCAAGGGAATGTCATAAAAGAATTTACAACTTAAAATAAAAAAAGTTTAAGCATATTTTACTGAAAATGAGTCAAATGAAATTCAAGAACACCCAAAGCTTCCCAAAACAGTCGATCACTTTTTTTCCGTTTATACCGATGTTGCAAAAACTCAACGTCGAAATTTTAAAATTTTTTGTTGTTTTTGAGCTACAAAAAACCCTTGATTCTTTTTAACCCAAATTTCCCCGTGGAAGGGTTTAAGAAAAGTAAAAATTTAAAAGGGGAAAAAGGAAACCAGTTTGAAAAATTTGATTTGTATATCATCCCTTTCGTGGTAAGTTTATGTATATTCAAAAATTTGAAATTACCTTCGAAGTAAAAAAAAGGATTTTTTTAAAAAGCCCCCAGCTTTTTCCTTTTAAAAAACAACAAGAAACCCAAAACAAAAGAAAAAGGGCGGCGGGCAATTTTTACACTTAGTCACGAACGCTCCCTATTTTTTTTTAATGTTATTCGCTATGACTTTAAATTTCCCTTTTTTCTCACACAGTTTTTGGGTCTTCAAATCGTTTTAACAATCTGAAACTGGAAAATGAAAAATTTGAAACAAACACATTAAGGGGGGGGGGGGGGGGGGGGGGGGGGTTTAGCTTTGGGTTTTAAAAAATAAAAGTTTTTTGCCGACACAAAAAATTGGGGGGTTTGGGGGGGGGGGGAATAAAACCCAAAAAAAGGAAACAAAAAATCGGGGAAATGTTATTTAAACTAACCCAATTTTTTTGCTTAAAAAGATCGGGGGGCCTAAAAAAAGGGGAAAATTTTAAGTTCTTTGGTAGAGCGCGGGATGAAATTTTTGGTGACCCGGGGGTTGGGGGTTCAAATCTCTCCGGGGGCCATTTCGGTCGGGGGGATTTTCCCCTCGGATTTAACATTGGTTTTTGACTCCATTTCCCTACAGCCCTTTCCCAAATGAGACTATAAAACCGAGGTTCCAGGGGGTGAACGCACCCCAAAACTTGCACACAAAGAAAAAACCCATCACCAACTTTGGGAAAAGAAAAAAGGCCCCGTTTGGCTTTTATTAGGGATGGGTTTTGGGAAATTGGGAAATTGAAAGAAAAATTTGAAAAAAAATGGTGGAAGTAAAGGGAAATTGAGCGAACCATTTTTTACGGTAAAACCCCCGGAAATGATGAAAAAAGTCCCGGGCGGCAGCTCTTCAGTCGGCGAACCCGGGTGGGCCCCCCCCCTTTGTGTAACGAGGTGTGGATTCAAGCGCCTACCCCCTTTTGGGAAAGGGGGCTTTAAACCCGGGGTATGTTGTTTTTAATTATTATTATTTTTTATTTTTAAATTATTATTTTAAATTAATTTTTTATTATTAAAATTTAAATCATATAAATTCATCACCCATATATCATCACTTTAAACTTTTAAAAATTTATTATGAAAATTCTAAGATCACAAGGCACACAAATTTAAAATTTTGAACCATATATTCGGAAATTTTTAAATTCAAAAATTTGAACCTTTGTTAAAATTTGAACAGAAGTCTGGTAGTACCTAACACGAAAAAATCAAACATTTTTTGTTAAAAAAGCTTAAAGAATGCCCCAATCCCATTCCTCAAAAAAATTGAAAGGGGGAAAAATTTGGCACATGCCAAATTATGTATAAGAACAAAAGAAAGTGAAAAGGGTAATTTTAATGTTGCAAAATAGCCCCCCACCGTTTGCAAAGGCCCAAAAACGGGGGCAAAGAAACGGTTGGGGGCTGCAAAAAACAGCTACTGACCAATTATGTGAAAAAGCTTATTGATGCTATTGGAAAACAGAAAAAAAAAAAATTTCCCCTGGGGTGAAAAAGGGATAAAGAATTTCCTAAAAAATTTTGAAATTAGTCTTTAAAAAGCGGGGGAAAGGAAAAATTTAATGTTTATTTAAAACAAAAGCGGAAAATTCAATAAAAGGGAAAAGGAAAACGAAAAACGGGTTTCCAAATATAAAAGTTTTTTACATCAGAAAAGATTCAACAGAAACCCCCCATAAGGGGAAAGAGAAAGCTAGCAAGATTTAAAAAGGCCCCAAAAACTAAAGCGAAAAAGATTTTTGGTCAAACCTGGCCCAGTTAACTGAAAAAGTTTTGAAAAGTCTCCCACATTAAATGCATTTTGAAAACAAATACCCTTAAATTTTTTTCAAATGCAAAATTTAATGAAAATGTTCGTAGAAAACGAAAATCTTTCAAGGCTTGTAAAAAGTTGTCAAAAAAAAAACTGATTTTTTAAAATTCGCTTGCCAAAGGGGGACTCTTTCATCTCGGGAAATTTTTACAGTGAATCAAAAAAAATTTAACTTTTTAAAAATTTTAGCTTAATATAATGTTTGCATGGTGTTTTCCCAAAGGGGCCGTTTTTTTGGCGGATCCCCAAAAGACGTTTGAGTGACAGATGGTATAGTTCTTTTTTTCCAGCAACGTTTTAGTTTCATATGAAGACAGTGAAATGCCACATTTTGTTCTTTTGATTTTTTTGCTTTTGGGTTTAGATGAACATAACAGATGAATGAAACGTTGAAATCCTATTCACTTTTAAAATTGATGGGAATCGGGTTTTTCAAAAGAGAGGGGGCTTTTCTACCCCATGTTTGTAAGGGATGCTGGGCGTAGTTTTTAAAAGGTTTGTTGCATTCTCTGTCCTCTCTCTCTCTCTCTTTTCTCTCTCTCTCCTCTTTTCCCTCTCTCTCTCTCCTCTCTAAAAATTTTTAATAAAGAGAAATAGACCAACCTCTCGAAGCAATCTTCTGTATAGCTAACGTTTTGTGTGTGTGTGTGTGGTTTGTGTGTGTGTGTGTGTTGTGGTGTGTGTGTGTGTGTGTGTGTGTGGTGTGTGGGGCTTTTGTTTGTGTGTGTGTTGTTGTAGGGTGGGGGGTTTTGTTGGTTTTTGGGGTGGTGTGTGTGGGGAGGGGAAAGAGAGAAGAGAGAGAGAAAAAGGAAGATGGAAGAGGAGGGAGGGGAGGACAACAGAAAAGAGAGAGACAGAGGGTCATTATTTCGTGTTTTTTCGTACATTTTGTTATGTACACCCGTTTCATCGACAATTTCGAAAAAGGACAAAAAACGGAAAAACGTGCCTCTCCTTTACCGATATGGGACAAAAAAGGGCACCCCTAGAATTTCGGTGAACGTGCCTCCCTTTCCGATATGTGGTACAAAGAAACCAAAAAAAACGTGAACGGCCCTCCTTTACCGATATGTGAGAACAAAGCACCCATTAATCATCGGTGAAAAAAGTCATTTACATGCCGTGTTTTTCAAAACAAAAAAAAAACTTAAAAAGGGAAAGGGCAGCTTCACTTTTTGAAAGCGCACAAAAAGGCAGGACGTTTTACCCATTGCCAAAATCAGGCAAGTTTAACCCCCGGGGGTCACCATGTATACACCCTTTAACTGCTTGCTGATGACTTGGTGGACATGGTCCCCCACCCCCTTTCCCAAACCCATCCCACACAATACAAAGAAAAGGAAACAGAGGGGAGAGAGAGAGAGAGAGGGGAAAAGGGAAAAGGGAGAGAGAGGGGGGATAAGAGGAGGAAAAACGGGGAAAAGGGGGTTTTTTCGAGAGAGGGAGGGGGGGAGAGGAAAGGGAAGGAGAGAGAGAGAGGAAGGGGAAGGGGAGAGAGAGAGAGAGAGAACGAACAACGAACGAAGGGAACGATTTTAATGAATCCCCCTTTTTCCCCATGCCCAAAAACCGGGACAGGGGGGGGAAAGGGAAGTAAACCAAAAATCATAGATATGTCAAAAAAAAAAAAAAAGTACAAGCAAAAGAAAAATTTTTTACACCCCATGTGCAGATCAGCGCGCACTTTTTAACACATAAAACCCCCCTTGTGCTTTAAAACACCACACACAACCCCCAAAAAACCCCACACAACACACACACACCCACACAAAACACACAACATCTCTCTCTCTCTCTCTCTTTCTTTCTCTTCTCTCTTCCCCTCTCCCCTCTTCGCCACTTAAAAATAAACCTTTAAATCGCGTTTCGGGTTTAAGCGTAAACGCATTAAGTCGTTTTGAGTTTGAACGCTTTTGCAAATAAAAAGGCAAGAGGTATACATATTTTTGGAGTTGGATAGAAACAGATTTAGTTTCAAAGAAATTGGCAAAAAATTAATATTTTTTGGTATGTAAAATTTACCAGGCCCTTTTTGGGCGAAATTTTGATAATGAAAGGGTTTTAAATTCGTTTCTTAAACCCTTTGGGAAAAAAAGGGGAAAAATTCCCATTTCGACGGAGTGAGAAAAAGGGGGAAAAGGTGCGCCCTTTAAGGGGGGGAAAACCCCAAGCCTTTTCTTTTTAAAATATTTTTTTAATTTTTAGTTTTTTTTCTTAAAACATATATTGCAAAATTATTACACAATTGTCAAAATAAAGAGAAGAAAGTATCCTTTTTTTTCCCCCTGATTTTGAGTCTAGTTTCCTTGGGCAAAAGGAATAAAGCAGTCTTTTTTTAAAAGCAGAAAAAAAAGATTTAGTATCGCCCACCCCGTAAATGTCGAAAACGAAGGGGAAAACCCAAAAATTTAGAAAAAAGTATCGCTCCCCCTTATTGACCCAGTTCTTTTTCCCCTTTGGGGAAAGAAGTGTTTTTACAACATTTAAAAATTTTTGGAAATACGGTGTTCATCCTTCAGGGTAATTTTTTAACCAGTACTTTAAAACATTGGGGTTTAAGGTTTGTATTTCCCAATGGGTTTCTGTTGTTTTCCCCAATAATAAGAATTTTGGGATGTCTGTATACAAACATTAAAAGACTTTTTTTAATAGAAAATTTAGATGCACTCTTTCAATTGCTGTAGGGCCCTCAGAAACCCCCCAAATTTTCTGCTCATAATTTTAAAGAAGGGGTTTAAAATTTTGACAGTAAAAAACATTTAAAGAAGAGTTAGCGTTATTTTCCCCTAAGACCAAAAGAATTTTAAATTTCCAAAGAGGTTTTCTTAGTTTTTTAAATTCCAAAATTTTTTTTTTAAAAAGGGAGTTAAAAGGGGTTTAAACCTGTAAAAAAATTTAACCCCTGTTTTTTTAAAAATTCATTTAAAACCCTCAAACTTTTCCATCAAAAGGGGCCCCATTTTTCCCCTTTGATGCAAAAAACCCCCCCTTTTTCTAAATAAAAATTATTTTAGTTTTCCTAAAAATTTTACTTTTAGTTTAATTCAAATTGGTTAGGAGTTCAAAATATCAATTTGACTTTAAAGGGACCTAACCGAGTGAGAGAGAAGAACAACATCTCGGCAAAAAAGCGGGATTAAAAGGGGGAAAAAGGGACGGGGTTTTTAGGGGTATACCTTTTTTGGCCTTTTTGCAAAAATTTCTTTTTAAAAGCTCTTTTAAAGAAAAAGAAAAAAAAAGAGGGTTTACTTTATCCCCTTTGGGCTTAACCCACGGGGACATGAGAATGTTTCTGTATTCCCCTGTCGGGAGGGCTCTGGGCTGTCCCCCAACGCTTTTAACATGTTTTCAAATTTCGCTTTATTCTTTTTTCCCATGAATACCATTTTTGGGCCCAATACAACCCATTGTTTCCAAATTCTATAGGTAAAAAACCCTTTTTTAAAAATAAATGAATGCAGCATAAAATTTTTTTACCACTAAAAACTTTTTTTTGTAAAAAATTTACAAAAAAAGAAAAAATTGGGGTTACCGTACTTTTAATTTTTTTTCTGAATCCGGCTTGTGTTTTCATTTGGGAGCTTATTTTCTTTTTCCCCAATTTTTTAATCTTTGGGGTAAGAAAAAAGTAAAAATTTTAACTGCTAAAAATTCAGGGGGGAAAAATCCCTTTCTATATTTATCGGGCAAATTTAAAATCCCCTTTTTATGTAAAGGTTGGAAAAAGCAAAACAGACCAGTTTAACGTGGAAACGTACCAACATATAAGTTATTAAAAACTTTGTCATAAAAAAAACAATTTTGGTGAACCATATTTATAGAATTCAGCACTAAACCTCTTTTCGGGCCCCAGATTTTTCCCCCAAATTTTTAAAAGCTTTGAATGCGTCGTACTTTTTAAAAAGTAATTTTTAAATCAAATATGGAAGTTCTAAATTTGGAAAATCAAACCCCCTTTTTCCCCAACGTCAACATCCAAAACAACCCTTTTCACGACATTCCGTAATCCCAAACCCCTTGTCAGAAATTTAAAAACTTGTTGGAAATGGTCGTACCTTATTTTTTGAAAAGGTATTGTTACCAACGTTTTGCTGGGTTCTTTAATTTTTTAAATTTTTCCCCAAAATTTCTTTTGGGTCCTTTTTTTGGCTTCAAAGGGCCCCCAAACGTACGTTTTTTGTCTTTTGTCTCTTTTAAAAATTTTAAAAATTGTTTTTTATTGTGGCCCATCTTTTATATGTGTTTCTGAGTTTTTTTTCCCTTTTTACTGTCGTTACATCTAAAAAAGTCCCAAAAGGGAAAAAACGCCAAATTTAAAATTTAAAGTTTTACAAACAGCTCAAACCTTTGGGTTTTTTTTAGAAGGATGCCTATTGGGAATTTTTTTTTTTCATACAAATTTGGGTAGCAAGAGTTAGACCTTAATGAATTTAGTAAAGGGGAAGAAACAAAATCAAAAATAATAAATACAAAAGGCAAAAACAAGGAGGGGTGCACTTTTTCTGGGTACCCAAATGCCTCCTTTTAAATTTATTCACTTGTCTTGGCCCCAAAAAGTTTTTAATAATAGTCTTTCTAGGTAAGTAAAGTGGGTTAAACAAATTGTTTTTGAGCATTTAAAAATCCCTTTTCACAGGAAAGGGGTTTTTTGGGTTCAATTTTAGGTAAAAACAGCAAATCATTAACACATTCAAAAAAAGCTCTGACACCCAAAATATAATCAATGACCCCTTGAACCTTTTTGTGAAATATATGTAAAAATCCCCTTTCAAAATCTCCCAAAAACGACCCGTTTAGAAATTTAAAAAGGAACATTGTTCAACAAGTTTAAACAAAAAACGACCAAAAACCCTTTTTCATTAAAAATCTTTTAAATTTCTTGGATATTGGTCCTTTGGGCTTTTTTTTGTCAATATGAAAACATCAGAAAAGGAAAAATCAGTTTTCGTTGGAATTTCCAGTCCTGGCATTTTAAATTTCCCCTAATTATCAAAGGGTTTATCCCGAACTCTTCATAAAAATCAAGAATAACTTGTTCAAGAATACTTATACCATTGTTTAAAAATCGGGTTTTCCCCAAAAATAAGGGCTTTTGGGGTTTAGGGAAAAGTTATGCCTATGATTAAATTTCTTCCCCATTTAAACCCGTACATAGTTTAAAATTTAAACCCAAAAACAACCCCAATTACGCATTTTATAAGGGAAAAAGTTTTTTAAAAACTTTTAAATACCTTTCTTATCAAACAAACCCCCCGCCACCTGATAGTCGTGATGAAACATTTTTGATAACTTTTAAACCCCGGTGAAAAAAAACACAACAAATGATGGAAAACCCGGTGAACAGGGGAAATTTAACCCGAAAAAAGTTTTTTGTAAGGAAAAAAAGCATCATAATTGGAAAGAAAAGCCTGAACGGGTGGATCCTAAATTGGGTTTTTTTAAAACCCTTTAAAATTTTGGGGTAGCAAAAAAGAACTAAGGTCTTTGTTTGGGAAAAACCCCAAAACAAACAGAGGACGATATTTTTATGCATGGCAAGGCCCAATTCCCCAGGTGATTTTCTGGTTTTTTGTTTGTCAGTGCGTGCGGGGCCCGTCCCGACCGGGGGAAGATTCAGTTTAAAATGCCTTTTCCTTTTGTTTTTCCAAATGACTGGTTTGTTGTCTTTGTTGTTGCGTTACTTTGACTTTACTTCGTGTCAGTCTAAACCCTAAGTATAGGGGTCCCGAGATTAGGGGGAAAAAACAACTTTGGGTTGCTTTTTTCCTCGGATCAAGGGCCAAAGTTTTGGTTTTGGCTGCCTTTAGGGTTTTTCTGGTCCTTTTCCCTCTGTCCCGGGTTTAAGAGGATGGTTCTCAAACCCCTCAGGACTGGACCAAGGATCAGTCAATTTTTTTAAAAAAATTTTGCTGGAGTTTTTTTTCTGATCAAAAAAAAAGGAGGGGCACGAGGGGGGAAAGGGGAAATAGCTGGGGGTTTTAGCTATGACGAAGGGAAACGAAACAGACACATCGCAAGGGAAGTGGGGTGAAAAAAGCACTGGGAAATTTATCGTAAAAAAAATCGAACCTTAAAAGGCATTAAGAATTTCGGGTACATCAGGAGGTTCAAAGCGCAGACAGGCCACAAACACCAGGGTCAGTGTGGGGCACCAGGAGCCCTGGGCGATAGCGGCAAACCCCTGTGGACAAAGGGACCCTCCGTAAACTCCAAAAAGGGACCCGCGTGGACACCAGGAAATAGACTGAAAAGTCGGTTTCACCAGGTGAAGAAACCCGGAGAAGAAGAGCATCCTGGGCACCAATGTTAACATCAAAGCACCCCGTGTGAACACCAGCGTGGACACCAGGGGGAGAAGAGCATAATGGACAATTTAGCGGGATGTCAAAAAGCCCCTTGTTTTTACCCCCAGCGGAACACCAAATGGGATCCAGGAAAAATCAGGGACACAACTTTGGACATTAGCGTGGCACAGCGACACTAGCAAAGGGCACCGCGTGGAAAAACAGGGGCTTCGGCGAAAACACCAGTTAAAAAACCAGGTTTAAATTTAGGGGCACCCGTGGGGAAACACCAGTTTTGAACACCGGGGGTGGGGAAAAAACGTGGACATCAGGGACACCAGCGTGGACCCTTTAGGGGCAACAGTGTGAAAACAGTAAATGGGAAAACCCCGTGGACATCAGAGACACAAGTGTGAGCACCAGTATGGGAAAAACAGAAAGAACATCGGTGCGAACACCAGAGTGAACACCCGTAAAAGGCCAGTGTTGAAATAGGGACACTTGTGTGAACAACCGTGTGGATCAGTATGGAAACCCCGTGTGGGCATAGGAGACCAGCGTAAACCCGGGGCAGCAGCCCTGGGGCAACGGGACACCATGTGGCACCAGTGTGGAAAACCCGTGTAAAAAACCAGTAAAGAAACCCCCGTAAAAAATCAGGGACCCCAGCGTGGACACCAGGGGCACCACCCTGTTTCAACAGGGACACCCCCGGGTTTTCACCCGGGGCACCAGCGTGGACACCAGGTGGACCCTCAAGGACACCCCGGGGAAACCCGGGACACCCGCGGGGATATCAGGGGAACCCGCGGGACATCAAAGGGCCCACGTTTGGGCTTTAGGGACACCAGCGTGGACCCAGGGGACATCAGGGGCAACCCGGGTGGACACCAGGTGGGGTAAACCCGGGTGGTAAACAGGAACACCCGTGTGGCATAGGGACACCAGCGTGGACATAAAGGGCACCCGGTGGACATCAGGGGAAAAAGGGGATATCGGGATACCATTTTTGGGGCACCCGTATTGGCCCAGAAAGGACACTAAAGCAGCGTGGTCACCAAAGACACCCGCCGGGGAAACCCGGTGGACACCAGGGAAAACCCAAAGTGAACACCACGTGAACACCAGGAGCAGAGTGGACAAAAGGGGCAGCCCGCCCTAAAAACTCTGGGGAGAAAAGGACACAAGGGGCAGCCCGGGGTTGACACCAGGGGCGCATGGCCCTCGGGGACGCTGCCGTTGACATCGGGAAAAATGGGGGCCACCCGGGGGCACTTTTCTGTTGTCTTCACCCGTCACAAAGGGTCCCTTTAAAATTTTTTCCCTTCATCCTTTATTTTTCTTTTGGACAACAATGCAGCACCCCCCCTTTTTGGGGCCATTTTTTTTTCTTTGCTGGGGGGCCTCTGAGGCTGGGGGAGGGGGAAAGGGGTTTGGGGGAAGCAGTTTTTTCCTTGAAGTGAGGCAGCGCCATTCTCTGCATGGCGAACAAACACGTTCGTTTCTTTCACTAAGTTTTGTCACTGCGTTTGAGTAAATTGGGAAAAAGGTTCCCTGCATAGTCCAAGGTAAGACCCTTTTTGAAAAAACAAATTCGGAGAGGATTGAAAGTAAGTGTGTTGGGGGATTTTATATGTCTGCTCTCTGCTCCTCTCTGTTTTTACGAAACCCAGGGGGTTTTTTTTGTTAAAGTTCAAAAGGGGTCCTTTATAATTCTTTGAAGTGAACGATTTTGTACCTCCTCCTGTAGAACAAGCGGCCTTTACCCAAAATAAACGATCTTTCCCCCCTTTTTTTCTTTTTTGGGGAACCTGGCTCTTTGGGGTGTCAGGTCAGAGGGCCAAAACGTAAATTTCCCCAAATCTTTGGCCTCTCCCTTTTTGCAATTTGATTGTGAAATAAAAACTTGCTTGGGCCCAAAGACACAAGCCCGCTATAATTTTGGGGGAGGGTTCCCGGGTTTTCTTTCCACCCTTTGGGCCCAGACGGTGGGCCCCGTTTCCCCCTCCGGGGTTGTCCAATCTTTGCCCGGGAAAAAAAAGTTTTGAGCAGTTGGTTACTTTTTGGATGGACCGATCGCCTCTTTTTTTCCCGGAAACTTTAAAGGGCATTGAAAAAATTTTTACATTGTTACGCCTTTAAAACGATTAAAAATTTTTTCCACTTGCTCATCCTTTATGGACGTATCCAGAAAAATGTCCTTTCCCGTCATTAAAAAATTGCCCTTTTTTTTTCTAGAAAAGTGGCATTTGTTTGTAGAACGTTTTATTTTCAAACCCCTTTTCTTACTATCCTTTTTAGGGGCTCGTAGGGGTTTTTTAACCCTTTCTTGTTTAATGACGGGCCCCGATGTTGGGGGGAATTTCCCGCCATGGACATCATCCCCTTCTGTACACTTTCCCGAAATTTAAACCCGCACATCCCTGGAATTTTGCACCCACTTGTTGTGAAAATAAATGCTGGGCCGTTGTAAACCCCCAAATTTTCGTTAGAGGATCAATGTCTTGTGCATATCGTTGGGGTTTCCAAAATGGCCCGGGTTTTGATCCACTTTTCCGCAGGGGGCAGGAGCCCAATGATGAAAAAAGGCAGAGTTTTTTAAAAAAGAGCTCTTTCAAAGAGGATGTTTTGTGTAGATGGGTCAAAATAATACGTAAGTTTTAATTTTTTAGTCCCTTTTGACGCTCCCCTTTTCACAAGAAGAAGCGAAACCCGACACAGCCCAGAGAGAGAGGAAAAGGGAGAGAGAGAGGGGAGAAGAGAGAGGAAAGCACAAAACACACACACACAAAACACACACACAAAGCGGGGCCGCACAAAAACCCCACACAAATGCACGCGCACATTCACGCTCAAATTCGTCCCTCCAAAACCGCCTTTCCCCCCTTTTTTTTGCCCGGTGTTTTCTACTGCTTTGTGCCTGTGGGCAAATTTTTTAACAGTTAAATGTGTTGGGAACCCCTGCCCTTACCTTCTTTCCCGAAATCCCCTTTTCCCCCCCCCCCCCCCCTCTCTCTCCTCTCTCTCACCTCCCTCTCCTCCCGTTTGGAAACCCCTGAAATTGTTTTTTTTTTTGGGTTTTTAAAATTCCTTCCCCCCCCCCTAGCCCCCCCTTTTGGGTATATCCCTTTTCCCTTTTTTTACTGGGCCTTCTTCCACTGGTGTGTGGGCCCACCCCTACAACCAATCACTCTCAACCTCCTTCTCCCCCCCCTGATCAACAACCCTGGTCTTTTATGGGGGGTTCTTTTAAACCCAAATTTTGCTTTTTGGTACAAATTTTTGGAAGCAGAAAGGAAAAAGGGGCAAAAGGGGGTGGGGGGGAGTGGGGGGGTGGGGGGGAAAAGTAGATGCAGTTTATGAAGGGTAAGGACCCGACAAAACTTTGGGGGGACGAATTATATTGTCCAATCCAGGACACTTTTAATCTTCCTCTGGGACGTTCTACGAAATAGCCATAGAATAGTCTTCAATAGGCAAACGTGGCTTTGCTTTGTGTGTCTGATGTCTGACAGCATAGGTATGCATCAACAGTGTTATACAGCTTTTTGCCATGTACAAGATTCTGGGATGGTATCTAAACATCTTTTCTCAAGCACATTGGTTTTCCAAACCAGTCGGTTGTCAGTGTCTCGCTCCAACACCCACACAATAAGATGGATTCCATAACTTGCAGGATGGGGATGTTGACACATCCTGGACAGATCTAACCTTTCCAATTGCTCTGTCCAGCCTACTCATCTTTTACATTGTCCAGACGGAGGTTTCAGGTTAACTCTTTCAGTTCTCTCCTTCACCCCATTCCTAATCACCAATTACCTGATTTTTTTCCCATTAAGTACATGGAGGTCTGCAGATTATTTGTAGATTTTCTTTCCATAAGAATATGAAATTTTGTGGATTTTTGTCCATCATGAATGAGGAGAAAGTAGCACACATATGATGCAGACAAACACTTTATTCCAAAGCCTTATACATTGACCTCTATTCTTGTTTACAGAAGCGTAAACATCGTTTGGCTTCTTGTCTGAATTTTCTGCCACTTAAAATGTAAATATAAAAATTAACAGAGCTGTTACTTATCCACAGTAGAACACACACCGTGTCTGCCAAACCAAGCTGTTTACTCAGAGCTTCATCATCGATTTCACCCTCATAGAAGCCAGTAGTTTCCAAGTATGACCACAAAACACATGATGGTAATGTAAGTAACAAGAAAGCTGCAGAAGTCAGAATCAGTGTAGTTGTCATGGAGGAGACTTTGGCCAGTCGTGAGGATGTGTGAGTGTCACCACGCCCCGCCATTTTACCAGACATCTTCACAGACTTCACAGCTCCAAGGATCAGGACAGAGTTGGCAATGATCAGGAGAAGAAAGGGAACCACTGAAGCCAACACAGATACAGGAAGCCAAATATGTTTGTCAGATTTTTATGACTCCTTTCACAATATGGGTACCCCCCCTCAGCGTATTCAAAAATGTAAAGTAAAGAACGTGTAGACATTTGCCACACAGGAACAGAACAAAATGGCGGCAGTGATGATTTTTCCTTTACTCACTGTGCACAAAACTTCCACACGATGTGGCAGAACCACTGACGTCATTCGTTGACACGTCATAGCCACTAAAAACCACGCTGAGGTCATGGAAGACACGCTAGTGACAAAGAAGGGGACTGTGCAAGACAGATCATGGAAATAAGACAGCGGGAAATCCAGAGCCATTTCTGGCCAATACCACAACACGTTGGTCCAAAGGAAGAAGAGATCAGACACAGCCAGTGCAGTGAAGTACACAGACAGACTGCCAGTGGATTCTGAAGCTCGCATCAAATGCATGACTACTATGGTCATCACGTTGCCATAACAACCCAACACCAGCAACACAGGAGGCACAATCAACCACAGTATGTGAGTGACGTCATATTGAATATAGGCAAAAGCAAACGTCGTCTGGTTGCTGACACTTGCCACTGATGTGTCTTCCCAAAGGCTTGAAGGTGTCATCAGAGACTCGTTCATTTTAGCTGTTCAGTTTGCTTAATTCGATGCTGAATAAAAGGAATTTTCAAACAATCTGTTTTTCTCATGAATCGAAAGAAAAATAATAAAATACTGTTCATCAGAGATGTTGATGCCTGCAATTCAACATAACATCCATGCACCGATAATCTTAGAATTGCATGTCTTTAACTGTTTCATGATGGAGTCAAGCGTTACCTTCCTTGATTGCTTATAGTTCAGATCTCTTTCTTACATGAAATGTTGTTTTATCTTCAAAACAATTGTTTAAAAAAACAATTACCTTTTTTTAGAAGTGAGATTTCACTAAAAAGCGAGAGAACAAACTGAATGCGACAATGACACTTCGGAACCTGAACGTCTTCATTTGATTTCGTTGGAAAATATAAATATTACTCGTTGCTGAAATAATAGCCATAGTAATGGCTTCGACATATCTAACTGACTTACCACGATCACTTTTTCTAGTGGTGCTCTGCATACATTCGATGTCAGTATTACAATCCTTAAGTTGTGAAAATCGAATACAGATAATTCTATTTTCAAGGAAATTTGTCACTTAATTCATATCTTGATATGTACAGGTACTGACTTAACTTCTTTTGAATTCCTTCACACTGTAGAATCTCAGGTAATGAACTCGCTGACAGATGTGCGAAAAAAAGGTGCAAGAAATGAAATGTGTGCACAACTGCCTATACCGTTCACTTTGCAACGGAGTCATCAAATGTTAAGACAAATGGCCTGGGACTGTCTCCGAAAAAGTGTGAACACCTTAGTTCTCATGTTAAAACACATTATAGTCTAAGTTTCAGTATTAATTCTGTCAAAAGCGTCCAACACCTGCAATTTCGTATATATGTATCAATACAGAAACTTCATTTCAGTGTTTTATCGATTAAAACTAGATGCTCTCAGAACTAAATAAAACACTTCAACAAGATGTACATGCGGCTAAACAAAAAGATTAAAGACACATTTTGTTAGAATGTGTGCCCTTAGGATACAGGACTACCTACCATGTTTATCAGGCATGGCTGTAACTGATTTGTTTTTCCTGCAGATTCTTATCTCGCTTTTAAAGTTACCACTTGTTGAATATATAGTTCAGTTAGGTATTTACATTAATATGATATTAGTGGTCTTCCTCACATTGTATGTACGCATCCATGCCTGCAAACACATACACGCACGTAGGCCCGCACACATGCATGCACACATGCAAGCATCCTCTCTCTCTCTCTCTCTCTCTCTCTCTCTCTCTCTTTCTCTCTCTCTCTCTCTCTCTCTCTGGAGTGGTGCAGCCGGAGAGCTGACACGCTTCACTTCAGTCCTGAATATTCGGATATTCTATGTGATTCACGGAATGGAGTGCTTAAATTTTTACACGCAATGATTCTTTTAGTTCAGTACTTTCATCTCTGAAAGCGTGGTGCCTCTACTGAGCGCACAAAGTGAAATATTCTAGTCTATTTGTTTGTGATTGTGTGTGGTTCCCTCTTTATCTGCCGTCACTGACCACGCAGCGCGAGCCAGCCAGCCAACAGCATGTAACGCGCAGAAGGAGTGGGCTACTTGGAACTCAGTGACCTATTTTCTCCTCTGTGCACAGCACATGAGATTGGACTTTGTATCGTGGTGTGTTCTCTTCAGCGGTACGGACTACCGCCACGCTTCCTTCCCTCTTCACGGCAGGGATAAGTGTCCGGAAAGGGCTCTCCTCCCAAGACAAGATGTGGCGGGTTTGCTGTGACGGCTAACCACCATGGCACACACTGCAGCGGCCAGCATTATGTGTGTAGTCTATGTGTATCTGTAAATGTAAGTTTCTGCTTTTTTGTTTTTCTTTCTTCTTTGGGCAAACACCACAAATAATGCTCATAATACAAATCAATAATGCCTCTCACCACGCGCTCTATGAGCGCCAAATATTTCACCAACGAGACAATTAAACTCACCAAAGACCCTGCCAAGTGACGTTTGATTCTCTCCCACTAACCTGCCTGTATGGAGATTTGTATTATGTGAAAGGTACGGTGGTAAATATCGTCCGTCATCTACCTCTTGTGTTTTGAAAGAGTACAACAAAAATAACAAGACTCTTTTGGATTTGGCGCCGAGCTTTGTGACCCCACTGCCCAGTGAGTTATGGCATTCATCCTACCAAACAGTTCTGAACGGTGAACACAAACTTTTGACAATTCACGTCTATTACACAACAGGAAAAAATCTTAGTGCAAGGACATGTCTGCCAAGAGTGGGTACAGCAGGAGTTTGGTAGACTAAAAGAAATTGTGTCCCATTTGTCTGCACCAGATGTTTCAATATTGCCAATTGCAGATGCCCTTGACAATGTCACAGAGTCGTTTCCTCCAACTACACTGGCCATCTGTGATGCACAGACAAATGATGTTGTGGAAACATTGCTAAAGTCAGGTGATTCCATCCCTCCACCATCACTGCCTTACCCCTCGCGGACTCAAGAATCCCAACTGCCTGCCAGCTCCAACACCCCCCCGTGCCACACCCCCTCCCTCATCGCCCCAGACAGCATGGAATCGCCACCTGCATCCCTCCAGTCTCCAGCCATCGACAGTCCTTCATCCCCTGTAGTCATTTCTCACTCCCCAGTCCTTCCTCCACCCACCAACATACTGACCCCCCATCTGATCCTCCCACGCCTACCCCGTGTGTTTTAGAACAGCGTGTGTTGTCACCCTCCCCCACCAGTACTGACCCTCTGCCTGCCACCCATTCTGTCAACACACTGACCCCCCAGAGTGCCAGTTCTCAGCATCAGATTTCCCCCACACTCTCTCAACTAGCAAGCATGGCCGTTATCACACACCTCCAAAAACAGCTTATCTCAGCCACACGCACTATCTCCAACATGCAGCAAGACATACAAACACTGAAAAATCAGCTTGAACACACATCCAAGCAAGTTGAACGGAACACTCAGAACACTGGTGATATGGAGATTAGGGTGAAAATTCCATTAAGTCATTAAATCAAGATCTTTCACAACAAATCAAACAAGTACAGGATGAACACACACATCTACAACGTCAGATGAAAGATAGCACAAGCAGACTGCAAAACATTCAAAGACAGTCAAAACAACATCAACAGTGACATTAGGAAACAAGTGCATGCCCTCAAACCAATTAATCAAACACAACAATCAGACAACCAAGCAGTCCATATACACAGTGACACTTCATCTACATCATCTACACAGATTGAATATGCAGTGGAAACATCAAATACATACAGTGTGCTGTCAGACAGTTTACAGAGCAAAACACAGGCTCATCTGTTCCGTCAACAAAATCTCTACACAACAAGAACAAACCAAACACAAACACAATGACAGAAATCCCCACTGCCATCAACAAACAGAATCCAAATCCCCACCTCCTTTAGCTATCCTACGACAAAAAGACAATCCCAGACACTTGTAACATGCTGCTATTAGGAGACTCTGTGTTACAGGGGGTAGATGAGAAGGAAATGTCAACAGAGCGCTACAGGGTGAAAATCTGTCAGTGCCTGGTCTGACAGTCCATCATCTGTGTCAATGGCTGAAATCACTGCCCCCCTCACCCCACATCCAACGGGCCACTTTCCATGTGGGGATCAACAGCTGTGAGGAAAGGCCAGTGCCTGTAGCAGACTGGGTTGAGGTAATCCACCTACTCAGGCAAGCGTTCCCCAGTGCTTCACTGCAGGCCTCCTCCATTCTCCCTCCCCTTGGTCAACACCCCTTAAAGACATGGCGTCACGATCCACGGCCAATCTTCGCCTCTCCCGCCGTCAAGAGGGGATCAGTTACCTAGATAACACCCCTTCCTTCCTCGCCAGATCTGGGGCGCCAAAGAAAGCCATGTACCGAGACAGACTACATCCCAGTCCTATGGCTGCAAAGTCCTTGGGCCCCCAACATCTGTCCCACTAGTAACCACAAGACCCAACCCTCGAACTACATCAAGCCCACCACACACAGAGCAAGTAGGGACCGTCTTGCAACACAAGACGCCCAGTGACCACTTACAGTCCACATAGTTATAACTATGAAAGTGATTTCCCAGCGAACACTCCCCAAAATCCCAACTCGCGCAGTGTGTATAGTATACTAGGTCGGCATCAACGCCCTACAAAGCAACCCCTTCTACAGTCCCCCACCCACATGGATTCCTTTTCTTCCCCAGTGAATAGAAATGACAAACAGCAATGTAAAGAGTACAGAAACGTGACTGCACCCTCCACCCACATAGCACATCACCCCTGCCATGTCCAAACCACACACTAGCAGCAACCAACACACACCATCTCCAAACACATCTCAGGTGCCACCTCAAACACATCTTGGCTACAATTTCCAGCACAGCACAATACCCCCTCTAATTACCCATTACAATCCACCAACTCCAAACAATGCCACCTTACACTTCACAATACAGCACTCCTGCCACCACCCAACACATTACACTTCCAACCCCCACCATCACACACATCCCACAGCAGTCAGTACAACCCCCTAGCCCACTACATCCATTTGCTGTTCAGTTGCTGAACACAATGACTGCTCAGTTCCTGTCACAGCAGCACCAACCAGCTCCTCTCCTTATGTCCTCATTGAATTAAATTAATTTGTCACTGTATGCATCCCTATATTCGTATATTATTGCTTCATCACCGTCTCTGCATATGTTTATATCCACTTCATGTCACATAGGTATGTAGTGCGATATGCTGTTTCATCATCCATGTGCTATGTATGTGTGCGCATAATCTAATGGTTGTGAGCGTGCATAATGTTTATATCCACTTCATATCACACAGGTATGTAGTGCGATATGCTATTAATTTTCATCATCATGTGCTATGTATGCATGCGCATATCTAATTGTTTTGAGCGCATATCTAATAGTTTTCTACATGCGTGTGTGTGGGCGCACACACGCATGTGTGTATGTGAGTGTGCGTACGTGCGTATGTGTGTGTGTGAGTCTGTGTATGTGTGCGCGCGCGCACGCACGCGTGCGTGTGTATGTGTGAATCTATGTGTATTTGTTTGTTGGTTCGTTTCCTTGTCTGGCCTGCTGCAGTCTGTCGGTTGCCTGTCAGATGTATTGCACGACTTGTTACTTTTATCTCAAGAAGTGTGTTCTATGGTGTTGTTGACAAACAAAAAAACTGGTGCGTCGACATCGAAGTGCTGCACTCAGTGGTTAAAAAGACAGAGCAAAATGTGCTGACGTTGGGATTGTTGTAGACAAACAAAAACTGGTGCGTCGTCATCGAAGTGCTACCACTCAGTGGTTAAAAAGACGGAACAAATGTGCTGACACTGGGAGTGTGACGCGTGCTCGTATTGAGAGACTATACGAGTCATCATCATAAAACCAATACTCATTATTTTATTTTTTTTCCCTTTGAACATTGTTTACCTTTTTTTTATTATGTTGTTGCACAATTGTTTGTAACTTTAACTTTTGTTTGCTTCTCATTTCATTATCATTTTGCATTGAAGATTGTTCTGTTGTGTGTGTACTATACGGACACATTTGTGTTTGTATTTAAGTAAAACAAAGAGAAAAAAAATCCTTATAGAAAAGAGACTGAACAAAGCTCTGCAGCAGGAGACTTCTGCAATAATACTATTTACTGCGAGCGAGGCAATATTGTGCATTGCCAACTCGTAGTTACAAGTGCGACTATACGTGACTTGTGTATTTGTATGCGAGTGGGTTTTTTTTTTTTTTTTTTCTTCCCTATTGTTTTCATTTTGGGTTGTTGGTTCTTTGCTTTGTCTTAAGTTTCATTTTACTTTTTTTGGAGAGGGGGGGGGGGGGGTTGGTTTTTTTATTTTTTTTTTTAATCTCTCTTCTGTACCCTTCATCGTAATTTTGCTTTAGAAGTATTTCCTTTGTGTGTATCTTTTCATTTCAGAAAAGTGTTTCTATAAGTATACTATCTGACCGAGGAGCTTACGGGCATATTCTGTGAAGATTTTATTGTCTTCTCATTCGCTTCTAGTTTCCTAAAGTTGTTACGGTGTGTAAACCAGCCCCATATTCCCTCTCTTTTATGTGCTTTTATCGTGTTCCTTGACTATACAAATTTTTTAACGACAGTTAACGTGCAAAATCGTCGTCTCCTATAATCATCACATCAGTACACATACTTGAATTGTCTTTGGACTGAACTTCATTGCCCTGTTTCTGGATTTTGTGTGTTCTTGGATATTTTATAATTGCTGATCTTATATTTTTAATTGTTGTTGTAACAGTATATCTATTTTGTTTTATTGCTCAGGACTTTGCTCTAGAATTAATACAATGGACCATTGTAATGTAATTAATAATGATACTGGATTACGCATTGGTCACTAAATGTTTATCATCTGCCAAATAAGATTCATGATGTCTGTTTTCTTCTAAACGAATCCCCTTCTATTCATCTGCTTGGTCTTAGTGAAACTCGCCTTGACTCCCGTTTCACTGATACAGCTTTATCCATACTAACTATAACTTTGTCCGACGCGATGCACATCACTCTGGTTGAAACAGGACTTGGAATATATATTCATCAAAGCATCGCTCACTGTACAAAAAGGCGGCGTGACCTGGAGCCTGATAATGTTGAATGTATGTGGCTGCAGGTCAAACCCTCCAACTCAGCCCCTCTTCTAGTTGGATATGTGTACAGGAATCCCGCTGCCACTTTCCTTTGGTATGACAACTTTGTTTTACATGATGGATGATGTATATAAGAGCTATCCAAATGTCATTCTTCTTGGTGATTTTAACATTGATCTGTTAAAACGGCAGCCTGCCTGGGATGCGACACCACACTCTTTGGCTTGCATCAGCTTATTCATAATCCAACTAGAATCGCAAAGACATCTTCTACATTGCTGGATCATATCTACACGAACAACACAGCCATGCGTGTCCAATATAACAGTGGGCAACAAAAGCATCAGCGACACTGTCTCATTTTATGTACTTGGTCTTGTAAACTTCCAAAGCAACAGAATAAGGGCCACACAACCATTCAATATCGCTGCTTCAAAAATTTCAGTAAGGATTAAATTTTTTCCTCGACTTAAGCTTAGCTCCTTTCTACAGTGTACTCAATTACACAGATCCAAATGAAGCGTATAATACCTGGTATAATATCTTTCTCTCAATCGTTGATAAACATGCCCCACTTAGAAGAAAAGGGTAAAACACAGAGTACTTCCCAGCTGGCTGACAAAAGACATTATTATAGAAATGGCACTAAGGGATGCACTTAAAACCGCAAAAAAAGTAGATGAATATAAAAAGCAGAGAAAACAGAGTATCAGATCTAGTTAGAAAATCAAAATCTGAGCATTTTAGGAAACTGATAACGCAAACAGGGATACAGCATCATTATGGCGTGCTGTTAATGAAATAACTGACAAGTCGAGAAAGAAATCAGATAATACTGCGACTATGTGGTCTGCTAACACTTTCAACAATCATTTCCTTCAGGTAACTGAATCAGTACAAACAGCTGCAGTGTCACATTCTTTAATCAATATGAGACTCCAGCTGTTCTCCAATCATTTTGCCAAGAACGATTAAATACTAGAGATCCATTTAGCATCCCCTTGCTTGCTATTAATGAAGTTGGTTCCTTAATTTCAAAACTTAAAAATAAAAAAGCAATGAGTCCAGATAACTTAAATGCTTCTATACTCAAGCTTGCTCTACCTTACATTGTTGATACCCTTACGTATGTTTATAATTTGTGTATTGATCAGAATGTCTTCCCATGTGGTCTAAAGGCAGCAAAAGTTATTCCTTACCCAAATCAAGAGATCTCACTGATTTAAACAATTTTAGACCAATATCTCTTTTATCTGTTGTATCGAAACCTCTTGAGATGCATGTTCACAAACACCTAACTAAACATATGGAACATCACAAACTGTTCCACCCATTTCAGTCAGGCTTTCGTCGAAATCACTCATGCCACACGGCCTTAAACACGCCTCTGTGATACATGGCTATCAGCCATCAACGAAAGAAATCACTGGAACTGTTTTCCTCGATTTTAAGAAAGCCTTTGATCTTGTAGACCACAACATATTATTAAACAAAATAACTGCATATGTTCAAAATCCGGCAGTAGTCACCTTCTTTCAGTCATATCTTGAAACAGGACCAGCGTGTTTACTTAAACGGTACTTATTCTTCTGAAGGAATAGTGAGCTGTGGCGTTCCACAGGGCTCTGTCCTTGGACCTCTTCTCTTCTGTATTTTTATAAATGACCTACCGATGCACATATCTCACAAAGATGTCATCTGTGATCTGTTCGCTGACGACAGTTTCTTCACTGTAGTGATACAACATCATATCTGTACAAATATCGTTACAACAAAGTATAAATGATGTCTTAGAATGGTGCAACCAAAACCGAATGGTCCTTAATCCGCACAAAACAAAATGTATGGTCCTAGCATCGAGACAGAAACATCAACGACAGCATCTTATGTTGAGCCTAAAATGAGTGAAACCTTGATCGAGCAGGTTACCGAACACGTGTCTTAGGCGTGATTATTGATGATAATTTTAAATGGCAATCACATATAAATCATGTTTGCAAACAGTTGGCTCGCAATTTGTTTTGCTCAATAAACTCAGTTATTATGTTGAAACCACACATCCGGAAATTATTTTTTGAAGCCCATTGCCTTTCTCACATCAACTATGCGTCCACTGTCTGGAGTGGTGCGGTGAAAATCACATAAAAAAGATCAACTCTATGCATAGGCGGGGAATTAAGCTGATTTCTTCCCGACAAGTTTCTATCAACCACGGGCAAATTCGCAAAACTAATGATGCTACCACTGCAGAGCCAACTGATCTATAATAAGGCAGTACTAATGTTTAAAGTCCATGCAAAACATGGCGCCAACATATCTTGCTGAGTTTATCCAAATGGCAACAACGCGATATGATTCAAATAATTACATTTTACCACGTGTCCGCATTGATTTGTTCAAATCTAGTTTTGCATTTTTTGGTCCATATGTGTGGAATCTCTTCCTCCGTCTGCCAAAACATGTCAATCACTGCCGTCCTTCAAATCAGCAATACATAAACATTTACTTGAACAATAAATCTAACCTTTTGATCATAGTCTGAACGCCCTACTTTTATGTTTGCCTCTATATTAGCTGATGAAAATGTGTATGTATGTATATGTGGGTGGGTGGGTGGGTGTGTGGTGTGTGGGTGTGGGTGTACGCGTGCGTGCATGTATGTGTGGGCGTATGCGTGCATGTCAGCGCGCACGTACGTCTCTGATTATGTTTGTGTAATTTTGTATGGAATTTTTTTTTTTAATCATTATTATTCTTATTACTATTGTTATTGTTATTATTATAATGTTGCTATATTCTCATTGTTTCTACCATTATTAATATGTGCAGTGTGTTTAGTTGAATGTTGTAGAATAGCAAGGACAGATTGGAAGAATAAGCACTGCCTAAAATCTCTATCCTTGAGTAATAAAGTTTTTGAGTCTTGAGTCTTGAGTCTCTCTCTCTCTCTCTCTCTCTCTCGGGGGTTCACATCAAGATGGCGACGAAGCAGCAGGGCTGTGTGTGAGCTCTCAGCAAGATAAGCGTGCTTGGTCGGAACGTCGACAGTGTCAGTGGTGAAATTAGCACGAAAGTGGATGCAAGAGTGTCAGTGAACGCTGTGTGTGTTTTAGAAGAAGAAAATGGTGGAATTAGAACTGTGGAGAGCAAGAATTGGTTTGTTTGGGGGACGGGGAGGTTGAAAGTAAACAGACAAGATGGCGTCAGGGAAAAAGTGTTGGGAGTGATGTAAAGTGCTACGTTTTGTGTTTGAATGGTTTGTGCAGCTGCTGACATGGTACGCGCTGCAGATTGATCGAGGTGGCCTTCGGTCCCCGCTCGATGAGTGTAGAGATGGACTCTAGTGTCTTTGCCAAACGGGGCTTGGAATGAGACGGAAAAGGGGCGGGCCGTATCGAAAGGAAACAGCGGACGGCCCGCCCCTGCGGGTGCGGTCGAACGGCGTTACAGGGCAGGAGTGGCGGAGGGAACGGGGGATATCCACCCCTTTGTAAAATAGGTATGTAGTGCGATATGTTTTTTAAATCATCCATGTGTTGTAGGGTTTTCGCAAAATCTAAGGGTTTGTGAGCTGCATAATGTTTATATCCACTTTATAAAAAAGGTTATGTAGTGCTTTTGCTATTAATTTTCATATAAATGTGCTTGTATGCATGCGCATTTTAATTGTTTTGAGGATATCTAATGTTTTTACTTGCGTGTGTGTGGGCGAAGACACGCATTTTTGTGTTTTTGGTGATGTGCGTACGTGGTATGTGTTTTGGGGTTTTCTGTGAAATCGGGGCCGCGCGCGCCCCGCACGCGTGTTGTGTATTTTGTGAATCTTTTTGTATTTGTTTTTTTTGGTTCTTTTTCCTTGTCTGGCTGCTGCAGTCTGGGGTTGCCTGTCAGTTGTATTCCCAAAATTGTTACTTTTTTCTAAAGGGGGTTTGTTCTATGGTGTTTTTTGAAAAACAAAAACGGGGGTGCGTCGACATCAAAAGTGCTGCACTCAGGGGTTTTTAAAAGGGAAGGGGGAAGAAAAAATGTGCTGCGTTGGGTTTTTGTAGACAAACAAAAATTGGTGGTGGTCATCGAAGTGCTACCACTCGTGGTTAAAAAGACGGCCTTTGGGTTACACGGGATTTTGTGACGCGTGCTCGTATTGAGGGGATATACGAGTCTTCTTTCAAAAAACCAATACTTTTATTTTTTTTTTTTTTCCCCTTTAAAACTTTTTTCCTTTTTTTTATTTGTTGTTGCAAAAATTTTTTTGGAAATTTTAAACTTTTGTTTGCTTCTCATTTCATTATCTTTTTGGGTTTTAAAAGATTGTTTGTTTTTGTGTACTATACGGACACATTTGTTTTTTGTATTTAAGAAAAAAAAAAAGAGAAAAAAAAATCCTTTTAGAAAAGAAAATAAACCCAAACCCTCTGCGGCCAGGAGATTCTGAAAATAATACAAATTTATGCGAGCGGGGCCCAATTTTGTGCATTGCCAACTCGTAGTTAAAAGTGCGACTATGTGATTGGGTTTTATTTGTTTGCGAGGGGGTTTTTTTTTTTTTTTTTTTTTTTTTCCCAAACTTGTTTTTTTTTTGGGTTGTTGGTTTTTTTGCTTTGTTTTAAAGTTTCATTTTATTTTTTTTTTTGGAGGGGGGGGGGGGGGGGGGGTTGGGTTTTTTTTTTTTTTTTTTTAATCTCTTTTCTGTCCCCTTTAAATCGAAATTTTGCTTTTAAAAAAGTATTTCCTTTGGTGTTTTTTTCTTTCGGAAAATTTGTTTCTTAAGTATAAATCTGCCCGAGGAGCTTCCGGGCAAATTTCTTAAAGATTTTTTGTCTTCTCATTCGCTTCTTTTTTCCCTTTAATTGTTCGGTGTTGAAAACCCAGCCCCTTTTTCCCCTTCTTTTATTTTTTGGTTTTATGGGGTTTTTCCCTTGGGGACTATAAAAATTTTTTTAACGACAGTTAACGTGAAAATCGTCGTTCCCCTATAATCATCACATCGGGACACTCCCTTGAATTGTCCTTGGAGGGAATTCATTGCCCGTTTTCTGGATTTTGTGTGTTCTTGGATATTTTATAATTGCTGATCTTATTTTTTTAAATTTGTTGTTGTAACATTTATATCTATTTTGTTTTATTGCTCAGGACTTTGCTCTAGAATTTTTTACAAGGGCCCTTTGGTAAGGTAATTAAAAATGATACTGGTTTAGGGCTTTGGCACCTAAATGTTTATATCTGCCAAAAAAGTTTTTGGGATGTCTGTTTTCTTCAAAAAGGGAACCCCCTTCTATTCATCTGTTGGTCTTAGTGAAACTCCCCTTGGACTCCGTTTCATGATACAGCTTTTTTAAATAAAAACTATAATTTTTCCCCGACCCCTTTTTCCCACTTTCTTTTGGTAAAAAGGATTTGGGGAAATTTTTATTCTTAAAAGGCTTCGCTCATTTGTAAAAAAAGGCGGGGGGCCCTGGAGCCTGATAATTTTAAAATGTATGTGGCTGCAGGTAAAACCCCTCCAACTCGCCCCTCTTTTTAGTTGGATATGGTACAGGAACCCCGCTGCCATTTTCCCTTTTTGGTATGACAAACTTTTTTTTACTTGTTGGATGATGTAAAAGGCTACCCAAAATGTATTCTTCTTGGTGATTTTAACATTGATCTTTTAAAAACGGCACCCTGCCGGGGAAATGCGACCACCCCTCTTTGGCTTGCATCAGCTTATTCTTTACCCAATTGGGAATCCGAAAAGGGAATCTTTTTCATTGGGGATTTTATTTTCAGGAAAACCAGCCATGGTGCCCAAATATAAAAAGGGGAAAAAAAAGCTTCAGGGGCCCACGGGTCTCTTTTTTTTTGTACTTGGTCTTTTTTAAACTTAAAAGCAACAAAATTTTGGGCCCCAAAACCCTTTAAATATCGCTGCTTAAAAAATTTTCAGAAAGGAAAAAATTTTTCCCTCGTTTAAAGCTTAGCCCCCTTTTTTCATTTGTATCAATTACACAGACCCAAATGAAGGGATAATCCCGGGGAAAATTACTTTCTCTCAATGGGTTGAAAAACATGCCCCCCCTTAGAAAAAAAGGGTTTTAAAAACAAAGGTATTTCCCGCTGGCTGCCCAAAAGGGGAATTTTTATAAAAATGGCAAAAAGGGGATCCCTTTTAAAAACGAAAAAAAAAAGTAGATGAAATAAAAAGCAGGAAACAGAGTTTTCAAAATTTGTTAAAAAATAAAAAAATTTGAGCATTTTTAGGAAACTGAAAAACGCAAACAGGGTTTACGGGCTCATTATGGCGTGTTTGTTAATAAAAAAATTTGCCCAAGTCGAGAAAGAAATCAGATTTTTCTGCGCTATGTGGTCTGCAAAAAAAAACCAACTTTCAACTTCATTTCCTTCGGAAACGAATCAGAAAAAAAACAGTCCCCAGTGTCCCATTCTTTAATCAATTTGAGATCAGCTTTTTCCAATCATTTTGCCAAGAACGTTTTTAAATTTCCTAGGACCCCCCATTTAGACCCCCTTCCCTTGTTTTAAATTGATTTTGGGTTCCCTTAAATTTTCAAAACTTAAAAAAAAAAAAAGAAATGATTTCCAGATAACTTAAATGCATTTTTACTAAAGGTTTGCTCTACCTTACATTGTTGTTCCCCTTTTCGTTTGTTTATTTTTTGGGGTTTTATTGATCGAAGGGTTTCCCCTGGGGTTTAAAAGGCAGCAAGGGGTTTTTCCCCTTCCCCAAATCTAGGATCTAAAGGGTTTTAAAACAATTTTGGGCCAATATCTTTTTTCTTTTTTATCAAAACCCTTTTGGAAATGCATGTTCAAAACCACCTAACAAAACCCTTTATGGAACATCCAAATTTTTCCCCACCCTTTTCAGTCAGGTTTTTCTTTCGAAATCACCCCATGCCCAGGGCCTTTAAAACACCCCTCTGGGGTTTTACGGGCTATCGAATCAACGAAAGAAATTCACGGGAAAACTGTTTTCCTCGTTTTTTAAAAAAGGGCCTTTTTTCTTGTGGACCAAAAACATATTTTTTAAAACAAAATAACTGAAATATTTTTCAAAACCCGGGCCCAGTAGTAACCTTTTTCGTCATATTTGAAAACAGGCCCCAAGCGTGTTTACTTAAAGGGGTACTTATTCTTCGGGAAGGGAAATAGTGGCTGTGGCGTTCCACGGGCTCTGTCCTTGGACCTTTTCTCTTCTTTTTTTTTTAAAAATGACCTTCCGTTGCACATATCTCAAAAAAGATGTCATCTGTGATCTGTTCGCTGACGACGTTCTTTTCATGTAGTGATAAAACCATCTTATTTTGTACAAATTATCGTTAAAAACAAAGTAAAAAATGATGTCTTAGAATGGTGAAAACCCAAAAACCAAAAGGGTCCTTAATCCACAAAACAAAAGGAAATGGTCCTAGCATCGGGGACAAAAACTTCAACGACAGCATCTTATTTTTGAGCCAAAAAATTGGTAAAACCTTAAATCGGCGGGTTTAAAAGAACCCCCGTGTCTTAGGCGTGATTTTTGATGAAAATTTTTAAAATGGAAAATCACATATAAATCATGTTTGCAAACAGTTGGCTCGCAATTTGTTTTTGCTAATAAACTCATTTTATTATTTTTGAACCCCACATCCCGGAAATTTTTTTTTTGAACCCCATTCCTTTCTCACATCAACTATGCGTCCCTTTTGGGGAGGGGTGGGGGGGAAAAATCCAAAAAAAAAGTCAACTCTTTGCATAGGGGGGAAATTTAAGCTGATTTTTCCCGACAAGTTTCTATAAACCACGGGCAAATTGCAAAACTAATGTTGCAAACCACTGCAGACCCCCAAAAATCTATAATAAGGCATTTACTAATTTTTTAAAGCCCATAAAAACATGGCGCCAACATACTTGCTGAGTTTATCCAAATGGCAAAAACCCGCGTTTATGATTCAAAAAAATTTACTTTTTACCACGTGTCCGCATTGATTTTTCAAATCTGTTTTGCATTTTTTGGCCCCTATGTGTGGAATCTTTTCCCTCCGTCTGCCCAAACATGTCAATCACGCCGTCCTTCAAATAGCAATACATAAAATTACTTAAACCTAAATCTAACCTTTTGATCTTAGTTTGAACGCCCACTTTTTTGTTTGCCTTATTTTTGCTGATGAAAATTTTGTAGGTAGGTATATGGGGTGGGTGGGTGGGTGTGGGTGTGTGGGTGTGGGTGTACGCGGCGTGATTTTTTTTTTTTTTTTGTGTGGGCGTTTGCGTGAATGTCAGCGCGCAGGTACGTCTCTGTTTATGTTTGTGTAATTTTTATGGTTTTTTTTTTTTTAATCTTATTATTTTTATTACTATTGTTATTGTTATTTTTAAAATTTTGGGTAATTCTCATTGTTTTACCATTTTTAATATGTGCAGGGTGTTTAGTTGAATGTTGTGGGTTTAGAAAGGGGACAGTTGGGAAGAAAAAAGCACTGCCTAAAAACCCTCTATCTTGAGTAATAAATTTTTTTTGAGTTTTGGGAGTTTTGAGTTCTCTCTCCTCTCTCTTCTCCCCGGGGGGGTTTCACATCAAAGGGCGACAAAAGCAGCAGGGCTGTGTTTGGCTCTCAGCAAGTATGCGTGTTTGGTGGGGAAGTCGACAGTGTCGTGGTAAAAATTTTCCCACAAAAGTGGATGCAAGAGTGTCAGTAAAACGCTGTGTGTGATTTAGAAAAAGGGAAATTTGGTGGAATTAAAAATGTGGAGAGCAAGAATTGGTTTGTTTGGGGGCCCGGGGGGGTTTAAAAGGTTAAACAGACAAGTGGCGTCGGGGAAAAAGGGGTTGGGAGTGAGTGAATTTGCTTACGTTTTGTGTTTGAATGGTTTGTGAAACCCTGCTGACATGGTACGCGCGGAGATGATGAGGGGGTTTTTCCGGTCCCGTCGTTGGGGGAAAGAGCCCGGGACTTCGTGTCTTCGCCAACGGGGTCGGGAAAAAAGGAGGGTTTTTAAAGAGGGGCGGGCCGTATGGGAAAGTGAAAAGGGGACGGCCAGCCATGGGGGCTGCGGGGATCGGGGGTTACAGTGGCGGGAGTGCGGAGGGGGAAACCCCCCGTCGGATACCTAGTCGGGCGGGAAAAAAGGGATGATTCCCGAGAACGAGGGGCTTTGATCGCGCCCTTGGTGAAGGGTTAATTTTACCTGGCGGCGGCTTCGGGGGTGGAGGTCGAGATCCCCCCGGGGAACCGGCCCCCAAACCCAGCAACTTTCTTTTACCAGTAGCCCCTTTAAACAGCCCGGAAAAAGCTTGAGGAGGGGCCACACAAACCCGAAACAAAAGGGTGACGAGAAACTCTCGACTTAAAAATCAAGTTGTCAAAGATACTGTAGGGTTCAGGGGATTACAGACTCCCCGGGACAGAATTAGCAAAAAAAATTCCCAAATCCCAGTTAGACCCCCATAAATAGGAGAGATGAAGCAGTTTACACGGGGCCTAACCTTGAACAATGACAAAGAGGTGGTGATATAAAAAGAAACACACCAAAAACACAGCAGCTTTTAAAGGACAACTACAAGGGAGCGAGAGTGCAGGGCCCAAAAAAAATTTTGTTGGGCGGGAAAAAGGGAAATAGAAAAGCTAGGGGGTTTCTCAAAAAGAAAAAAACATCAAGACCCGGGGGGGTTTGCAAAAAACAAAGTGGGAATACGAGTGAAAACTGTGGGGAAAATGGAAAAGGATATGTTAAACCATTTTCATGTCAGCCCCTGCAGGGAAGGAGGATTTTGGGGGGACGGGCACATGGGTTTTGGGGAAAAGGAAAACCCGGAACCCGAAACCCAAGACTGTGATTTTTTGAAATTTTAAAGGGAGGGTGATGGGGTTTGAAAATAATGAAAGACTTGGGGGGGGGAAAAAGGTTGAAAAGAAAAGGGGCCCCAGGACTGATCCAAGAT
This sequence comes from Conus ventricosus, assembly GCA_018398815.1. Classification (NCBI taxonomy): domain Eukaryota; kingdom Metazoa; phylum Mollusca; class Gastropoda; order Neogastropoda; family Conidae; genus Conus; species Conus ventricosus. The sequence continues at coordinate 27,107,729 of CM031626.1, read as the reverse complement.
GAAAAAGGGACGCCAGACTAAAACCCTGAAAAAATTTTTGGGGCCCCCAAAGGGAAAAAAGTAGGTTTCTACAGGGGGGGCAGCTACGAGTGAAGGACAAAGACATTTGGGGCCTTGGGGACTGTATGAACCGAAACCCAAAGTGGCATAAACAGAGAGCAGCAGGTGGGGGGGGCCCGTGTGATGGGAGGGGGCCCGGGTGGAAAATTTTGGATGGAGGGGCCCGAGGGAGAGGATAGGGAGAGGGACGGGCTAGGGGAGGGGGCCCGGGTGGATGGACGGGGGGAAAGGGGAAATTTGGGAATATGAGGGAGTTGAGGGGGGGGGGGGGGGGGAAAAAAAGCGTTGGCGGGGGGGGAGGTTTGGGGTGGAGGGGCCGAACGGGGGGGAAAATTGGGGGTGGGGGAAAGGGGAGGATTCCCGGGGGCGCATGGGTGCTGGGGAAAGGGACAGGGAGGGGGGGGGTTAGAGGGAGGGAAAGGGGGGAGTGAGGTGAGGGAAACGAGGAGGGGGAAGAGAATGTGGGGGCGAGAGGGGGGGGGAGGGGGTGGAGAGTGTGGGTAGGGGGGGGGAAGCGAGTGCAAGCGAAAGACAAAGGTTGAGGAACAGACATTCGGGAAGTGAGCAGGGGAAAAATGAAAGTGAATTTTTGTCAGGAGAAAAAAGAAAAAGGGCCCGGCAGGAAAAAAGGAAAAAGGTGGGGGAAAAAGTTGAGTGAATTTGGGGAAAAGGAACAATGAAAAAACGGGGAAAAAGGATGGTGGGGGATGAGGGAAAAAAAAATGCGCGTATGTGAAATTTTGGGGACGATAAAGTGAGGGGGGAAAAAGCCTACCACAGATTTTTGGGGGGAGGGGACGAGTTAAAAAGGGGGGGCCCAAAAGGGGCCACAGCGCGCGAGGGAGTGAATGTTTTACAGTCGACATCGATCTTTAGGGCCACAGTCTGGGAGCCTTGGTGGGTACATAAGGTCAGAGCCAGTTGCAAGTTTCAAAAATTGCGAGGTCAGAAGGCAAAAGTGGCAACCTCGATCGATGGGGGGGGCCTTACTCGCAAAGGTGACTGTCTCACCCCTTAGGGGAGCAAAGAGGGAGCGGTTTGTTCGGGGGGAGTGCGGGGACTCGTGTCTTGACACCACTAGTCCACACAGGGGGCACACACAGCGATACAGGGAAGTAGAGGAAAAGGGGACCGGGGGGTGGGGGGGGGGGGGGGAGGGGGGGGGGAAAGCCAGTCGGGAGTGATGAAAAACACACACAAAAACTAAAATATGCGAAAAATCACTAAAGGTATAATACCAAAAGCAGCAGTGGGAAGACAGGGAAAGAAAAGGGAGGAAGGGGCAGAATGAGAGATTTTTGGGGAAAAAGGAAAAAAAACAAAACCCCAAAAGGGCACGGCCCCTCACGACCCAAATCCCACCCCAATCAATTTCTTAAAACGACAGTTAGAAAACCCACATTTCAAACACCCCCAAAAAACCCCCCCCCCCAAAATAGGCACTAAATAAATGGGGGGCCCAAAGGCGGCCCAAAAACAGCCCCGAACAATAGAAGGGGGGGAAAAGGGAGAGACAGGTGAGAGAGCGGAGTGAGCGGGGAAAAAAACCCAGAGGTTTGAGCAAAGATGAGGTGAGAGAGCGAGGGTGAGAGGATGAGGGAGAGGAAGAAAAACCCCAAAAATTTTTGGGCCCTTTTTTTATGTTGGAAGGGGGAAAGGGGGTTGGCGAAAAATTTATCGGCCCCTGATTTCCTGAATTTGTAAATGCCTTTGATTTTGTTGTTTGTCAAAAAATTTTTAAATTTAAGGTTTTTGATTTCAATGTAAATTTTCCTGTTTTGTTTTACATGTTTTGGCAGCGATGAAGTATAGCGGTTGGGTGGACCCTAGGGGGTTTATTTACTATTGGGAAAAGAAGAAGTTAAAAGATCATATTAAAACCCCAAAAAAACAATATTGGGGAATGCATTATGTGTAAAAGTGGCAAAAATTCTATTGCAGTGTGAGAAAGATAAATTATTTTTCGGTTTATTTGTTCACCCAAGTAGATAGGGGTTTTTTTGTGATAAAAGTTTTTTTTTTTGTACAGGGAAAAGGTTTTTTGAACAATAATATTTTAGCAGTTTGAGCAAGGGAACGAATTTTTTGTACTTTATCGGGGGGGTTTTTAAAAATGCACAAATTTGGGGAGGGGGGGTTTGTTTTGAGGGAAAATGATGTTATTTCAAAAAAACGAACAGAATTTTATAGGCACGAAAGTCAAAGGCCCCCAAAAATAGTCAACGGGCTTCGGAAAAAATTTTATTAAAACTTGGGCGAGTTTAAATTGACCCCCCTAAAGGGTTTGACAAGGGAAAAAATTTTTTGCATGATTTACTTTCTTGTCGGAAAGGGGGCAATAGCACTATAGATTTTTCTTTATATGCTCGCCAGGGGTTGCTTGAGGTGGTAAAAACAGGGGGTTGTAGGACAAAGAATTAATCTCCCCATTGCCTATCATATTAGAGCTACAGATTTCACTACAAAATCCCACAACTAGGGAAAAAAGAGGGGAAATTTGAAAACATAATTAGATGGGATTAAAGTAAATCACGGGTTTATACACTTTTTTTGGGAAACAGAAGAAAGCACAAAAAAGGCTAGAACAGATCACAGAAGGGTGGGCATGATGTAGACGAAGTATAAAATTTTTTTCCCAATCAATTTTTTGAAAGGGCAGGGGATGTATGTACAAAAAATAGGGCGGGGGGAAAAAAAAGTAAATCTTTTAATGGATGGTATGTTTGGATTGTAAGCAGAAAAAAAAAAGAACCCAGAAAAGCCCTAAAAAAATTAGTTTTACAGAAAAAGGGGAAAGGGAACCAAATAAATATTTTGGAAAGGGGAAGTAAAATATAGAAACCCAAAAAGGGTTTTTCCCCCAAAAAAACCCAATCAGAGAAAAGAAAAAACTAAATAAAAAATAAATTTTTTTGACACACTTACGAAAAGCTAAAACGACAGTCAAAATTTTGGGGAGTAAAATTTAAAAATTTTTGGAGAAAGAAAAAAAAACTCCCCAAAAAATTCCTCTAACCGGGGAAAGGTTTTTAGGAAATTTATTGAACCCCCAAAAAACGCGGGAACAAGGGGAAAAATGAAACGAAGTTTCATAATCGGGGGGGAAGAAGTTATAGTGCAGGACTTAGGGGGTTTTTAAAAAAAGGGAAACAAGAAAAAAAATTAGCTTAAAAAAAGACAAAAATTTCAGGCAAATCAGCGGGAATAGATAAAATCCCCCCTGAATTTCAAAAGGGATGTGGAAAAACGTAATAACACCGTACTTGAAAAAGTTGTTCAAATTTTTATTTTTAAATAGCTTTTTTCCCCCTTAGAATGGGCAAAGCGGTAATCATCCCCCCTCTTCACAAAAAGGGGGAAAAGAAAAATCCGGGGGAATTACGGGGGAATTTCATTACTATGTATAAAAAGGGTAAAATATTTACAGCCTTTAAAAAATTTAAAAGGGAATATACAATTGGGGGGAAGAAGAAAAAAAAATCAGTAGAGAACAAGGGGGATTCAGAAAAGGATACTCTACAATTGACCCTTTTTCCCCTAACTAGCTTGGTTTTCAAACTGCCTATATGGCAAAAGTAGATGGCAAACTGTATGTGGCATTCTTTTGCTCCCAAAAAGCGTTCGAAACGGTAAAATTAGGGGGAAATTTTGGGAAAAATTTCTAAAGAAATAAAATTTTCCACCAAAATTTTAAAAATATTTTAAAAGGGGTTTTTTTGAAACAGTAAAAGCCTGGCCCGCCCCGGCCCCCCCTTTAAAACAGATTTTTTTGAATTTTTCGCGGAGTAAAACGGTGTTTATATCTCTCAAATTTTTTCTCATTTTTAAAAACCGGTGGTAGTAGATAGAGTTACAAAGAAAGGAAAAAGGGGTCCCAAATTTTTGGGCGGGAAACCAAAAAAAAAAATTTTTCACGCTGCGGGTTTGCAGCGATATTGCCTTAAATTTTGTTAACACCAGTAGGGTTTAAAAAAAGTGAAGAACTTGCAGGAAGCCTCCGTGTAAAAGGTTTTAAAAATAAAACTTCAAAAAAAAAAGGTTTATGGTTTTTTGAAAAAGGGGGGGGTACTTAGGCAAAAAGAAAAAAGGTTTTACAAGGGCAAGAGTAAAGTGGTTAATAGCTATAAGTACCTAGGATTTTTCACTAACAACGAAGCTTTCAGGTTGGCATTTCGCTTTAGAAATATGCAGGCAGAGTAAAGGGAAAAAAATAGGGAAAAAATGAAAACAATGTATGGTTTTGGGCCCCCCCCCCCCCCCTAGATATGACTATTTACTTTTTAAAATTTTTTTGATTCACAAGTGAAACCCTTACTTTTATTCGCAGCAGGAAACCCTGGGGTATGGGTGGGGATAAAAACTATTGAGAGGCGTTCACCTATTCGCTTGTAAAAAATATTGGGGGTTTTTCAAAAAAACACCCAAAAATTTTGTTTATGGAGAAAATTTGGTTTGATATCCCTTTTTTGTAGTTTGGACTGTAAAACCCGGTTTAAAATAATGGTCAAATTGCTAAAGAGGGTTTCCAAAAAAAAATACCCAAAAGGGTTTGAAAGAGAGAAAAGGCCCAAATTTTAAGACCCAAAAATTTGGGCCCAAAAGACATTAAAAAGATGCCCGACCGCTTTGGGTTTTTTAGCAGTTTGGTTTTAAACCCAAGGGAGTAGATGACGAGGACAGGTTTTACGGGATTAAAACAAAGAATCCTGATTGCTATAACAAAACTGGCTTTATAAAATTAAATAATAGCGATAGGTTTAATACATAATTCCTTTTAAAACAAAACACCAGCCTGAGGGAAAACCTATAAATATTACAAAAGGGAAAATTTTGGAAAGCATTAACCCCGACTTTCCCTAGGAATTTTAAAGAATTACACACAAAAAAAAAAGTACATAGACAAAAAGAGCGACAAAAAAACTTGCCCTTTTGCCCCGTAGAAGAAACAGAACTGCATTTCCTCAAAGTATGCCCATGCTATAGGCAAAATAAGGGAAAAAAAAATATTGAAAGCACTTTTTAAAAAAGGTTTGGGGGAATCAAATAACAAAATTTAGTACAAAATAGCAAAAAACAGAAATACCAGAAAGTTGGGGCCTTTTTTAATATTATGCATTAAAATTTTAGAGGTTTTTATATAAAAGGGGGAGTAAAAAAGGGTAAGCATAAATTGGAAAAAACCCCCCCAAAATAAGAAACCCCAAAAAATTTATTAGTTTTGTAAAGAAATCTGCCCCTAGATGGGTAGTTGGGTAATAAAAGGAAAAAAATATTTTGGGTTTCGAAATAGGAAAAGAATTGGATAGTCTGTTATAAAATTTCTTCATACTGATTGGGGGCAGGATTTTTTGAGGAAATTTAAAGACAAGGGTAAAAAAGGGTAAATATAAGTTGTTTTTAAACCTTTTAATACTCAATGGGAACACATGGATTGATGATATATAATTGGAAATTTTATTTGCCGCTTGTTTTGAAAAACCCGGTAGGGCAGGCCCGGGGGGCCCCATATTTAAAAAGGGGGGCGATTCCCCGCGGGGCGCAAAAAGGGCAAAAGGTTTTTCTCTCTTCTCTCCTCTCTCTCTTCCCCTCTCTCTTTTCTCTCTCTCCCCCGTTTAAAATCACATGATTTTTTTTGACAAGACGAAAACTATATACTACTACCCCCTACTATACCCACTAAAACTTCTCTATACTACTATCTTTTTAAATATACTAATACTTTCTAATTACTATATTTACTCTTCGGGGCTTTTGCTGCTGCTACTACTACTACTATTATATCCCCTACTACTTCTTACTATAGCTACTACTACTTCTACTCCCATACTACTAATTTCTAACTATACTATTCTTCCATTCATTACCCGGATAGTTCTTTCCTTGTTTGGACATTTATCCCTTCCCCCCTTCACTGTTTAAAAAAATTTCCCCAAAAATCACCTTTTAAATACAATATAAAATCTTAAAAAGCGGGGGTACGGAAAGGAAAGGGATAGAGGGAAAAAAAAGAGGAGGGTGGAGGCATGTGTTGTGAGGGTGGGGGGGGAAAATGAGGGGAGGCCCTTAGCGTTTAGCGGGCCCCCCGGTTTTTTATTGTCCTTGTAATTATGGCCCCCCCCCCCAAAACCCAAAAAGGCTTTTTTGTTTGAAAAAACCCAAAAACCCAACGAAATTTTTTTGTTTTATTGAAACTCTCTCTCTCTTTTCTCTTCTTTTTCTCTCTCTCTCCTCTCTCTTCCTCTCTCTCTTCTCTCCTCTTCCCTTTCTTCTCTTAAATTCCCCAAAACACACACCACACACCACACACAAAAACACACACACACCCACACACCACACACCCACACACACCCCCACGTGTGTGTGTGTGTGTGTGTGTGTGTGTTGTGTGTGGGTGGTGTGGGTGAGTGTGTGTTTGTGTGTGTGTGTGTGTGTGTGGGTGTGGTGTGTGTGCCAGCGCCCCTGGGGTGTGTGTGTGTTTTTGTGTGTGTGTGGTGTTGGGTGGGGTGTGTGGGGTGGTGTGTGTTTCATGGGGTGCACTGCTTGTGTAAAAAGTTCGTGCGTGCTTTTGTGTATGTATGGGATTTCATATATGTGTGTTTTCTCTGTTTTTGTGTATAAAGTGCATGTCGTGTGGTCAGTTGAAAGTTTCTACAATTATTGATCATCAAAAATTCTTTTTTTAGCACTGACAAACAATTTAAAAAGTGCACAGACGTTGTAAAAACGTGGTTGGGACACATGCGCGGGGCACGCGCGGGGCGCGCACACACGCACACACACACACACACCCCCCACACACACCCACACACAAACACAAAAACACCCACAACCCAAACACCCCAACACAGGGCACACACCAACACACACCGTTTCCCCCCCGCGGCCACCCCAAAACCCCCTCACGCGCGCGCGTACCCCACAAAACACAAAACACACACACCAACACACACACACACACACAAACCCCACTCCCACACCCCGCACACTCATCAATCACACACACCCCAAAAAACACACACACTTTTACAAAACACACACACAAAACAACGCACACACACAAAACCCCAACACACACCACACACAAAACCACACACACCCACAACCACACACAAACAAAACCCCCCACACACACCCCTTCCCCCCACACACACACACCACAAAACACCCCAAACCAAAACCCACCACACACACATCAAAACACGCACACACACGCCCACGCACAACACCCACCCACACACACACCCCAACACACACACCCCACCCAACCACACCCCACACACACAACTCACGCACGCCGCCCCCCCCCCCCCCCCACCCCCCCCCCCCCCACACCACACCACACAAAACACACACACCACACACACACACACCCCTCATGCACGCACGCACGCACTCACACCCCACATGCACGCACACACACACAATCACACAACCACACACACACACAACACAAAACACACACACAAAACAAACACACACACACCCACACCCCCACACTCACTCACTCACTCATCACTCACACACACACACGGTTAAACTTTTTTTTCACAAAAAAAAAAAACATGCACAATTGTAAGCATACTCACACAGGTGGAATTTGGGAAAGCCCCCACACAACACCACACACACACACACACACACACACACACCAAAACACACAACAACACACCCACACAAAAAACACACACCCGCGCAGCCCCCACGCACACCCACAACACACACCACCACACACCAAAACCCCACCCCCCACACACACCAACACACACACACCAAAACACACACCCCACACACACACATCCCACTTTGTTCCCCGTAAACTGGCCATCTCCAAACTCACCCCTTTTATGAGAATTTTTTATTTTATTTCCAAAAAATTTTCAAAAAACCAAACCCCGAGGGTTAAAAACGCAATTTTCCCTATACTTCAAGGAAAAATCGTTGATTTCACTTTTTGGGGAAAGGGCGTTTTAAATGAAGAAAAATGAAAACACAACTTCTCTCTCTCTCTCTCTCTCTTCTCTCTCTCTCTTTCTCTCTCTCTCTTTTCTCTCTCTTCTCTCTCTCTCTCTCTCTCTCTTCTCTTCTCTTCTTTCTTCTCTCTCTCTTCTCTCTACACACCCCACACACCCCGCACAAAACACACGCACACAACACAACATACAACCCCACACAACCCCCCCACACACAAAAACACACACACACACACACCACACACCCCCAACCCCCCCCCCCAGAACGCCAAAACACAAACACACCCCACTCTCTCTCTCTCTCTCTCCCCTCTCTCTTCCACCCCACACACACACACCCCACACACACCCCACACCAACACACACACACACCACACACCAAAACACACACGCCACACACACACACCCTACAACGTGCACGCGAGGGGCGGCACAAAAACCAACCAAAACACACCACCACACACACCAAAAACACACAACACACCAAAACACACACACACACACGCCGCAAACACAGTACCCCCCCATACGCCCCCCCACACACAAACAAACCCCCAAAACCACCCACCAAAACCCCCAAAAACACAGACCCCACACACACACACAAAACCACAACTCACCCCACAACACCCCACAAAACAAAAGACACACACACACAACCCCACACACCCCACACAACACACACACAACACACCCACACACGCTCGCGCGCGAGCGGGGTGCACACACACAACACACACACACCACACACACACACACCCACACACCACACCACACAAAACACCCCCACACACACACCACACACATTTTTTCCCCTCTCTCTCTTCTCTCTCTCTTTCTCTTTTCTTTCTTTCTCTCTGTCACACACAAAACAATTTCACACAGCAAACCACAAAAACCCCAAAAACCCCACCCCCCCCACACACACCCCACACCACCCAAAACACCCCACACCCCAGAGGGGGCGCGGGGGGCCCCTATAGTCTCCTCCATTAATGGCCCGGTCTTCGATTCCAGGACCTTTGTTTGGGAGGGGGAAACAAGACGACAGCCAATTTATCAGCTGCCGAGGGGCAATGCCGGTTTTTGTTGTTTTTTTTTTTTTTATGTGAAAAATTTGTCCAACTTGCTTAAAAACTTGGGCTGGGCCCTTCATTCCCCTCAAAAGGGAAAAAAAATCAACAGGCGATCTAGAACATTTTTGAAGAAACAATTGTCTAGACAGACCTTTTTTCGCGTCATCTTTACTAGATCTTGTGCGTTTTCCCTTCTTTGGCAAACTGTGGACGCCACACACCCCCACACACACCCCACACAACACCAAAAAACCCCCCCCCCCCACCCACCCCCCCCCCCCACACACACCACACACACACAACACGAGCGCCGGGTTTCCCCCCCGCGCAGGGCCCCACGCTGCAGCACGCAAGCACGACGTTTGAAATTAAAATTGCGTGTTTGTGGTTAACGGGAAAAATTTCTTTTTCCCCTTTAAAAAAGGGCTCAAAAATTTGTAGATTCTGTTCGTTGTCAAATTTTCAAAAAACGTACAACCGTTCTTTTGCTAAAGAAGAAAAATAGTCAGCAAGCAAAGGGGTTTTTGAATGTGACCCCGGTCCGGAGTTTTGGGGCCCCAAAAACCCCTTACGTCGGAAATTTAGTCCCTTTTCCCTTTGTTTTTAAAAAGAAAAAACAAGTTGTTCAGTTTTATTTTTTTTAAAGGACTTACTGAAACAAATAAGAAACCCTTGCACCAAAGTCAGTTCTAGAAAAAACTTCCCCCTAATTTGAATGCTATCTATGTAAGGGTCTGTTTTGACACGGGGGAATAGATTTGGGGGGCCGGGAAAACCCGAGAAAAAAGAAATGTGGGAAAAAAAAAAGCTGAAACCGAGGAGTGAAAAGACAGAGGGGAAAATGTTTTTCGTTTGGGTACCCAAGGTGTTGGCGCAAACTGAAAGGGTTTAACATAATGTAAATTTAAACATTTGCAGGAAGTTAGTGCTTAAGATGAATGAAAAAGAACAATTTGAAAACTCTTTGTTGACTTAATTTTCCTAAAATGAAAGAATTTTTTAAGGGAACGTTTGCCAGCGAAGGTCTTAATTTTTTTTGCTTTTGGCTCTTTCGTTTTTCAGGGGCAGGGCCCCATTACATCGTGACCCTAGATGTCCCTTTTGATGTTTAAATTTTAATTTGGGAACCCCCAACCTTTCCCGGAGGTTGGGCGTCTCAAAGTATGGTCTTTTTACGGGCGTCTTACCACCTAGCTATTGAAACCCGTTTTTAGGTCGCGATATTGAAAACCTCATGGGAATTTTTATTGTCGCTTTCCCCGTTCCCGGTTTTGCTTTAACCCTTTAGCTGCATATGCCCTTTTCTCAGGGTTCTGATCCTCTTCTTCCAGAAATTCGAACTGTTTTTATAAAGGGCATTGGTGATGAGCCTACAAACCCTTTTGCTGAAAACCCTTTAAGGGCCCGGGGTTTGGCTTGGAAGCCCCAGTTCCCCCAAGCTGTGGCTGGAAAATGGGCCCCCCCCACTTGTTTGTCATGTGGACATTTTGTTTCCTCCCCCTTCGTTTTCACTGTACGCACACGAGTTGGGGTCAGGGTTTACTGTTATGATGAACGTGAGGAGAGGACCGTATTAGGTCTCACGCTTCCATGGGTCTTGATGCCACAGTGGTTTGAAGTTTAATTTTTTGGCCCCCAGCCATGGAAAAACTTTTTTACTGGAAACTTTGGGTCCCCGTGGTGATTGCTTGAAGGGAATTAAAAAACGATGGCCTCAAGTACTTGGTTTTTAACCACGTGTACCTTCCTGGCTTAGCCCCCCTTTGCTGAAAATCAGGAAAAATTTCTCAACACAGGGGCATTCAGGATCGTCCCAATTCCTCCATTTCACCAGGGTTGAAATTTTGAAAGGGTGGAAAAACTCTTTCAAACCCGAAAATGAAGGGTCTGACAAAAGCAGGGGTGTTTCGCTTGGATCTCTTTTGGAGCAAAGCAAGTTTTAAATAGACCATTCCCCCATTGGGGCCCTTTTTGGGGCAGCCCTTTTGATTTGGGCTTGGGGTTTTCTTCTTTCTTCAAAATCCCTTTCACATAAATCAATCTGTGCTTTCCTTTTTGCATTCACCCACTATATTTCTGTTTATCCTTGTCCTTGCCTGTTGGTTTGGGATGTGTTTGTTTTTTTTCCCCCGATCCGGGGATTTCCCCCTGGTTCTTTTTCAGCTCCTGAAAATCCTTTTTTTGCCCGGTTGAAGTAAAAATTTTCAACCCCGCCCCCGGGGTTTCCCCAAAACATGTAAGTGCCTTTTTTTTCCCCTTTGTTCCTCTACCCCAAAGGGTGGCTTCGAGGGGTTTTTTGCTTTGTTGGCATCAATTTTTGCGCCGCATCAGTAAATTCCCGAATGGACACCCGGCCATTTTCTTTTGTTGTGCTGATTTTTGGGTACCCTTTAATCCCTGTGCGGGGTCTTTTTTTTACACACACACACCAAAACACCACACAACACCACCCACACACACCCAAAACACACATATATTATACACAACCCCAAAAAACACAACACAAACACACCACACAAAACACACACACAAAAACAACCAAAACCCCACACACACCACCACACACAAAAACACACACCCACACACAACGCCGACGCACGCACGCACGCACACACACACCCCACCACGCACACACAACACACACACAACACACACACACCACACCCAACACCACACCAACACAGAGAGGGGGGAGAGAGGGGGGAGAGGTTTTTGGAAAACATAACAAAAAAAAGGCTGGTAAAATCATTATCTTGACAGTTTGGCTACGAATGACATGCCCGTGAAAAGGGGGACTTTGGGACGGGTTTCCCCAATTTTTTTATCATGAGGATTTTTCAATGTCCGGGTTTTAAAGGGGATATCAGGGTTTGGGAAAAGGTCTTTTATGCCATAAGTCATTTTAAAACCGAACAAAAATCAGCGGCCCCAACACTTTGATTCCCAAAAAGTGTATTTGTTCTGCAGAAATTATAACACCATTCTTGCTTACCCTTTTTTTTTAAGCGTTCCCCTTCAGTGCAATACACTTTAAATTGGACCCGATTTAATTTCCCTTTTTAAAGAAAAAAAGACGCATAAATCTTACAAAAATGTTTCCCTTTTAGATGCATGTTATAAAAATGTTTTTGATACTTTTGAACAAAAAACCTTTGGGCAATGGGTAGAGGGAAAAAAGATAATTGTAATTTTTTATTCGTTGGCTTGGCGGTTTCAAATTCCCATCGTTATTTCCCCTTTGATCTGTAGGGCCAGCCCTTTTATTAGGCCTGACAGTTTTTCAGAATCCCCCAATTGGCACTGCCATCTCTTTTAAAAGTATGTTGGAGCATTTTTTCAGAACCCCCAGACAAAAAACTGCAATCAATCAGTTCCCGACCTCAGTTAACACCGAGATGTATGGTGAAAAAAGAACACACCAATTTCGCGAGCCCCACGCACGCACCCGCACGACAACGCCCCCCACACCCCACCCACACTCCCCAAAACACCGGGACGCACCACGCACGCACGCACGCAAGCACGCACGCATGCACGCACGCCGCACCCACCCCAAAACAACACACACACCAAAGCGCGCGCGGCGCGAACTTATGTTTAGCTGTCGGTTTTTTAGGGGGGACACTCTGAAAAACAGCATTTTTTCTGTTTTAGAGCGATGCCCTTTCTATCTTTTGATTTGAAAAAGGGCCCTTTTCGTGCATTTAGTCCTTTAAAATTTTGGAAAAAAGTCGGGGTTTTTTTGGGGGACACTTTTTATGAATGCAAATTTTTTACAATGGCTTATCACAGTCTTTGTTTTCAAAAAAGTTTTTATATTCTTTCCTTGAATGAAAAGGGCATGTATCTGGGACAGGGCGACAAAGGGCCCAAAGGTTTTCGTTAAGGAGAATTGGTTTTTGGTGTGTCGATGTGGCTGTTTAGTCCGTTGTGGGCAAAGGAAGACTCCCGCAGCAAGTCAGGGGCAATTTGGGCTGCAGGCCTGAAGTGGGAGGGAGGGGTCCCCGGACTTTCCGAGTCACTTTTTAAAATGAGGGGCGGTTCCCCGGATTGAGAGCTCACATTGAAGATGAGGAGCAGGTGTCCCGGCCCTTTCAGAGTTCACACTGAAGATGAGGAGCAGGTTTTCCTTTACTCGCGAGCTCACGTTTCCTTTCGGCCTGTACGAT
>CM031626.1:27061954-27089454 GCA_018398815.1 Conus ventricosus | reverse complement strand
CATTCAGGATCGTCCGAATTCCTCCATTTCACCAGGCTTGAATTCTGAAGGCTGGAAATCTCATACAAACCTGAAGATGAAGCTCTGACAATAGCAGCGTGTGCAGCTTGGATCTCTGTGGAGCAAAGCAAGTTTCTAAATAGACCATTCCTCCCATTGGCCTTGTTGGACAGCCTTTCAGATTGTCTTGGCATACTCTTCTTTCTTCAACTCCCTTACACATAAATCAATCTGTGCTTTCCTTTTTGCCTGTCACCACCACTATATTTCTGTTTATCCTAGTCCTTGCCTGTTGGTTGGTATGTGTTATGTTTTTTCCCTGATCCTGAGATTTCCTCTGGTTCATTTACAGCTCCTGAAAATGCCATTTTCTGCCAGGTTGAAGTAAATTTACAACCTCGCCTCCCGAGTCCACAAGCATGATAAGTGCTTTTTCCACTTTGTTCTCTCTACCCAAGGATGGACTTCAGAGGTAGTTTCAGCTTTGCTTGGCATCAATAGAGCGCAGCATCAGTAAATTCCAGAGTGGACACCAGGCCATTTTCTTCTGTATGTGCTGATTTTGGCTACCATTGAATCCACTGTGCCGGAGTCTTTGTTTTACACACACACACACACACACACACACACACACACACACACACACACACACACACACACACACATATATATATACACACACACAAACACACACACACAAACACACACACAAACACACACACACACAAACACACACACACACACACACACACACACACACACACACACACACACACACACACACACACGCACGCACGCACGCACGCACGCACACACACACACACACACGCACACACACACACACACACACACACACACACACACACACACACACACACACACACACACACACAGAGAGAGAGAGAGGGGGGAGAGATTTATGGAAAGCATAACAAAAGATGGCTGGTAAAATCATTATCTCTGACAGTTTGGCTACGACTGACATGCCCGTGAAAAGGGGGACTAGTGACTGATACACAATTATGATCATGAGGATAATTTCAATGTCCGGTTAAACGGGGATATCAGAATGGAAGAGGTCTTCTATGCCATAAGTCATTTCAAAACAGAACAAAGTCAGCGGCCCGAACACTTTGATTCCAAAATGTGTATTTGTTCTGCAGAAATTATAACACCATTCTTGCTTACCTTATTTTGTAAAGCGTTCGCTTCAGTGCAATACACTTAATCTTGGACAGATTCAATCCTATATAAAGCAAACAAAGACGACATAAATCATTACAAAGATGTTTCCCTTTTAGATGCATGTTATAAACTGTATAGATACATACTGAACAAACACCTGGTCACATGGGTAGAGGAAAACGATAATTGTAATTTCATTCGTTGGCTCTGGCGAGTTTCAAATCGATCGTTATTCCTCTTTGATCTGTAGACCAGCCTTACTATTAGGCCTGATCAGCTTTTTCAGAATCCACAATCTGAGCACTGACCATCTCTTACAGAGTATGTTGGAGCATCATTCAGAACCCACAGACAACAACTGCAATCAATCAGTTCCAGAATCGATCAGTTAACACCGAGATGTATGGTGAAACAAGAACACACACATACGCGAGCGCACGCACGCACACACGCACGCACACACGCACGCACACGCACACACACTCACACACACACGCACGCACGCACGCACGCACGCACGCACGCACGCACGCATGCACGCACGCACGCACGCACACACACACACACACACACACGCGCGCGCGCGCGCGAACTTATGTCAGCTGTCGTTATTTCAGGGTGGACACTCTGAACACAGCATTGATTCTGATGAGAGCAGACTGCCTTACTATCTCTATTGATTTGAAAGACGCCTATTACAGTGCATCAGTCCATGAAAATCTCAGGAAACTGCTCGGCATTCTTTGGAGGGACACATTCTATGAATGCAATGTTTTACCAATGGCTTATCATCAGCTCTTTGTTTTCAACAAAGCTTTGTATATTCTTTCCTCTGAATGAAAGGTCATGTATCTGTGACAGTCGACAAAGACCAAGGATATCAAGTTAAGGAGAACTTGGTGTGGTGTGTCGACTGTGGCTGATCAGTCCGTTGTGGGCATGGAAGACTCTGCAGCAAGTCAGGTACAATGGTCTGCAGGCACTGAAGATGAGGAGCAGGTGTCCCTGGACTTGCAGAGCTCACTTTGAAGATGAGGAGCAGGTGTCCCTGGACTTGCAGAGCTCACATTGAAGATGAGGAGCAGGTGTCCCTGGACTTGCAGAGTTCACACTGAAGATGAGGAGCAGGTGTCCCTTGACTCGCAGAGCTCACGTTTCCTTTCGGCCTGCTACGATGCACTGCTCCTAACAACCAGCTCCTTTAGTGAGGCAACGTCCCTGCACTGCTCATAACAACCAGCTGCTCTGGTGAAGCAACGTCCTGAGGGCAGAGAGTCTGGAGCTACTGTTGGAAGGTCTATGGGTCCATGTCAAAGTTCTTCAGTGACGTCTGGTGAAGCAACGTCCTGAGGGCGGAGAGTCTGGAGCTACCGTTGGAAGGTGTATGGGTCCATGTCAAAGTTCTTCAGTGACGTCTGGTGAGGCAACGTCCTGAGGGCGAGAGTCTGGAGCTACCGTTGGAAGGTCTATGGGTCCATGTCAAAGTTCTTCAGTGACGTCTTGAGCATGTCTCTGAAGCTCTTTGACTGACCGTTTACCTTCTCTCAGTTTACTGTACAGTAACTTCCTAAATAGACGGGCATCTATAATTTATATCAAGTGGCCAGTCTATCTGAACTGTGCTTTTCTCAGCAGTGTGTGGAAGCTTGGCAGCACAGCTGGAGACAGAACCTGTTTACTTGGAACGTTGTCTTTCTAAGTTATCTTTTCTGCGTGACACTCATTACTCTGACCAAGTTTCACGGGCAAACAGTAGAGTATGTGTGTGTGTGTGTGTGTGTGTGTGTGTGTGTGTGTGTGTGTGTGTGTGTGTGTGTGTTGTGTGTGTGTGTGCACACGCGCGCGCGCGCGTGTGCGTGTGTGTCTGTGAGTGAATGATTGTTGACTGGATGCACAAAGAACAATCGCATGAGAAACATCTCACACACCACCTAATTGCCTCGATAGGTAGGGTTTGCTATTCTCCAGACACTACAGTTCTTCAGACAGCTACCCCAAATGCAGCAGACAGGATCTGTCAGAGACTCTGGCCTAATAAAATTGTTGACAGGCCTCGCAGTACACTAGGACAGTCTGGTTGAAGAAAAACACCCGGTGACCACAGCTACAAAATCTGTGTGGTTGCCCAAACTATAAACAAAACTGTGGTCAGAGTTTTGTTTTCTCTGCCCTGTCTTCTGTGTCACTTCAGTAGCATTACCCTCACGCAGCTGATTTTGGCTCCCCCTGCCACGGCAAGCAGCTCATTTCGGCTCCCCCTGCCACGGCAAGCACCTCATTTCGGCTCCCCCTGCCACGGCAAGCACCTCATTTCGGCTCCCCCTGCCACGGCAAGCACCTCATTTCGGCTCCCCCTCCACGGCAAGCACCTCATTTCGGCTCCCCCTCCACGGCAAGCACCTCATTTCGGCTCCCCCTGCCACGGCAAGCACCTCATTTCGGCTCCCCCTCCACGGCAAGCACCTCATTTCGGCTCCCCCTGCAACGGCAAGCACCTCATTTCGGCTCCCCCTGCCACGGCAAGCACCTCATTTCGGCTCCCCCTGCCACGGCAAGCACCTCATTTCGGCTCCCCCTGCCACGGCAAGCACCTCATTTCGGCTCCCCCTGCCACGGCAAGCACCTCATTTCGGCTCCCTCTGCCACGGCAAGCACCTCATTTCGGCTCCCCCTGCCACGGCAAGCACCTCATTTCGGCTCCCCCTGCCACGGCAAGCACCTCATTTCGGCTCCCCCTGCCACGGCAAGCACCTCATTTCGGCTCCCCCTGCCACGGCAAGCACCTCATTTCGGCTCCCCCTGCCACGGCAAGCACCTCATTTCGGCTCCCCCTGCCATGGCAAGCACCTCATTTCGGCTCCCCCTGCCACGGCAAGCACCTCATTTCGGCTCCCCCTGCCACGGCAAGCACCTCATTTCGGCTCCCCCTCCACAGCATAAACTGGCTCATTCCGGCACCCCTCCACAGCATAAACTGGCTCATTTCCTCTCCCTCCACAGCATAAACTGGCTCATTTCAGCTCCCATCCACAGCATAAACTGGCTCATTTCGGCTCCCCCTCCACAGCATAAACTGGTTCATTTCGGCTCCCCCTCCACAGCACGCAGCTCATTTCGGCTCCCCTCCACAGCACGCAGCTCATTTCGGCTCCCCTCCACAGCACGCAGCTCATTTCGGCTCCCCTCCACAGCACGCAGCTCATTTCGGCTCCCCTCCACAGCACGCAGCTCATTTCGGCTCCCCCTCCACAGCACGCAGCTCATTTCGGCTCCCCCTCCACAGCACGCAGCTCATTTCGGCTCCCCTCCACAGCACGCAGCTCATTTCGGCTCCCCCTCCACAGCATAAACTGGCTTGTCCGGCTGCATCCTCAGTTCTGGCAATCACATGGAGCTGTCACCGTCAAGTCTTCATGAGGCGGCCCACCACAGGAGACACTACACTGCTGCTGAGTCACCACGGTGGCGTTCAGTGGTGCCTGCTGTGGTCCAACATACACCAGACACCATTGTCTAAGTCTCCTACTGATGACACTAATTGTTCAGTCATGGCTCAGCATGCGTTGGCATCCTCCTCTGGAGGGGGCCAACCCTGTCCGTTCAGCAAAAGTCTCCATGACCCCCCCCCCCTCCCCCAGCGACCTTCCCGTATATACCAAGGGTATGGATGTAGAGAGGAAATCGAAACTGAGGTGACCATGGAAGCAAGGCATGAAGGGTCACAGAATTTGGGGACATTTTTTTACATGCTGATCGTTGACGATCAGGACGTCAATGATGATGCTGTGGAATTCCATTCTGGTCTGAGACTGAATGACAGGGCTGTACTCCACACTTTCTTTCATGATATATCCCGGCATCAACCAGGCCCGAGAAATACGGTCATCTGCAGCGTTGGTCAAGAATTTCGAGCAACATGGTCAGGGGCGTATCCATTAATATCTGTATACCGCACTTTCTCTGGACCTGAAGCACTATCCTTAGTGCATCTAGCTATTGTATCATCCATTTCAGGTGCTGTAATATCATCATCAGTGCCAGTCTGAGCTAGGTGTTGATTTAACTTGGTCAAATATTTCGTCTTTTCCTCCAAATTTCTGTGATCACTCTGATCTTTCTCCACCTTTGTCTTGAGTTTTGTTGTTCCATCAGCTCTAGGAATAGTAACTGTTTCATGCAATGATGAAACTGTCAGAACTGAGTCAGTGTTGTGCCATAATTAAGAGGCACACAGAATTGTGTCTCACAGCCTCGGATTTCTCTTTCCAGGCTGTTTCTGTGTCTCTATTCCATTAAGGGGAGTGAACGATTTGCTTTTTTATGATATTTCTTTTCTCTTTTTCAGCTTCTATTCCTTAACTTTCCGCCCCGATGGTGTGCCGCCTTGGCGTTGGTGGGGCGGCTTGCGTGCTCCGATGACCCCCAGAGCTATGTGGGCGGGGGTTTCGGCCCCTGGCAGGTTCAACCATGCTCAACAGGTCTGTGGGGTAGGAGCCAGACAAAACGATACACCCTGGTCCTCCAGGCTGGGGTTGTGCAGTGGGCCAACTACTCACTCACAGGAAAGAAAAAAAACACACGCACACATTAGTTACGGAAACCATCAACAGCAAAACTAACACCAACACCTCAGTTTTGGGGGGACCTGGGGCTCCATCTAGGAGACTTACGACGCGCTGCAGCCACACTCATCAGGAAGCTGTAGAACCGACGACCCCGCTTCACCCCAGAACAACCTTCATGAAGGCCCCGAAACTTTGATCACAGAACAGACCCATCCTACTTGGATCGTGAAATGTGAGGACGCTATGGAAGACTGGACGATTTGCACAAGCGGTGAGGGAGATGAACCAGTACCACCTCACATTACTCGACCTGTGCGAAATCTGATGGAACTCTCACGGAGAGACTAAGCTACAGACAGGAGAGACATTGCTTCACTCTGGCAAGGAGAAGGAAGACGACCGCCACGAAGCCGGAGTAGGCCTCCTGCTGTCCAAGCAGGCCGCTAAGCGTCTGATAGAATGGCAACCAGTGTCAGACCGCGTCATCATCGCGCGGTTTGAGTCCCGTTTCCAGAAGGTGTCCCTTGTCATGTGCTACGCCTCCACTAACACTGGGGGGGGGGGGGGGGGGGGGGGAGACAAGGACGACTTCTAAGCCCAGCTCCAGTCAGTCGTCGACAAAATTCCGCAACGGGACATGTTCATCCTGATGGGGGGGACATGAACGCCAACGTCGGGAGGAACAACACTGACAGAAAGCAGATGGGACAACATGGACTAGGTGACATGAATGAGAATGGAGAGTTGCTTGCTGACTTCTGTGCTGTCAACGACCTTGTGATCGGAGGCACGCTCTTCCCACACCGGCGCTGCCACAAGGCCACTTGAGTATCACCTGACCATCAGACAGAGAATCAAATAAATCACGTCATTGTGAGACAATGGTTCCGGAGCTTCTTGCAGGAAGTGAGAGCAACACGTGGCGCGGACATCGGATCAGACCATCACCTCGTGGTTGCCAAGAAAAAGATGAGGCTGTCCGCAAGGAAGAAGCAACAAAACCCAAGAGTGAAATACAATATCGTGAAGTTGAAAACCCAGAACATGAAGCAAGCATTTCAGATATCACTCCACAATCGTTTTGAAGTTCTCCAGATGGATCAGGCAGATACAGTAGAGGACACATGGACAACCATAAAAGACGCTGTTGTGGGAGCATGCGAAGAAGTGCTGGGAAGGCCACAAAAGAACAGGAAGCCATGGATCAGTGATGAGACCTGGCAGAAGGTGGAAGAGAGAAAACAAACCAAACAAGAATTGAATCAGGCAAAAACGCGTCAGCAGAAACAGAGCTGCAGCCAGACACACCACAATTGCAAAGGAAGTCAAGAAATAGCTACGTGCAGACAAGCGAGCATTCATCAACACCATCGCAGATGAGGCAGAGGAAGCAGCCGGCAAGGGAGACCTTAAGACCTTGTATGCTACCACAAGACGCCTCTGTGGACGACACAGCAACCCCAACAGACCAGTGCGGGACAACGAAGGGAAACTCCTCACCTCAATTGAAGATCAGCTAGCAAGATGGAAAGAACACTTCCAGGAGGTGCAAAATCGACCCACACCAGAAGATAGTCTACAGCTGGAGCCTAGTACCCCCTCGACATCAACACCTGAGAAATCACTAAGACCGAGATACGCAAGGCACTCAACAGTCTGAAGAACGGGAAAGCTGCTGGCATTGACAACATCCCAGCAGAAGCTTTGAAGGAAGGGGGAGGCGACATTGTTGATCAACTCCACCACCTGCTCAACCTGATCTGGACAACAGAGGAGATCCCAGCCAAATGGAAGAAAGGCCTGCTGGTGAAGCTCCACAAGCACGGCGACCTGTCCCTGTGTGGCAAGTGGCGGGGCATCACTCTGCTGTCCATCCCCAGCAAGGTTCTCACTAGAATCATCCTTGAGAGAATGAAAGGCTCACTCGACAACACACTCCGAGATGAGTAAGCTGGCTTCAGGAAAGAGCGTTCCTGTACAGACCAGATCGCAACCCTCACAGTCATCGTGGAGAAGACTATGGAATGGCAGACGCCTCTCTACGTGTGTTTCATAGACTTTGAAAAGGCCTTTGATGGCGTCGACAGACAAGCAATCTGGAACGTCCTTCTCCACTACGGCGTGCCAGAAAAGATCGTCAGCATCATCAGACGATTCTATAGGAGATTCTCCTGCCAGGTCATCCACAACGGAAGACTCTCTGAAGACTTCAAGATCTCCTCCGGCGTCAGACAGGGCTGCTTGCTGTCCCCACTCCTCTTCCTCGTGGTGCTGGACTGGGTGACAAGGACGGCCTATGCAGGTTCCAACAAAGGCATCCAGTGGACCCTTCTGAAGAAGCTAGAAGATCAGGATTTCGCTGATGACCTGGCCCTACTATCACACCGGTTACAGGACATGCAAGACAAAGTCACTGCTCTTGAAAACACAGCTCAGCGTGTTGGACTCAAGATCAGCCAAGAGAAGAAAAAGCTCCTGCACACTAACAACAAACAAGCAGCCCCTATCACCATCGCGGGAAAGGGGATAGAAGATGTCAGTGAGTTTGTGTACCTGGGCAGCAATATCAGCCGGTCAGGAGGCACAGATGAAGACATCAAAGCAAGAGTGAAGAAAGCGCGACAAGCCTTTGCCATCCTGAGACCCTTATGGAGCTCTACCACCATCTCCATCAACACCAAACTGAGAATATTCAACTCCAATGTAAAATCAGTGCTATTCTACGGGTTAGAGACTTGGCGAATCACCACCAACACCTCCACGAAGATCCAAACCTTCATCAATAAATGTCTCCGGCAGATCCTCCACTTGCAGTGGTTCGACAGAGTGCCAAACACCGACCTGTGGACGAGTGCAAACCAACAGCCAATGGACGTCCAGGTCAGGAAGAGAAAGTGGCGATGGGTTGGCCACACATTGCGGAAGGAGCTAATATCACCAGGCAGGCGCTCGAGTGGAACCCGCAGGGCAAGAGGAAGCAAGGACGCCCAAAGCAGACCTGGAGGAGGAGCTTGCTAAACGAGCTGAGAGCCTCTAGCCTGACCTGGGGGGAGATCAAGACCTGTGCCAGGGGCAGACAGAGGTGGAAGGTTGCTGTTGAGGCCCTATGCTTCTCAAGGAGCGAAGAGGACCAAGTCAAAGTAAGTCAATTCCTTAACTTTCCTGTGATATTACCTTCGTTGTTGTCATATTGAAGATGATCCTAAGGTGGTTCGTCTGTTTTACTTTTATAGTTACTATAAACTGAATACGACAGGGATTTCTATGACAGGACTTCCATGATGTAGAAATTCTTCTGCACTCATGCCTGCTTGAATTTGCTTCAATAAGTGCAAAGAGCATCCAAATTCATCGTTTTGCTCCAAAAAGTTCCAAGCCGTTTTTAATGTGTGGGAACCTGGATGCATGTATGCAAGGCTCTTCTGACTGGTCTCACATCCATTAGTTCTCGTGAGCTGCTACACAGTTTGTCATCAAAGTCTATACCAGACAGTATGTTTATCAAGTTTGTTTCTTATCATGTTAGCTAGTCCTCCTCCAACATGCTTTTGAAAGATTATGAAGTCATCCAAATGTAATGATCTGTGAGCAGTACTTCTGGTATCTCAAAGACACAGAACATCAAAGCCACATGCTAGTTTTTTTCAATTGTTGAGATCTCTCTTTCTGGCAATATAGCGGTTTCAAGTACAAATCCTGAAATATTTCTTGAATAGTCTTTCATCATTTCTGATATTCCTACCTGCCTGTCTTCTTTGCCCTTTTTTTTTTACTCTGCGACTATAGTTTTGAAGGGCTTCAGTTTTAAATCCCAAGGTTGCACCTGTATCCTTCAGAGTGTTGCTTCAAGACGACTGATCCCTTTTTGAATTGTCAGGACTGAGTTTGTGACAAAATGACCCTGTGTGTGGCTGTTTCTGGGAAAGCCAGTACTAGGAGCAAGTGAGAATGAAGTCACAGAGAGAGAGAGAGAGAGAGAGAGAGAGAGAGAGAGAGAGAGAGAGAGAGAGAGAGAGAGAGAGAGAGAGAGAGAGAGTAGTTTTCTTTTAAACCTATGTTTAATTGTTTAATTAAAGTGGAAGTTTGAGCTTCGTTTTTAGATATCCTAAATGACACAAAAGATGAAAATGTGCTAGAAATCAAAGCGATGGATATAATGATCGATTCTTTACTGTTGGCAGTGCTGGTCTGACTGATAATACTTGATTTATTGAACAATAGACATGACCAATCTTAAAGTTAGCATAATTCAATTTGTCACGTGTTTTTTTTTAGGTTTCACGCATCTGTATGAACTATGCATCTTTGGACCTTTATTCATAATATTATTTGAAATGCAATTTCATTACAACACATGTAATGAAATAGAGGGGGGAAAGCCTCTCAGAATCAGCTACTATCCTATCATTTACCTGAGTTGCATTTGTAAATAAATGGAGATATTGAAAAAAAAAGTGCCTAATCAAATAATATCATATCATTCGTCTGCACTGCACTGGTAACACAAGTGTACAGATAGTCAATAACTGCATAAAGTACATTTAAGTGAAGAATAACCTGATCAGCTCGTTCTGATTTTAGCAGACACTGATTTACAGTCAGTCACATAATACAGCCAACACAAGGCACTGACGATACTTCGCCAAATAAAAGGAAAACGCTTAGTTTAATGGAGACAAACAAACGCTTTTTACAAAAATAGGTTTGGAAGATGACCTACTTCTGAAGCGTCTTCAAATGGACGTGTATGCCACGACAACGATCTGGTTGAATCGCCTATTCTACCAGTAGAAACACCAGTCGAGGTTTCTAACAGGACAGCCGGAGTTTCTGCAGGTAGGATCCTCAATCTTGGAAATGGCGATCTTAGTTCCTGCTTGGACAATCACTGATCGTAACGGAACAACCTGCGATTTGACCATAAGAGAATGTAATGTCAACGTTGTTTTCAGATTCAGTGGAAAGACAGGTTGTCAGAAGGTTATAAACTAATGACCAATTAACAAGTACAATCTTTTTGTAAAATATAATCATAAAACGAGAATGTCATACATAGCATCGCTTAAGATACTAGGTGACTTGTATAGTGAATGAATAAAATCCCTGCTAGTGGTGAATTTGGAACTGTCTTTCTGAAAACAATTCAGTTGTTATGGCTTCGTTCACTTGACTGTGTCCAAAATGGACTCTTTAAAATGGCTGCTTCCATGGCATCTTTCCCAGTCTGCAGCTGAAGAGCTGAATTTTTTTCAATTCTATTTTTAGGTTGTACAGAATGTATTCTTCTTTAACAGATTAAAGGAATTCATGTTCTGCCACAAAAACCTCACTTCAAGTTGTATCACTGTTCATCGTTTGTCATTGTTTGCACCAGAGACTGGTTACACAAGCAAAATTAACAAAATTAGCTGGCAACACATACAAACATCACCTCACATGAACATAGTTAATAAGTCACACCCTAATACAATAGCTTTCTACCCATACAAATTTGACGGTCTTGAAAACGCCTTGTGTGACATAGTTAAAAGGTCACAACCTGAACACATCAGTTTTCCCCATACGACATGGACAGCCCTGAAAAGGCTCTGGCTGGTTAGCAGGGCTATTCATATAAACCATACACTGATATGATACGAATAATTAATACTCGGATCATTTAAGTCTGTCTGATTCAGAATCCTTCCTATATGAGCTGTTCCTATGAGATCTGAAGGGAAGGGCAAATATTATTTTCAACCTTTAAGCTTAAAATGATAACTAGATCACAAATCGTATCAACACGTCCTTCTGAAACCCCACAACTGCATTGACTGTTGCGCATGTGCATGAGTGTCCTCCGCATGTGTATGTCTGACCAATCAGCAGACGAGGAATAATTATGTCATCGATGTGTTATGGATAGCTTGGCCGTTTGATGAGTTTCACTCCCAGGCAAAAAGGAATATATGAGAGATGTTCTGGCCTTCTGTTTGAAGGGTAACTCGAGTTTATGTGGGAAAAATAAGCATCAGGTGATCCTGTTCATAGTGACCATTCATCCTTTGGCCTAGGCTGATGCATGATTCATTGCCTCGTGCGCCTTGGAAGCTTTGTTGTCTGTGAGGTACATACAACCTGGTCATCTGCAGGTTTTGACCACATGAGAAGACCGTTGGTCAGTGACATCATCAAATACAGATCATGAAGAGACATGAAGAGACTTGATTATCTAGCACTCAACAGCATGCTTGTTCGACCTTCGGCTTTTTGCTTGGGCTGAACTTCCAATAGGTATGAATCCGCTGTTAATCTTTGTGTTCATGTCACTGTAGAGACGACAATCACTTTAAATCACCGAATGTACCAGCAGAAACACTGGTCGCAGTCTCACCAGGACAGACTGAGATAAGAGATTCCACTGGTAACATCTTCAATCAAGTCAGCAGAGTACCCCAGTTTCTGCTCGTAAAAACAGACCATATTGGAAGGATTCTGAATCTGACAGACTTTAATGATCCGAGTATTGATCATTCGGATCATGTCAGTTTATTGATTATTCGGATCATGTCAGTTTATGGTTTAATTTATGGTTGTCCAGCCATCCACACAGCGCATTTTCAGAGCTTGTGAAATTCGAACTGGCAAAAACCGGAGTGTGGTCGGGTGTGTGACGTATCAACTGTGTTCACTTCAAGTATTGCTTGAACATGTTGCAAATCAACTTTGTTCATTTTGCTTGAGTTGTCAATTTGTGTTGAAAACAATGTTAAAAACGATGGATAGTGATTCTACCCAAAATGAAGCTATGTGGCGGCAGAATTTGAATTCACGTCAACTGTTGAAGAAGAGTACGTTCTGCATAACAGCGACTATTACTGCAGCAGCAGTCCTGATAGCAGCTATTTCAAAGAAGCAAATTTGAATACTGTCACGTCAACAAAACGGTAATGACAGTCACTTTTTTTTAAAAGAGGCAAGTTTGAATACTGTCACGTCAACAAAACAGTAATGACAGTCACTTTTTATAAAGAGGCAAGTTTTAATGCTGTCACGTCAACAAGGCAAGTTTGAATGCTGTCACGTCAACAAGGCAAGTTTGAATGCTGTCACGTCAACAAGGCAAGTTTGAATGCTGTCACGTCAACAACACAGTAATGACAGTAACTTTCTATAAAGAGGCAAGTTTGAATGCTGTCACGTCAACAAGGCAAGTTTGAATGCTGTCACGTCAACAAGGCAAGTTTGAATGCTGTACGTCAACAAGGCAAGTTTGAATACTGTCCACGTCAACAACACAGTAATGACAGTCACTTTTTATAAAGAGGCAAGTTTGAATGCTGTCACGTCAACAAGGCAAGTTTGAATGCTGTCACGTCAACAACACAGTAATGACAGTCACTTTTTTAAAAGAGGCAAGTTTGAATACTGTCACGTCAACAACACAGTAATGACAGCCCACTTTTTATAAAGAGGCAAGTTTGAATGCTGTCACGTCAACAAGGCAAGTTTGAATACTGTCACATCAACAACACAGCAATGACAGTCACTTTTATAAAGAGGCAGGTTTGAATGCTGTCACGTCAACAAGGCAAGTTTGAATGCTGTCACGTCAACAAGGCAAGTTTGAATGCTGTCACGTCAACAACACAGCAATGACAGTAACTTTTTAAAGAGGCAAGTTTGAATACTGTCACGTGAACAAGGCAAGTTTGAATACTGTCACGTGAACAACACAGTAATGACAGTCACTTTCTATAAAGAGGCAAGTTTGAATGCTGTCACGTCAACAACACAGCAATGACAGTCACTTTTTAAAGAGGCAATTTTTGAATACTGTAACGTGAACAACACAGTAACGACAGTCACTTCTTTTTAAAGAGGCAAGTTTGAATGCTGTCACGTCAACAACACAGTAACGACAGTCGCTTTCTATAAAGAGGCAGGTTTGAATGCTGTCACGTCAACAACACAGTAATGACAGTCACTTTCTATAAAGAGGCAAGTTTGAATGCTGTCACGTCAACAAGGCAAGTTTGAATGCTGTCACGTCAACAACACAGTAATGACAGTCACTTTTTATAAAGAGGCAAGTTTGAATGCTGTCACGTCAACAAGGCAAGTTTGAATACTGTAACGTGAACAACACAGTAACGACAGTCACTTCTTTTTAAAGAGGCAAGTTTGAATGCTGTCACGTCAACAACACAGTAATGACAGTCGCTTTCTATAAAGAGGCAGGTTTGAATACTGTAACGTGAACAACGCAGTAATGACATGATGATATTTTTGTAAATTCGAATAAAGATTTTCCAAGTAGAGCCAAGGAAATTTCATATATTCAGCCAATAATGAATTATACCGCTGAACTTATGTCTAAGTGTAATGTAGATTTAACATCGATTCCAGAGTTCCCTACGGTTCCGATGATGCCTCCTTGGGAACACTTGAGTGGAAATTTTGATTATGAGTATACGGTCTCAAAGAAAAAAGAAAATATTAACATTCTAGTGAACGATGTGAAAGAACACCTAGAAAATTCATATCCTAATCACCTATAAAATCTATACTGATGGTTCAGTTATGGACACAGCTGACAGCGGTTCTGGTTTCGTTATTCCAAGTCTGAATATAGGAAAACATTTTCATCTCGGAAAGGGATTTTCAATATTCACTGCAGAACTGTATGCTATACTGATGGCTTTATTTTGTGTATATAGTACTCCAATATCCTTTTTTAGTGTGCTGTTTTGTGTTGATTCCAAGTCTGTTTTGCAAGCACTGCAAACTTGGGATTGTAAGGCCAGAAAAGATTTGTTATATGAAATAAGGTACCTGATACACTGTATTATGTCTCAGGGTATAATCGTAGACTTCTGTTGGATTCCTTCACATTGTGGTCTCAGAGGGAATGAAATAGCAGATAATCTAGCTAAACTTGGTGCACAAAACTGTTCAGAATGTGTGCTAAATTTGCCATTACATCCTTCCAAGTGTGAAATACTATTGAACCTGGAACACTACGTTTACAAAACCTTTTTCTGTGAAAAATGCTACACACTGCCTAGCTGCTCACGCCATCTTGCTAAGATTATCACAAAATTAAGGCTGAACACATGGAAGACCAAATTTTCTCCTGAAGTTGTGTGTGTCTGTGGAAAATTCATCTCTGTGCATCACCTTCTATTAGATTGTCCAGTTTTAACTAAAATGTATAAGGCGAAAGGTATCAATCTTGACAAATATGAAAATGAGAGTCAAGTTCTGTCTGACTCATGCATAATTGAGTTTGCCGCCACTTTAGCCAGTTCTGATGTAGCTAGACTATTATGAAGGTCCTTAACTGATATGCTGTTTTCTTTTTCATAAGTGTATGCAGATGTATGTGTTGAAATGACTTAAGTGGTTGTTGTTGTTTTTTGTCCCCCCCCCTTTTTTTTTTTTTTTTTTCCCCCGTCTAATATCATCTGCCGGATGAAAAGACGTAAAATTAAACCACCACCACGCCCCAGCAATTAAAGACTCCAGGGAGAGGAGTTGGAACTCGTCATCTCTCCAGTGACAGGAGAAGTCGAGGGAGAGGAGTTGGAACTCATCATCTCTCCAGTGACAGGAGAAGTCGAGGGAGAGGAGTCGGAAATCATCTCCAGTGACGGGAGAAATCAAGGGGGCGATACGCTGTCTGAGAGAGACAGGGAAACATGACAGTATGGAGCGAGTCTTAATTCTGATGCAGGTATAGCATCAAGGAGTGAAAGAATTATTTATTCTTCTGGTCTGGATCTGGGGCCAATGTTATTTGAAGGCCATGACTTTATAGAATCTTGAATCAATTAGTTTATCTCTCAGTGTAAAGAGAGATACATATATAAAATCTGTTTATAAAATTGTTTGATGTGATTCAGTAAAGTGTTTTTCCCTGAAGGAGAGGGGGAGAAGAAAAAACATTCGGTAGTGCACCTTTTGGTTGATTGGAAAGATTGCGTGTGCGTATGGAGTAAATGCTGTCATGAATGCGTGTGTGCAAAAGTGACAGTGTGACAGTGGTGACCCCGACGTAGCTGCCAGTGTTTTCCCCCTGGAAAAAAAAAAGAAGTAAGATTTCTATTTGTGCCCTTGGGGCCTGGAAAAAAAAAGATTTTGATTTGTACCCTCAAGGGTTTGAGGGAAGGAAAAAAAAGAAAAGAAAGTTTAATTATTTACCGTGTATTTGCAATTTTTTTCTGTTTATGTGTGTGAGTGAATTTATTTTCAGTGCGAGTGAGGACTTCTCTCTTATTTCTGACTCTGAGTTTTGCTAGTGTTTTTTGTTTGTTTGTTGATTCCCTATTTTGTCCTTTTCCCCGATCGGTGAGCCCCACCGCTTCTCGCTACATTGAGCGGTTGGTTCAAGAGTGGGAGCAGCCGTGATCGCCCTTATTAGGTTTATTTTGTTGTTTTTTTCTTTCTCTGTCCTATCGTTTCATTTCAAGTAGTCCCCTTTTCCCAGAGTTTGAACCGACCTTGTCTCCTTCAACAGGACAGAGGTTGACAAGTGCGGGGAAAACTCCTCCAAATAAAGTTTTCTATTTTTTTTTTTTTTTTGGTGTTGTGATTTCTTCTTTGCGTTTGGGTGAATGTGCATTTATTGATTGATTGTTAATCATTTTGTATTATTACTGTAGTGTTGTGTATATTGTGCGTGATTTGTTTTTCCCGTCTCCAGTTTCACGGGAGACAGTGACCACTAGGGTGCTGTCTGAGGGCTTCTTTTGCTGTTCTTGTTTTTCTTCTCGCTGTTCTGATCCTGTGTATCCTTTTATTTCCTTTTCACCCCCTTTTTCAAAACCTCTTAAACCTTCTCTTCAATAAGCTCCTATCTAGTTTTCTTTTCAACATTTTCATCTTTTAGGTAGGATTT
Source organism: Conus ventricosus (assembly GCA_018398815.1). NCBI lineage: Eukaryota > Metazoa > Mollusca > Gastropoda > Neogastropoda > Conidae > Conus > Conus ventricosus. The sequence continues at coordinate 27,072,825 of CM031626.1, read as the reverse complement.
CCGCTAGTTTGTGTTTCTTCCCCTCTTTTTTTTTAATTGTTTGTGCTTCCATTTGTTTTGTAAATTTATATTCAGGTCAGGGACAGATCTGTTTTGTAAATTCATTTGAAATTAAGTAAGAAAGACTGACAACAAGAACATTTAAGAACTAAAACTTTATAAAGAATTTATTTTCAGAAAACTTTATTGTGTTTTTCCTTTCTTAGGAAAAAACAGATTAGCATTGAACGTCATTTTTTTTTAAAATTACAAATTGATACCTGTTTTTGAAAACAAAATACTTCTGGAAAATACATTCCTTGTGTTTCATATCTACATTGTTTTAGTAAGGTGTTTTCTGTTTATACCGGAAATTGAATTCTTTATTTGTATATATTATAATTACGTTTGTGAAACATATAGCATCATCATATATCGCCTTATTTTTATTCATACTTAGAGATTGTTTTGTGTTTATATCTGTTGACGGTTCATAATGGATGATTTTGATAAATATGTTCAACAAGCGGAACGCTTGGGTTTTGATGGAGAAAAACTTACCAACTATGTGCAACAATGCATAGATAGGGCAGACAGGCTAAGAGAGAGAGAAGAAAATCAAAGGAAACTAGAAAGGGAAGGAAATCAAAGGAAAGTAGAACTAGAGTTTGAAGAGAGAAGACTACAGAGGGAAGCTGAAGTTGAAGAAAAAAGATTACAGAGGCAAGCTGAAGTTGAAGAAAAAAGATTACAGAGGAAAGCTGAAGTTGAAGAAAAAAGATTACAGAGGGAAGCTGAAGCTGAAGAACGTCAATTTAAGTTGAGGCAGTTAGAACTAGAGACTGATGCTGAAATTAAAAGATTACAGGCATCGAGAGAACCCCCACCAGCTCCACCAGTCGGTTCCGCAAGCGGGCCTCAACCAAAATCAGCATATATTCCAAAGTTGCCGCCTTTCGAGGAAAAAAAACGGATGACATTGATAGTTTTCTTTTCCGATTTGAAAGTCACGCAACGTCTTGTGGTTGGCCAAAGGAAAAGTGGACATTGTATATTGCGTCGTTGTTTAAGGGTAGCGCTTTGGCACTGTACCACACACTCGCGGTGAAACAAAATTTAACTTGGGATCAGTTGAAAGAAGAACTCCTCAAGAAATTTCAATGTTCTGCCGATCGTTTTCGCGAACGTTTCCGTTCTGTGCGCCCTGACAAAGGAGAATCGTTTCCGTCGTTTCTAATTCGTATGAGTCATTGTTTAGATCGATGGATCGATTTATCAAAAACGAACAAAACTTTTCAATCACTGCGAGTCTCCTTCTTAGAGAACAACTTTTCCAGAGCGTGAGCAAAGATCTGGCCACTTTCCTTAAAGAAAGGCAATTTGAAAGCGTTGAGGAAATGTGTCAGATGGCTGATCAGTATTGTATCGCTCATCCAGATAAGGGCGTGGCTAGGAAAGGAGAATTTTCCATCTTTGAGTCTCATGCGTCATGTACTATCCCATCGGGACAGGGAAGTTACAGGAAAGGAAATCGTGGGTCATTTCTGGGTCCTCAAGGATATACCTATCCTAGGAACGGACAGGGATCTTTCCGCGGTTCGAGTGACTTTCGTCAGTACCAGTACTCACCGCCGGAAAAAAACCTGTTGCTCCTCAGCGAACGTTCCGAGGTCGTGGACAACGACCACCGCGTAGAGCTTTTGGGCCAGTTCGTGGACAGAACAGAAGTTCACAAAATCAGTCAGCTGCCGATCAGACAATGCGATGTTTCTTTTGTGATTGCAAGTTCCATTTGAAAAAGAATTGCCCTTTCAAACCAAATGATTCAAAATCCGCATTAGTCTCCACTGATTGTGAAGAAGGCCTTGTTTTGGCACCAGATCAATCGGTTGATGGACTGGTGTTAGAAAACGGAGCTATCAACGGATTGCAGGCTTCGGTTTTGCGAGACACTGGGTGCACCACCACTGGTGTAAGAAAATCGTTCGTACTTCAAAACCAGTATCTCAACACTGTCCAAAAGTGTAGGTCGTTTGGAGGCAAGATTGAAACGTTTCCGCTGGCGAAAATTTCCGTCGATACACCGTACTACTCCGGATTTCTCACCGCCTGTGTTATTGATAACCCAGTCTGCGACTTGATCTTAGGCAATTTGCCAGGTGTCGCCATAGTACATGGTGGTGCTGGAGGATCGTTCGTTCCTTGTCTTGTGAGTACTAGATCAGACATCATAGAGCAGGGAAAAGCTAAAAAGCCGCTAAAAAGTCTCAAAACTGGATGAACACCAGATTACCCCAGATGATCTAAAAGAAATGCAAGGGAAAGATGAGACGCTGACGACAATACTTTCTGCTGCTAAGCAGACTGTCACTGACATACCAACGGACAAACCAACGTACATACTGGACTCTGACATTCTCTACAGGTGTGTACCTGGACAGGACAACAAACAAGTTGTCGTTCCAAAGCCACTTAGAGAGACAGTACTACACACGGCTCATGATGCATTGTTCGCTGGTCACTGCGGAATCAAAAGAACATTAAAGAGAGTTCTTGATTCTTTTTATTGGCCAGGTGTCACAAAGGAAGTTACAGAATACTGCCGCTCATGTGACATCTGCCAAAAGACACCTCAGAAAGGTCGCGTCCCATGTGCACCTTTGCACAAAATGCCTCTCATTTCCGTCCCATTTCGGAAGGTGGCTATTGATCTTGTTGGGCCTTTACTACTGTCTTCTTCCGGATATCGCTATATCTTAACTTTGGTGGATACAGCGACAAGGTATCCAGAAGCGATTCCACTGAAGAAAATTGATACAGTGTCTGTCGCTGAAGCCCTACTTGCGATTTTTTCCAGAGTGGGTCTTCCAGACGAAATTCTCTCGGATTGTGGAACGCAATTCATTTCCGATCTCATGAGAGAAATTTACAGACTGTTGTCAATCTCTTCCATTTCAACCACGCCATATCATCCCCAATCGAATGGCATGGTTGAACGTTTCAATGGAACGTTAAAGTCCATGTTGAGAAAGGTTGCAAGGCAGGAACCCCATGAATGGGATCGTTTCATACCGGCTTTGCTTTTCGCATACAGGGAAATGCCGAACGAAACGCTGGGATTCTCACTATTCGAGCTTCTTTTCGGACACTCACCAAGGGGTCCTTTGGATCTACTGATGACACAATGGACGAAAAAGACGGACATACCTGACAGTAAAACTGTTTACCAATACGTTTATGAACTGCATAATCGTTTGAAGGATGCATGTGAGCTTGCTCAACAGTCAGCTGATAGAAAAACAGATGTGTACAAGGTCTTTGCAGACAGAAAAGCAAAGGCACGTTCCTTCAGTGTAGGGGATAAAGTCCTTGTACTACTCACTGATGAACATAACAAGCTTCGTGTTATGTGGAAGGGTCCTTTTCAGGTGGTCGAAAAACTTTCTGCAGTTAATTATAAGATCAAAATGGCAAACACTGAGAAGGTATTTCACGTGAACATGTTGAAGAAGTATGTTGAACGTACAAATGTTGCCATCAACCAGTCAGTTGAATGGATATGTCCTATGTCAGAAACTGATGTCAACATGACAGATATTATCAGTGATGATTTTGTACCCAATGTAACGTACAGGGACAGGTCAAGGTTGTGAAAACAGCAAATGTAGGAGTGTTAACATCTACCAGTGCAGATGATGTTGTACCCCTTCCTACTCTGTCTGTCAAAGGTGAAACCTATGATGATGTGGTTTTGTCGAATGATTTGTCTGCAAGTCAAACAGAACAGATCAAAGAAATTTTGAAAGACTTTCAGGATGTGTTGACAGATACCCCAGGTACAGTGACTGGTATTGAACCCCATAGTATTCAGTTAACTACTGAAATACCAGTGCGAACCAGACCATACCGCCTCCCGTTTGCAAAAAAAGAGGTTGTCGAGAGAGAAATCAAAGTAATGCTGGATTTAAAGGTCATAGAACCTTCTACATCTCCGTACAGCTCCCCAGTTGTATTGGTGGACAAACCTGATGGCTCGGTGCGGTTCTGCATCGATTACAGGAAATTAAATAAGATCACTGTGTTCGATGCCGAGCCCATCCCAGACATTGAAGAACTTCTGTGTCAGCTCTCAGAAGGAAATTATTTTGTGAAAGTATACTTGACTAAAGGAATTCCAGTTTACTATTGAACCAGTGCCTGGAACACAAAATGTCATGGCAGATTTATTGTCACGTGCATGAATATTCATGGACAAATGTAACTGTCTTCAAGGGAAAGACTATTCCTGTTTTTTTGTCTTAATGATTACGGTGTGTTCACATTTGACAGTACATTGTATGCTACTGACTATTTAAATCAAGTGGTATTTATGCTTAATTTGCTTGTTGAAGTGACTATATGTTTTACAAGCAAAAACTACTTGATGTTGATGTATTACCTATCTATTCTTTGCTTTATTCTTTCGTAAACAATGAAAAAATCATCATGTACTATTTATGTCTAACTTGCTTGTGAAGATGAATATATATGTATGTGTGATGAGCAAATAACTCTTTAGAAATGTGTATACACATGTTTTGATTGTGCAGTGAGACAAACCTATTGTTTTCATTAGTTAATTGTCAACAATGGAAAATATGTTTCACTTTTCAATGGACTATAACATTACATGTGGGAAAAAAATTATGTTTAAACTATGTTTATTTTGTTTACATGTCTATTGAGAAACATTTACACTTAGAAATATTCTCATTTTCATGAGGGTTTTGTAACATATGATGTGAGACAAAGATCAAGGGAAAATATGTGCTTCACATCTTAATATATGAACACAATTTGTACTTTGAATTGTTAATATCCCTAGTTGTTTTGAACGTGTAATTTGTGAAATGTAATTTGTGACATGTGGTGGTCAATTATGAATTTCTTTTTTAGAAAGACTGAAAGTTTGAAATATGCTATTTATGGTGGATCACGATGATTGATTCTATACGTTGATTGTTAATTTGGTGAATCATGTGTGATGGTTACACATTTTGAGATTCATGGCTGAAGATGTGTTTTAAGTGAAGTTGTATATCCTTTAAAAAAATTTTCTGGAGAAAATATTTTCACCCCAGGATGGGGGTGTCATGTGACGTAGCCTCACATCAAGGCATGTGACGCTCCATCACATGTTGTTAGTGATATGAATCATTTCCCCATGCCACAACTAAAAAGGAAGAATATTCATGTGGCTTGACTAGTGTAGCGGGCGTCCCCAAATAATTGTGAGATATACTCATTAAAGAAACAAACGTGGTCATTGGGTGAAAGTGACCACTGAGAGATAGTTTAATAAGGGTTGGTAAGGTGCTGGTCATGTGTTTTGAACACTGAGTATGCACTCACTAGGAGGAGGGAGGAAAGAATCAGTTTTAGCCCAGCAGATGGCCTAGAGACTCGAACCTGTCAGGACGCTGGTCCTCACTGCTGACCAGTCATTACCAGCCCTTCACCCTTCGCCCTTCACCTTTCACCCCGTGAGGTGGTTAAAGATGGCCATGGTGTGGGAACACACCGGTAGTTCAGCCCCAGCAATTAAAGACTCCAGGGAGAGGAGTTGGAACTCGTCATCTCTCCAGTGACAGGAGAAGTCGAGGGAGAGGAGTTGGAACTCATCATCTCTCCAGTGACAGGAGAAGTCGAGGGAGAGGAGTCGGAAATCATCTCCAGTGACGGGAGAAATCAAGGGGGCGATACGCTGTCTGAGAGAGACAGGGAAACATGACAGTATGGAGCGAGTCTTAATTCTGATGCAGGTATAGCATCAAGGAGTGAAAGAATTATTTATTATTCTGGTCTGGATCTGGGGCCAATGTTATTTGAAGGTCATGACTTTATAGAATCTTGAATCAATTAGTTTATCTCTCAGTGTAAAGAGAGATACATATATAAAATCTGTTTATAAAATTGTTTGATGTGATTCAGTAAAGTGTTTTTCCCTGAAGGAGAGGGGGAGAAGAAAAACATTCGGTAGTGCGCCTTTTGGTTGATTGGAAAGATTGCGTGTGCGTATGGAGTAAATGCTGTCATGAATGCTTGTGTGCAAAAGTGACAGTGTGACATGTTCACATGGAATACCGCTCTCTCTCTCTCTCTCTCTCTCTCTCTCTCTCTCTCTCTCTCTCTCTCTCTCTCTCTCTCTCTCTCTCTCTCTCTCTCTCTCTCTCTCTCTCTTCCAGTGCGCAAAACTCATTAAATGTGTGTGTGTGTGTGTGTGTGTGTGTGTGTGTGTGTGTGTGTGTGTGTGTGTGTGTGTGTGTGTGTGTGTGTGGACTCAATATGCTTAAGAGAACGAGTGAGACACTATTGGCAGATGACAGAATTAAGATGAAGATATTTTGTCGGGTAAACATTTTACTTTTTTACAAAACATACGACAGACATCATTCCTCTGAACAATATCTTTTCTTGAATGGTGGCAGACGTCCTGAACATGTAACAACATGATTAACATATGGCATATCTGAACGGGACGTTAACCGTTATAAATACAGAATGATCACATTCTTTGTTATCGGTGTATTTTACTCAGAAAATCGAATGAGGATGAGATGAACTTTACTTTAGTTGTAAAACTTTAAATGCATCTAGCACTGTAAACAGAAAACCCAGTTTGTTTTAACTATATTTGCTGTAATTACCCATTCGTATTATTTTTTCGTATCCCTTTTTAATTTCTTTGAATATACATGGTGGTATTCTGCCTTTCCTTGACTATAACAGAAAGAAAGGAAGGAAGGGAAAAAAAGGAAGAAAGGAAGGAAGGAAGGAAGGAAGGAAGGGAAGAAGGACAGAAAAAAAGAAAGAAAGAGAGAGAGAGAGAGAGAGAGAGAGAGAGAGAGAGAGAAGAGAGAGAGAGAGAGAGAGAGAGAGAGAGAGAGAAAAGAAACAACATTACAACGAAAAAGCATTTACTCTAACCATTATTTATATGTATAAAAGTGTAAATAAGTAAACAAGTAAACGAAGAAATGAATGAAGAAATGAATGAAACTCTCAAACACTGTGACCACTCTTTCCCACCCACTGAGATCACTGCCGTTTGAGATTCCTTTCCACGCCCATGCCCGGTTTCCCCCGCATTAAAATTAGAAAAGTATTTAGACTCAGAATCAAAAGCTTACTTTGAGAATATTTCGACAGGGTCGCCCTGTCTTCTTCAGCTTACTGTTTGCTGTTGTGGCAGCTAGGCCTGGTGGGCAACTGTTGCGTGGGGTGAATAGTTGTCAGGATCTGATTGTAGATGGGGGGAAGTTCAAAACCTTGGTCTCTGTTCAGGCTGGGGGTCTAGTCTTGATTTCGACGGCTTTTTTTAAAACTTTTCTTCTTGTGACGAAGGGCTCTGTTGATAAGATCTTGTTTTCTTGGGGCTGAAACTGTGACCTGTGGCTTGTAGGTGTTCGTGTATGGCAGAAGTAGATCGGGTTTGGTGTTCCTGTAGACTGGTGATGAGTGGTCTTGCTGTCTCGCCAATGAAGGTATTGGCACAGTTTTTACACCCTACCTGTACACTACACCACACAGCTTGAGGGGGTCCGTTTTGTCTTTGACATGGGTCAGTTGTTGGCGTAGGGAATTGGTGGGTTTGTGGAACACTTTGCATCCATGTTGTTGGAAGGTCCTGGCCAGACGCTCTGAAACTCCTATCTCGCATTAAAAGTTATAGGTATCGGCAAGTTCAAGGGAACTAACTCTGTGGATGGACGTGGTGACTAGAGGAGGGGAGGAGAGGATGCTCAACCACGCTTTCTACTTTCTTGCAAAGTACATGTTGGTGATAGCTTGTGTTCTTGGCATTTTCCTGTTGCATTGCTTTGGAACTAAACTTCACATGTAGGTGAGCCAGATTTGACACATAAAGCAGATAAAAAATTGTATGGTCAGACGATTATCTCAAAAATTAAAAATTAAAGGAAAATTTGAGACAAGCGTTTCAGAACCTAAATATGAATGTCAACAATGGCGTGGAGATATTTGTCAATGCTTTTTATGGAGCTGCAGCATGTATGGTGAGATTAATAGGTGGAAATGAGAAAAATGCAGTGGCTGATTGTATATTGAATGTAAACATAACAAGAAGGTTGTGAAAAAAGAGCAGAATCATTAGAGCTTAAAAACACAACAAATGGGATGAAAACAAAAACAACGAAATGAAAGGTGCATTGTTTCGAAACGTTTTTGGTCAACAGTAAGAAAAGCATAATATGTGATAAAAGAACTCAACAGTCTGCAATGGTACGACCGCTTCTTTAAGGTGTTTAACAGTTTTGTTTGCTGCGGTCATAACGACTTGTAACCAGGTGAGTTATATAAGGAAGAAATCGAAGAGCCCCTGTTTAAGTATCCTATCATCAAACAAGAAGTTGTGCATAGTATTCATAAACTGAAAAAAAAATGGGAAGAGTGCTGGGCCAGATAAAACTGTAAGTGAAATGTTTCAACTTTACTTAATTTTCTTGTAATTTTGTTTCATTCTGTTTCTGACAAAGATATTTCCAAAAGATTGATTAGAATCAACCCTTGTTCCAATTCATTAAAAGGGAGACACAAACAACCACTAATAAATGTCATCAGTGAAATATACATACATTTATTGAACAAAAGATTAAGCATCTATACGGGCAAAGTGAGGCAGAAATAATCGAAGGACATTCAGGTTCCCACAGAAACTACAGTACTTTTCAATCATTTTTCTTTTTTCGTTACACGCGATGGTGCAAAAACATCTTCGTCAAAACATTGAATTTTATGTTGCTTTTGCAGACTTAAAGAAAGCTTTTGATTCTGTTTAATCAAAATCTCCTGTGGAAATTAATGGGAACCTGTACAAACCTATAAAAAAAAATCCATGATTTAGTACTATTGTGCGTCTGTGTTAAAGGTATGTATTCAGAAATGTTTACGTGCCCTGGAGGTGTCTAGCAAGGATGTTTATTTAGCCCCAGCTGTTTCTATATTTATGAACGAGTCACCCACAGAAATTAATCAAAGGGGCAGACAAGGTTTAAAAACAATCACAAACAGTGTCCAGATTTTCTGAATGTTCTTTCCAGATGATGTCATTCTCTTTTCTCACACAGTTGTTGGTCTTCAAAACCAACTTAACAATCTGGAGAAAGGATGCAGATGGGTTAGAACTACCCACTATTTTTTTTTCAATGGCATGCCTTTCGGAATGGAAGGTCATCTTTCCAGGCATGAAAAATGTTTGGTGGAATGAAAATAAAAGTAGCAAATGATTACAAATATCTCAGAGTGATATTTACAACTTACTTACGTTTTAATATGGGATGATCTGAAGCCTACGAAAACAGAAAGAAAGGTGTGGTACAGATTCTAAGATCACTAAGAATTTTTTATTCAATTGAACGATCTATATTCTGGAAACTTTTGGTCCACAAATTGAACTTAAGCTGACAAGCGCGTCAGAAGTATGGGGTTATCTGGTAACTACCTAACAGGAAAAGTTCATACATTTGCAGTTAAATGCTTAATGAATGCCTTGTTGCATTGTTAAGCAAAATTATGTGTGGAAAGTCAGGCAGATATCCCATCTTATATAAGAACAGAAGTGAAGTGCATAAAATATTGGTTAAGGCTGCAAAAACGACCACCGACCAGATTCCGTAGAAAAGCTTACGAGATGCTGTTACAACAACATGAAACAGGAACATGCAATTGGGACACAAAGATTAAGGAAAACGGATTTGGAATAGTTCGGTAAGTGAGGAAGGAGATGTTAAACTGTTTCTCGCAGAACTACAGGAAAGATAAGTATGTTTATTTCAACACAAGCGGGTCTCGAATATGGAGGGGGAAAAGTATAGCTGGTTTCTAGAATATAATAATAATTTACATCCAGGAAAGTACTTAACGCATAAATGACATAAATGCATGCTTGCTAGATTTGAATAAGGACCCAAGGTCAGAACCTGATAAGATATGCAAATTCTGCACAATAATTGCAGTTAAAAACGAATATAATTTTCTATTCAAATGTAAAGCTTATGATAATGTCTGCAAGCAATGTAAAATATTCAAGTATCAGTAAGAAATATTCAAAGAATATTCGACTTTTTTTCTTAATCTTCCTCTAGAAAGTTCACAGCAGATAGTGGTAGAATGGTCTTCAACAGGGGTTACAATAGGCAAACGTGGCTTTGTGTGTCTGATGTCTGCCAACATGGGCATGGATCAACAGTGTTATAGCCTGCTTTGCCCTGTACAAGATTCAGGGATAGTATCTAAACCATCTGTTCTCAAGCACATTGATTTTCCAAACCAGTCTGTTGTCAGAGTCTCGCCCCAATACCCATACAATAGGATGGAGTCCATAACTTGCAGGTTGGGATGTTGACACATCCTGGAAAGATCTAACCTTTCCACTTGCTCTGTTCTTAAAAGAGCCAGCCCACTCATCTTTTGCATTGTCCAAACGGAGGTTTCCGGTAAACCTCTTTGAGTTCTCTCCTTCACCCCGTCCCTAATCACTGATTACTTGAATTTTTTCCATAAAGTTTATGGAAGTCTGCAGAGTATTTGTAGATTTTATCCCATAAGAATATGACAATTTGTAGATTTTTGTCCAGCATCACTGCATGCCTAACGAGCAAATTACTTGATTTTTTTCCAAAAAGTATATGGAAGTGTGCAGATTATTTGTAGATTTTATCCCATAAGAATATGAAAATTTGTAGATTTTTTTCCATCATGAATAAGAAAGTGGTAGCAAACATATGATGCAGACAAATACTTTATTCAAAAGCCTTATACATTGACCTCTATTCTTGTTTACAACAGAAGCTTGAACATCGTTTGGCTTCTTGACTGAATTTTCTGCCACTTAA
>CM031626.1:27036954-27054454 GCA_018398815.1 Conus ventricosus | reverse complement strand
AGCTGTATGTGCTGTATTTCATTAAAGTTAAGATCTCTTTAGAGTTCGTTTCCACGTGGACCATTCCTCCCATTGAGCTGCACAGCCTTCTGCAGTATCTTGGCATACTCTTCTTTTTCAGCTCCTTTATAACTGCGTCTTACATTGTTTTCCTTTTTCCCTTTCACCACCATTGATCATGGCCTGAAGTTCAGAGAAATGTAGAAGAAATATAGTTTTGTGTGTATTGTTATCAGTTATTTGGCAAGAGTTTTGGGGGAGAACCTACTTGCCAAGTGTCTTCAATATAAATGTGTATGTCACGGTAAAGAAAAAGATCTGGTTAAATCGCTGGTTCTACCAGAAGAAACGAAGAAGAAATGCCAGTTGAGCTTTCAAGTGGGACAGACTGAGATCGGTATTTCTGCTGGTAGGAAACTCAATCTAACCAGTGGAAACGGCGATCTTAGTTTCTGCCGGTACAATTACTACTGATCTTATCTGAAAAATCTGCAATTTGAACAGGAGAGACTGCAATGTCAACGTTGATTTTAGATTCCGTGGAAAGAGTTTGTCAAATGGGAAAAGCTAATAATCAAGTAACAAGTTTAATCTTTATTAATCATAAAACGAGAATGCTACGTATAGCATCGCTAACAAACTAGATGATTTGTATGGTAAATGAATAAAGTTTGCAAAAATTTGTTTTGCTTGTTAATGGGGAATGTAAAAACTCTCTGAAAACATTTCTGTTGTTATGGTATCGTTCACGTGACAGTGCCCAAACTTGCTTCTTTGAACTGATTGCTGACAGGATCTATATTCAGTTTCTGCAGCGGAAGAGCCAAACTTTCATTTTGTTTTTAGGTGGTACATAACGTACTCTTCTTTAAGAGATTAAAGGTATTCGTGTTCTGCCTTAAAACCTCGCTTCAAGCTGTATCACTGTCCATCTTTTCAACATTGTTTGCAGCACAGACTGATTACACAAACAAAATGAAGAAAATTAGCTTGCAACACGTGCACGCACCACTTCACTGGAACATATTTAATAAGTCGCATTTTAACACATCAGGCTTCTGCCCATACAAATTTGACAGGCCTTGAAAACGTCCTATGGGGTACACTTAAAAGGTTCGAACATGAAAACGTCCTGTGTGGTATATTTAAAAGGTCACAACGTGAACGCGTCATGGTTTTGCCCATACGACTTGGACAGCCCTGAAAACTATCTGTGTGGTTGGCTGGTCCATTATGATAAAGCTGTGAACAGATACGATCCAAATGATCAACAGTCAGATCACTAAAGTCTGTCTGATTCAGAATCCTTCCCAAACATGATTTCCTTTGGGACCTGAAAGGAGGAGCAAAGGCCATTTTCCAACCTTTAAATGATAACTAGATCACAACTCTCATTAACACGTCCATCTGAAACCCCACAGCTGCAGTGACTCCACGTGTTTCTGTCTGACCCATCAGCATAACAGCAATGATTATGCTATTGATGTGCTATGGCCAGCTTAACCGTCTGAAGAATTTCATTCACAGGCAGGTGGGAACATCGAAGAGATATTCTGGTTTTCTCTTGAAAGTTGAACTCGTGTTTACGTGGGAAGAATGAGCAGCAGGTGGCCTCTTAGTCTGATCCTATTGATTGTGACCATTCATCACCTGGCCTAGGCTGATGCATGATTCATTGCCACATGCACCTTGAAAGCTACATTACCTGTGAGGTACATACAGCCTGGTCATCTGCAAGTTTTGACTACATGAGAAGACCGCTGGTCAGTGACATCATCAAATGAAGACAATGAAGAGACTTGACTATAATATTATAACACTGCACGTTCCAAATTTTCATTAGTATGCTTGTTTGACCTTTTGGCTTTTTGCTTGGGTTAACTTGCGATAGGTATGAATCCACTGATTCGTCTTAGTGTACATGTTACATGTCACTGTTGAGACTACAATATCTTTGAATCGCAGATCCTACCAGTAGAAACGCCGATCGTAGTTTCCTCTGGGACAGACTGAGAAAGGAGCTTCTGGTGGTAGGATCCTCGATTTACCAGCAGAGTACCTTGGTTTTGCCCATGAAAGCAGATCGTATTGGAAGAATTCTGAATCTGATAGACACTAATGATCCGAGTATTCATCATTCGGTTCATATCAATTTATGGTTTATTGATAACAGCCCACCCAACTACTCAAAGAGTGTTTAGGGCTGTCCAAGTTGTACGGGCAAAAATCTGACATGTTCAGATGTGACTTGTATGTTGATTTCAAATTATGCTTGTACATGTTGCAATATCTCTTGTATTATATAAGGTCTCAGAGAACAAAGCTCCAAATTTTCCTCTAAGCAATTAATCAAAACGTTTTGAACTATCTTGTCTCCCCTGTCTCTGCGGCTTACAAACTGTAAAGAAAGATCACAGCAAACTTACAGCAAAGTGTTTTGTAAGTAATTAACATTTTCAGACAAAAACTGATCACAAGGTGCACTAGGTGGCCTTAATTTTTCCTGTAAACTGACCCTTGATTCTGCTGTGTTATAAGTAACAAATATATATATTTGTTTACCATTTTCCTTCACACAAAAATTCCGTTCGACAAAAATCATTATGCCTTTGATTGCTGCTGGTAATGCTAGGGCGCCTTTGTTGCACAACAATGGCAATAAATATGTTAACAAGTTACCTTTGCATTCGTAGCCTGATGTAAATGTTGCTCTTATAGATAATTGTGTTTCTTATGTATTCAAACCATTTTAATGATGAAAGTATCAGGCTATTGGGCGCAGCCTTGGCAAACCCCAACAGTGGTAAGGACATTTCACTTCATGTATCTTTTCTTTTTATTTATGTGTTGATCAGCTGATTGCAGAAGCCGTGTCAGGGCGGGAATGTGGTTGCCCTTTTTTTTAAGGATGACAGTTGTGTACACAGATTTGTAGGGAGAGGAGGGTTCTTGATATTAAAATCCCTCAAGGCTTACCGTAATCCGCCGTGCCATACTTTCTCGAATGCTTTCTTAAAATCTGGTTTCCAGTCATTCTATACTGACTGAGGATTTGCTTACCCACACTCATTCTTCTGTCCATCACTTATTATCTTTTTTTTTCTTTCGTTCTTTCTTTCTTTCTTTCTTTTTGCTGTATTCTTTGGTTTGTTTGTTTCTTTCTTTCTTTCTTTGTTCGGTTCCTTGTCCGCCTGCGTAGATGAACAGGTCGAAGCTTGTTTCTTCAGATTTTGTTGTATTCGTTTGGTAGCTCATTACTTCAACATTCATTTTCATCTTTTGAAATTCCACCAACTGTCGTCATACCAAAAAAAGTCACCTTTTTTTTTAGCAACCTGACTATTGCATTCTGTTGTGTTGTCTTTTGTTTAACGTATCCCCGTAATTTCCCTTGCATTCTTTTCGGTTTATTAGGCATGCGTTCAAAACATGTCCATTTCATACCGCTAATTATTATTTTTGTACATACATTTTGCTTTTTCCCATTTCCCCTTTCTGACCTTTGAGCCTTGGGGAGAGTCTGTTGCACTTAATGTTCTCCTTGTGTTGGAGACTACGAATGTAGGTGGTGTTTCGTATCCAACCCCTTGGGGGTGGAGTACACCAAAAAAAACCCTGTCCCTGACGTTTCTTACAGTACAGAATCAATGGTGCAGTATACTCCCGGCGGAGGATTGATATGTACATTTGACGTCCGTTTTAACCCTGATTTTCCTCCCCCCAAACCCCCCCCCCCTCCCCCCCCACCCCCCTATGACCCCCCGGGGCTTTTGTTTTGATGTCTGTGTCACGTACTTTTATAGTGACCAAGGACGGTTTTTTTCCAAAACTTGTCTTTTTTTCCTTTTTTTTGACTTAATTTCTGTTGCTGTTTCTTTCCCTTCTTGTCCTGACCTGATAGAAAAAGACATTTGGTCGAGCCCAACAGTAGTGTTGGGTTCCTACTGGGGTGCTGTTTCAAACGGTTGTGTGTTCTTGGGTTAAATAAGTTGTGGAACACTTTTGTCGGGGGGGTACATTTTGTTGTGTATTTGCACGGGTAAATGTGCACTCTGTCCCTCTCGTTAGTTGGAGTCCCCCTTTTCTGTTTGGTTGTGGGTTTTGTTGGTTTGTTGTTTGTTTTTCACTTCCTCTTCAAGTCTATTAAGGACTTTTTTAGGATTGTTTGGTATTAGTTTTTTTGGGTTTTGTTTTTTTGTTTATACTTCCCCCTAAGTTGTTCAGGCCCTTTTTTTGTGTTGAATGGGGAACTGTTGTGGTGTTATTCTTTAATTTTATTCAGGGAAACGCTTTTCCTTGACGTGGTAAATCGAAGATTGTATCCCCTTTGCTAGCGTTTCGTGTTCATGCCTTACAGTAAAGAAAATCAAGTGATCTCTCTCTATCTCTCACACACACTCTCTCTCTCTCTCTTTTCTCTCTCTCTCTCTCTCTATCTCTCTCTTTCTCTCTCTCTCTCTTCTCTCTCTCTCTCTCTCTCTCTCTTCACACACACACACTCTCTCTCTCTCTTTCTCTCTCTCTCTCTCTCGCTCTCTCTTTTCTCTCTCTCTCTCTCTCTCTCTCTTTCTCTCTCTCTCTCCCTCCCTCTCTCTCTCTCTCTCTTTTCTCTCTCTCTCTCTCTCTCTCTCTCTTCTCTCTCGATAATATTCAAGAGTGACTGAATCTCTTCTGCTCTCGCCTGTGCAAGAAAGTGAGAGAGAAGTGGCCCATGTGTGTGCGTGTGTGCGTGTGTGTGTGTTCTTTAATTTAATGTCTATCCACTTTACAGTGATCTTAGACAAAAACAACAGACAAAACGAACAGGCATACAAACAAATAAGACAAAACAGAAAAAACACATGTAAAAGGGGCCAGTGTGTGTATGTCGGTGTGTGTGTTGGGGGAGGGGTATAAGTGTGTGTTGTTTTAAACAATGTCATTAAAAGTGTATGGAGTGTGGAGGTAGTGTAGTATACTAATCTTTGCATGCATAGTCTATTTAGTTAATGAGATACAATAAGTGACTATCACATTTAACCCCCATTCTAATCTACCGGCATAACGGTAAACTGCTTTAGCTGGATTCATATCTGAACATTTTTAAAGAAAAAAACAACATTTTAACCATTGAAATAATAAGAAAAAATAAATCAACAAATAACTCGAGAATCAAAGTAAATGTCCAACTGGACTCTTAACAATTGCCTAACAATTCTATAGCCTTCGCTTCGTTCCCAAAAATGTCCCAAAAATTCGCGATTGATGGGTTCAAACTTAATAACCAAATAGGTAAATATTATTGAGTATTTCTGCAAAGGAAGATGACATGGAATAGTGTAATATTATGGCCACAAATGCAAGTGACATTCTTACAATATTTTGTTTTGTATGCATCAAGTCTGAGTCTAAAGATCAGACTCTTCAAAAGTCGTTCCTGGTGGAGGACTGTGTCCCGTTTTATATTTTACAAGCTTCTTAAAGAATTTTCCCTTGTTGTCCTTTGTTATGTTTGGACACTCTTTTTGTCTTCTATCACCGAAGCCCATGATGACTTTACCTAAAGGCTATAATTTTCATACAAGGATAAAGGAATATTTATTTTTGTAAATCTCTTTTCCTTAGCTGCACCATTTTTGGCTACCGATCAACCCTTTCATTGCTGCTAAACCACAATGTGATGGAATCCAACAAAGTCAATAGAAGAACCACGTAAAGACAAAAAATGAATTAAATGGTATATCTCAGATATCATTTCTCCTCTCACTCTTGTATGAGAATATTTTAAAGCTTGTAAGAAGATTTTGAATCGACACAAAATAATATTTGTAATATCGAATACGGAAAAGTAAGAAGATAGTTCAGTCCCATAATAATGGCAATTAGCTCTGCTGTGAATACAGAGAATGTTTCCCAATGTGATACGATTTCTCTATTTTAATGATGGAATAATAAATGCAGCACCTGATAATTGGTTTTCAAGTAGAGAACCGTCTGTATATATTTTAAGATGATTTATATAATTTTCGTTTATATGTGCCTTGACATATGTTGGCAGCATGGTCCCATCACTTTTCCTTAAATTTGTATAATTAATATCGAAATTAGCCTTACTAAGCTCCCATTGAGGAATATTACTGTAAACTCGTTTGAGGAGCATACCGTTTCGGGTTCAACACCAGCATCTGTAAATAATTGTGACGTATAGGAGCCTATAGTTTTTACAGAGTCAAAACTCCGTGCTCGCTTTGGAAAATGTATTTCTGATTTTAAAACCGGTTTCCTTGATACATGAATTTTGCGTTGAATGACTCCTTAATATATATTTTGCTGAAGCAATTTTCATATTTTCGGCAAAAGGCAAAATTCCTATTTCTGTGTAGTTTTTTAGTGTTGAGGCATTGGACAGGGACACCGAGAGCTATCTTATAAGCTTTGCTATCGATGCTTTGCATCTTTGTTATAAAATATTTTGGAGCTGAAAAGAATATTTCCTGAGCGTAAGATAATTTTGATCTCACCAAGCACAGTTGCTAAATGAATAAGTACCTTACTATCTTTTCCCATGACTGTCGATTATCATTTTAATAAATTTAATCCTTTTCTGGTTTTTGTCAGAAGATTTTCCAAATGGTAGTGCCAATTCAATTTAGAAGTCAGGCTTACTCCTAGAAATTTAACAACTTTCTTATATTCAAGCGGCATTCCATTTATTTGAAAAGAGGGTAGAGGGTTTAGGATCATACCCAGAGTTGAAGAGAACCATATGCGATTTTTCATATGAAAGGGTTAGTCCGTTTTCAATCATGTATTTGCTGATTTTTGTCTAGTTCATTTTGATATACCTTTTTAATATGTTAATTGATCTAATTGGTGTAAGCTTTTTTAGAGTGACTTTCATCCATATGCAAATATCATCCGCATATTGTGCTAAACTGGATATTGTTTGAGACCACTTTGGAAGATCATGCATCAAAATGTTGAAAAGGATTGGGACTATTACACCTCCTGTGGGATTCCCATCTATGTACGTCTTTGATTAGAGTAGGCATTACCAACCTTAGTCTCCATTGTTCTTTCACTTAAAATGCCTTTATATAATTATACATACAACCTGAAATGCCTATTGTTCTTAGTTTGTTTAGAAGTTTTGAATGCCAAACTTGGTCATATGCCTTTCTAATGTCAAAAAGTGGCAAGTACGTTTTTCCTACGTGAAAACTGATGTTTAATCTGTGTGGTAATTTTTTACTAAATGATCAACTGATGATTTACCTTTTCTAAAACCCGCCTGTTGTATTGGTATTATATCATTTTTTTCACAGAAATGTCAAGCCTTTTTAGAATTATTCTTTCCATAAGTTTTCCCACATGTGATGTAAGAGCGACAGGCCTGTATTATTTTCATCTGATTTTGACTTTCCCTCCTTGGGGATAGGGGTAACAGTTGATTGTCTCCATAAAGATGGCTGAATCCTTCAACCAACATTTTTGAAAAAATGAACTTAGAAAAAGTTTTATATTAACTGGTAATGCTTTATCATTTCATTGGAAATTGCACCTGGTGCCACTGATTTTTTCTTTGATCCAAGGTTTGAAATTATATCTTTTGTTTCCTGAAAAGTAATAGGAGCATTTTGTATAGTGATTGTTATGGGACTTTTTTCATTGTCTTCGTTTTCGTCCATTTTTTCTCTTAGCTGTTTTTGTTCTTCTGAGAGGCATTCGAAGTTACTATTTTTTGCAAATGCATCTGCAAATGCTTCAGCCTTTTCAAAATTGGAAGGAAATTCGTTATTTTCCAATTTTAAGGGGTACCAGGAAGACTTACTCCATTTTTCATTTCTTTTATTTTTTTCCAAGTTTTCTGGAGATCTTTGTGATTTTGAACTCATTTTCACAGAAATTTGACCAGTATTCTTCCTTTGCCTTTTCATTCACTCTATTACTGTGATTTTTTGCTTTTTTTTTTTTAGCAATCTTTTCTGGATCTGTTTAATTTTTTTAGATACATTTTATAAGCTCCATTTTTTGTTCTCTTGCTTCTTCACATGAAACATTCCCCCAAACATTTCCTGTATATTTTCTTGTTTTATCAGGATTACATTTAGGGATTGAAAGCTCAGCTGCACGCAAAACAGTATCAACAAATTTCATTAGCTTGTATCAACTCATCAACCATCATGTCCTCGCAATTGCAAATAGAAAGCATGTTTTCAAATCTATCCAATCAGCTTTGTTGTAGTTAAATTTTGGGATTGATCTTTTGTGAGATCAGAAACAGTTTGTTTTACTTTGATGGAAATAACTATTGGTAAATGATCACTGCCTAGTGAGTCTTTAATATGTCCCATCACAACTTGGAGCGATTGCAGCCGACATGAGAGTTAGGTCTATCGCTGAAGCCCGATGATATAAAATATCGGGGGATTCGAGTGACACTACCATCATTCAGTATACAGAGTGAAGAGTCTACTACATTTTCAAGGAATCTGTTATGCGTTATGATTTTGCATCATTATCCCAAAAGGGGGCGTGTGAATTGAAATCACCTGCAATTAGCCACTTATCGTTTTGGTCTTGTAAAGTATGAATCCGCTCTGTGTTTTGATTGTCAGGACCTTTTGGCAAATAAACCGACAATATGTTAAGTATCAATGATCCATGGAATTTTGCTTTTACTGCACAAGCATTTATGTTTTAATGTCTTTTGAAAAAGGTGTATCTATTTCGAGGTATTTTACATTTTGTCGAATGTACAATGCGGTACCAACCCTTCCCGTTTCATCATTGTTTTGGTATATTGGTGGGTAGTAAAAGTTTTGAATTTTTGGAAGCTTTTGTTCATGTACATTAAGAGATTGTAATACTAATGCTTGGTAGGTATGATCTGAGAGATGTTGAATCAGCTCCAGAATATTTGTTGATATTGATCTGCAGTTCCATTGCGTATGTTTACATCTTTTGGTCTTGTCATGTTCTTTATAATTGAATACTATATTACCAGAATTAAAAAAACGAAAAGAAAGTAACAAAACTAAATATACAACAAATTTCTACAAGGATAGATAGGGGAAAAAAAAGAGGGGGAAAATATTCAGGGATTGTGAAAAATGGCACAAAAAAATTGAATGTCAATCTCCAACGATCAAAACATTTCTGATGCTGAATAATAACAACTCTACAAATCACTGTGCTAGAATAATGTCTTCAGCATCTTAGATGTTTAAAAGTATTTATTCCCACTGTGTTAGCACGTCAAAATAGTTCCACCAGGGTCCATGGAAGGGGCGGCCGAGTTCCCTAGGATTGTAGTGAAAGGAATCTTCCCATGATGGATACCGTGCAGGGGTTTAGACCATAACATTCTGTTGAGGTGTCTGCCGATGTTACGGGCAACGACGCTGGTTCCCGTCCATGTCAGATGAATGCCATCACGCTGGGTTCCAGTGTTTGCCCGAAGAGTGTCGTGACTGACGAAGCTCACGTTTGGGGTGTCAAACAGGTCTGCCGTGGTGATCGCATTGAAACAGGTTGCGTTTCATCTCCAACTCTTCGTGTTTAACAGGGCCGATTTTGCTCACAACGATCTTTGAGTGGGGGTTTTCTTTTTAGATCTCCTTGATTGTTTCAGTGAAGGTTTTGCTTGTCTTGGTAGCATCATTGTTTTTTATTTCGTTTATGCCGCAATGGATTACGATTACTTCTGGGTGTTTGTCTGTGGACGTTGATGTTTTCAGGGACGGTAGGATTTCTTTGGTCGTAAAAGTTTCCATAGATGTTGATTGAAAACCATATGAGGCTCCCAGTCTTTCCCCATCCACTGTTTTCAGTACAGAGTCATGTAGCAGAAGAACATTTGGCAAGTCCTGCATGTTTTCTTTTTTTTTCTCCCTTCCTCCAGAGTTCAAATTTGTGACGTCATTCTTCTTCTTCTTCTTTGCGTCATTTTTGGAGGAAATTTCTGTCGTAGTGGTCGGCGTAGTTCGATTTGTTGTTTTTTCTTTATAATTTGCGCTTTTGTTTTGTTTTTCTTTTTCAGCATCTTTTTCTGATGGAACCGATGCCACCATCTCTGCACATGTAGGCATACATTTTGAGGACTCCAACTCGAAGCAGTAGCTTTTGGATTGTTAGGTGGTTCAGGAGTGTTCAATTTTCGGATCAACTCGTTTTGATTTGCTATCGTTTTTTCGAGCACGGAAATTCGATCAAACATATTTGTTATAAGCGTTTTTAAATCACTAACCTCATTTATCAAATCAGGCAGAGCAGGAGTGGAGCAGATGTTCTCAGACCGCTCCTCTGAGTTGCCTGTGGTTTGGCAGGCCTTGGTTTGGGTTGGTCGCTCCGAATCTTCACTTCCCATATTCAGAGTTGGTGACGGTTTTTTTTTCTTTTTTTTTTTTGGCACCTGCATGCATTTTCTGATTTCGGGTTTGACGCGTGACTACACGAAATCTTTGTTCTCCAGGATCTCCTCATGTTAGTTGCAGAGTTGCAAAGATTCAGCAGAGCAGTGTGTGTGTGTGTGTGTGTGTGTGTGTGTGTGTGTTGGTGTGTGTGTGTGTGTGTGTGTGTGTGTATAGTCAGTACAACCTTGAGTTAATCTGACAATAAATTGGTTTCAGTCAGTCAGTGTGTGTGTGTGTGTGTGTGTGTGTGTGTGTGTGTGTGTGTGTGTGTGTGTGTGTGTGTGTGTGTGTCGGGGGTAGGGGGGAGGGGTCAGAAGGCATTAAATTATCTCTCTCTCTGCAGTGCGCAAAACTCGGTGTGTGTGTGTGTGTGTGTGTGTGTGTGTGTGTGTGTGTGTGTGTGTGTGTGTGTGTGTGTGTGTGTGTGCGTGCGTGCGTGCGTGCGTGCGTGCGTGCGTGCTTGCGTGCGTGTGTGTGTGTGTGTGTGTTTGTGTGTGCGCGCGCGCGCGCGTGTGTGTGTGTGTGTGTGTGTGTGTGTGTGTGTGTGACCTCAATACTTTTAAGAAAATGAGTGAGAGTCTCTTGACAGGTGACAGAACTGAAATGAAGATGTTTTGTCAAGTGGAAATTTTTCGTTTTACAGAACATGCAGCAGAAATGATTCCCTCTGACTGTATCTCTTCTTTAATGACTGACGTCTTGAATATAATACAAGAAGATTACAATATGGCGTATCTGCTCTGGCCGTTAACCGTTGTAGATACAGAATTCCCACATACTGGTTATCGGCATCTTTTAGTCAAAAAATCAAATGAAGATGAGCAGCAGTTTGATTTTAGCTGTAAAGCATTAAATGCACACAACATTGCAGAAAGACAACCAGTTTGTTTTTACTGCATTTGTTGTCATTAACTAGCCGTATCATCGTTCGTACTTATTTTCTAATTTCTCTGCATGTATGTGGTGTTTAACTGTGGACTAAAGTCACAAGAAAATGTTGCCATCCATTGACCATTGTGGACATAAAGAAAGAAACGAAGGACAGAAGAAAACGAAAGAAGGAAAGTAAGAATGAAAGAAAGAAAAAACTAGAACATTGTAAAGAAAAAGCATTTACTCTGCATTAATCATTATTCATATCAAGAAAAGCGTCAATACTTATATGAACAAATGAATAAATGAATGAAACTCTCAAACACTGTGATCATTCTTTCCCAGCTACCGAGATCACTGCCGTTTTAAAGTTGTCAGTATCGGCAAGTTAAAGGGGACTCACTCTGGATGGACATGGTGACTAGGGGAGGGGAGGGCAGGATGCTCAGTCATGCTGTCTACTTTTTTTTTTTTTTTGCTGTCCCAACCTCTACGCCACCTCAGAGGCAGTGCACCCACGCCGCTCATTCCGACACCCCGTCCACAGCCACAGCCCGGTAGGCCCCGCCGCAGCCCGGCACCGGCAATCCACAGGGAGCAGTCAATGTCAAGTCGTCAAGAGGCAACTAACCGGAGGAGACACTGCACTGCTGCCGAGTCACTTCGGTGGTGTTCAGTGGCGCCTGTTCTGATCTAACATACGCAGGACACCACCTACTAAGCCCCTACTGACGACAATAATTGCTTAGTCGCGGAGCCGGCGTGAGTGAGCTCTCCCTCCGGAGGGCGCCACCACGTCCGTCCAACGACAGCCCCCATGGACTCGCCGATACAGGTGACCCCGACGAAACCAAACCAAGGCCACAGACGTGGAGAGGACATCGAAATTGAGGTCACCATGAGAGCAGGGAATGAAGGGCCACAGAATTTGAGACATTTTTTATAGTGATCGATGAGAATGAGGATGATTAAGATGATGCTACGGATTTCCATTTCGGTCTGAGACTACATGACAGGGCTGTACTCTACGCTTCTTTTCATAATATATCCTGGCGTCAACCAGGCCCTAGAGATACAGGCATCTGCAGTGTTGGTCAGGAAATTTGAGCAACACTCTCAGAAACGCATCCATTAAGTGGATGAAACTCGACTGTGTGGTCCCAGTCTTCCCAACTGAGTCCGCAGCAAACTCAACTCTGGGTAGGAGCCGGTCGGGGCAGAAAAAATCCACATGACTTCTGATGGGATTCGAACCCACGACCTCCCAGCCGGGAGTCCGCGACGCTAACCACTTCACCACGGCGGCTGGTCATGCTGTCTACTTTCTCGAAGAGAATTGTGCCTGATCAGTATATCTATTATCTGTATTATTCTCATAGTATTCATCATCACCATCATTATATTGTTATCATCGTCATCGTCATCGTCATCATCATCATCATCATCATTATCATCTTGATAATTATATCATTATCATCATCATCAGAGGAGGAGGAGGCAAGAATGATGATAATCAGAAGAAGAATGTCAAGTAGTAGTGGCGGTAGTAATAGTAGTAGTAGTAGTAGTAGTAGTAGTAGTAGTAGTAGTAGTAGTAGTAGTAGTAGTAGTAGTAGTAGTTGCTGTTGTTGCTGTTGTTGTTGTTGTGGTTGTAGTACCTTCTGTGACAAATGTGTAGGCTGGTAATGTGGTCCTCTAGGAGAGGGACTTTCTCTATCAGAGTTATAGAGTAATTTGTTTATCAACATTTCATCTTCGCCCTCTCTCTTTCTTGTGATGGAAGGAGCAACTTTCCCTTTCTAGTCATCAAAGAATTTTTTTTTCCTCAGAACTTAAAAATACTCCAGAGTGGCTCAGGAATAATTCTCTTTAGCTTTGTGCCCTTAAAAGTGCTTGTAACTCTGAGTGACAGAATTGGAGAGAAGTTCAACATTAAATATTGTAAGAACAATACAGAAACTAATAAAATAAAGTATAATTTCATATTTCACCTTTACTTGTGTATACAAGGGGACAATATCCAAATCAATAGAACTTCAGTCAAAACAGTCTCTGTTTGGGCTGATGTTTTCCCCACATTACCTCATCATTAAGTAGGGGGATATTCTTAATGAGTTCAGTTGGTGTCCATTTGAAATATCAGAAATTATCTGATGTTGGAGAGGGGTGTGGATCTATCTCCATTTGCTGATGACTGATCCACCTTCTCTTTAGGCAGGCCAGTCTGTTTGGACTGCTTGACCACATAGTAGTGTGGAATATCGGTCCTGTGCTGGGCCAGTAGCGGGAAGCTCGTGGACCAAGGACCTGGTCACAGGACAGAACCTGGTTTGTAGTAAAGTCGCTAAGAGTCTGGTTTGATGAGTCCTCACACTTGTCCTCTGGCTTTCAGTAAATGCGTGCAATATCAGCCAGCAAAGGATTAGACTAGCATAAATATATCTGGCATAATTTTCAGTGTCCATTTTAGTTCTTCACTCTGATTTTGAGTGGATTTTAACAAGCAGCAGGAGACAGTAGGATAATACTAAACAATTGAGGGCAATTTTAGTTACAGACTCAGCTGAAGTAACTAGGTACTAGAATACACTTAAATCAAGTACCAATGTTGAGTAGAGTCACCTACTACCAAACATTAAGACATTTCAAAGCATTCATAAATCACCTTAACAGCTTTCACACAGTATAGGCATACTGTTATCCTGTCAGCAGATAGAAGTCAGTGATTATCTTATTCAATACTTACAAAGAGTCATATTGTTAGAACAGAATGTTAATCAAGTATCTTAACAGTATACCAAGTTGTGGCAAAAAGTTTATTACAACACAATACCCATTCATCATTTTGACAGCTTTCACCAAATATTGGCATGAAGTTGTACTGTTGGAACATGCTGCATACATACAAGCAATGCCTAGTCTCAAGAGTAAAAAAAACCCTTTGTTTCAGCCTACAGTTCTTCTGGATTTATCAGTGAAACCTGACACAGGATCTCAGAGTGGGACAGATAAACTTTCCCTATCTGGTATACACCAGTGTCACTAGTTGGCTTGCTGTTGGTGATCATTCGTACAGCCTTTGCTGGAGCAGTGAATTGAGGAGACCTGGTTTCCTCTTTTTGTGTGCTAAGCTACACATCCAGTCTCTGATGCTGTCTGATTGACAGGCCATCAGTAAAACATGACAGCCAATAATATCACCATAGAAAAAAGGGTAGGGGCTGTTAATCTGGAATGAGACAGTCACTCCCCACCACCTACAGTGTGAGGTATTGCGTAGAAGATTCGAGAAGACAATCTTTCAGATGGTTGATGTTCGTCAGCATCTGTGTCATGAACAAACTACAATGTCCACACCAGTGAGACATGTGCTGTTAAAACATGCTGCATACATACAAGCAATGCATAGTCTCAAGAGTAAAAAAAACACTTAGTTTCAACTTACAGTTCTTCTGGGTTTATCAGTGAAACCTGTCTTTCCCATAACCACGGTGATTGGGGAAGAAAAGGGAATGGATAGGGTGGCAGCTTCTCTGCAGTAAGGGGGGGGGGGGGGGGGGGGCAGGACGAGGGAGTCCTTCACTCTATCCCCTATCCACGATCAGTTGCTGCATGATCAGATCAGGACAGGGAACACGGGTGTGTGGTTGACGACTCGCTCAACTCTTACATCACAAATCTCTGTCCCATTTCCATGAGTAATCCTGGAGTTGGCTTCCATCAAACATAAGCCTGACAGACTCAGGGAAGAGTGAGAGAGGAGGAGTGGGGTTGAGGGGTGAGGGTAGAGACTGCAAAGAGACGTAGACTGCTAACCCAATGCAGTTTGTAAGACAAAGAGAGAGAGAGACAGACAGACAGACAGAGAGACTGAGACAGAGGCAGAAGGGGGAGGGAGAAGGGGGAAAACGGGGTGGGGTGAAGGATGGTGTAGCTGGCAATGGTCACATCACACCATTGTCGTACAAAAATATCCCATCTTTCCTTATGAAATGTCACTGTACACAATTCTGAACTATTTGAACTCTGAGAGTTAGAATGTACATGTGGGAACATGTATAGTACGTGAGGTTTTTAGCTCGACTTTACAGGCTGGCAATGACATGTTTGACAAATAGTGTAAGGAACACAATTTGCTTCCAGTCATAGAACATGTCTTTAAAATGGGTGAATTAAATTCATCAAGAATGAGTTAAATAATGAACCAAATCTGGATATAGTTTACCTCCTCTTAAATACAACGTCACAGCCTACAGTGAACAAGATGGCGGCTCGTTTGCCAGTCAGGTCCACCCATCTAATCTAGATAGTTTCTCTCCATCCGATCGTGAGGAAGCAGGGATTGTGCTGATCATTTAGTACATCAGACTGTACTAAGAGACACTCAGAAAGTTGATACAATGTCCTATCTGTGCAGACCCGTTGCTTCTTGGTCACCGAGGAAATCATGACAAAGACAAAGATGTTTCAGTGGAGATTATGACAAAGACAGAGATGTTTGAGAGGAGATTATGACAAAGACAAAAATGTTTCAAAGGGGATTATGACAAAGACAGAGATGTTTGAGAGGAGATTATGACAAGGACAGAGATGTTTCAGAGGAGATTATGACACAGACAAAGATGTTTCAGAGGAGATTATGACAAAGACAAAGATGTTTCAAGTTTACAGTTTGAGTCGTCTGCCATCCACTGTCTAGTGTTACCCTAAGTGATATCGATTCTTTGTGCCTCTCTCTCTCTCTCTCTCTCTCTCTCTCTCTCTCTCTCTCTCTCTCTCTCTCTCTCTCTCTCTCTCTCTCTCTCTCTCTCTCTCTCTCTCTCTCTCTCATTAATGTCCATAACATTTTTGGTTAACAATTTTTGGTTAAGAAAAGCATGATACGTGATACTAAAATACTCAACCACTTCTTCAAAGTGTTTCAACAATTTCATTAGGTGTGATCTTGACGACTTGGAACCAGGTGAGTCATACAAGGAAAAAATAGAAGAGCTGCTATTTCATTATGCTATCATGAAACAAAAAGTTATGAATGGTACTCACAAAAAATGAAAAAGTGCTGGGCAGCATAAAATTGTAAGTGAAACATGCTAATTCAACGTAACTTGATTTTCTTCTAAATTTGTATAATTCTCATTCTGACAAAGGGATATTTCTAAAAGTATGATTAAACTCAACCATCGTTCATATTCATTAAAAGGGAGACCCAAACAATCTCTAGAAAAATTTCATTAGTGGAATTTACATACAAACACTAAACAAAAGATTACACAACTGTACAGGAAATGGGGCAAAGATAATCGCAGAACAGGGATGTCTCCACAGAAATTACAGTACAGTCGGTCACAATGTTTTTGTTGTACGCAATAGTGGAAAAATATCTTCACCAATAAATCAAATTTTATGCTCCTTTTGAAGACTTCAAGAAAGCTTTTGATTCTGTTAACCTAAATATCCTGCCGAATGTTTTAAGAACAGTAGATATTAACAGCAAGGAATTCATGATTTAGCACCATCTTGCGTTTGTGTTACGGGTATGTATTCAGAGATGTTAAATTGCCCTCAAGGTGTCAAACAAGGATGTTTATTGAGCCCCCAGCTCTTTTCGTATCTATGAACGAGACAGACATAGAAATTAGCCAAACGGGCAGACAAGGTTTACAAGCAGTCACGAACGCTGTTGCGATTTTCTGAATGTTTTTCGTGGATGATATCTTCTCTTTTTTCACACAGTTGTTTGTCGTCAAGACCAACTTGACAATCTGAAAAAGGAAGTAGATTGATTGGAATTACCAATAACTCTTTTTTTTTAAACAAACAACAGATGGCATGGTTTTCAGAATAGGAGGTCATAAAAAATGGCAATTTGGAGGAATGAAAGTAAAAGCAATGAATAATTACAAATATCAGGGAATGATACTTACAACTAATTAAGTTTTAACATGGGACGATCAGAAGCCTACAAAAAGACAAAGAAAGGTGTGATACAGATTCTCGGATCACTAAGGAAATTTAATTCAATTGAACAATCTGTATGCTGGAAGCTTTTTGATTCACAAATTGAACCTATGCGACATACGTGTGGGGTTTATCAAGTGGCTACCTAATAGGAAAAGTTCATACATGTGCAGCTAAATGCTTTATGAATGTCCCTGTGCATTCCTTAAACAAAGTGGCACATGGAAAGTCAGGCAGATATCCACTCTGTATACAAACATAATTAAAGTGCATAA